>OV839567.1:20167537-21367537 GCA_929447395.1 Epistrophe grossulariae | reverse complement strand
GAAAAAGTTACAAAAAAATTAATTGATACTTTGGTACATTGCCGCACAAGATTTTTAAACGTCTTTTACTTCCTTAAATATAAAAAGTAAGCCATGTTATTTATATATTTTGATTAGTTCGGTTTTGTTTAATAATTCATCGAAATTCGATTTATCTTTAATTACAACACAATAGCAAAGACCAATACCCCTTTTAATAAACTCAAACAGTATGTAAGTGCGAAATCATATCAATAAAACCAACGAAAAGTTAATTCATATAAGAAGTAAACCTGTTCGTTCTATAGTACCGCGATTTTACAAGCATTTCTGACAAGTGTTCAATAGTACTAAATGGTAACTGCCAATGCGTTTTATTTTTGGGAATTTCTTACTGAACTATGAATAGATACAAAAAAAATAACAAGCATATTAATTAGCTAATTCCCCAAGTATGAAAACAAATAAAAATATATCAAAACCATCCTGGAAACTAATATTGTGGAAAAAACTAAAAACTGCATTGATTTTAATTTTAAGTTTAGATATTTATAAAAATACGATGCTGAATGTATTTAAATTTGTTTATACTATTTTCATTCCAAGTTAAAGATGATCCAACTGTGGCATATTAAGACATGGTGTCTTTTTTGTTATGCTTAGTACATTAGGTTAAGAAATTAATTAATTAAAAACAATTATAATATTAAAAAGATAAACAAAGTAGATTTTATATAATATAAGATAAATATGTACATAAATGAGAATTACCTACATATATGTATGATAAGTTAATAATATGAAAATAAAAGTTTGGAAAAAATCTTAGCATCTGTAGTGATTTTTCAAAAGAATTTCAAAAGTTTTGTAGCTGTTAAGTACTCTCAGGTCGGCTGGTAGGGAGTTCCAAAGACCGACCGCATGCACAAAAAATTGTTGCTTAGAGTTTCTGTATTTAAAAGTAGGTACAATAAGAACTTTACTTCTTTATAATACAGGAAAAATAAGTTTTTCAAATAAGCATGCAGGATTTTTACTATGCATGAGTTTAAAAAGAAAAGTCAGTGCAAGAAATATATGTAAATAGAAACCACTGTAAAATGCAATCGACGCTAGTAGAAGATTTACATTCAAAATTCAATTTTATGATATAAAAAGTAATTTTTAATCTTTTCTGTCGAGACCAATTAGACCGCTCGCCAAGACTCTCGGTTAATTTGAATTCAAAAAATATGTTTTCCCTTTCGAAGCCTATAATCTTGTATCATCTCGTGGCCAGCCCTATATTAATCTTCCTGAATGCTGATGTTCCGCTAATTCCGATATCTAGTGACAATTTGACAATTGTCAGCGACGAAGGCAACAAAGAGGACTTGGTGTGGCCTTCAAAGCGACGAGATGAGTTTCAATACCCGTAGCGACTTAACTCCAGTGTAGGAAAGAATCGGTCCCACGAAAAAATGTAGTTTCCGTCAGATGGCAAGGCAATGTCACTGATGAAGTGCAATTGTCCGTAAAGACGTTTTGGGAAATAGTCGTACTTGGACGATTTCCACAACAATCAAGGCCATATCGTGGGACCCAACAATTATGGTGTTGCGAAAATTGGTAGCAATTAAGATAACTAAGCCATTTGTTTCTCTCGTTACTGTAACGTCTCAGACAAAATTCATTTAATTTAAAAAATAAATTTATTTAAAAAAAAACTGTCAAATGTTCCCTTAAGAAAAATCCACCAGTTTCTCTTTCCTAAATCAGTTGTTATGCCGTCAATATATCAACTTTTTAACAGTGTTTCACCATCACACGACATCCACATCTCCCACTAGAAACACTTCTCAAAAAATCTTCAATCGAGTTCGAACCTCAGCTCTTTTGTTTTGTATTCTTTATCCTTGCATCCAGCGTTAAGTGCACTTAAATGTATTTCAATTTGATACACCAACTCAAGTCATGTTCTGTAGTAAACTCTCTCAATATTGCTTCGTTTTATTTTTTAATTAATAAACAATGTTCCCCTGCCAAAAAAAACAATTTAACTCCCTCTTCACCTCCCTTTCTCATGAGAACTGAATATCAAAAGCACATTCACCTCTTTCAAAAAAAAAAAAAAACAAAAACAAAGAAAAAATACATCGAGCCCCTATATTGCACTAAATATACAAGAAAAAAACAAGGGGGAGCCACCTTTTACCTCACTCAATGCTCCGTTATCAACAATTTTTCGATTACTTTTAATTTCGTTCCGTTGTTCCTCCTTAAAAAAAAACGAAAAGAAAATATTGCTCCAACACGAGATATCAAACTCTTATCTCAGTACCGACAGTTTTTCGTTGTGTGTAGACACTCTGAAATGAAATGTATATACAAAAAAATGAAAAAGAAAAAATAATAAAACACCGAAAAAATGATAATCAACATCAAGAGCAGTTAAGAAAAAAATGTAAAATAAAAGCATAAAAGAGATCAAACAAAACTCGTTAAAGAGAGAAAAAAGACACACAACAGGTACCTTCCTCTCTTATAAGATATACCTGGATATATAAATCTTGGAGAAAAAAAAACAAAAAGACACACAAAAAAAAAAAAGAAAATAATAAAAACAAAAAATATATGTTCGATTTTCCTTCTTTTCTTAGAGGGAGACTTTGATTGCAGACGCACCAAGTCAAAGGCAAGTTTTTGGGTAAAGGTATTTTTTTCTCAATTTTAATGGTACCTGTAGGAACAACATTAACAATTTTCAAAAATAAAACCAAACACCCTGGCAACCCATAACATCTGGTTTAATGTTTAGAGTGTGTACCTGAGAAATGGTTAAAACTCTCTCCTTTTAGTCTTGCATATGTGTCGAACGTGTGTTGACGTGAATTTTGTGTAATTTAAGCGTGTGCATTTTGTTTGTGTGTTTTACTATTGTAAAAGATATAAATCAAATTGAATAATTTAATTAAACTTTGAAATCTTTTATTTGAAGTTCTTTTTTGTTTATGAAATATTTGTATAAAATTATTTAAACACACATTCGGTAAAGTTGAAATTGAAACTTTAAATTTTGAAAATCAAGTGTAAGAGTGTTAAGAATAGTTTTTCTGATTTGCTATTTTTTGTTGTTGTTTTATATTCTTTGTCGGCTACCATTTGTGGCTTTTCTTTGTGTGGCTATTTTTAGTTTTCAACTTGTTTTGGTTTGTTTGTTATATATTTTAAGCTAGGAAATAAAACAATACGTAAATATTTTATTTCGAGCGACAGAAGATATTGTTTGTTTTATATATAAAGATATAATTGATTTGAAGTTAAAAATTAATTGATTTGAAATTAAAATTAATTAATTAAATTGTTGCCAGCAACATGTTGCTTCAGTTTTGTTTTTCAGAGTTTCTTTGAGATTACAATTTTGTTGGTTTTCATTTTATCACATTAAATCTTTTAAATCGACTTTTTTAACACACTTAGTTTTTTAATAATTTTGTTAGCAACATGTTGATAAGTTAGAAGATATCACCTTTCTTATTGTTTTCTCTATTTTAATAAGTTTGCATCAAAAATATGTGAACCTATTAGTTTAATAAAAGAAAATATTTTATGTATAAACATTTTCACCAGCAACATGTTGCTTATCACAATTTATGTAAAGTATTTCTACTATAAACGTTGTTTCCTTGATTTATTTTATTCTTCTTTTCACTTTCATTTTAGTGTAATTTCAATCAATTGAAAAATTCCAATCGAAATAAGTCAGCTCTTCCATAATTAATTGTTATTCAAAGTAAAATCTCTTCAAATGGTTTAAGTTAATTCTTTTCAAGGCAAGAATTCTCTCAAAAAATGTTTGTTAAACAAACGTTGTCGTTAAAAATATATGTATCTGTCTTGTAAAGAATTGACATAAATAAAAACATTAGCATTCGAAAAAAATCCACGCCGATACTATAAATTGTAAAAGTTCTTGAAGATATAAGAGTTCCAAATATGCCAGTACACTAATTCTCTTCCTTCTAATTAGTACCGTGAAATGAATGTTGCATTTAAAAGACCGTAGGTCTTACAGACGTAACTATACGTTTTATCACTAAAAAAATATATATATATATACTTTGGTTTCGGCATTAGGTTTCCATATTTCTAAACGGGAAAGCTTGCATCTTATACCTTGTTAATTAAATATAAGCAACCAAAAAATATTTAAATCCAAGTTTGAAGCTCAGCTCTTTTGTTCTATATAATATTATGTCAACAGTTATTTTAATTCGAGTTAACGCATTATACTTGTTGGTGGTCCATTGGTACTTTGTTAACGTATCATCTGTCTCAAAGAAAACTAAAAAAAACTGGTTAAAGCTAACTTTTCAGGAGAGCCAAAGTCTGTACTACCACGAGAATTTTCTGTAATCGCAAATAGAGCTCACTCCATATTTTGTGTTGTTATTATGCTCGAATTTATCGGTCACAACAAGCATCACTATGAGCAGGCGTGTGGCTATCTTTAAACCGCTTATGGCACTATTTTATTTATATTTTGTTGCCATAATCTTTTCTGTAAAAGCTTCACCAGTACTCCAGTACAAAAAAGAAACTAGTATAAAAGATACATTAGGACACTGGAGCATTATAGGTTAGAGTTATGAACGAGATTCGCATAAC
This sequence comes from Epistrophe grossulariae, assembly GCA_929447395.1. Classification (NCBI taxonomy): domain Eukaryota; kingdom Metazoa; phylum Arthropoda; class Insecta; order Diptera; family Syrphidae; genus Epistrophe; species Epistrophe grossulariae. The sequence continues at coordinate 21,362,911 of OV839567.1, read as the reverse complement.
AAACAAACTCGTTTTCCAGAAAAAAATATCAAACCAAAAACATTTATTCCTTTTAAAGTCAGTTCGTAAAATATATGTAAAGATTAACCTTCACTGGTTACTTCATCTCTAAGTTTTGTTGAGTCTTGGAGATCAATTTTAAGATTATTGTTACTTAGTACACTCTCTGACATAATTCAGTATGTTGAGAAGACTTTTATGATTTTTATTAAATTCTGCCAAAACTAACTATGTTTCCTAGATTCCTGTGGTATCACAATGGGCCAACCAATGGTCTAAGTGTGTCCAGCGTTCTGGTTGACAACCACATAAACCTAACCTAACCATGTATGTAAAGCGCTTATGAATCCTATATCTTGAGTTCAGATTTTTTCAAGGTTACGTATACATATGTATATATTGAAACAAAAAAATGTGTCAGCAACATGTTTAAATTCCAAATAAATAATATATTCTTGTACTAAATTTTGAAATTTAACTAATACATCGATAAAAATATTTTGAAATCCCTATTAGCATTATGTTGAAATTCTTAAAATTGAAAATTAGTCTTTGGTCGTACTAAATCATTAAATTCAACAATAGGTATATGGTACATAAACAAAACTCTTAGTTGAACTTCTAAGCTGGGGAACAAGTTTTTATATTTTACAACAGATACAAAGATTTAAAGAAAAAAATCCCTTGCAACATTAACTACTAGTTGAATATTAGTTATTTATTAGATTGTACTCAATTTTTGATTCGAATAAAAGATATCTACAAATTTTCAAAAATAAAATCCTTTAGCAACATGTTGAAATTCTTAATATCATACCATAACATCATAACATAAACCAACAAAAAAAAACCTTAGGAAGAAAAACCTTGAGCGATAAAAATTTCATCTCCGAAACTTCTAGCAAAACGATTCTTCATCCAAGTAGTTAGTTTCCTGTTTAGTTTCTCAAAATATACTCGTAATAAATATATATGTAATTCTCCTACACTCCATATATCTACAAATTCCCTGCAACATTGAGCAGCATCATCAGCAAATAGCCTCTCCAACATGTACTGCGCACTTACTGCATCATCTTCGTTCTTTTTACAATTTGTGTCTTATATCTTATACCGCTACCACCGCTCTGTTACTGCACCGCACCGGCCATCGCGCCGTCGCGTCGTCGTCGACTTCTTTTCAGTTTCAGTCAGTTTATTAAAGAGACACACAAAACTTAAGTTTGAAAAAAAAATACCACCGAACAAATAAAACCAAGAAAAATCTCGACATAAAAATATTCGCGCATCCAGCCAACACACCGCAACAACAAACAATAAAATAAAAAAATACAAATAAAAATAAAATTATCTACAACAAACCACCTCGCACAGAGAGTTGCAGTGTATGTACATACATATATCGTATACAGATTCTTCATCTTTTAAGACTTTAAGTTTGTTGTGAGAGAGACTCCGCCGTGGATTTAAGATTTTCGTTTTATTTATTTTTACTTTTTTTCTTACTTTCGTGCAGAGTTTTATTTCTTATATTTTTATTTTTTTTACTGCTGTTGCGCTGCTGCTGTTGCTGCACTTCGATTTATTTTTGCGAAAAGTTGAGTTATTTTTGAGATTCTTGTGTGCTTTTTTTGTTGCCTTCTTATTATTTATATGCTCTCCATACATCTATGTTTGAATAACGAGACAACTGCAGGACGACTTTTGTTCCATGAAATAAAAAAAAAAGAAGAAACATTGCATACAAATCTGTATCTCTACATATGCCTTTTAATGTTGAGAGGGATATAGAAACGGTCGTAGTGCACCAGCATGGAGTTGATGGAGACCGTGTGTGCATAGAGCGCTTAAAAGGCCAACATTGGAACTATTTATACTTCCATGGATGTTGTGTATGCCTCCTGTATCGCCTGTTACTATATACACTGCATTACTATCAGTGGCGGATTTCAAAGTTCGCCGCCCCTAGAGAAGTTTTAAACTTAATTCGAACAAATTTCTGAGCACAAAAAATTGATAAAATCTCGTACGAATGTCATGGTTTACTCTGACGTACCCGATTGCTCTAATTTTTTAAGAACTTTGTCTAGAATATAAATATTCATATTGTCGTTAACATTACCTGTACAGTTCCACTGTGGCTGAGGTATCATAAGGAAGTTTGTGTTAGTTCATTAAAATCTGAAATACTCAACTGATATTGGTGACATTTTCTGACATTTAAAGATATGGAACAAGGAAGAAAGAATTTCTACCATTTAAAAACTTGTCATAAACTATTCAACAATTTGGCGTACCTCAAAACGTCTGTCACTTAAATATTTTCTTTTCCAGGGAGAGAAAACCTTTTTATTGATTTACATCACTAAGGGCCAGTTTCACAGAGCACACTTAACAAAATAAGTGGCACTTAATTATGACATTTTGGCACTTTAGCCGCAGTTTTACTACCTGAGTAAGTGGAACTTAAGTGGCCAACATGGGAGACAAGTGTCACTTATTCCGATAAGTTTACACTGTGAAATTGGGAATTAGTTTTCCATATTTGGCACTTAAGTGTCACTTACTTCACTGTGAAACTGGCCCTAAAGCTCAATTTAAAAACCTATATTAAACTTTGTGGCTTACGTCGCGGCTGTCATCAGTTTGTCAGCAATTCAACGTCTATCCCTTACATTTTTATTTTTATGAAGCCAATACCCTTCAATTCGGATACATTTCAAGTGGTTTTCTTCAAAAGCACATTAAAGATATAGATATATTAATACATTAAATACATTTCAAGTGGTTTCCTAAAATTACAAAAACTCCAACAAAATTGATTTTCGTAGCCGTCCGTTGGGGGTTTGGCAGCTATTTAAACGTGTGTCGTGGGCATTTTTGCATTGAAGGAGTTTAGGGCTTTCGAATGGAACTGATTTCAAGTAGTTAAACAAAAGCCTAAAACCGCCAAAAACAATTATAAACAGAGTTTCGAGGGCATTGATATGTAATGCATTTGAAGTTTTTTCCTTCACTAATTCTATTTTCAGAAAAGTTGTAGTTTTTATACCATTTTTATCAGTAACGCTGCCACTATACGGGCATGGCAGCGTCGATAACACATATTCGTTATCACCTTCACAATCTTCTTCAGGTTTCTCTTTGAGCTCCGACAAATTGATGAAGCAAAATATCTAATATCTCAGAAACGTGAACTGGCTTAGTGAAAAATTTATCGGACTTGCACAAATTTTCCACTGTCAGATTGAGACAAATTTGTTATGAAAATTTTGTCATTTACATATCCAGTTCTAAGCCAGTATAAAATGAACACAGACGTTATAGGTTCATGTTTCTACGAATTTCTCAAAACTGCAAGCTTCTGCCAATTTTAGTCCCAAGTTAATTCATTTCACATGAACTTTAATTGAACTGACTCAAATGGGTAAAAAAAATGGCAATTTTGGGAAGTGGAAACCAACATATTTTTAACATTTATTTATTTATCATTTTTAGTAGAAATTAGTCTTTAAACGCTTTCGATCAGCCCCTTTGAGTCGAGAAGATTTTTGTCTCTGGTGTATTTCAGTTTTAAGGAGTGAAAGTCACGAAAAAAGAAAGTGTTTTTCTGAGATTAGAATACAAATAGTTTGGGAGAACTTTGAAGAAAGATTTTCATAGGGTTTGATTTGAAATTTCTACCAACAAGATCTGATTATTTATAGATTATTTACCGTAGGCTTAGGCATGTGAAATTTCTTCTTGATACCACAGTGGAAGTTCATGTATCAATGTCACTTGACTCGAATATTTTAAATATTTGTTTTGAATTTAATGATTACTGCTTCAATAAAGCGAGTCGGAAAAGAGAAGAAAAAAAGACGTATCGAATTTTTTGTATTGATAGTTAAAAGCTACATTTTTGTTTAACTTCTGAATATTTGTATATTTTGCCGCCCCCGAATTTTCCGCCCTAGGCAATAGCCAATGTCGTCTACATGGCAATTGCGCTTTGGTGCAGTGCTATGCAACAACTCTCTTGGTCTCTTTGTGTTTATAGTATACTACGCAGGGATACAAATCGCTAGGGAGTTAGATAGGGTGATTTTTCCTAACTGAAACGACACTCAATTTTGTGGGTAATAAAACACATACTCATCGACTGCATAGTAGATATAGTTTTATGTAACCAAGCGAGTTTGTGTTTGTTTTTTTTTTTTATTTGTTTTTTTATCTATCTATTTAACCAAAATATACAAAAGCAAACGTATAATACATCGCACAACGCAAATCAAGTTGGCCAGAAGCCCCATTGCTATCCACCAGAGTCTTGGAAAAAGGCCTTTAAACTAGTCGGTGGTATAATGCTCATGATGCGAGGGTTGTAGAAAGTAAAAAAAAAACAAAAATCTCTGGTGTTCTGGATTTAACATATTGTGACCATCGATGGTGGTGAGCGATGTGGTGGTGGAAAATGAAGAAGGAGGAAGTAAAGTTCAACAAATTTAATCTTATGCAGCAGGAGGTTGTTTAGGCAACATCATCACCAAAGACAAAAAAAAGAATAATCTAAAAAAGTGAGTGCTAGTGGACAGTTTTAATGATCGACAATAAAAAAATATAAAACTAAAATTGAAGTTTTGAAGTTAGAGGGCATTTTGTGAGAGCACACACACACTGCTCCCATGAACTCATTTGTTTTATTCCCTATAGGCATGTAGCTAATTTTAAAATAGGTAAACACCTACAGTGTGGCTCGCTTGATTTGATGCATTTTTAAAGTTTTCTAAAAACTAAACTTCTAATTCGGGTATACAAATTATTCGTAAAAATATCAAACCCTAAATTGCAATAAAACATACCCAATGTTAATCTCACAATATTTTATCAGAGCCAGAAAATATACAGCTTTATTGTTTAAACCATTTATCTTTAAATTCTCTTATTTTAATCAAGTTTGCCTAAAATATTTTTTTTTTTCTCAATAACTCTTCAACCATGTAACATCTTTTTTTTTATTTGAACAGTAGTTCTTTATTTTTCAAGTTGTATAGCTGAACGCACTTGGTCCTGATTCTCCCCAAGCTGTTATTATTATTATAAACTTTTATTCGCCATCAAAGAAGTTATATTACAATATTAATTACACTGTTTCTCTACAATGTGTTTTTATGTACGATAAATTGATAATATTAATATAAAATAGTCAGTTTTTTTAGTCAGTATGTCCTGCCTAATTCCATTCAATATTTTTTGCTCGGACTACGACCGTTAAACTAGTTTTTCGCCTTATTTCTGTATTTCTAACCTTCTGGCTAATTCTGAGGTTAAGTAATTTTTTCTCCATCTTGGAGATCTCTTTACAATTTTCCTTTCTTAGTGACTAACTTAAAACAGTGAAATAATACATAATTAAGCATTTCTCGTCATCACGTCGCGTCATAAGTTCGAAAAACTGATAAAAAAGACGCGATCTGACGACGAGGAATGCTTTATTATGTATTATTTCATTGTTTTAAGTTCGTCATTAAGAGAGGAAAACTGCAAAGAGATCTCGTCAAATCAACGTTTCGCTTTAACGCCGCAGTGTGAATCATGACTGATGTCTCAACAGCGTTACCTTTGGGACTCTTTGCAGTCACATCGACTCTAAATATTAATTGAATGCTTTCGAAATTAATTCATTCAACGCTTTTCTCCAAACTTCATTCTTACGATCATTTCAAGTATTCTGTCAAAGCTATCTTTTTATCTGTCTCATATACAGGGTCATTAATTTTTCGGTTTTGAAAGTAAAGCTAAATGAAACACACTCAGCGATACATTTTTGATGAACATTTTATTTAGTTATAAAGTGTGAAAAACAATATCATTCAAATGGCCGCCTCGGGAAGATTCGCAACATGCGATTCTTTTGAGGTAATTCTTAACCATTTCAGGCTGTATCTCGGCCATAACTTGAGTAAAGTTGGTTTTTAATGCGTTGATAGCCCGGGGATTATTCGCGTAAACATTAAACAAGGTCTTTTGCGTAGCTACACAGAAAAAAAAATGAAAAGGTGTCAAATCCTATGATCTTTGTGACCAATTGACGTCGCCAAAACGTGAAATTACGCGACCAGGAAACTTCTCAAGCAATAAGGCCATAATTGGTCGTGTTGTGTGGCTTGTTGCCCCGTCTTGTTGGAACCACATATCGTGCAAGTCATGATCTTCAATCGCCGGCGAAAAAAAAATCTGTTATCATTCGACCATATCGCTCCGAATTGACTGTAGCCGTCTGCCCATTGGCATTTTCGAAGAAATACGGACCAATGACACCTTTCGACCAGAGAGTACACCAAACAGTCACTTTGTCTGGATGCAACGGCACCTCTTCGATCAATTGTGGGTTTTCTGAGCCTCATAGGCGCCAATTTTGTTTATTTACATACCCACCTAGTGAGAAATGTGCCTCATCGCTGAAGAAAATGTTGTTCGAAAAATGCGCCGTTTGAATCACCACATTTGTAGTAAGTTTTAATAATTTGAACGCTTTGTTCGATTTCTAAGCGAGCCATTATCGCAAATGGCAAACATTAGCTGTGTTTTATTTTCCCCGAGATCCAAACCAGATTGGATTTGCCCTCGAAAATACATGTATTACAAAAACAACACAAGATCCAACTTTGTTTTGGATTTGGATTTCCAAATCCGTTTTGAACACACACCCTGAATTTCTAAATATCGTCAGTAGTGTAAAGAAAAAAGACAACGGGTGTATACAAATAAAAAAAATCACAAGGAAAAAAGAGTTGGGTATACAAGAAGTTGTCACTGAGATCCTGGGTTGTTTTATTTTTATGATCTATGAAATAAAACACAGCTATTCAACTGATATTATAACACTTCAAATGACAGCTTGAAACCACGAAATGAATGACCTGTACATAGATATGTATATATATGTTCCTAAGGTCAATTAATTAAGGTCAAATTAAACTTCATTTAATTATGGAGTTTATAAATATTGATGTTTTTTTAATATTTAAAGAGTAATACTTTTATTTATTCAGGAGTCCTTTTAAAACTCTCCACATTTGCAGGGCATCAGAGTTCAAATTATAGGTAAATAATTATTTGTTCTTACATAAATACCGTATTCGATTATAGTATTCATATATTATCATAATTCTAATAATTAATGACAGTCTATATAGCCTGTACAAAATGTAAAATGCTCCTTAAGCCTTTATAATACTTTTTCACAACCAAATTTCCGTGACAGTGCGTACCTAAATTCAAATTTCAATCTTAAGCGAAAAATCTTGTGATGCCATTTTTTCTTGACAAAGAAAAAGATTTCTTATCAAACTGGTTCTTAATTTTGTTCTAATTGTATTTTTTTTTTTGCAAAAACCAAAAGGCACTATCTTTCCAATATCTGAACCACTTTATATTGCTTTTCGTCCGTGGGTATAGTACTTAAAACATACGCTCATTTATGGTGTAGTAGTCGGACCGTTTCTCATTTTAATAACACTCGCATGACTTGAAACCAATTTATAACCTACTTACTGGACACAAGGCATCACAGGCCTGTCGCTTCGATAAATTTATGTACATTGGGTTTGAAAAATAAAAAAAAAATGAAAATAAAAATAAAAATAAAAATAAAAATAAACAAAACAAAAATGAAGAAGACAAACACCACAAAACGTTCCCCAAAGGAGACAGTGCGCAAATATATTACTTATAATTGTTATCATAAAACTTCTGGGTGCCCGGTTTTTTAGTCTTTATTTTTCCCAAAGAGTTCCTCTTTTTGGTTTTTTTTTTCTTTTTTGTTATGGAGATCTTTTTTGGGGAATAGGAACGAACCAAAAAGATCGGGTGTGGAATAAGGTAAGCAATTGCTTTATCGACCGTATTTTATATTAAGGTTTATGTACGTTAATTGACCTTAAACTGCTGCGGTATTTTATACATCTTATGGAGACAGGTTTTTGTATAGTGCTTGAAAAAGACCACTTTAATGTAAAACATGTGTGTTGTGGGAAAGCGAATAAATTGATTTTAACAATTGAAGCGTTTATATTTTGAAGAAAATAGGTTCAAAGACATTAATTTTACTTTTAAGATAAGGCCTTAAAGTTTTATGAATAAAATAGTTTTTCGAGTTAAAAGCAGGCTTTTGCATAAGGAGTAAACATATAAAATCTATACTGTTCAGTGTTCAGGGATATAATTAATGGGACATATACAAAAATTGATTTCCTCGTGCAATGCAAGTCGGGAAATCATTTGAATAAATTTTTACCAAGAGAGCCTGTTCTGGGGTAGTATTAACGCTATTTGTCATAGTTGTTTCAATTTTCAATAACGGCTGCATCGGTTTCGAGAAAAAATAATTTGGTGTAACGTAAACTATAAGTAAAATGGTTTGTATAATCTTTGTTTCAGCTGAAAAATTTCTTTAAGGAATTGTTTTAGAAATTTAAAGAATGAATTTCTATAGCTTTAGGTGATTTTCTGGTATAACGTTCATGTTTAAAATTATATCAAACAATTTTGAAATTTCTTAGCCCATTGAATATAAGAGCAAGTATACATGCCATCTAGTCGTGCATTTTATTTGTTTCGATTTTCATCGAAAGTGCAGCATTGCATGTGATTTGAGTTCAAGTTTATCTCTTAAGAGTCAATAACTAGAGGCGTTTAATTCTCTTTCATCCGTCCATCCAAATACAACTTCAATTTACCACACAACTCATGTTTGAAAAACAACAAAACCAACTCCACTCAATGCGCTTACTCTCGAAGCTCATTTCATGGCTCAATATGCATGTCAATCAAATCAGACATGGAAATCGCTGGTAATGCTGCATTGACAGACGCATCTTACTTTATGGCTAAAGCATATTATATACTGCATTTTCTTGCACCACCACCGTGTGATTTGCCACCGCCCGCCATGCCACTTATCGATAGTAATGACAGTTTAATTGAAAAGCGTATTTTAATCGCCCTAAGCAGCTATATATGTATGTATGTATGTATGTATGTATGTAGGCAAGCACTTAAGTGCAAGCAGACCTTATGGCCATTTTGAGTCGAGAGTTTTATTTTTTTTATTATAATGAGAACTCCTTAGTTTTGCAATTCCACTTTCAATTAAGTAAATTGATTAGCCATTTAGGTTTATATACCTCTCTCATGCTAAGTCTGTGTAAAAGGATAAGAATTAAGTATAGCATTATTTTTTTAAGCAGACAATACAAGGTCATGCGATAAGGAAAAAGGATTTTGAAAAATATTTTAAAGCATTTATATTTATCGTGCCCACTTATTTTATCGAAAGGTTGAAAATTATTTGTCTTGTTCATCAAAACATTTCTTTGTTATAATAATTGGAGCAACTACGTTGTTGCTAATGAAATGTTTAAAGATTGAAAGATACCAGTACAAAAGCTTTCGAGAATATTTTCAAATTCTACTGGAGGATGCAGTTTTTTTTGGGTATTTTAATTTATATTAATTAAGCTAAAACAGTTGAAACGCTAAAAATATCCACAACTTTTTATCAGATATTTTATTTAAAACTATGAATATATTTTATATTAAAGTTTCAGCAGTTCAAACAAATTTATAATCAACTATTTGATACAATAGACTTAACTGTTTTAATTTGAAAGTACACTGAATTTCTCAATGATGATGGTTTATCCAGAAGAGCCCTTTTGGGCATTACCTACTGTTCCAGGATTGTATGATGAAAGTGATTATCGTGGTAAGTATATTCAAAACAAAATTTATGTAGCATACGTCTTAACAAGTTAGAAAAGTTATCTGAAACCTTATATGGGGATAAACATGTAAAATCTTTATATAGTTATATGTACCAGTATACCTACATATGTATACATATCATTTTTTTTTTTGTTCATATTCGAATTACATGTTACTTACCAGGAATTTAAGAAAATGCCAAAATCACTTTGACAGCGACTTATTGTTATGAAATTTTACATAACTATTTTTTTTGTTATTTTTCTTGTCACTATAAGAGCGGGTTTTATCGAGCGTTTACTCTGGGACCACATATAAGAAAATGCAGGCAAAAGCGAATATACCTTCTATGAATTGAACCTATAAAGATTTTTTTGAAGAAGTAAACAATCGTCTATTGAAGTTATCTTTGTGTTCAATTTAACGTCGCCGGAGAGGCGCGCGCGTGGCGCGGCGTAGATGTGTTTGAAAATCAAAAACAAGTATTTAATAAATAAAATAAACAAAAATATGCCTTAATGGCTGCCCTATGGAACACCATATTTTATTCTGAACACTCAACACTATAATCTAATTTTTTAGATACTCTAAGGGCCAGTTTCACAGTGAAGTAAGTGTTACTTAAGTGCCAAATAACGAAAACTAATTCCCAATTTCACAGTGTAAACTTATCGCAATGAGTGACACTTAAGTCTCCTATGTTGGCCACTTAAGTTCCACTTACTCATATAGTAAATCTGCGGCTAAAGTGCCAAAATGGGAAAATTAAGTGCCACTTATTTTGTTAAGTGTGCACTGTGAAACTAGCCCTAATACTATTTTCTATAAATCAATATTTTTTTCCAAAACAATTTAAATAAAATTATGTGTATTGATATTGAATAATAGTTGAATATCGATTTGTATCTGCAAAATTCGTTTTATTCGGGCTTGAACGAAGAAGCTTCTTCTATTTACTTTCGGGTATAGACAACTGCTTCCAGTTTCGGCTCCTATATTATATCCTTCTGAACCGATTAATTCCAAGAATTGCAGTCGTGTGATAAGTAAAAATCTACCCTATAAACTTAGTGGTAGCTCACCCAAATGTTTTTTGTTACGTTCAAACCTTCAATATTAATACGATGCATGGTGCGAAAGCTTTGCAGCCTTAATGCAAGTATTATCACACAAAGACCCCTTTCCCAATAATGCCCTCCTTAGGCGGGGTGGGGGTAGATCGAAATTCTACCGGTTGTTGAGGTTATATTAAGTCTGACTAAAGCTGAATGATTCTTTTCTTAAAAAAAATTATAGGAAAATTCCGGTGGTTTTACGTTACCCTTGAGTGCCAAAACTTCTTCATTGCTTCTTAGTGTTTGAATGTTTTTTTACAAAAAATTATTTATGAATTCTTGTGCTAAGTGCTTTGTTTGTATGTATTTTTTGGAAAGTATTACGTTCAAAACTACTTTTTTGTATTTTTTTAATTTTTCTATTAAAAAGCGTACGAATTTAAACAAGCCTATAAACGGAAACAAGAAATGCATCGTATTTTCTGATCACTAATTGTTGCGGAAATCTATCTATAGCATGGTGTATAGTTTTAATGTCAAGGCGTTGTTATTTGTATACGTCATATTCACTTTTCTTTAATCGTTGATAATGTCAGCTTTTTACTTGGACATAGCGATCTTACACCACCCCTCTTCCAATTTATTTATTCATAGAACTAAAATTGTGGCTGAGATGTGTTTATCTCTCCATCGAAATATTTGTTTTTTTGTAAAAAAAATGACTCAATTAGAATTGTTCAATTATTGTCAGTTGATTTTAGATTAAACACAAAATTCGTGCAGTGTTAATAAATTTGCCTGCTCCTGATTGAAATGTGTTAGCAAAAAAAATCTTGTAACATAAGCAATAAATTTACATGTAGGTAGATGCAAGCGTACGTACATACATATTATTTGGCTTGATTATGTAGTTTTTTTTATTATTTAATTTGCTTCAAAGAGTATGATTTTTTTAAAGATTTAAATTTTTGTGAATTACTTAATTTATTTTTTCATTAATTACATAGTATATTATCGAAAGATTGAATATATCAGATAAAATGAATTTGTTCATTTTCTTGTACGTTGTTGATGGGAAATATTATTATCAATTACGAAAATCTTTGATTTAAACTGGAATTCAATTTGAAAGTTATTTACGCACAGTGAATGTCAAAAATATCGGAGAATAGTTAAATTGAAACGAGATTTCGGACTTGAATTTCTTTTAATTAATTTTATGGATAAAGCTATGATTAATTATTAAATTGTGAAACTTTTTAAGACACTATAAAGGGAATACATCAGTGGTACTATTTATATGTACTTTAATTAAAGTAGATCTACTTCTTTTTTAAATGTTTTTAAAATCTACTTCTTACTTCGCACCATCACTAAAATATTGAAATCAACTTCATTTTAAAAATCTATATTTCAACCGACTTCAAAATGTCAAATCTACATTTTTTTATGTCTATCAAAATACAAAACCACGAAAAAATTTCGATGCGGAACTGTGGAAAACATTATATGCTCCACAAAGAACGAAAAAACGAAATATTTGTCCCACCGAAAAAATTGTTGTCGTATTTTCAAATATATACATAGTTAGTAAATATGTACATATGTTTATAACTAAATAAAAACGTTTTTTTGCTAAATAAAACTAAACCATCCATACAAAATATACATGTAAAAATGAAGTAATAATGTATTTTTTTTTGTTAAATTAATTTGAGTGTTTAAAAAAAACTGTTAAATATATATGTAAACATAAAGCCTGAACGAATTTCGGTTTTTGTTTTTAGTTTTGTTTCATTTAATATATTCAATTAAATTTTTTTGCAAAATATAAAATTTAATATAAGGTAAGAAAATAGTTAATTTTGAAATTTGCTTCGATTTTTGTCAATCTACTTCACGTTTTTCTTCAAATCTACTTCGAATTTATTCCGGAAATGGTAACGCTGGATTACATATTACATTATTATAACAGGTTTGTTCGATGTTCTATGCCCCAGGGCGACCTGGTGAATATCAATCAAGTGTCAAAAAACTCAGCACTACAAGTTTCACGATCCTAATTTCCCTTTTTCAGACTAAGTGCTAAATAAAATTTTACTGAAAGTCTTTTTGCTGAAAGCGTGTCTACACAGAAAAAACCCTTTCAGTTCAATCAACCTTTCCCTATCTCACAACTTTAAAATTCATGAATATCTCACTCACAGAAAACAAAAGTCTTTCATGTTTCACCCGAGATACTTACTTGATTCTGGCCCTTCTGGCTTTTACGCACATAAAATCTACCAGTATCACTGGATAGGCCCTTTAGTAAAATGCCTATGTAAACAGGCACTATTTTTTGTTTTGGCATTTTTTTCTATAATTACATGAAACAAATAAACAATAAAATTATCAAAAAAATAACTCTTATTTACAAAGAAATTTTTCATCAACACTTATTTTCGTCTGAATACCAACAGTTGATTTGTGTTTTGGCAGCTCTGAACTCGCAACCCAAGAAAAAAACGGGTTTTCGAAAGAGTCGTTCAGATCTCGCCCCGAACGCACTTATATATGTATCGAAAAAATGCATATAGAGCGAGGTCAGGGCGACCCAGTGCGCCCCAGGTCTGACATCGAACAAACCTATTATGTAGTCAACTGCATTCATTAAACGCAAAATTGATAAAGGAAACTAGTTGTCAAAGATGTCAAACTTGGAAGTTTATTTCAAATCTTTGCTTGGTTAACCTTTAAGTCCCTTGTGCTACTGAACCTATAACCTGTCGGGTTTTCGGATTGAATAATAACTGTCATGCTATGAACAATGAATTGTCAAGAATTTTCCAGAAATTATTAATAGTTTTCCTACAAAATTTTACAGGCAATTTTGTATTAAATAAAAAAAAAACATACAAATTACATTTAAGTATTTAGCCAGTTTAGGTTTCTGAGATCTCACTGAGAAAACTCTGTCAGCTTCACTTAGCAGAAGGAGAAACCTGAACAAGATTTCTCCTTTAGAATTCAAAACCACTCTATCTCTTTTTAATAAATTGATAAACTGCGACAAAAAATAATTGAGCAAGCGAATCCATAAAATTTCAGTCTCAGCTTTTTGACAGCAAAAGTGAGGAATCTCACTGAGGAATTACGTTCATAAAAATGGTTATTTTATTCAATAACAGTCCTTTATTTACACAACTTTATTTTTTAATAATATTCGGGCTTGTCATTTGATTCATTTAATTAATAATGACCGGCGATTAATTATATTTCAAATTTCTGATAGAACTTTGAAACTCTGTGATTTTTTTGTCCAAAACTGAACATTTTATTTTTTTTTTTCATATGAACTTTAACAGACTTTTGTGTAGAAATTCACACAAATGTATAGAGTTTCAATGTAAAGGAACACACCTATACTTTACTTTGAGCATTCGTGTGAACATTTTATTGATGTGTAAACATCTATACTGGCGGTAGGGTGAAAAGAAAACGTAACGTAACGTTGTAATCGTAATCGTGGTCGTGATCGTGATTCTGAGCTTTACGAAAATTGAGTGCGTTCAACAATATGTACGTTCAGTAACTAAACGTTTAGTATTTATATACGAAATCGAAAGGTCGAGTTCAGTTCGGGTTGAAATTTGGTTGGCTGCTTAGAGGATATATTAAGCCCCTATTACATGATGATTCTTTGCGTCTGACTCTATTGAAACATAATGAGTGCGAAAGCGAAAAAAGATAAGATGGAAGACCAGTTGCCTTGTGAGTCGTGGGCCAAGTTTTACGAGACCCTTTTTAACGCTTCTTTAGCATTAGGCTACGCGCAAACCAACGCAATGGCGGTGGCGATCACGATAAAAATCAAAGCACACTTCAATCGTGTAGATGTGTGCCTTTCCTTTGATTTATGTGTATGGCATCCACAATTTTATTGTGATCGCCACCGCTTTCGCGTTTGTTTGCAGCTACCTTTATCCGTATTTTGTATTCTTTGCATTACTTTTTTTCAATTACATGACTGCTTTGAGACCAGGGGCCTATTTCACAGAACATACATCACATACATTGTATGAATGTATGTACCTTAAAGTAGACGTCAAAGATGGCTCAGTGTAAATTTTGAATTTTTTGAAAAACTTTGCGTCAACTTTGAAAACGCATACCTAATTTAAAAAAAAATTAAAATTTACGCCCACTCATCTCGAAGTCGTGATTCTGAGTCAGAAATTAGTCTGCTATTACACGATGCATCTAGACGCATGCGACTTTTCGAACTACGTAAGTGCAATAGAGAAAAAAAAATCGAAAAGATGGTACGGAAAAAAAGTGACCGGTGTCGCGTGAGTAAAATTTTCGATGCATCTATTTGACGTTTCTCTTTTCTCTTGTCCGTTGTTTACTATTCTGCTTCATATGGTTTTGTTGTTCAAAGAGTAAATTTCGATGCAACGCACTGTTATTGATAGCCTTATAGGCTTTCCAGAAATGAGAATTCATCTTTAAAAACAACATATAAAAAAAATTATTGCTTTTCTTGACTGATATTCATTTAAAGGCACACAAACCTTTCTTTCTTCAATATATCTAATAATGAAAACAAAAATAAAAACAGAAAAAAAATTTTTTAATGCTTGAGCACAGCCCAACACGAAAATGAAAAATAAAGAGAACTGTCAAATTAGATTCCTGACTTTGGTTTCAACGTGTAATAGCGCCTGAAACAGCGGACGAAATAACAAAGAAGAATTCAAAGAAGGCGCATGCAACTAGATTCATCGTGTAATAGCAGACTTATGAATTATCCATAATCTCTGTTCTGAGCTTCACGAAAATTGAGTGCGTTCAACGCTATGTACGCTCAGTAACTAAACGCTGAGTGTTTATATACGAAATCAAAAAGTCGAGTTCAGTTTGGGTTGAAATGTGGTTGGTTGCTTAGAGCATATAGTACATGGACTGCGCTTTCATTTTCCATGCATCATTACCGATTTTCAAATTTGCTTATGAAAAGTTAAGATCTATATAAAAATACCAAAAAAAAAAATTTTTTTTTATCATCCACACCCTAAATTTGATGTAGGCTCTCGGTCTATGAGGCATTCGGCCGAATGTTGATGTTTACACATCTTAACCGTGAGTCCCGGCACTCACACTTTTTTTTTTTTATATGAACCTTGACAGACTTTCAAAGTAAAAGAACTAGGCTAATGTATAGCATTTCTTTAAGCAATTGTCAAAACTCTTCCAATATACATATGTACCTTTTTTATATATTTGTACTCATTTTTAAAAGTGAAAAACTACATACATGAAACATAACTGAATTTCACTAATTTTACACTATCCTCATAATTTTGGACTGTTGTCTGTTTCATTATTAATAATCCACTTGGGAAATTCCATCAATTCAGGATGAATCAATAATGCCCAACTTTGTGAAAAAATATAAATTGTAATTACTGAGGCAATTGATGGTCCTATACCAGCAAGAATCTTTAAATGAATTCACCAATTATTAAAGAATTAGATATTTTCAAACAAAAAATCAAAATAATCTCTTACCATATCCTTTGTCCTTATATTTGCGTAAGCCGCCACTAAAGCATTTGGAGCTGTTGCTGGCGGCATCAAAAATGCCATACTTCCTGCCAAACCAACTGGCATCATAAAATATAAAGGATGACTTTTTGATTCGACGGCCTGTTGTTACAATTCACAAATTTAATTAACCCCTATTCAGACACATATTGATGGTCCATCTTACCATTTGAAGAATTCCTGGAGCAATAACACTCATAACTGCTGCATTGACTGTCAAGTTTGTACAAATTTCCATAAATGCAATTACAATTAATAAGCTTAAAGGAGCTGGAAGATGTTTTAAATTCGAAAGTGAATCTCCAAGAAGTCTTGACAATCCACTTGTGTTACACCCTTCTGCAATTGCTCCTCCGCAACCTTTGTGGATATTAAAAAAAATAATCAAATCTATCTAAAAAGGAGGTGTTGTTTGATAAGTGCGGTGTAGGCCGCAAAGGTTTTTTTAAAATCATATTTATGAATATTGAAGCTTTAAATTAAACAACAACAACTTAAGAATGTTCCTATGTTACCATGTTTTAAGGCCGGCGATTATATCTAGCTATTATTGAATTCCGTCACGATGGAATGTGAATTTAGACTAATCTTAGAGCACATTCAAGTTGTTGTTTTTTCATTCAAATTTTGAAATCTATCTCAATTTTGTAATGTTTTACCGATTATAAAGACTAAATCCCAAGGAAGAAGTGAATTCACGAATTTCCAATTTAATAATCCAGATGTTTTTTCAACTGAGCTACCTAAAATAGATGATGAAATTTGTCCTATAATTTTAGGTTAAATAATAAAAATTAAAAAAAATTTAAAATTACCATCCCAACATTTAAGAAATGTGATCTTTGATGGCAAACTGAATATCATAAATATGGTGATTGTGGTTACAGATGCGTTTAAGATTTCTCTGAAAAAGAAATTACTTTAGTTTTAGAATTTAAGGAACTTTAATTAAAATAAAGTTGTGTTTAATTATGTTGCCCAATATAGCAAGTATTGGTTTCGTCAAACACAAAACTAAGGTGAAAATAATTCACTCTCTCATAAGCACTCTGTTACAGATTTTGTAAACTCTGGATCAGTATTTGGATAAATTTCATTAAAATGTGTAGGAGTTCGATGTGTTAACACTCTGTAACAGTCGAACTCGTAAGAAAGCCTTTAGCATTGTCATCATATTTACTGAAGTAGATGCAAATTACCAGTCTACAAAATGTTTCAAAACCGGTCGTCTAGATATTTTGCGTTGCTTATCAATTGTTGTTTTGTTTTGGACACAACCTTTTGAATTTTAAAATATTTTTACCCAATTCAAAAAATCATGATTACATGCTCACTTTATTTATTTTAAAAAAATGTACCTATTCGACGGACGGTGAAGTATGAGGAATGTCGCTATACTTTTGTTTTACTTTTTAAAGAGACTATTTGAATTGTAAAAGTTAAAATCTTTACAAATTGATACTTTAGTAATGTCCAAAGTTATAAAACAATAGCAGAATATTGTATTATGCTTTTGTTTGTGTTAGATTGAAAATTTAGTTTGTTAATAAATCGATATTTAAAAATAAAAACTTACTTTCCACCTGTAAAATCTCCCCATCCCTTTGCATATTCAGGTTTCCTTGTAAAAATGATGGCAATCATAGCAACGATAAGTGTTGCCGTTGTACTCTGCCCCACACTTATAGATCCAATTTCTTCATACTTGTCATTAGCTATTCGTTGAGCAGCCATTTTCTCTTCATTATTGAACTTCAATGCCATTGCCTCTGGGCTATTGGATCTTTTTTTCAAAAATAATTCCATAAATCACAACAAAAGTTTGAAAAATTACTTCAAAAATTAAATACCTAAATAATCCCATGTGTGTAAATTCCATGATAAAATACATCAACCCTGTGTAAACTATTACTGGCGGCAAAGCATATGTTATGAAATATCCGAAATCGATATCGTCGCGGCTTTGAGGGAATTGCCTATAGAAGAAAGTTTAGTTATGAGTTTTTGTATTTTCATTTGATTTCTACTTACTCTTCAAAGATTTCGATAAATACCAGATTTGTTGGAGTTCCCATTATATTAGCACTGCCGCCCATTGAGGAGGCATACGCAACACTTAAATAAAAACAAATTGCTATCTTAGAAGGCTTCTTCCTAAAAATAAAATCAAAAAAGAGTCTTTAAAGTCTTTATATCAAAAAAGAAAAGTAAGTAGCAACTTACTCGGTTTTTGGTATATCTGGACTGTCATCTTCATAAAGTTTGCACATTCCTTGCTATTGAAAAAAGGTTTTATAATATATTTATATATTTTGTTTAAATAGCTTCATTTCGGGTTAAAACTCGAGTTAGAATGCTATTACAGTAAATTTAAATCTAAATTTGGCAATATCAATTATATCAATTAATTATTAATTTATTTGCAACATTATAAGCCAACTCTGGTTCAACTGAGACTTAACTTGTAACTGAAAAACTGAGTCCATAGAAACTCAATTTGAAAGAATATCGGGATTTTCTAGTATTTTTTAGCCTTTAAATAATAGATACTTTGAAGATACGTTTTATACAATTTTTAGCTTACGCTTGATAGCCTATCCAAAATAGCGTTCGTCACTGGGAACATCAAAGCTATACAGACAGCATTTGGTATGAGCATCGAAAGAAAGGTTGTTACCACAACTAAAAACAAATGTAACCTGTTAAATAAAGACATTTGTATCATCTTTTTATCCTAAAGACCGTTATTTGAACGGATATGTACCTCCTTGGACATGATCCGGAAATTTTAATGATATTAACAGCCACTCTAGTGTGCAACGTTGTAAATTCCATCGCTAAAGCTATCATAATACTTATGATAAACATAACTAATGTTTCTTTGAAATACAAAGAACATGTTTTGTCGGAGCTCTTTAAATAAAATCTTTATTATTTTAGTACTGGCAAGACTTTTTAAAGATACTTTACTTACCAATATGTTCATCAATGGAAATGCAACAATTGGGAACATTGCAGTGATTGCAAAGGGAAATATTTCGGTTAACCAACAAATAAACATGGAAATTATAACGTACAAGCACCGATATGGCTGCAAAAAATGAATGATTTAAGCCTTTAAGTTTAAAAAAACATAACCAAATTCGATTTGCTTACGACTGGGGGAAAATAAAACACAGCTTAAATGTAAAATTACCTGAGTATTATTGATTAACATTGCGATGAAAAAACCAATAGGCAAGGCAAATATCACAACTCCTTGCCAGTGTACCAAAAGACATTGCTTGAATCCGGTTTTACCAACTTGTGAGGCTCTTAAATTAAACAAAAACCAAATAATAATTATCCATTGAATGCTTTCATAATTTAAGCTTACTCCATTTTCACAAAAAATTAAATTATGAGTAAATATGATTTGGGAATTATTCCACAACAGATAATTATTAAATTACGAATAACTTGAGTTGACGTTAATTCCATAGAAAAATTGTTTTATACGTTTAAAATAATTCTGTGTCTTTAGGCAATTTTTTAATATATTTTAGTAATAAAAATAAAAAATACACAACTCGGAAATTAATGCTGGTCCGTTTTAATATTTTAGTATATTATTAGAAGCGACTCTATGACATGTCAATTTATAAAAATGTAGGTCCAAGACCGAACCCACAGTTTTTTTTTGTCAATTCGTGTAAAACACGTTAACGCACACCCACTTTTATTGGCTATAAACCCTTATAGATTGGCATTTATCTGGTCTCTTCCATTTCAACTATAGGTAATTATGCTATGCCATCTTCCGTGAGTTTAAAGACTTCAGTCTTTACGATCTGAATAACAGTTATTATTTGGTTTCTTAGGAAATATGATAAACTAACACTTGTTACGTGGCCACTTTCAGAATAGTTAGTATTACGAACAAAAATATTGCAGTCACAAAAACTAGTTTTCTTCCTGTATGCAGACTACTTAAGCAGGACAGACGTGAACTAGCTCGTCGAGCTATAATACACCGTGTGATTGAACTCGGTCGAGCCATTTGGATTTTCATCATGTTTAAAATTGGCTCCGAGCCAAATGACTCGCTCTTGTGTGGCCAGGTTTGGGCATGTTGATGGTGGACTAGTTATATGTTTCAAACCTACACAATAATTAATCGGCTTCAGACAATCTAATCTTAACTGCAATTTTTGTAAAAGTAATGAGGTTCTGTAGACCGTTAAAAATAAACTCACGCTAGAGTTCTTCGTAAACCATCTTTGTCTGTATGTTTGTTTCTTTGTTTTTAAAGATGGCACACCAAGTAGGATAATTTTTAAATACATAATCTTAGTTTAGTGATATAAAAAGTAAAAGAAGTATTATTAGGGAAATTATTTTACGTACATAGTCCAAGGATGCTGCTAATCGACATTATCAAACATACAACCATTTTTATACTAAAGCTACTTGAAAACAAAACTTGTCCCGCCAACGCTTTGTAAATTTCTAGACACAAGCTATCTGTTAGTTTCGACATGGTAGTTATTAAAAGCCACGATGAAATAGATACATAGGTGATCTGACCGTGTCGCCTAATTAGTAATTATGTCCTCAAATTCATAATAATTACAATCAAATCAAAATAATGATTTTTTCACATTTCGTAGTCCTCAAATGTCTTTTAAAAGCAATTAAAAACTAAATTTAATGACATCATCTACATATATATAGCCAGGCAAAGATCACTATAAACCTCTGTTGACCCTTAGTATAAATTAAGTCATCATTTTAAATTGACTTATCATCTAAATCACCTAAAAATGTTTTATTTTTATATTTTTCATAGAAATTCATTATTACCTTTAAATTTAACTAATTTTATCATTTGTATTCGAACCTAAACAAATATTGGTCCAAACTGATATAAAATTATCATATTTGAAATAAAATTTCTTATAATAGATTTTCATTCAAGAAAATATTCCAGAAGCCAGTACCTTCGAACCACACTGACATCTTCGGTCGTCGTCGTCATCCTACACAATATCTATTCACCATATTTTGTATTCTTCTTTTTCAACTTGGTGATAATTTATGTTTCCTGGTCTGAATCTATTGGTGTTTTGAAAATGGACACTTGTGTGGTTGGTTTAAAAGAAATGAATGACCTTAATTAATTCCACCCACCTGGACATACAATATCACTCATAAAACCATCAGTCATTGCATAGTCCGTACGTTTTCTGTACATAGGTATATGCAGGTTCAATGTTACATCGAGTTTTCTGGAACTCTTAAGCCATCTCCATTCAATTTGAATAAACTATGTCATCCAAAGGAGGTAAGAGAGTAAGTGACGGGTGGTAAGGGAAAATATCTTGTCTAGAGATATCTTATCTAAATGGTTAATGTGTTGTCCACCAAGTGATGACATATAAGTCTAAAATTATAGTCTGAAAAATAATTACTATGCCTTTCATGGTTGCTAAGTGAGATTGTTCTTAATTCTCAAGTGAAAAAATTAGAAAACAAGTTGTCTACAAATAAAAAAACATATACATATATCCCTTATTTTTACATTGTGCCTGTAGTGTTGCCGCATAGCTTTGCACAATTCTTTCAAGAAAGAATTGAACAACGCGTTAAAATTATTAAAACTTACTACAAAATTGGTGATTCAAACGTAGCCACTATTCGCGCATTACGCGATGATTATGTTCGTCATAATCGACCGACTACGCAAGCAATCAGTAAAATTGTGAAGAAATTGTTCAACGCTATGTACGCTCAGTAACTAAACGCTGAGTGTTTATATACGAAATCAAAAAGTCGAGTTCAGTTTGGGTTGAAATATGGTTGGTTGCTGAGACCATATAGTACATGGACTGCGCTATCATCATGGCTGCAGGGTTTTAACATAGAAGGCTGCCTTTGTGGTTGGTAACCCTGATGTTATCTTTTATAAAAATAACATGAATCACATATCAACATTTTACATACAGTTGCATTACAGTTGGGATGCAAATTATCTAAATACCAATTAAATGCGAAAGAAATGTTGAAAAGCGACCAATACCTTAAAGTAGGTTAATTTGTGCGAATGAGTTGGATATTTGTAATGAATCTATATACTTTGTCTGTATATAGTTATGCTCAAAGCTACTTGATTAAGGCCGAACTTTTTTTACAATAATTATTTATTCATCTATTGAAATGTTTTAAGGAAATAAATTTAATAATATTTTTGAATAAATAATCAAGAAAAAATACAAAAACCTTTTTTTTTATCTTAAAATTTGTTTGTTATAGTATAGCTTAATCTATTTTCTTTTTTAGGTGGAAATCTTAAGAGTTTTTTTTGTGGTTTATCCATTTGCAACTTCTGTCAAGAACCTGTTTTACATATTATATGTAACTTAATTCGAACAGAAATAAATATTTTTCGAAGAAAAATTTAAAAAAACGAAAAAACAAATTATATTTAAAAAATTTAACCTACATCAAGTGACGTAGAGTGTAAATATCCCCAACGTCAATGAAACTGGTTCATTAATGGAAATTTGCATGGTTTAACAAATTAAATTCGTTACACTCAATCTCGAAAAATCTTTAGAGAAGAACCGAAGTGGGAATGGAGGTTGACTATTCATTATAACGTGGATGGGTTCTTCGTTGTTGCGCGCCGCCGTGCCGCTATAGGTACCATTCCAACCGTACAAGATATCCAATCCATACAACATTGTATGAAAAGATTATGTTGTGCATATTATAGCTTGTGAATTTCATGTTAGAAGTTAATAAATTTGAAATAAATAAAAATAACACATTACAAATTTTGTATAGGTCCTATATAATATAGAAGAGAGAATACAGGAGAACTAAGACACATAATTTATTGTTCAACAATTTGACAAATTCTTAAATTTATTACACAAAATAAGCATATTATATACATACGTATGTATACTATGTATATATTGTATATTGTGTATAGTTATTCTATGTGTTGCGGGAATATAATGGTCAGAAATATACATAATGGGATTGTTAAGATGTCAATACCAATTAAAATTTATGCTTATAGCGACTAATGGGTGTTTAACCTACTTTTACCAAAGCAGACATCACTAACCCATGTCTATTGTTCATATTTATGTTGATGAGAAGTGATGACTGAAGCTGAGCTAATGGCTGAGAAAAAGGTTTAAGATGTTTGTATATAGTATTTCTATAGAGCTTGGAACTAGTATAGGTATACACTGAACAGCCTTGGCATTTTCTTCCAAACTCTCCACCTGACCGAACTTGAGTGATGAGAGGTTTTAAAATCGGTATTAACTCAAGACAAAACATTGGTTTTTCCTATCCAGTATACTATTTGGGCTATGAAAGTGGATAGATTTTTTAAAGTAACCTATTATTAACTCCATGGTACTATAAGGCAAAACCCGTTGATTATTTATCGGAGTCATTTTTCGAATTATTATTCGCGATTATTTATTAAAAGTATTTTATAAAATTCAAAATTTTTCAGATGTTGAATTTAGATTTTTACAGCAGCAAAAATGAATTATCGATTTTTTTTTGTAATATCGGGGGGTGTGCGGATCCCTACTGTCTATGTGTGAGGTTTTCACTTATTTCACGCATACTATCTCATTTCTCATCCGCAGTCTGACAGTTGTAGCTTTTAGGCAAATTAAAATGGCTGCTAGGATTCAAGTCTAATTAATAAATAATTAACTTTTGATCTAAGCTAACTGAAAATATAATGTAATATTCATTGCAAACATAAAACAATATAAAAAGTTTGTATAATACGGAATAAAACTGATCTCGTTAACCGACGAATACTTTTCTTTTTATAAATAATAAATCAAACGCAACACAGTTTTTATTGTGGGGAAAATATCATTTAAAAACCCCACGTTTATTGCTAGCTTCCTTGCGGGCTGGCTCTACAATTTAGACTGAATAATATCATATCACAATTCTTGTCGGTATAACATAAGAGAGAGATAGAATAATAGTACATAGGTAATCATTGTATAGGTGAATTATACAATCGTATGCTTCGCATACGATACAAAGTTAAAAGATGCCAAAAAATATAGATTTTATAAAAATAAATAAGAAGCAATCAAGATCTTTGGCTTTTTCTTACTCTTGTCACATAAAGCTAATTCTGGAAAATACTTTATTTAATCGAAAAATGTTAGCTCATGTTCAACAATTAAATTAAAATTTTGATTTAATAGAAGCAAATAACCTATGAAGATTTATAGTTTAATGGATATCATATACCCTGAAGCCAATACGATTTCAAGGTTTATTAATTTGTGTATAATAAAATTCAAAATGCGTTCGTTGCTATGCTATAGTTTTGATGCATTGCAAATGTTCTACAATGATTATATATTTATACACAGTTATTTTAAGTACACATAAAAAAATCAAACAACAAATCCATCAAAAAAATTGTTCCCTCACGAAACATTTTAAAAACTTTCACTTATAACCACGAGAATGAGATTTTGTATAGAAAAAGGTGAGTAGGGTGGGCCCCCAAGGGGCACAAATTTGAATTTTTTAACTAAAAAGCGACCAAACTTGTTACATTCGCGTTACTTAGAAGTTTTTCTGAAACAACTGAGTTGCTTAGAAGTTTCTGAAAAGTTTTTTTCTTTTTCCAAAAAAACTGAAATAATATGAGTTGCATTAATGTTACATATAGGTTTTTGCGCTAATAGTTTGCGACTGAAAAGTGATGGTTCTGAATATAAGTTACTAAGCAGTTACAACAGAGTTTTAATACAATCTAGCTTGAAAGTAATCGTGTTTGTAACTGAAATTGAAACAATTCAGTAACTTTCATCTTTTGCAACCACCATGTTACTCAACAGTAACCTAACTGTGACATGTTTCAGAAATCTGAATTGAAACTCATATGCAACTAAAAGAAACCTAACCTTGAATACTTCACAGGGACTGAACAGAGACAGAGTGAAATTAGTAACTTGAATGCAACTTCCCAATAACTACTTTTTTCATCTGTCAAAGCGTGAAATAATGTTTTATTATTTCATCGCAAAATGGCACCAAATATTAAAATTTATGGAGAAAAGTGAAAAGAAATGGAGGTTTGGCACAAATTATTTTGACTACACAAAAATCCAATTTTATATTTTTTCTACACAGTTGTTATTTGGAATTCAGTTTTGGTTAAATGTTCTTATTAATATGACAGCCAAAGCTGTTCTATGTTTGACATTTGACTGCACGAAATATGTTGTTATTATATTGTTATAAAACGGTCACAAAGAGGTTTCAATTGCCTTAGTTATTGAACAATTACTAAAAAACCTTTTTGTAACTTCACTTTTGAAAGCAATTTTGTTTTTTTTTTTATTTTTTTTTTCAGAAAAGTTTTCTGAAACGCTTCAGTAACTCAATTAGTGTCAATGAAGACAATACTTAAAAGCTAGTTTCTTAAAGGTTGCTATGAGGTTATAAGAAAAACAAGTATTGTCAACCATGTTTTTTGACAGAAATAAGAAATATCAATTCTTTTTCTTAAAACTATACACGTTAAATACGATTTTTATGCTCTGAAAAAGAAGACTTAACATATAATACTTTACAAACTGTCAAAACTAAAAGATTTTTTGGGTTTAGAATAAAAAAATTAAATTAATATTCTTTTTCCAAAACTTTTGAATTGTGTTTAGTTTTAGAGCGCGCGAGTTCTAGAGGGGGTAGAAAGTCATATTTAATGGTACAACTGCGAGCGTTTTGGAAAATAAGCTCAGAAAACGTCGAAAATATATATAATCAGATTTATAAATTTGGTATCCAAAAACTAAAATAATCATAACTCTGTAATTTTTTTTAAAGTCATACTTTAAAATATTCGATTGTATGCTAAATCCATTTGAAGTGTTTGGTTTCATTTTAATTACAAAACAGTATTTTGAAACTAAAAATAACTTGAAAAATTTATTGTACATAACTTACTTCCAGTTACATTTCAATCTTGTAAAACTGCACTGTAACTATTTGATAAGTTCCAATTCTGTTACAATATATCATTTTTTAACAATTCAAAATGATTACACACAAGTTGCATATGTAACTTTTTAGAAACTAAAATTTAGTTGCAAATGAAGGCCATTTTTGCGCTTTTTTGGTTGCAGAGAGGTCGTGGTGACTTATTTGTAACTTTAATGCGACCACCACTTTGTTACATAGAAATCGCCATGACTTCATAGTAACAATGCGTGCCACTTTGGGGCAGTGTTGCCATTTTGGCATTATTAATGCTAGATCTAGCATTATAGACGAAAAAAAAGCATGAAATTTGAAAATTATGCCAAATGCTTTTTTAGCATTATCCGAATTTTGTTGGCATTTTTGAATGCTAAAATTGATTTTCAATCATTTATTCATATACCTGAAAACATATGTATTTTCAAAATAACGTATTTTTATATTTTAAAATTTGTTTGAAAAATATGCGCATTATTGTGATCTAGACAAAAAATTAACTTCCCAAAATCCAATATGAAACAAAAGGCGTGTTTTTTTCCAAGCCCGAAGGAAATTGGATGAAAAAAACGATTCTAGGCTAAATAATTTACAAGATAAATGCAACAACAACTAACCCCCAAAAGGGTTAGCTAAACCCAGATAATTTACGGGGCTTAAATTTAGCACGGAGAAAAACTGTATTACCGGCGGGAATTACATACTTGTTAGCGATAGTTTGTATGCAAACTCCATTTTTTTCTGTAATGGCGTCGCTAATCCCCGATATCGTTTTTTTCAACCACTTACCTCCGGGATTGGAAGAAACACACCTAAAATAATAAGGCTATTTATGCAATGTCGGAAAAGCATCGTAAACGTGTTAAACGTCTTAAAGTTTACGACGTCGTAAACGAACTGTCAAAATTTGTTTGGGAAATCTTTTCAAACAAATCTTAAACTTTAAGACACACATTTTTGTGTTAAACGAAGATGGTAAACATGGTAAACATGGTAAACTCTTGTAACATTAGAAGAAGAAATAGAGGAACGGGCATTTGAAGGAAAAATGAGATTTTTTTCAAAATAGTGTGAGTTACACAAACACAAATTCATTCACTTGCACTTATGTGTTGATCACAACAATAAACATACTTACCATCATTTCGCCAAATAACTCAAGAGTTAATAGATCATTGAAAGCAATTTGTTCATATAATTGTATAAATTTACTTTTTTGGCTTATTTTGGGCATTTTTAAATTGCGTATGAGAAATTTTACGAATGTTCAAATTTAATTAAATATTTTAAGCTATTTGACGTTTAACGAACAGCTGATTTGTCTACCATATCGTTTACCACATTTACGCAAAATATTTTTTGGTGCGTTTATGAAACGTGTGTCGGAAACTTTACGATTTTACGACATCGTAAAGTTTAAGACGTTGCATGAATATCCTTAATATATTATAATATTCCATTGTTGTTCTTATGTTCTTATCAAGAATCAAGATATAGAAAAAGTAATGATTTGTGTATGGGTATGTGTGAATGAATCTTCATATATTTGAAAGAGTATTTACACATACGAACGCGTTCATTAATTTCAATTCGTCTTCTACTCTGTGAACTTTGCTCGCTTTTGAAAACGAAATAAGGCCAGTTTGGCTTTATTTCGTTTTTATGTTTTTTTTCTCTCAAAAAATGTGCAGAACTATGATTCATCACCCACCCAGCATTACGGCGTATAAAAAGTGAGGCCAATTTGGCCTTATTTCCATATGCAATTTGGAAATGCCCAGTTTGAGATTCGGTCTTATTTCGTTGGGCCTTATTTCACGTCACCCATTTATGATACTTATTTATGAAATAATAAATTTTAATTTTGAATTATTACAAGGTTTTGTTCTTTAATTCATTGAAGCATAAGTTCGTAAAAGGTAAAATTTTCTACAAATGGATTTTAGAATCTAGCATTCTGTTTTTTGAGCTCCCATACGATTTAGCATTATAGAATTTGAAATCTAGCATAATGAAATTGAAGTAATTTATTTGTATTGGGACATTTACACACAATTTGATTTAACAAATAAGCGTTCCGTAAAATCCGTTGAAACTTTATCCTGACTATAAAGCCAGGTTTCAATTGCTCGGGATAAAATCTCTATCATCTAGAAGAAAGCTTTACAATGTAATGTTTGTGAGGGATATATTTTGGTATCAGATAAAAAGTCCGTTTCTGCTTTCGTTGATCTGTTTTTGTGTACCAATCAGAATTTTAAGAACAAAAACAAAAACAAATTATGGCAGAAATGAACCGATATCACGAGCTGTTTCTTCGTTCAATGAAGTAAACTCTATTTACGATTAACATTTATCTCGTGAAAAATTTAAAAATTAATTATTGTCATTACCTACTTATTTTCAAAATTATTTCTGACGTTTTGTTATTCCATAAACAGCACAGATGAATGGTTAGAGATTTTTAAGGCACGAAGGCTCTGCATGAGCTGTCGCGCCACCATAACTATTTTTTTTAAAAGATGTATACAAATGTAAAGACGCAAAGATCAGAAAAAAAATAATTGAAATCGAAATCAACAAATTTAACTTCCATCCCATAATTTGTCATTCCAAATTTATAAACCAGAGTTTTAATTTGTTCTCAATTCTACTTTTAAAATTTATTCATTCAACTCATCCTATGTTCTCACATTCAGACTGTCAAGTCAATGTGCAATTTATTTAGTTTCGGACAAAAATTCCGATAAACTTGGTATCGTCTTTTGGAACCCAGTTTTAGTCTTTGGTGCAAAAATAATTATGGTCCAACCAACTCAATTCTGAGTATGTCTACATATAACGAATACTATATGTAGGTATACTATCAAATTGCTGTCAAATAATATGTCTACAAACTAAATGACATATAACAAACACCATGACAATTTTGCGTTCAATTAGTTACCACCTAACCATAAATGATCAACTTTACTACGCATAACTGCACTTAAGTAAAACTCATAAAGTCAACAAATTTATTTCTCCCAAACTGGACCAGAACTTCCATGCATTTTAATTGGTTTTCTATGCGATCTTTCCACTCATATATTATGAAATTATTTTTGTGTTACATTTTGCAATAGTTTATACCACTATCATCATATTTACAAATATACATATATATAGTATGTCTTGTATCGATGCATAAAAGTTAGTATAAAATCGAATGGATTTTTCATGCAATTTCCCACGGATTGGTGCATGCTGGTTAAATGGATTACATACAATATTGCCATCCATATATATTATAAAATATGCAGTAGTTCGGACGTCAACACTTTTATTTCTTTAGTTCGTTTTACATTCGAATTAAAGTCAAAACTGTCGACGTAAATAAAATGCTTGCCACCTTTCTTCAGAAACTACCGGGGGCTTCAAATTTTAGATTGTGTGTGAAAAGCATTTTTAAACTCGTAAGTGTCAATGATATTGTTTTTAAAGCATATATTATAATTTTCCTCCACCTGATTCTGATGATGGTATGCAGCATGCGGCAGCGGAAAATGCGGGTACTTTAAAACTGAAAAAACATCTAAGCGAGTATATACAGCCTCGGGCTTTTGATACTCAGCTAAGCTCAGCTGTGTGTGGTTGGCATGCAGAATACCATAATTCCATCATTTGATCTACTTCAATTGATCTTTTGTTGTCCGTAATTGAATGGGAAAGATATACATAGAGTTGGTGTAGAAATATAAGGGTACTGAGACGAGGGAATTCAAAAACCAGGAGAAACTCAATAATTGTGGTTCAAGTCAAGTGAACCACCCTCAAGCTGTTTGTCACTTTGTAGAAGGTTGTCTGAGATGTACATATAACTTATGTGTTTGTGTATGTGAACATGATAGCCCTAGGGTTGTATGTACCTATAATAAGTTGCAAATATTAAAAGCAGAAACTTTTAAGGTATGTCATTCAATGAAATGATTTATTGAAATCTTAAGTAGTTATGCCGCGTTTGCCTTGCTTGTTAGAAATATAAACCGAATTCCATATCACCTTGGGTTTTATTTTGTGCAACTGTCATTTTTAGAATAGACGTGCTCTTGATTGTGTGCCTCTATTTTAAATGGCATTCACTATATGCTCTCGAAGAATTTACTTTAGAAATGTAAAATTATATCTAAGGTACATAGATTCTGGATTATGTATTATGTATTATTTCTTCCTTAAATTAAGGTGAATCAAGATACAACTGCATAAATCATCACAACTTTTTTAATTTGCAATAGGCAATACATGCAAAATTATATTTATATAAGTATAGAAATATACTCCGATTCAATAGATTGCTGACATGCAATTTATGTTTTAAAAGCTTTCGCTAATGATATAAAGTGAAAGAAGGATGCTTATCATATTGGAAAAATATGATTTCTACTTCTATCTATCTATATAAATAAAAATGTAAATGTACGTTTGTTCCTTACCGCTAATCTCCGAAAGTTCTTCACCGATTGCTTTGAAATTTTGATACAATGTTGCATTCAAATACGAGCGGGTTTGTACATACTCAAAATAAGAAAAAAACATTGGGATATGTTGGACAAAAAAAATTTCAGTTTTCTTCTCAAAAAAAATGGAGAACAAAAATTTTAAATTCATTTCTTCAAGGAAAAGAAATGACAGTGACAGTGACAGATGATAGATGATAGAAGATAGATGACAGATGATAGATGACAAAACAAATAGGAAATAATCGTGTACCGGGAGACGGAAACAATCCCGAAATTTTGAATCCCGAAAACACCGAACCTCGAAAACCCAAAATCCTGAAAACATAGATAATAATAATTTTTCGGGATTTCGTGTTTTTCGGGATTCTGGGTTTTTGGGATTTTGGGTTTTTGGGATTCTGACCCCAACCCTCGAGTACCATGTTGGTTAAAGGTTAGTATGGTTCATTATTTCTTATTTCGTTAGGTATTTACAATTTTGGTTTTTCCAAGATTTGGAAAATTTGAAAACCAATTTAATCAATTTTAAACTTTTATTATAACAGCTTTATATTTATATTGTTTTCTTTTTTAAAACAATAAAATTAGAAAAAAAAATAATGGATTCTAAAATAACAATGCCAGCAATAAAAAAATTTGAGGATGCATCTTTCTGAGGTCAAACAAAATTTTATAAGGATTGAAGTTTTTAAAAATATTTATATGACCATTAAAATTGAAATCAATAAAGGTTAAAACTGATTGTACAGACTTTTATAGAATGTTAATTAATTTATTTTTTGATAAAAGATTATAAAAAGAAGAAAAAACAATAGACAAAATTATCAGTGATAAAGAATAACAAAATGTGTTACAAATTCAAAATTTGTTTTCGTATTAATTTAAATAACGCCCAGCGAGAGGGCGGGCTAACAGCAATTTTTTAATAAAAACACATTCAAAATTTCAAATAATTTTTCAAATAAATATTAATTCTACTTCTATTTTTGTTTTTATTAAAAAAAAAACTTTTTTTTCCGAAAAATTTAAATATAAACTTTTTCTAACGCTTGTAAACAGACAACTTTCTTTGTGCGTATAATCAAATAAATCTGGTGGTTTATAACCCATATGGGCCCTGAGCTGTGAGCATGCAACGTACAACTGACCTTTGGCGAAACAATAGGCATGTTTTTTTTTAATTTTAATATAATTTCATAATTTAATGTTCATTGCCATCTATCAGAAAACTTGAAAACTTTTGATTTACATACACTTTTCATTTCATAACAAATACATTTTTTTTTTAAGTTTTGTGAAATCGCGAATTAGTTTTGTGAATTTGCGAAATCGCGAATTAGAGGGTGAATGTTAGGTAACATGTTATGAATCTTTATTAAATATACATATAAACATGGCATTATTTATGCGCTTGTAACAAAAACACAACGATACAAATCATTCGGCTTTTTATTTTTAAAGGCTCTCCCAAACAAACGCGAAACATTCAAAACGACGCACGACGAAACTTTCGTCTGTCAGTACATTTTATATGCGATTTGCTTAATCACATCGTCGCGTTGGTGTGATATCTCATATCGTCGGTGAACTCCATTGTTTAACTCCATTTTAACAAATTTTACAGGAGACCATTAAAACTTCTTATTTTCTGATTAAGTGGTTTTATTTTACATTTTCTTAACTGCCATTTATACAATAATTTTTAGGGAAATGAGGATTACCGGTTTAAGAACTTGTAAATATGCGCCTAAACTAACAGATGGCATTGAAATCTCATTTTCATAAAATTTGGAGTTAGGTACACAATTTTCTGCTTTCACCGACGATATATCGCCCTGAAATAAATTTTGACAGACAAAAGCTTCGTCTTAGCTCCGAATGTTTCACATTAGTTTGGAAGAGCCTCTAATTCAAAAAAAAAAATTATAAGAAAAGCCTACGTTTGTCATAAACAAAAACATTTATGTACATATGTACATTAATATTTATTTCCCTATATTATGTTTACCAAGGGTATGAAAATTTCCAAAAAAAAAACATATAGAAGAGAATTTATTCAAAAAAACTTCTTCCTCTAATCTCTATAGAAACTTTCGAGCAATTCACTCCTCGTTGGTTGTATCTTCTCCTCATTAATTACATTAAAATGCCTACACTCAAATTCAATCTTGTATAATCTCTTCAAATGTTAGCCTAAATTAATGTTTAATTTATTCAGGAAATAAATAAAGCAAAATGGAGTAAAATCGTTAATCCTTTTACCAACAACAATATATATAAATACATGTACATTCCGTACAAAAAGGACAAACGATTTTATTCAAATAATATAAACCGCTCATGAACTTCAAATGGCGGACAACTTGAACGATGAAGATAACCAAATTCTGATAGCGATTAAATGTGCGATCGTAAATTAATTTGCGTGCCTGCTGCACGGAAAAACTGTTTTAATTAACACAAACATCTACCAAGAATAAATTTAAACAAAAAAAAAGGGTCCAATAAATTATATTTTTCTCTTTAACCAGAGAGAGAGTCATGCACATGAATCTGAATTGAACTGGACGCTTAAATGTTCTAATTAAATGGATGCGCTCCAAAATCAAGGTACAACGTACACATTCACACCACGGTATAAAGGTTTACAAAAACGAACGCAACACGGTCCAAATGGTACATATAGTGTTAACTGGAAATTGCAGTTTGATTGATAAAATTTTGAGATTAAAGACGATGTTTAGTACACTCTGATGGTAGATGGGCTTGAACATCTTGTATATCTATCTTTCAAGGAAAAGAAATTCAAACCACGATCCTATTTATAATTTGAAGGAAACTAAATCACTGCAATTCTTCTGTTGAAGGTGGGACTTGAAGGCGGAAAAGTCAGGCCTATGACTTGAGATCTTCGCCGCAGAATGAGATCGAATGAAGAATAATTTTATCTAGGTGCCTCTTTGGGCTAAATGAATGAAGGAGCAAGGCTGATAAGTGTGAATATTCTACGTGAATACCAAATAAAATGTGGAACATGAAGTGATTGACAATTAGGGCCTCTCTTATTGTGCTCTTACAAAATTTAAGTTTAGTCGTTACAAGGGTTTTTGTTTACTTATAATTTTTTTTTTCAAATA
The DNA here is from genome assembly GCA_929447395.1 of Epistrophe grossulariae. Lineage (NCBI taxonomy): Eukaryota > Metazoa > Arthropoda > Insecta > Diptera > Syrphidae > Epistrophe > Epistrophe grossulariae. The sequence goes on along the minus strand of OV839567.1, from coordinate 21,328,855 downwards.
TCCCGTAAGTTAAAATTTTGATTAAAAGGTTAAATATTAAGACATGTTCATAATAATCATCTTGTGATTTTTGAAATGTAAGCTTATCTAATTGATTTTTTTTATTCTTATTTCAGTAAACGTGGTGGAAGCTCTACAAGAATTCTGGCAAATGAAACAGGCTCGTGGAGCTGATTTAAAAAATGGTGCACTTGTTATCTATGAATCAGTACCATCGAATAGTCAGCCGTATGTTTGCTATGTAACCCTGCCCGGTGGAAGCTGTTTTGGAAGTTTTCAAGTAAGAATTCAACAAAAAAATAACATCTGTTTTTTTTTACAAATTATAAATCTGTTGTTGTCATTTTCCAGAACTGCCCAACTAAAGCTGAAGCCCGTCGAAGTTCAGCAAAAATTGCTTTGATGAATTCCGTTTTTAATGAACATCCATCGCGAAGAATAAGTGATGAATTTATTGAAAAAGCTGTACAAGAAGCTAGAGCATCATTTAAAGGTGATCCTCAAGAAGGCGACGGTCCTGATACTGGCATTGGTGCCTTTCGGTAGGTTTGACTCAAAACATATCCTTAAAAAAATCCAAGTGATTTATGCGTTTTTTTTTTTTTTTTTTTTTTTTCTATTTCACTTTAGATTCATGTTGGAAGCCAATAAAGGTCGAACAATGTTAGAATTTCAAGAACTTATGACAGTTTTTCAATTATTACATTGGAATGGCTCACTTAAAGCAATGCGTGAACGTCAATGCTCTCGGCAAGAAGTGGTTGCACATTATTCAAATCGTAGTTTGGACGATGATATGCGTGCCCAAATGGCATTGGATTGGATTGCCCGAGAACAAGAAAATCCTGGTGTATTGGGTAGGGAGCTGGCACAAGCTGAGAGAGAATTAGAGACTGCACGTTTGGCTGGACGTGAGCTGAGATTTCCAAAGGAAAAGAAGGATATACTTATGTTGGCGCATACACAGTTAGGTGGAGGGAATGCTATGAATAGCTAAAGTTAATATGGTGGTCCAACAAAACAAGAGATAATAAAAAAAAAAAACAACAACAACGGTAACCCTGCATAATGAATGTATTAATTATATTATTCCCTAACAGCAGTTTTATAGATTTTTTTAAGGGGTTGATGTGTGTGTATTTTTTTTTTATTTATATTATGATTTTTTTAAGTGCCCAGAGAATTTTCCGTAAGAATGACGATCTCATTGACAGATACATATTTATAGGCACGCGAGCCAAACTTTTTGAGTGTACGAATGGGAAGAAAAGATTTAAAAACAAACAAATTTCATAAACTTTCTTGAAACATTTCCTACACATTATCTCACAGAGTATTTACACATGTAAAAAAAAAAGTAGGATAAAATTACATATTATGACTGCCAAATTTTTATGTTCAAAATTATTTTCATAAATATTTTTCAACCAGACAAATCATTTTAACCATTAACTCAAACACTCTGATTGGTTTGTTCCTATTTTTGACATGTGTTTATACTGTTTGAGAAAGTGTGGAGGGATTTTAACTAAATAACGAATTTTCATGTATATTATCCGCTGCATTATTACTGCAACACTCTTGATGTGGAGATGAAAGAAAAATTTTTTATGCAAAATTGTTGAGTCGTGATGTCAAAAACGAGTCTGACTCCCAACGAGCCGCTCGCTGTTGGATTAGGTAATTGGGATGATTGTTTTGTCAACAGTATAGAAGAGTCAAATAATGGTATTTCAGTGACAAATTAAAGAAGACAAGAATCTATTTTTAATTACTGATTAAAAATATTTAAGTCTCAAACTAAGAATGTTTGTTCCAAATAGTGTAACAAGATCTACAATCTACATATAGGTATCACTTCTATAAGAATCTTTGCCGGCCGCGATACATTTCAGCCGATTTTGCCGCTCAATCACTTCTTAAGTCACATTCTGTTGTATCGATGCCTTGAACTGTTTAGACGTAGCTGTGCATTATTCTGATTTAATGGACGTCAAATACAGTTCTGCATAATTCTATTCTAAAAACATACCGGCGAATACCGATTAAATACCGCATCAACAAGTCAGAGCATATCGGTACGAACAAGGAGTAAGAAACCTGTATCTACCACCTGCGTTCTGGTCTATGGAGAGTGGTATATATATTATAGATTTGAATTTTATTTTGCTCTGAAATTTGCAAGAATTCATCCGAAAATATACCAACAAGTAACGCGACGAAGCAAATACCTTTCGGTAATCTCTCAGTACAAACAAAATTTGAAATGAAAATTAGCTAAATAAATTCCCTTTTAAATTTGCGCTAGATGCGCATCTGCTCCGGAACTGATCGTCCTCCGAAATCAGCATAGGACGGTCTTTGAAATTTACTGGGAGCTTTGCACACTTGTTTATTTCCTTGTTATATTCTAGACAACATAGACTTTTCACACATTTAATATTAGCATCGAATTGTTTTTTTGTTCAATTATATAATGGTCAAAGCTAAAGACTTCAAATTTAAGTTAAAGAAAAAGAAACTATTTTAAATCCAGTCTGTAAACTTGGTGGTAGAACACTCAAGTTATTGTTGTTTCATTAAAAACTTCAATAAAAAGACATAATTAATTAGCACCATACGAATATTAAAATTATAAAAGTAACAAATTTATATGCTTTAAAATTTATTAAATGATTATTAGATATTAAAATTCATAATACATAATATTATATTTTTTTTAAATCCCAAAATAAAGTGTGCATTCACAATGAAGAAGAATTAAATGTTTCAAGGATATTTTTAAATGTCTCTTCTGTAGTATTTAAATTTTCGGTTGCTAATTCCATTTCATTGATTTTTTGCTGCAATATCTCAGTCATTTCACATATCATTTCAACATTTTGATTTTGATGAATATCATTTGGCGGCAGCAACAACACCTCTTTCATAAGTGAGAAAATCCCAAAATCACTCTTCATGTATTTCTCTAGATCCGTGCACTCTGCGGATATTAAATCGATATTGCTTTGAATTAAATTAGATACATCAGGAAAATGATCCATATATTTTTTTAGTTCACTTGGAATGTTGAGTAGATTTGGTAGTTGTGGTTCCTTAAATTCATCTGAGTTAATACTACTACGGGAATTCGATGAAGTTGATGATAGTGATAGTTGGGATAGTGACAATTCAAACTGTGTAGATGATGTGCAGGAACCTTCTTCGTCATCTCGATAATCGTTTGAGTAGTTGAATTCATTGCTGATGGATGAGGATGTGATTGATGGTGATGGGCAATTTGAATGATCAAAAACTTCAACAGAATTCTCAATCACATACTTTTGAACACGAGCAAAAGTTTCATCGGTGGTTTTGTTCAAAGAGGGTAGTAAATGGTTGGTGACATATTGCAGTGCCATATTTCTTATTATTATTCTTAACTTTTAGAGAGTGAAACTTGTTATTATATATTTTAAAAAGTTCTGCTTAAGATTCTCTCATCCCACCGAATGTTGATTAATCTAGAAATTGTTTTATATTTATTCCATTTAGGTGTGTTTCTGTGAACTTAGTTAATTTGATTTAAGTGCTGCCAAATAAATAATTTTCCTGCACTCAAATATTCAAAAACCAACTTCACCAATATTTAAACATTTTACTGAATTTTAGTATCCACATGATCTGATATGATAGCAAATAATATTACAGTGCCAAATGTTGTTTATACATTTAATTTTTCCCTATGTTTGTTAACTTTTCATGAGTGTATTTGTGAATTTAATTTAATTCGATTTAAGTGCTGTCAAAGAATACGCCAAACTAAATTTCTCTTGCATGACAATGAGTTTACAATTAATTGCGTTTGAGTGCTGCCAATCTATATAGAAAAACATAAGCGTAAAATTTGAACATTAGATTTCACAGCGCATCAACAAAAAAAAATTGATCGGAGTTAAATTTAAATTTCACTTTAATTCTTTAATTAATGATTTTTATTTTATTTTGGAGGAAGTTTACTTAACAAAACTAATATATGTTTTTCTTTTTTCACGATTAATATTCGGGTGATTATAGAAACAAGTTTTCAACGAGTACCTTTGGCAAAGATATGTATGTGCAGCATATTTTCAAATTTTAATATTGAGCTTCATGTCCGTTGCAACAATAGCTTTTCGCAATAGAGAGTCCTCACGTCAGAAAGAAGCTATTTCTCCTTCTGACAGGCCACTATATCTTTTTTACTTTTGATACGGCAACATAAATAATGTTGACATAAAATTCTCTTAATTCTATCAAAGTCTCAGTATTACGTAATTTGAGTGGCACTATGATTAGCAGTTAATGTATATTTCTTTTTGACAAAAAAAAAACACTAATTTCATGTTTGTTTTAAAAATGTAGGTGTAACTCGAAATAATGCATGAAATTCAATAATATATATAAATAATGACAAATTTCATCACGAAAAATGTCATGGCACCATGTAGTCACCTCATCTGACTATTCGATGCCCCGAAATATATTCTTTTTACTTCATGTTTTGAAATCTTCCCACGTACACTAGCACCTCCAGTAAGGTTTACAATAATTTCAAGTACTTTTCTTTGTGTTAAAAATATAAAATATTTTATTTAATCTAATGTTCATAAATATTAAAACTTACTTCAACATAAAAACAAAAAACTATCAAAACATTTGGCCAAGTAAAAAAATTGTACAAAAAATTTTAATATTTAATTTTGAAAATAATTTTTTTACAAAAAAAAATATCAACTATAATCGATTTTGTTTAAGAAGTGAACGAAATTCGTTTCGTTTCTCCATATTTAATATTTGGGTTACTTTACTTATTACAAAATACAATAATTAATCGGAAATAAAATTAATTTGTGTGTAAGATTTTTTTTTAAATATTATTTATAAGTAACACGAAGAGAATTTCAAGCTCAAGTGAATGTGATTTAATTTTTACAATTATATATTTTTATTAAATAAAAAAAGCAAAAAATAGTTAAAATATTTCATAACTAGTTGTAATACGAAAAATAAAAATCAAAAACTTAAAACAAATATACTTTATATGCTTAGTGCTAATGCATACAAAAATATTCCGCTTCAGTTAAAAATAAAAAGACAAACAATTTCTGGTGCAGGCAAATAAAAAAAAAAAAAAAACAGTTTCCACATCAATCATATTTTTCCCACAATAGTACTCTTATAACATTTGTAAATTTATTTTATTTCTTATACAATTAATCTTATTTAACATACGAATTATAGAACTTAATGAAAATAAATAATAAGTTATTTCAATTTCCGAATCACTTTGCTGCTGTCTTGAATTTCTTTTCACTTAATTTTGTACTATTAAATTTTTTTTAAAAAAAGCTTTACCAAAATTATAACAAAATTTTGTATTTAAATTTTTTTTAAACTTTATTATCTTGAGGCATTTTAACTTGTTTGTTTTGTATATTAAAAACAATGTTTTTCTGTTTAAGTTTTATTTAAGATCAAAATTTTGACCAATGCCATTGTTGATTTGTGATTCATCTGTTTCCTTATTATTTAATTTTTTTATTTGTTTTGTTAATTTTATTTAGGAAAATTGAAAAAAAAATTCTACTGAAAAATTTGAATGATACAACTTTTTAGAACAATTATTATATATTTTGCTCAGTTGAAAAATATAACCGAATTACGTTAAATTAATTAAAAAAGATTTATTTACAGCTTAATTTTGAACTTATATAATGATTTCTTTATTATTATCACTGATTTTTCTTTTTTTATCTTATAAACATTACTTATTTGTACCATGCATTTATTAAATAAATATGAATTGAAAGCCTTTCAACTTATGTAAAATATGTGAAAAATAAATGAAATATTTTCTTAAATTAAATAAAATATTAATTTTTTTCTTTTGTTGGATTTTAAGAACAAAGTGAGTATGTAATGGATTCATTTTTATTATCTAAAAATTTTATAGCTAGGAATAAATTTTATTTAGATCATTAAGTAAACAGGCATAAGGGGAATGAATTTGTAAGCTTTATTTGCTGAAACTTATGAAGTTAGATGGGTATAGTCAAATTCCGGAGACCGATGTAAAGTGATTTATTTATTTTAAGTAGGTATAGAGACCATAAGCTGAGTTCTCATTTCTATAATTTGATAAATCCTATGGATAGAACATTATGATAATACATATGCAATTGGAACCTTAAAAATATGCTATAAAATACCCACAATTCTATTTCGAAAATTTGTTAAAATTTTTGTATTCTGTTTTATGACTTTTGTTTAAACCCCACATCTACATAAATATGTACTAGAGGATACATTTTTGTTGGAAGAAAAAGTTAAGTTCAACATTATATCCCACATTATTCTGAAGAAAAGCCAATAAATTCTGCTTGTTGATTAGATTACAAATTAGATTAAACGAATGTTTAATAATGATTTAAAAAAAATATAAAAGCAGTTTCTATAAAGATTTTAAGTTCAGTTTTTAATTGCGATATTGTATGCATAGATAACAGGGTAAATAAATTCGTAGGTACAAGGGTTAGCGTAATCACAAAGTTTTCTTAGGTATATGAATTTAAAACGATTTTCGCAAGTTACTAAATTATACGGTTACTTATTTCGGTACATTAGATACCTATAAGAAGACATCCACTTGGGTAGCATAATGAAGGAAGTAAGGAATATGATACTTAATCAAACGAATATAAGAGTATAATATTTATATGTAAAGTTAAAGTAGAGCCATACATATTTTATCACAAAACAACAAGTATCTATTGATCAACAGTTACACATTTTCTAAGTGAAGGCAGGGAGTGTCTAATAGAACACGAAACTTTAATGCTACTTAATGAAATTGATGTATCAAAATGTTAAAATTTTGCAAAACTGCACTTAATTATCGAAGCAGAATATTTGCCGAATATTTTTGGATTACTGTACTTTTACTATATTTATGAAACTTAAGATTACATAAATTATTGTCAATCAGGCAGACGGAAAAGCTATGCTCATATTGATTGTATTGTTAAATTGTTGATTGAAAGATAATAAAATCTATCTATCTATCTATTATAGTAGAACTTGCTGAAGTTGTTAGCCATTTAGGAATTTTTTCCCATATTTTTTTACAACGTTAAATCTTAACGCCCAAAAAATTGCATTTTTGTTAAATTTTGAGTTTAAGAAGATTTAAAACGCTATTTTGAAGCTTGTGGTTAACGCATGTTTAATATATAACAATGAGAGTTGATTGTTATGGTCAATATTATAATAATGAACTACACATTTTGAAAGTTGGTTAAAAATTGGAAAAGAAATTGGCCATTTTGTCAAAAATCCTGTGACTCTCCGGACGTAGGTGGTATGTACCATTTATTTATTTTTTTTAAACTCGCTGAATCGATACGTACTGTCCAATGGGATGTTATGAGTTTTTCGTAATAGTGGGCGGCAAGGAATTAAGTAGAGTTAGACAAAGAGGCTTATAAATATTTCTCGAAGAAGAAAGGATTAAAAAGATTGAAAATTAATTTTGAAGAATAATTATATTAATCTCAAGATTATTATACCATCTTAAGATAGGTTAGAAACTGCTATTGTCAAGGCGACTATCAAAACTGACGAAAAAATCGACTTCAACTTAATTGAGTTGATCTAAATTCAACTTGAAGACAACCAAATAAATTATATTATTGGTGTTTGATCTTTTATTTGATAATTTGGAGAATGAAAGCTCCATCATCCCGGAGGGAATTTTATGAAAAACAAACGAATTATGAAAACTGTCACCTGCGCGAATTACCTCTTTTTTTATCCGTGTCGTCGCTAATTCCCCATGTTATTTTTTTCAATCAATTCTCTCCGGTATTTAAACAAACACAACTATTATTGCACCCATTAGAAACAAATTTTAACTTCCAAATATAAAATAAAATGATTTAATCAAGTCATAACGCTTACTAGTTATCAAATAATTTCTTTTGCTTATAAAGTTTTGAGCTATTTCGGGCTCAAAGACATAAAATTCGGAGCTTAAATTCAGATCGTTAACATTGTTACAGTGTCAGCCTTTTGGAGATATTCCCTCGGAGGTTAGATTAGGGCCAGCAGGCGTCGCAAATAAAAAAAAGTTTTTAGTACCTATGTATGAGTCATGATGAGGTCTCCCTCTGGCCTTTCAACCTTTTATAAAGATTTCCAATTAAGTATATGTGAAACCTATGTAAACACCCGATTAATAGAATGGGAAGCTTTGGAATGTATTTCTCAATAAATTCTTGCTGCTGCCCTAGCATCGCCTATAATACATAATATATGAATTATAAATTAAATGCATTAGGACGTGTAGGACATTTTTAAGATATTTAAACAAGAAAAAAAAGAAGTGAATTCTTTTGCTTTCGTATAATAAATAACTGTTATATCACCGTTTTAAACTTTCAACATTGTATTAAATTTTAGAATTCTTGAACAAAAAATTGTATGTTAACATTCCATAACTTTTGTAAAAGTCTTTGTTTGATGATGGAATTTCCAATCATAAAAAGGACAAAGTTCTGCTCAAAAAAACCTGTCTATCCCAAAACTGATTATTTCTTTCATCAAAAATGAGAAAAGGAGACCCCTTTAAGATTGCAGCATCACATTATTTTAATTTTTTTTTCTGCAAACATGATAAAAGAGCAATCTGATGCAATACCAGGAAGCCTAATCTAAACCGAAAATCTTTCACATCGTGCCCAATCTTGTGCGATGTCTTTGGGAAAGAGCTAAATAAAAATTTAAAAAGAACACAAAAATAACACAATAAAAAAAGACATCCCCAATCACACATATTTATGGATATAGTGTCAGGTTCGGTTTTCATTCTGAATTGTTTCATGCGTTTGTAAGATTTTGATTTAACTTCTTTTTTTTTTTTGTTATTTTGTTTGATGCTGTTTTGGTTTCTACCTTTGATGAGGTCGGATATTCGGATGTTGATGATTATGATCATTACAATTTCTCAGAAATAAAATAAAAATCCCCAACACACTTGTGCATTCTCTTTCGTCTTTGATATGCCCCTCTGTCCCTGGCATCGAAAATGTGCAACCAGCACAAATATTTTGTTATCATTTGACAAAAGGACATAAATCATGCTGTGACACATAAGATCACAGGCATGGTTCCTAAAAAGGGGGCATCAACAAAATGCGATGATGAAAAAGAAAATAAAGTATACCAATGGGCTGCACGTTCTTGCTCTTATACCTAACTGGGTTCCACGTAATGCGTAGTGCATATGGCTCTGAAGGAAGCTAGGTCTGGTTCGACTCTCAGTGACGGCAAAAATATTTTCAAATAAAGTTAAACAAATAAGACAAATATAAGAATATCTACAACTAGTGCCTATAAATTTGGTGGTTGCTCAGCCAAGTGTTGTTGTTCATTCAAACCTTCAATATTAATTGAACTATTTTATGTGGATCAAACTGTATCAAAAGTCGTTTTAAAGACTTTCAAGAGAAATTCGAACGAAATACCCCCAATATAGTTCGAGTTATATTTAAATTATTCGATTAGAAACTAAAGAGATATAGGTAGATGAATTCAATTAATTGACGTGACATGATAAGAGTTAATGGAAAGCATAGCCAAAGTCTGTAACAGAAAAATGTTCCGATGCTGGTAACGTGGACGCCAACGGCCAAAACGACAAAATTTTAATTTGATTTTGTAGTTCAATATTCTATAAATGCATTAACTATACCTCAAGTACATTTATTATACAATGTAAATAATGCTTAGATGGGGACAACGACACACACGGACTTGAATATGGAACCCGGCAAAAAAAAACCCAAACGGCACACACACTACATTCTTTATTTTATTCACTTTGTTAAGTTGCTATATACGATAAGCGCGCGCGCGCGCCAACGTAAATGCCCCCCGTACAAAAAACAAACAAATCTTGCAACATCATCGGCATCGTCATCATCATCAGCATCGTCATGTGATGTATGTATATTGTATAGGCCCGCAAAATATCTATACTTACCCTTCGTTCTTATGAAATTTTCGAATCAAATTTCTCATAGCTTGCAAACGGTCACTAAACAACAACAGCAGGAGCTGCAGCAGCGAATTAAACGCATTATAAATATCCCACGTAGCCCTAAGTGACTGACTGAATGACTGACTACCAAATTTATCCCTTCTTTACCTTGGTTCTTGTCTTTATTTTTTTTTTTGGCACCACCTACAGAAGGGCTTAAAAGAAGCATTTCTCTAAACTCAAGGTGAAATATCATTATTATAAGCATATTGTTTTTGATCTCTGCCTCATACTGAATGTAGGTATTCGTGGACTTTTTCATGCACAACGTGAAATAGGCATTTGTTTTTGTTTTTTGAAAAAAACATAGTAACTACAATTAATATTGTTAAAAATGTGATTAATAAAAAAATACTCAGTGGTCGTAGATATTTAGTTTTTCGGTACAATTGTATCGAATTCGATACAATTGAGTTTGGTCAAGTACAAAAGTACAATTTGCCTTATTTCAGTACAATTTTATGAAACCTGTTTTCTTTAAATCTGCAAATTTTCTAAATCTTGAATTATGTCGAATTCCTTTCAACAAAAGAATTGAATTTTTTTTCTAAAAAGAATCGAATTTTTTCTTTCGTTGAAAGGATTGCCAAAAGAAGCGATTTTTTTTCTGTGTTTATGTGTGTCACTTGACAGCAGCAATTTTGAAGTAAAACGTCAAAAAAAACATTCAATTAGGAAATTATGAGGAAGTTGTGTAAAAATCAACTTACCAGTGTTGAAATTTCACTAATTACTTAATAAACTTAATCAAACCAAATAACTAAAAGCAACAAAATCGAACTTAATAATTCCATCAGCAAAATATCAAGATGAGATGCTTTGACTGGTAGGTATTTTGCGACGAGAATTTCCCGGAATTGACGATGAATTGCAAAACTTTGTGGAGACAAATGGAAATATTAATATCTTTCTATGAAATGGACTTCCTATGAAATGGAGTTCTCTTCCAAAACAATATTCTTTGCCCATGAACAGCTGAATCACCCACGTTGATTGAATTTCGAGAAAATTATTTCCACCATCTTTTATTGCATTTTTGAATTTCACCGAGAACGGCTTAAAAATACACTGAAGAAAGTAATTATTTACCTTATTTGTTAAATGAAACTAAACTTATTATTGTCTGTGATTTATTTGTTATTATATTAATTGAAAAACAGCGCACAAATATTTGATATAAAATTCACCGAACATTCCTTGCACAAGCCTTTCTTTCCGTTCCCCATTCGTCCGCAAATGTCGAAAGAATTTTTTCATACCAGAATATTGTAAAGTCGAAATGTCGAAACAAAATGCAAGTTCAAATGTGTTCTGCCTTGATAGCAACAAAAAACATGTTAAAGAATTCATGTATGTACATACATATGTATGTATATTTATGAATTGTTTTTGTTTATGTTTTAAAGAATAAAATATTTTCGTTACATATAAAATATTTTTTCATTCAACAAAAAAAAATTCAGTACAATTGACTTCATTTCAGTACAATTTTAAAGCAGTTTTCAGTACATTCAAAAAATGTCATTTTCCATCCCTGTTGCTTACTATATTTGCAACGAAAAATGGGCATGGTCCTGCATACAAAACGTGGAGACGAAATTGAAAAAGTAACGCATACCCCATTAGAGTAGCTGAATTTTGTTTAAATCAAATAAATTGGACGCAAAAATTTAAATTAAGGCTTCAAGTTGATCAAAAATCCTAAGTTCTTTTTAAGTCGAAAACTTAAAAGGTAATATTCTCTTTTTCGCTTCCTTTTCGACTTAAAACGGTTTTTATGATTTTGTATCTCGTTTCTTTAACTGGGTCTTACTTTGTCTAGCTATAACAGTCGAATCTTGATTTTCTGATTTTGTTTACACAAGGACAGTTAGCAGTTCTTACCCGTACTACAACTTTGAGAAAGTTTTAATATTTGAATAAAAACGTTTTCATAAAGGTTTTGGGGCTTCGAAAGATGTATTGTCTTACATTTAACTTCATTTCTCATGTTCAAGAAAGAATTGCTGAAGTTTGTACCATTTCGGACACATTTTTCATACTTTTTCAAACATAAAATCTGAACGACCCAAAGACTGCATTTTTGTAAAAATTGGAGTTGAAGAAGATTTATAACGCTTTTCTGAAGCTTGTGCCAAATACACCGAAATGTTTTATATACCAAAATGACTGTTGTTAATGATAAGTCAAAATTATAATGATGTACACATTTTTAAAATCGGTTGAAAAATAGAAAAGAAAATGCCTATGTTATCAAACACTTACTTTCTTTTCTTCCAAGTCCCTTAACCATTTTTTGGTATGAGTTCGCTTATAATGAAAAATATTATAAATTGGCGTTTCTTTAGTCACTTTTTTATAAATATAATAATCATGTATATATATTTCTTCTACATACATACATATGTATATAAAAATGAATTCCACGCCTACAATATTTTGGATTTATTTTTATTGAATGACCTTAGAATGTTAAAATTTAGTAATTATTAAGCTCTGTTCATTGACATGTGTTATTTATCCCGCCAACTGTCCTTATAATTTTATCCTTATATAACTTCCTTAGATAGCTGAAAATGTATAATATATGTATATAACTTTCATCACTCAAAACCATGGCATGGGTAGTATATGGCTCATTTTTTTCTTCGAATTATAGAGATTCCTCCTTACTTTTATTAAATTAAAGTCTTTTGAATCTAAAGCAAGACATGTATCATTTTTTTTGAAGTCGGTCTTCTGCCTCATCGCTCTTTTCATGTATTTAATTTTTATACTTATACATATGAATACAGTTTTCCTTCACAATTTAAATTTTGTAGTTTGACATAATATACAAGGTGTTTTGCATTAGATGCGAAAACAAATTTGAACAAAAAATGGAAAAAATATTCTTAAAAAATTTCAAAATTGTATGCCATGAAGTAGTATGTCTGTTTTTAATATTCAATGCTCTTATCTTATACAGTCCGTACCATCATAGTTTATTTTACAATTAACTATTTTTGGTACTTCTATGAGCTCTAATTAGAAAATTTGTATTGAGTAGAAAGGTAGTACATGGTTACTAGTATTTCTTTCGATTGGAAAGCAATTATTGACACGTACTTCAATACTGGCAGTGAATTTGTTGAGATTGAAACCCATTTTCAATTTTTTTTATGAACTTTTGTGTCCAGCATTTCTTTTTTGAAGCAATTTGGTGACTGCAAAAGTAAAATGTTAGTAAAAATTTAAGCATTAGAATAACATTTGAATAATGGATTCTATTCTTTAGATTTTGTATCTAGAAAAAACATTACAAATAAATTACAAACAAAAATTTTTTTCTTCTGCATGGTAAGTCGTGCACAATTGAGTACACTGGGCAAAACCATGCTAAATTTTTTTTCTGACTGGATTTGCAGAGAAATGTCTTTTTCAACTATAAACTGCGGTAGTTTTTATGGCAGGTGCTTTCCCAACCTCTACATGGCTGTTTAAGATATTCCAGATGATGGAAATGAATGAGATATAGTGGTTATTCCACCAGATGTTGATATCCAAACAGACGAGGAGGATATAAATATGTGTGAGGATAACTTGTTTGATTCCCATATTCCATTTGATATCCGAGGAGCAGTAGAGATAGAAATCGATGATGGATTTGAAAGTGAAGACGATGTCCCACTTGCATATCTAAGGGAAGAACGATCAGAGAAATCAAACGCTTTGTTCAATTGGCCAACAATTCTTACGTCGATAAAAACGATAAAATGGCGAAGGTCCGACGCTTGATGAACATGATTTGCCAAAAATATCAAAAATGGGGCTTTTTTCAAGACAAGCTTTCAATTGACGAGGCGATGATACAATACTTTGGTCATCATTCCGCGAAGCAATTTATCCGGGGAAAGCCTGTACGATTCGGATACAAGGAATGGATGCTTTGCAGTAGCGACGGATATTGTTATAATTTCGACATATATTGTGGAAGTAGTAAATACACCAAGTGACCACAGTGTGTTTTTCGACAATTACTTCACCAGCCATGACCTTATGGCAACTTTAAGCAGAAAAGGATTTTGTGCAACAGGTATACGATTCGCGACAATAGAACGAAAAAATGTCCACTAAAATCCTTGAAAACGGTAATGAAAGCAAATCGTGGTTACTTTCATCACAAATTTGAAAAACAATAACATCTTGTTCGCTCGTTGGAAAGATAATGCTGTTGTAACCGTTGCAACAAACTACGGCAACTTGAAACCACTAGGAAAAGTCAAGAGATGGTCAGCAACAGAAAAAGTTGTCATTCCTCAGCCAAAGCCTCTAGTTGCATACAACAAAGGCATGGGTGGGGTCGACCTTCATGACCAATTTGTGAACAATTACCGCATAAAAATAAAGGGTAAAAAATAGTAGTGGCCATTATTCACACACATGCTAAACTCAATGGTGGTGAATGCTTGGCGACTCCATTGTCTGAAAAAAAAAGAAAACCGTAATCTCCTTTCATTTGTTAGGACTATAGCCAGAACTTATTTACGTTCAGAGTCGTCAAAAAAAGCTCCAAATAAGCCAAATGTACTAGAAAGTGTTGTTCAAAGTATAACGGAGGACATTTCCCCCAAAAAATAAAAAAACAACTACGGTGCCAGATTTGTCACAGCAGAGTTCGCTGGATTTGTGAGCGGTGTCAAACCACTCTTTGCATTGAAAAAGAATGCTTTAAAATGTTTCATGATTAGGCCCATATCTGGCCAGTGTACTCAATTGAGTACACCCCTCTAATTACCAAACTTGAAAAAAAAATTTTTTAAAACTATATTTTTGTGCAAATATAAGACTCAATAAACAGCATTTCAAAGATTTTTGATTTATCTCTATTTTTAAGGTCCTTGGTCTTTAATGGGTTAAGAGAAGTTTTGACTCATTTCTAAAAACTAAAACAATTTTCTCAACTATAGTTTTGTTAACAGTCACCAAAATGTGTATTATTTGCTTTAAAATTAGAATAGCCTCACAGTATTTATTTAGTATCTAGAAATAAAAACCAAATAATCTTTTTAAAGCTTGTATTTATTTTCTGTGCGATCGTTTAAAGAATCATACAAAATCAATGTTCGATTTCTTAAACAATCGCAAACGATTCCTTAAAAATCTAACGAAATGTTGGCCCTGGCACTTTTGATAGCTACGATGAACTTTACTTTTCTTGTGTACATCCTTCCATTTCCATAAACCTTGCGTGTTTGACAACTCCACACATTTTTAATGATAGTAGGGTGGTAAGGATTATTGCTGTTTATTTAAGGTTTGCAACATTTTAATAAAATCTGTGTGAATTGGCTCATTGTCTTGCTGCAAAAAAAATCGGAAGCAGTCTTAAAATACACTGAAACTGAAGCAAGACAGTTTTCAATAAGGTATAATATTATTTCGATGTCATTTAACAGTCTAGAAAATCTAAATCAACATTGCCATAAAATGGTACTGCATCCGCATACCATAATTCATCCCTCACGGCTATGATAGCGATCAAAACACACATATTCTTTTCTTAAATCATGGAAATAGTATTTATATCCATCCGGTCTGTCTAAATTGAACTCTCTTCAACTAAAAAGATCATTTTTTGTCAATTAATGGATGCTGCCTTCAGTATTCCATGGCATTCGGCGTCTTACTAAATTAAGCTGCTATAGCTTACGCGCATTGTTAAACTGAGGTTTTTTTCATCAGCATTAAGTGCCTTAGGAGTCCGGCACTGTTTTTTGCCTACATTAACGAATTTTTAAAAAAAATTGTTGACTTTGATCAATTTTCTGACCAATAAAACGTTTCCCCAGTCCTTGATTCCGATAGGCTTCTGTTTTCGCAATCTCTTTGGGCGTTAATGAATTTTGTCTGCCCATTTAGACTTTCAAATTGAAAAAAATCACAAAACATAACTGTTTTATCACTTCCTGATAGCTTTTCGAGACCTACGCTGCCAAATTATAGCTTAAAATGTGGAATAAAATCAATTGATGATGAATGTTACAAAAAAAAGAATCGTTTAAGTGACTGCAAACAAGCACTGAAAATTTAGTTAACTTTAAGAAATTTGTTAAAAAAATGTCTTAATCTCAACCGTTCTCTTACCTTGTCTTTAAATATAAATTTTCTTATGTTCAAATCAAAGAAGTATCAAAAGCAGTTGAATGTAAGAAAGTTAAAGGGCGAGGCTATTCAAATGTTACGGACTATATATTATTTCTATGGTCTAGACTCTAGACTCACTTTCCGACTCTCATACTACACTGATTTTGACAAATGAGGTGTCAAACGAATCGAGATTACCTGCTGATTTGATGAATAACATACATTTTTATTTTAAAAATTTTAATAATTTGTTCAAAAAACTGCATAATTATTTGTTTTCGTGCGTCTTTTGTTTTGATGTAATTGCGAGAATGCTCGTACGGGTAGGCTAGTCAATGTTGTCTTCTAGGTTTTTAGAAATTTGAAAATAACAAAAACAAGTTTCCCTTAATTTGACTTCAGTTCGTTGTTTAGGTTGCTATTTAAATTTCCTATTTCACTAATAAACGATTTAAGTAGATAGTTATTTTCAATTTTCTAAAAAGAACTAGAAGACGCAAAACTATTCACTATATAAAGCAACTTATTTTAAAAGTAGAATTAACGGAACAAAGCACAAAATATTGCTCATATTTATTTTAATAGACCTATGTGTATATGTACTTGTTAGCTCCACTGTATAAATCCTCATGCACAACTTTTCGAAACAACAACAAAAAAAAATAAATTAAAAATATTTGTATTTGCTCTTTTCCTTGTTTCCTGTGGGAATGCGCGTATTCAATTTTTTTTTATAAATATGTCGTCGTTACTTCGGACGGCTCTACATTTATAGATGGACTCACGATCACATGAACTTTTCGAAGGTGGGAAACTCCTGCGTCCAGAGCGAAAAACTCTGAACCCTCCAAAGGGGTCATTATTCCTGATTCTTAATTCCTAAGTTGTAATAATAATGATGACGATGATGAAGAATCCCGAATGTAAGCCAAACAAGTAAAATGCACGATTGAATCGCAAGAACTGGCTCTTGAGGCCAATAGTGCGGATATAAATCATTGAAGATATGGTATTATGTAGTTTATTAATACGATATACCTAACATGTTATCGAAAATGTGAAACAAAGTCGAATCTATACTAAGTTTATTTATAAAGTTAATTTTTTATTTGCAATAGCAAAAAAGTTTGTAGATTTTTTTGGGATTTTATATATAGTAAAGTAGAAATTCCCAATTGTATTTGTATCTTGTGTAAAATTCTACTGTACTGTGAACAGCTTTCCCAAAAAAAAACACGACTAATGATATAAATTGTTCTGCTCAGGATTATGAACCTGTGTCCGAAATGGTGGAGTCTTTAACAAGATATAAGGAAATAAACCAAAAATGAGACTACTTTCTCCAAAATCCGTGTTTCCGTGGAAGTGCAGACGAAGCGACCAGACCTACTAACGCACCATGGTCAAAAGCAAAGATACTGAATTATAAAGATTGGAATCCTCGGCTGTCATTCTGGTTTGCCTAGCCTACAAGCTAAACAAAATGGCGGACAGTGGTGAATTCATATTTTTGCACTAGTGTTCCATGTTTTAACGCACACTAGTGCAAAAATATGAATTCACCACTGCATAAATTCTTGTTGCAATTCACATCTATTCATGGACACGAGATGAAACTACAAAAACAACAATGTAAACAAATGGGTTTTGGGGGATGGAACGTACGAAAGATTCCAATCTTTATAATTCAGTATCTTTGTACAAAAGTACGATTTAACTATTTACATTAGCTTAATTGTTTTATTATAACCAATAACCCATATGGTTCACCCCGATAAAATAAAACTATACGAATCCTAATGACCTAATGCTCATCTCTTTTTTCCTTATGTTTTTTTATTTTTCGTGTAGATACTGGCTTTTTAACTTACACTACGGCACTACCTTATACCGTTTGAAAAGCTTGAAAATCCATCTACCTGGCAAAGTAAATTTCTGGTTCCATAAAACAAATGGCGATAGAAAGCTAGATCCGAATCTGTTTTTGTATTATGTGTTAAAATATAACCCCGACCCAGATCCGTAGATAATATAACGCTGCTTTTATTATTAATTTTACACCCAAGTTCTTCGATTTCATGAAACCAATACTTGTCCTATGATTAAGTAAAAAGTGAAGATTCCCAAAAAAAAACCAAAATCATCGCGCCGCCCCGCTATGGTATTGTGTACAAGTTTAAGTAACTACATTTATATATAGGTAGTGTGGTTATATCATTATGTATATGAACATAATGTATATACAAATGTGGAGGACTCTTTTTTTGAGAATAAGAATTATTTCTTCATTTGTCTCTCGTATAACGTATGTAGATATAGCTGGAGCTGGACATTATTATTCACGCACAAAAAATTAAATTTATTCAGTTCCAACACGGTTATTTTATAACTTTCGTGTGTGTGGATATTTTAAAATTGCTTTAAAAACGCGTTACAAAGTGCAACAGCAAGAATTCTCTGCTGACAGACAAACATAAGACGCAACGTTTTGTTGCACTCTGGAACCGAATCTGAACGATAGAACTTTTGTGAATCTTTTCTTAGACCTTTTTGAGTTTTGACCCTTTTGTTTGACTTTTTAGTTCATCCTTGTCCTTCTGACAGAGAGAAGAGTTTCATGCCTCTTATAATACTTCGTTCGGCTCGATAGCTCCAGAAATATATACATATGTACACAGGAATATAATTTGAAATGTATGGTGCGCACAACATTATTTTTTTTAATTTATCCGAAATTTTTTTGGGCCTTTTTCTGGTTAAAATAAAACAAAAAGGAAGTTGTTTTTTGTTCAATGCATTGCTCGGTGTCCTTTGATATAAACGTCGTTTTTGGAGGATTTACAAAAGATGCTATATGATGGCGAGTATTTGCGTGGTAATTGTTTTTGTTTATAAAAGTATTCTTCCTCATTTGGACAGAATGCATTTCTACCTTTTTGTTTTGGAAATCTTGCACGTTTGAATACTAATGGAAGCATGGCTTTTTGTTGTGTACCTACAATACCGTTGACAATAATGAAGAACGACGAGTGAATTTGATGTAGGTAAATAGTTGTTGAATTAAATTTAACACGGAAACGGTTTTTTAGTTGAAAGAAACGCGAGATTTTCAAGAATTTCACTTGATGGAAAATTACGTTATTTATATGCAGTATGTATTTATATACATTTTGGAAATGGTGTTTAAAATATCAATATTAAGCGATCAGTTCAAAATCATAGTCAAACTTTATCTTTAAGTATCACCAGCTTTGCCAAAAACACTCCCTATCGACTTTGTTTGGTGGCACGTATTTGGAAGTTCCAAATTTCCACGAATCTGCCCCCTTTCACCCGAGGAAGCTGAGTTACCTATGTATATAGTGTATGTTCAACCAAAATACTTAAGAAGGGAACTACAAAATATTTCAATAATTTTGTTTCATCATGTGAAAGGTACCAGAAATTACAGAAGAAATTAAGAAAACAATTCAACTTGAGAGTGGTGAAATTTAAATTTTGTTTGTTTTTTTTTCTAATATTAAGCGTGTTGTTTAACAAGCCCGGGGCGAATTGGATGAAAAAAAAACGACCGTAGTTGGTGCTTAACATTATAAAATGTTAAATGTACCAACAACTAATCCGCTCCGGGCTTAGGGGCCAGTTATAGCCCCTAAAAATATTTCATTTTGGCCAAGCCTATCGCAGGAAATGGATTTCTTTATTTCAATGATTGAACTGCCTTATCATTGATCATTAAAATCTTAGAAATCATTTTATGTGAAAGGTAGGGCCAAAATTAAATATTTTTTTGACTAGAAATAATAATCGAATCATCAGCTTTTTATTGGCAATAAAATAATCACTGATTTCACTTTTTAAGTGCATCAAAATTAACAATTAAAATATTCAATGATGAGTTTCAATGAAAGCTATAACTGGCGCCTAAGCCCAGAGAATTCTCGGGGCTTTACTTAAACGCGGAGAAAAACTGTATTACCGATGTGAATTACATACTTGTTATCGATAGTTTGCATGAAAACTTCATTTTGTTTCTTTGATGGCGACGCTTATCCAATTACCCCCGGACTTGCAAAAAAACACTGATGCAACAAC
Source organism: Epistrophe grossulariae (assembly GCA_929447395.1). Classification (NCBI taxonomy): domain Eukaryota; kingdom Metazoa; phylum Arthropoda; class Insecta; order Diptera; family Syrphidae; genus Epistrophe; species Epistrophe grossulariae. Next base: position 21,308,517 of record OV839567.1, on the reverse strand, counting down.
AACCCAACGTATCCTTAAATTTTTGGGATATGTTGATACCTATTTGATAGATCCAATTGTTGATGTGTTTAAGCTGCAATTGTGTGCAAAATTGAAATAAACTTGGTCAAGCCAGGAACGAAATATATAAAATTACAAAATTTTCTCAAAAATCATCAAATCCCTGAACTATCATGTGAATTTTTCGCCAAAAAACTAAAACAAAAATAGTTTAATTAAAATCAATTCAAATTTTACATGGGAACCACATAAAAATGCTTTGTACCAAATTTGCAAATCGGTTCTACCGTTTAAACTCTAACTGGCTGCTGGATGTAGGTACATTATAAAAATGGCTGTCCCAGTGCCCACAGGAATTCAGCTCGCATCATTAAAAACAACAACAAAATATTGAAATTAGACAAGCAAAGGGACACTGGATCCACCATTTTACCACCATAATACCTCAATTTTGACAGATTCGCAGAACTGAACAGAAATGAAAACGCTAATGATATTACCTTTAATATGTGTACTGTGCACTATAGGTACAGAGAGCGTTCAGACTCCAGACGCACGAACGGACTCTGACAGACCGATAAGGGAAGGTTTGACGAAAACTACATTTTTGACTTCTGCAGCATGGTAAGTTTGATTAAAACCTCGAAACCTCTTTTCTATACACGAAACCAATACTTGCCCCATAGATTACGAAGTACAAACAAAAAAGGAAAACTCTCGCTTGTCGTATATGTGTACTGAATAGTATATCGCTTTTCCACGCATAAACTGCCTCAACTTAATAATATTTAATTATTATCAGAAACTATGCATCGATATCGGTTGAATTGTAGTTATAAAGATCAATCACTATGATGAGCTATAATTTTCCTATAAATAAACCCAGTGCAACAACTGAATAAAAATATTCCCAGAAACTGGCTTCAGCATTCAGAGCATTTGAGATAATTTTTTTTATTAAAACAGCAGTCTATACGAGTGGTAGTGTTACCGCAGCCAAAATCATTTATATAAAGAAGAGTCCTTTTGAAAATAAAGGAGTCCTTTAAAAAATAAGTGCAAAATTTTTAAAAAAGTCCAATTTTAAGTACCTATTATCAAAATTTGTTTGTTTTATAAAACATAAATTATACATTAATTCATTAATAAACAAACAAAAATGTTAATAGAATACAATTCTTTGAGTTAAAATGATTCGAGTCCTTTTTTAAAAAATGTATTCCCGAATGGCCGAATCCCATCGAAAAAAATAATTCCTCGAGGTACAATTCTATCCCAGTGGTAACTCTGACGAGTAGTTTGATTAAAATATAAGATTATAAATGAATATAAATGATGATTTGGTCGCACAAATTTGCTTTCGGTTGCGGACAGTTTACATTTGCGATGCTTTTTAAAAGAGTTTATTGAAATAAGTAAAAATGCAAAATAAAAAATACATGTCTAATGTCTTAAAATTTATAAAAGGTAAAGGTCTTGAATATGCAGCCCTCTGATACAACAACAACAACACAAACATATATATGCCAGTAAGACCTAGTGTCTTATAAATTAGGCAAATGTTAGAAGGAATAGAAGGATAGGATATATTTCTAGGCCTTCTGTAAATTGCGTTTTGAATGCGCATTAGGACTCTGCGTCAATTCAATTGAAATTTGGATTAAAAATAATCAATAGTGTCAAAAAATAACTTGGAATTTTTATTTTTATTTTTTTACGAATGCATAATATGTCCTTTAAGTTTTAAGAACCTATCAGAAAATAATTTCATTGGCAATCTATTGTAAAGGACAATATCTCATCAAAATGACTTAAGACACCATCATCATCACGGCTATGGCTTCTGTGATACATGTAAATTCCCTTCGATGGCCAATCTTTGAAGCAACCAGCAACAAGTATCTATTTTGAACGACCCACAGGGGCAGGATGGTAATTCCCATTTGGTATATAATTAGACCGGCTGGACCCCATTTTGTGTCTTGCATTTCGCGTCGTACTTACGTTTTTAGTAAAGAATTTACAATTATAATGTTCCAGAGTACATACATAAATGTCGATAAACATTATATAACATATACTGACGGAATGTGGTGGTGATTGTTATAGAATAAGTTGATGGCTTCCAGTGTTGGACAGGTTCATTGAAGTGGGCTTCGATGTAAAATAGACGTGAGGAGAAATTCAAATTGTGTATATTTAAAAATAATCTAAGATAGGGGTTGCGAAGGTGGGGAATTTCAATTGAAAAAAAACTAAATTTAAATAAAATTATTTATGTGAATAGTGTTTGAAAAATTCGCATGCAAATTTGAAATTTTGATACAAAAATGAAAAAAAAAGCTAATAGCTTTTATTTCCCCCCGGATCCAATCCAGATCTGATCATGAAAATAAAACAACCCAGATCTCAGTGACAACTTGTTATATACCCAACTCTTTTTTCCTTTTGTTTTTTTTATTTGTATACACCCGTTGTCTTTTTTCTTTACACTACTGACGACATTTACAAATTAAGGGTGTGTGTTCAAAACAGATTTGGAAATCCAAAACAAAGTTGGATCTTGTGTTGTTTTTGTAATACATGTATTTTCGTAAGCAAATTCAATCTGGTTTGGATCTCGGGGTAAATAAAACACAGCTAGTTCTTGAGAAAATTGAAAATTACTAAAACTACTTTTTTATGAGATTTTACGTCGTCATAAATACAGTGCTAGCACCCAGCATTACGGCAATTAAGCACTGAGGTGCAACTCCCCTGCTTGGGCACATCTATAGGATTTGGGGTAGGTGCGAGGTGGGTGTATGCAAAGTTTCTTTTACATTTAAAGAATCTGAATTTAAAGAAACTTTGAATTCATCCTATATATCCAATGTCAACAGCTGTTTTCTAAATATACATATACCTACGTTGCTCAAAGTTCCGCATTTAAAATTTTTCAGATACCTATAAAAATGTAATACATTATAAAATATGTGCACGACTAGGTCGCCCGAACTTGCCCTTATGTGCGATCACACTGTGTTTTTATAAAGTTTTAATAATTCAAAAACTATAATATTTATCTTATAAAGGAAATAAATGAATAATGGGAGCCTATATTGTATATACCACCTGCTTAAAACGTAGTTAAGTTTAAGGTAGTATTATGCGAGTAGGTATATTTATTTATGAACAATATAGCACTATGTAATTATTTGTGATAGCACCGTGTATATGCATGGAACTTACAGTTTAGAGACTGATAAATTGTAAAAAAAAAAATATGTGTAGGTAATTAAACATAAATTGATTAAACAACCTCTGAAATTGTTTTCAGACATCATCAGATTTCTTAAAGAAATCTCAATTTATGAGAAAAAAAATTGAAAATCTCTGGAGCTGTTTTTAAAAAAAATAATTTTGTATATATAAAATTTTGAAAAAATTAATAAAAAAAACAACGCAATTTTGTAGCCTTTATTAATGCGGAGTTAAAAAATTAATTTAAAAAAAATATCATCTACCCATTTCCGAAATATTGAATTTTCAAAAAATTATTTTGAAAATTTTTTTAAAAATCAAAAATTGATTCTTTTGAAAATTTTGGTATGCAATGCAATTAGAACTTATTTGAAGCTTTTGTTAAAATCGAAAATCAAAAAAATGGTTCTATGAGAGATACCATTTTTAAACGATAGAAAATTTTTTTTCCATTAAAATGGATGTTAGTTCACACAAAAAGTTAATCAAAATCGTAAGAGCCGTTTTTGAGAAAAATGAGATTTTCAATACCGATTTTTAAACATTTGTATGGGAGTAATACCGTTATTTTTGGTTATAAGAATAATTTTCATTTAAATTCTGTTAGATAATGTTAAAAAACTGCTGAGTGCCAAGTTTAATAGAAAATGACATAGTCGTTTTCGAATTATTAAGTTCTCATAAAAAATTTTTAAACTTTTTTAAAAATCCAAAAAAAAATTTTTTTGAAAATTTTGGTATACAAAACTTTTAAAACTTTTTCAAACATTCTGTATAAAAAAATTAATCAATATCAGTCGAACGGTTTTTTGAGAAAATCGAAAATCAAAAAATAGTCCATTTTTAACCATTTTTCGGAAAAAAAATTTTATAAAAAGGTTGCCTTTTTGTAAAAAAAAGTACTGAATTTTTAAAAAAAAAAGTTGTGGGCACGTTTTTGAGAAAAATTAGATTTTCATTTTTTGCTAAAAAAATTTTGTACGCCAGGTACCGTTATTTTTGGTCTTAAAAAAATGAAAAAAACGGGTGGGGGGAATGCCCAAAAAACGCTAGGTACCAACTTTGAAAAAAATCGACCGAACCGTTTAGGCTGCAGTCGAAAGGACAGACAGACAGACTGATAAACAGAGAAACGGACAGAATTGCGAGACCCACTTTTTTCGACTTCGCTATCATCGTAATATCAACTTTAATCAAAATCTCGAGTTCGATTTTTTTTACGAATGCATAACTTGCCATATAGTACCTATACATATATCGCAAGTAAAAATTCACATTACCTAGGTACTACTGTACCACAGAACACAAATCTAAGGTAATAGCTGTGTTTGGTAACGTGAAATTTCTTGCAAAATTGCACAAATTTTCATAATTTTTCACAAATTGTAAGTTGTAACTAATTCCTGTTTGTAAACTCAAAAAAGTTGCAACGAGAAGCACAATGAGAGAGGAAATTATTTCCCCTCCATTGGATAACTTGCAATTTTCTGCTACGAATCGTGTTTTTTTGGTCAAGTGATCTTGCAGCAGACTTCCAGCCTAGACTTTAATTTAGTTTTATTAAAAATTAAAACAGTTTATTTCTAAAATCTCAATTGTTTCTATTTAAAACTCTTTTTTACTACAGAACTGTGTTCCACTTTACTTTGGATGCTATCTCAACCTGGAGATTTTTACGGATTCATTTTCAACAGCACCACGTTGCCTTCCACCTAACCGTCAGACCAAAGGATTTAAGGTTAAGTGCTTGTGTGCCTCAACATGAGGCCTAAACCTGAAACTACACCATCAATAGACACCCCTGGTGTCCAAAACAAACATTCATGTAAAATGAAACCAAATAATATACCCCCAGCCAGCCAAGCCAAAATAGCTGCTGAGCAATTGTTGCTTTTGAGCCAGTTGCCCACCTCCATCAGTGCAATGGACACTTCCAACACGGTCGTTAACGACATAACCACTCGACCTATCACGTTACCGCTGCTTGCTTCCTCCGCCACCACGTTACAGAACACCTCCGCCACCACGTCACAGAACACCTCAGCCACCAAAAGGTGTCTCAGCCCATCAACAGAACCATTCCATCTCAGAATGGCAATCACCTGACAAAAGGCACACCGCCTTCACTCATAGCTCCACACTCTCTGTAATGGAGACTAATCAACCTCAAGACGGCAATAAATTTGCGATTCTTGGGAATCTGATCATCAACGCTAAAAAGCCAACTGCCCCCAGCAGTCTCAACACAGTTACTCCAGAAATCATCACTCAGCTCACCACCACCCAGAAGGAAGACTCTACCACGGACAACGATGGACTCACCTCCTCATCAATCAACATTAATAATAAATCTCCAAGAGATAATTCAGACAATAAACTGCTCAAAGGTAAGTCTTGTCCACCCATCATTATGTACAATGTAGATATTCGTAAGCTTTTATTAGATCTTAAAAATAATTCAGTGAACTTTGCGTACAGGGTGGTTAATCGCGGCAATATTTGTAAACTCTACGTCGATGACGGGGGTGTACATAGGGAGCTTCTTGAATTGCTCAGAAATTCTCCTGACATCCAAGCCCACTCTTTTACTAGAAGAGAGGACAAAACGGTAAATTTAGTTCTCAGAGGCCTCACCTCTGATTACCCTGAATCTGAGATCCTTGAAGAACTCAACCTCAGAGTCAATAATGTTGAGAAGGTTTCAAAGTTCGAAACACTTCGCTCTAAACAAAACCAGATTTCCTACAACCTCTTCCTAGTCCGGCTCGTTCCTGGCTCTAATGCTTATGAGATTCTTAAGATAACGTATCTTTTCAACACGCGTGTAACTTGGGAAAAACCCAAAGGCAACAAAGGTGCCCTGCAATGCAGGCGTTGCCAACAATTCGGCCACCTGGCCAAAAATTGTGCCAATAATTACAAGTGTGTCAAGTGCCCAGGTAAACACGAACCCGGCCAGTGTCCCACAATAAGAGACGAAGAAAGCAAAGTTCTATGCGTCAATTGTGGAGAAAACCACACTGCAAACTTTAGAGGGTGCAAAGCCTTCAAAGATTATGAAATAAAAAGAAAAAGACTGATATAATCAGCCAGCGAAAAGATTAAAAATAGCAATGCTATCTCTAAATTAATTGCATCCAACAACTTAACCAAAGCTGGTGTTTCCTTTGCTAGTCATTTTAAAAATCCGGGCACCTTCCCCAACCATATTCCTGTCTCAAACAACCCAACTCCGCTAACTCAAACCACGCCCTCAGCTTTTAAAAAGAATTCCAGCGTGATCAGTCAATTTATAGATCTCTCTAACGATCTATTTGGCATGGACATGACTGTTCTTATCAATAGAATAGAAAATTTTATGGCAAATTTAAATAATTTCAACTCCTTGACTCAGAAGATACTTGCTTATCTTGAGCTTGTCAACAACCTCTTAATTTCCGACTCACAATGATAATAAACCTCCTACAATTCAACATTACGTCCCTAATTCATCATGCCAGGAGAATAGAACTCCTTAAAATTCTCCAGGCAAGTAACATATCATTCGCTTTCATCCAAGAAACGCATTTGAACAGCAAACATAAAGTTTTTATCGATTCCTACAATATACTTAGAAATGACCAACTCCAAGGCGTTGCCATTATTCTCAAAAACAACATCAAGTATGACATTGTCAACTGGTATTCACCACACTATCCTGCTTTCTTTATAACCATCTCCTTCAGAAGCAACAATATCACCAAGAAGCTGCTCCTTGGCTCCATTTATTTCCCCACCAACCCTTGGAGAATTGGATTAACTCTAATAATCCTTCGCTAGTTAACTTAGCGTCTCCCACACATTCTTTCCTTAGGAGTTCTTCCTTCCTAGACCACTTCTTAATCTCATCCCATATAATGAATCAAATCAATCCCAACTATGATATCTACACCCTTCCTACCTTTACAGAGCATTGCCCTGTCCTTCTCAAAATGGACTTGGCCGAGGTTAACATTCCTCTTCTTGTCCACGCCACCTCTACTTCCTTCAAGGACACAAATTGGGACTCCTTTGGGGAACATCTCGACTTAACTATATCTCCTCGTTTACCCCCCCATACGCTTTACCTTACCAACAATGAGATTGACAACCACATCTTCATCTTTAACGAAACTCTCCTTAATTCACTAGATTGCCACTCCCATCAAACCAACATCTCCTTCAAAAAATATAAAAACCTTCCAGCTGACATTGAAAACTTATTCAAAAATAGCCCGAACCGCATCTGAAATTGCAAATCTTTAAAATCTTTAAGGTATCTTTTTTGTTAAAGCCTAACTTGCCCTTGATAGATACAAATATATTATTTACTTCTCAATTAAAGTATTGGATTCTTTTTCACTTTGAATCAATTTTTAAAATAATTGTATAAGACATCTTGCCATCTTTTTAAAGTGATTGTTTTATAAACTTAATAATTTTGTTTTAGCTAAACTAAAAGCCCGGATATAGTCCAATAAATATTGTTAAATATTGTGTCATACAAACTTAAAACACGATTCAGATTCATTAAATCCATTATATTGAATATTTGTTTTCCTTCTGGCATTACTCTTTTTTCAATTGCTGAAATATTGTGTTTATATAACCAATTCTTTATGTATACTTACTCTGATTAATTTTATTAAGCATAATGTACATTCTCTCACAAATTGTTAAGTGAAGAAAAATATACCGGCAGACGGCCCATGAGCCATGCTTGTAATCTTTATTTCTAATTTTGTAAATTTTTATAATGAAAACAATAAAGATAATAATAATAATAATAATAATAATAATAATAATAATAAAACTTATTCAAGTTAAAACACCAATGGCAAAAAAAGGTTAAATACCTTTTCCACAACACTTACAATAGATCCAACCCCCAATACAAAGATCTCTAAAACAGAATTGCTCTCCTCTGCAAAATCATTCAGGACAAAATAAGGATATGGCTTAATAAACAATTCAGTAACAAGCTAGCTAAGATCAAACCGGGCCCACAAGCCTTTAAGGAGGCCTTCAGGCTTATTGGGAGAAAGAAAAAATTTGCCTGCGAACAACTTTCTATCAACAACCAAATCATCACAAATGAGTCTAATATTGTCTCTGCATTCGCAAGAAAAGATTCCATCCTTTAACCCTCAAATCTTAAATGCTGCCATTAGTAAAGCTCGCCTCACCCGCCTCTCCGGACCTACCCGTATTTTCAACTTCGACACTAGGGCTGTAAAAGTAACGACAATATGAGTACCCGTATGTTTACGTTACTTTTGGTTCGAGTACCCGTTACTTTCATTATATTGGTATTTTATAGATTGCCCTGAAAATGGAGAAGGCATTTCGCATTTCGCACTCCGGATTTTGTATTGTATCGATACGAATATGATTATGTATAACTATGTGGCTCGCATTAGTTTGGGATACATAAACATAATAACTCATTACATATGATTAAAACAAATTAAGTACGTTTTTAAGATTGGAATTTTTGTATTTAGCACAACCTAAATTGGATATAGGTTTGTGAAAATGTGAAAATTTATTATAAGCTATAAATTATTAATGATAATTTTTTTGTTCATTTAAGTATAGGAACATAAAATTTATAATGATGGCTATAAAAAAAATGATAAATAAAATGTACGTAGTTTTTATTATATTTAATTAACTACTTATATTTAAATACTTACCACGAACCACGAAAGCACGATTTAAAATTAGTAAATTTTTACTACTTTTTTAATTTTATCTTTTTAACGGATTCTTTAAAAAGCTCAATATCAATCATAGATATTATTTACCTACATATTTTGAAATTTTTTTAGATTTAAAAAAAAAATTCAACACAGTTTTTGACATATTTCTGTAGTTTTATTCATCACCTCACAACTCTTTAGTTACCTACTGGATATATAAGATTAGTTTTTCTTTTTATCGCATCTAGGAAAACAGACAATTAATTTGATACATCATACATAACTGTACACCCCATCATGACCTTCACAATAGTTAAAAAAGAAATTGTTCGGAAAAACTCAAACTCAACTTGTTGTTCATTGGCCATTGCCAACCGACCGACGCGTTTCAGTGGAGAATTATTGTCTAATTTTTGCAAAATTACAAAAACACCCGTTTTACATTCACTTAAATGATTATATCTTTGGATCCGATTATCCGATTTTCTAAATTTTAAGTTCAATTAAAGCCAGAGCGACAGGCCCACACGAGCAACAAAAAACCTTCATACTAAAAACGTGTTCTAATGATCGAATCGTCAAGGTTGAGGCCTTAAAATGTCATGCACTTGTACTTGACCATTATGATGTGGGTAGAGTATATTTTGTAGTTATTTTAATTGATTTGGTTGTCAGCTTATATCTACCTATCTTCTGTTCTATTTATCGGATCTGTGAGGTCTTAAAATAAAGGTAAAATGTTAGGCTATAGGTAACTTATTAAGATATAAAATCATTGAAAACACATGAAAATGTATTTGAAAAAGTTGAATTAGGACTTCGATGTTAATTTATAAAAAATTCAAATTGAATAAAAAAACCACAATCTGGGCAATGGTCACTTTTTTCATGGTTTAAGTCTTAAAATATAGGTAATTTAGAGATCTTGAATTCAGTCAACATATAAACACAACTAAGAAATTATCCATTTAATAATAAAGGTATGTAGATATTTATATAAAAAAAACATTATTTAGCGATGTGTGCTGAATAAATGAATATAAAAGGAATAATAACAATGGTCATAAACGAAACAAAACAAACAATTAAAAAATATAGGTACCTAATTCACATAAAATTAAAGTCAGACAATTCGATTTAAATCAGCACAGGTCACAGGTCACAGGAATACAAATCTAATAAGATTGAAAAATCAAAATGGCGATGCTAAAACTTAAAATGGACTATGTAGGTATTTCCTTTTCCACATTTATCAATTATCATAACAAAATACATACAATACGATCATTCACGTTCAAACATACATACATCCAAATACTATGAATGAAAATATAAATGCAAGCAAATGCGAAACGAAACGAACAAACAACACAAACCTAGGCTACGCGCTACAAACCTACCCCCTTTCATTTTCATTTCAGTTCATACATACTGAACTGTCCAGTCCATATCCATACTAAAATCAAAACAACAAGAGGAAAAGGAAACGTTACTCTAGTACTCTCTCTGTCTGTGTCTTGTTGGTTGGTATCTGGTTGGTATGCCTATGTAGTATATGTTTAATATTTAGGCCTATTCTGCCACATCTGTTATTCTGCTATGAATTTTCTGCTATGAATCATAAAAGATTTCCACCATAAAAGATTTTTTATAATTGGTATTCAGAAGTTCGATCTTTTATAAAATTCTGTTATGAAACTTCGAAAACGAAATATGCAAGCAAACAGAACTAAAATCTGTTGTCAATCAGCTGTTCAAAAAAAAAATCATTACTTAAAACATAAATTGAAGTGGTTGTTCGCGAATTAAAACTTTTTTTTTTTTTGTATTCGTAATTTTAGTTTGTTTATATAAGAGAAACCTCGAGATCCAGTGCAATTGGACAGATAGAGAAGTTCGCATATGGAAAATCAACTAATAATAATGAACTCAGGATCACGGCTGGGGATTTCCAGATTCTGGACAACATGCAAGTCGTTTTGAGCCAGTTTGACTGACAAAGTCAAAGTCAAGCCCGCTTATAGATTAATGGCAACATATAAAAGTGAGTTGTTGGGGATCGTGCTCCATGAGCGATGCCAACACCCTTGAATAAGTGTGAACTAATGGATGAATGTCGGGCATGTCCACCACCCTTTTGTGGCCATGGCTTACGGCCTGTGGAAAACGATCTATAGGATTTTATCTATTTTCTATTTATTATTTTTATGTGTATTTAAAACCAACAGTCGATACAGTTTGAGGTTAGCTGGTAGACTTTTAGCAAACCTTCTAACCCTTTAGCTATTTCAATTTAATTCAATTAAAAAAATGAAAACGAAGGTAAGGCAGTGATGATGATGGAGGTGAAAGTTGTCGGAAGTGTGGTGAGTTTAATCCATTTTGTGAGTGTACAATGCAGGCAAATGGCTGACATTGTCCATTTGCTAGAGAAGATTTTTGCGAGAGAAAATGCTGAAAAGAAATGATGACGATGAAAGAGAACACATACATTCACAAAAGGAAGCATTTTCTATCATGGCAGTGTTTCCGGGAGGTATTTTCTTCGTAGATTTTGACCAGAAATCGGAAATTTTATCACACTTATTTTTAATAAATTCAAAAATAATTTTTTAAATAAAATTTTCGATCTCTTGGTTAAAGATACGGTCGGGAATGACGTCTTCCGGAACCCCTTCCATCGCCATATTTGGATGTTCTCTCACGAATGAAATGGCTGACGCGATGAGGGTTGCCGCCCGGGTATAAAAGGAGGTGCTTGCCAAGATTCCATCTCTTTTGGTGTCGAATTTTTATACGGGTCGCTTTCGTCTTTTGGTCAGTCGCTATAAAATAAAGTTTTAACTTCTCCAAGTGTACGTTGTTTTAAGCCTGATTTCTATTTTTCTAACAATAAAACAAATTTTCAAAAACATTTGAAAAACAAAAAACGCGTTGTATAGTTTGCAAAAACCAACTGCTCTACGCCAAAACGCTTGAAAATACGAAAATGCGCTATATACCTACGCGTTCTTGTAGTGAAACTTAATTAAGTTTTCGCGCACGCGTCCGCAAATTATAAAATAACGTAACTACAAAAAACAGCTTAAAACCACCTAAAAAGTGTACAAAATCACCCATTTTATATACCTACCTGCTAAACAAACAAAAAAAAAACATCATGCAAACACCAATCTAATCTGAAAAAAAAAAAAAAAATAACGTGCAAAAAAAAAAAATCCCAAAAGTTCGAAAGCATAAAGCCCCCCAAACTACCCGTATTACCATTGGTTGAGACCACCGCCACTCGGTTCCGCCATATCCAGTTACCAAACGTACCTATGTGTCCTCCTGAGCCCCTCCCCAAAAAAATCCCGGATTGGCAAATATATTGTGAGACCTAGTCACCAGGCACCCTCATCTATTGTGCAGACTGTACCAAGCTATAGTGAAAAACAAAAAAAAACAAAAAAATCATAAGTGACCCGCCAAAAAAAAAGAAGAAGCAAAATCATATCCGCAATTTGATTGATTAATAATTAATAATAATAATTAATAATCGAGAGAAACGATAAACCACCAGCTATACAGTCCCAGTTACAAGTTTTCACCACATCCCCACAACTCGCAGCTAATCTTTCATCTTTATCAACCCATCATTACCTGCACGTTTAATATAGTATATAATTTAATTAGTTTTTTTTCCTAAGTTAATTCTTATAGTTAAAGTTTTTCACCTCTCCTTCCTAGTTCACCACACATATTTAAATCTCTCAAAGTTTTAAAAATTTATTCAAAATTTCCTATTGGAAATTTTAACTGAAACTGAATCTTCGAATAAATTCTTGAATGGTGAAGTGATTTGTTTTGCTCAAGTGGTTAAAATTTTATGTCAGTTAAACAGGTACAAATGGTACAAAAAACCTATGAAGCGGTGCACCCCCTCACAGGAATTTCATAAAGCTGGTAAGTTTCCATTTTATTTTATTTTTGAATATTTGAACATAAATGATTCACTTTACCTATATAATATATGTATCAACAAAATTACTCGCAAAAAAAAAAAACAATTCACAAGCAAAAAGATAAGCCGAACTTGCAATCCACGGCGAATTATAGATTTGAGAGCGAGAGAGCCAAATAATTAAAATTCAACGTGATGAGCTTTGAAGCGAATGTTAGAGAGAGCGAATCAGAATCTCATTGTCAAATTACATTTCGTGATTATTATTAGATTTTCATTTGTAGGTATTATAATTTTAATTTAAAGAAAATAATAGAGAAACAGTTTCAATTACAATAAAAGAAAAATAATAGAAACCAAAAAAAAAAAAAATACACAAAAACAAAATTTCCTACATGTAATTTATGTACATATGCAATTAAATTAAAAAGAACGAATCAAATTTAGAATTTACCCACCTTGGAATAATGCTTCTCTCTCATTTGTTCAAATAAAGTGTTTTTAAGAATTATATATATACCTATATATATAAAAGTAAAACAAATAGTAAGCAGATTGATATTTAGACTGCACAAATCTAAAGGAATCACTATTTAATTTAATGTTCTTTTTTAGGTTTAACGCCCTTTTTTTTTTGATTTGCTTTTAGCTAACATTTTTTTTATTTCTGAAAAAAAAAAAATTATAACAATTTGAAAAAAAAAGATAATATATATATATTATATATATATACATTTTTGGATTAAAATCAAACTTTATAGAAAAATTGAAAAGAAAAGATATACCTAGTAGATTTAACAAGCTCGACTGTTGGTTTTTTTTTTCTTTTTAATTATATATTTCTAAATTACTTTATATTATTATTTCTCTAGGTTTTGATTAATATTATTTCTTAGACTAAATCATTTTTTTTTACATTTTAGTATGAGTATTTATTAGGATAGGTTAAGTTTATTATTTTTGTTATTATTTTTCCGGAATAAATTTGAAACTTATACTTGAAGGTACACCTTTAGTCTTTTATTGTTTCCGCAGATGGAAATAAAAGAGTTTTGGATAGTTTTTTTTCTAGTTATTTGGATTTATAGATATTAGGAATGCGGTTATATTAAGTGACGTCATAGGTGGATGTGGCGAGATGAGTCAAGAGTATCGGGAGACCAGTTGGAAGTGAAAGGTAACGTGAAGGTTTATTTTTTTGTCTTTGTCCTTTCACTTACTAGGTGATTAATGGAAAAGGGTACTGAAAATTCATTTTTTTTTAGGATCTTGGCTTCCACAGGAGAGGGATGAAAAATTAAAACTTAATATGTAAATATCTAAGTACAAGTTAGGGGCTGTTATACAAATTGAGGACATAACAGCCATGGTAGTATCTATTATGATACGTGGGTGGGATACCCCTCTGAGAGACCACTACACCGAGTTCTTTCCTCACTTGGAAATTTTTAGACTTTAGGTTATATCAAGGCGAAATCGGGCTCCTATTTTGAACCCGAACTTTCATTTATAACTTCTCCGGCATGTAACTTATACGTAACGACCGTTCAGTGAGGCGATGGCAAGAACCCCCCCCATTCCGACGAGCTAGGATGTGCTGACGCTAGCATGCCACGCCATCGCAACCTGAACACTCTTCCTTCTTGCTATCAGGACCAGCCCTCTGTACCTGTAAACAGGGGGGTTGGTAAAGGTAGATTAGGGGAAGGATGGGATAAAGGGCTCAGGATAGGGTTTTTTTTCGATGATGTGCTGGCGCGTTGTATGTTTCTGGATTATAGCATCTCCGAGATGGGAGATTATGGAACACCCTATTGAGAGTCCTTTTTGCCGACAACACCTCGGACCGTTACAGGCCTACGCACCTCCGAACACGATTTCGCAAAACTTACGTAACGATACTTTCGTTGCCATTCGATGTTCTCTTGGATAACATCAACACGTGGATTAGTGGCAAACACGTCGGGATGTAATTCAGTCAGACCGAGTTTCTTCTCTTCAATTGTATCGGTGTTTTCGATCCATGTCTGACGATTTGCACAAATATTTGTTGGTATTTTGGATTTCTCTTCTAGCGGGACGATGAGAGCTGGAGATGGTGGGATAATTTTGGTGGTGGTCAGGTGTCGCACCGAATTAATGAGATGTTTTGTTTTATTAAATAAATTAAAATCTTTTATGATAAGTCACAAAAATTTGTCATTTATTCTTTTATTATTGTATTTACTTACATTTTGTGTCCTTTTAACAACATTTCGTTGGCGAAATAAAATATAAGTATCCATTTTCAGTTGTTCTTTTAAGATAAAAGTCACACAAATGTATCTTTTATTCTTTTATGATTTGTAAAAGATTTTATAAAAGATTTTGGCATGCTGAATACGAAAAATGCGGTTTGTAAAAGATTTTTTGACATGTTCGAATTTTTTAAAGTTCATAACAGATCCTGATAGCAGATTTCATAACAGATTTGGCATGCCGAATACCAAAATTATAATTCATAAAAGATTTTTTGACAGCTCACACTTTTGTATGGAAAATCATAACAGAATAGCAGAATAAAAGATCTCGCCGAATAGGCCTGATAGTATGTTTGGTATCGGTACAAGAACAGTTTTGCTTGATGTGTCATTTCAATTTCATTCGGTACGTTCGACGACGGACGAGTCCGAGTGATACGAAATAGTACTTTTTGTATGGTATTGAAAAAGTAACGAAACATGCGAGTAACGACATTATTTAGGTAGTAACGTTTCGTTACTCGGTATCGATGTGAATACCCGTATCTCAGTAACGAATACATACGATTCGTTACAGCTCTATTCGACACTGACAATACCGCCCTAAGACCCATTGCTCCGCATACCTTTACTGATATCGATGAAGTTTCATCGATCATTTCTCAACTTAAATCTAAAAATTCGACTGGCCCTGACGGAATTTCCAATTTCCACCTCAAAAAGTTACCCCCATCGGCTATTAGCTTCCTCACCATCATCTTCAACAATTGTATTAATAATGGATACTTTCCTACTTCCTGGAAAATTGCCAGGATATTGCCTATTCAAAAAAAAACTTACTCTTCTGATATTAATAATTTTCGACCCATTTCACTTCTCTCCAATATTGGACAGATCCTAGAAAGGATTATTCTAAACAATCTTCTCTCTCCTACTGACAATCCAATTGACCCCATCCCAGACTATCAATTCGGTTTCCGTAGAGGCCACTCAACGGTACATGCGTTGCTCAAACTCCACAATGACATCTCGCTTAATCTGAACAATAAGCGCTGCACAGTTGCCTGCTCGTTAGATATCGAAAAGGCATTCGATAGTGTCTGGAGAGACGGACTCATTTCCAAAATCTCCGAACTCAACTTTCCTGCTCATATAAATTCCCTTCTATGCAGTTTCCTAAATGACCGTCAATTTTTCATTCAAATCCAGGGCACCAAGTCTGACACTTGTGGCTGCGACCGCGGAGTCCCCCAAGGCTCTATCCTTGGCCCCCACCTCTACAACCTATTCCTCCATGACTTCCCTCATATCCTCTCAGAAAGCAATCTGGTCTCCACAGCCCTACTCTATGCCGATGATACCATCGCCTACTCTAGCCATAGCGACCCTTTTGTCGCTTTAAGACACCTGGAAAAACACGTCTCCATTATCAACGACTTCTATCAAACCTGGGGTATTAATATCAACAACCAAAAATCTGAATTAATCTGCTTCCGCAACGCGGGTTGTATAGAATACCCTTCAGGTGTCTCTAAAGACAGTAAACTTCTCAAATTAAAAATCAACAATAATAGTATTCAGGTCAAAAATAGTCTCAAATACCTTGGGGTGCACTTTAATAATCTTTTTAAATTCAACTACCTTGCCAGATTTTCTCTCAACAAAGCACGTAAAATCACTAATTCCCTTACACCTTTCCTAAGACACAGATTACTTAATAAAAGCTCTAAACTCCTCTTCTACAAAACCCTTATAAGACCCATTTTAACTTATGCCTTCCCCATCTGGTTCTCCCTCTCCCCAACGGTAGCCATGGAGCTTGAGAAACTGGAAAGGAAAATCCTTCGATACTGCTCGGGTAAAAACTTTGAATCCCGTATCAAGCGTTACTCGAATGCCTCTATCTATATAGATACAAACACCATTCCGCTAGTTTGCTATGCTCTTTCACTCATGCTCAAAACTATCTCTAAACTTAATCTTACAGATAACTCTCTCATTAGTGAGATACCATCTTTAAACCCCAACCCTGCTTGGGAAAGCAATATTTATCCTTCGCCAGTTGGAGTTATACAGTTGGTTCTGGAGGCCACCCCTATCGCGACACCCCCTTTATTTTACATCAAGACAATTCCGGGCCACAATCGTGGCTAAACACTAGCTCATTGCTAGGCGACTCAACTTCTCCACCCCCTACTACAATGCTCACTGACCATACTTAAAAAAAAAAAAAAATTTAAAAAAATAAAAAAAAAAAAAAATAACAATAAGATACAAAATAAATTGACATAAGAAACTTAACTTTAAAAAAAAAAAAAAAAAAACCAAAAAACAATAGTAACTAATTAAAAGAAATTATACTACCCCTACTTGAACAAGACTTACCTATTACTTATAAGTATATTTCGCATTCAACTCTAATATCAATTTTTTAAAATGTAATTAAGCAAATCAAAGAAAAGAAAAGTACAACAAAATAAAAGTCTCTCTGTTAACTTATTTCACTTTAATATACTAAATACCTACTTACATACTTCTTTAATGTTCTCGTTAAATTCAAACATATCAGTATACATTCAAAATTAACGTTCATAAACAATCAAATCTTGTATCGAAACTTTATTAATTTCATTGTAGGTTTTTTTTAAATTACCTATTCTCTAATAATTTTAATACCTACTCTAAGCCTTATAATGTACAAATCACATAATCTGTAACTTATAAATTCATATTCATATTTCATCTAAACTTAGCTACATATGTATACACATAGGTCTATATAATGTTCTCTCAAATCTCATATTCATATAATATTATTTTACATTTATGTTAACATATAGGTATATACTATCTAATCGTACCAAACACACCCTAAAGATCGCGCCATGCGCATTCGTTTCCATTGGAGTCGACAATATAAGTATACTGTGTATACTCGTCTCTCTTCCTAAATTTAAGTTAGTTTTTAAGTTATTTTTAGAAAATTTTGTATATTTGTATCTTAACGTGACCTATAGTCACACCTTTTTACCGCATACAATGCTCCTGAGCAAGAGCAGTCTAGCAGTCCTTCACTGAAAGCCATGTGGCAAACGGGTTGGGTACGAAATCCGAATCACAAAATCCCGATTCACAAAATCCCGATTCACAGAATCCCGAATCACGAAATCCCGAATCACGAAATCCCGAATCACAAAATCCCGAAATTTCAATACTAAATTGACAGCACTGTATGGATTTTCATTTCCATAGTAACTGGTGACACCAATCGATGAGAATCAACGAGAACGAAGTTTCCTACTATTTTGGTTTGCAGAAGACCGCACTGGATTAGGCTCCTCCTCCTTTTTAAAAAAGTATATAACCAGGATGCATTTGAAAATAATTTTCAGTTAAGAGATAAAAACCTTTTTCATTCGACGGCTACGTTGACTGACGACGTCCAAGAGTATTGACAATGGCCACGACGATGACGATGATGGTGACAACGACGGTGGACAAAGTGACTACGATGACGACGACGGTGACAACGACCATGACCATGACGACGTCGGCTAGGACAATGACGATGATGGTGACAACGACGGCGGACAAGATGATGGCGACGGTGACAAAGGGGATGGTGGCCAGCACGACGACGATGTTTTTTTTTCAGCTATCCTTTTTTCAGGGACAAAAAAAAAGTTCTTTCAAGGGCTAAAAAAAAATTCTTAAAGAGATATGAACTTTTCAAAATAGCTTGAAACGCTTTCTAAGCGGTTTCAAATTTGGTGAAATTCAAAAAAAAAGAAAAGTTCTTTCAAAAACTAAAAGAGTTTGTAAAGAAATATTAATTAAAACAAAAAAATAGCTTAAAATGTTTACGAAGCGGTTTTTAATTTGTAAATGATCCTAGTTATAACTAAAAGCAGATTCTTGTCAACAGTTTTCTTGTAATAAAGTCTTTCTTTAGCTAAAGTACCTCGCGTGGCCCGCTTCGCGGGATCCAAGGATTTTAACTCCCTCTTCGGGGGGCTCTATGCCGCTCACGCAACTCCGTTGCTCCGCTTAGGTATGTCAAGTCGCCAGGCAGGCGCCTATTACAACAGTTTTCTTGTAAAAAAGTCTTTCTTAAGTAAAAGTACCCGCGTGGTACTCATGAGGTATGTATGGGGGGGCATGTTGCCCCACTGCAACCCCCCTGCTTGGCTCACTATAGGATTTTGGGTAGGTGCGAGGTTGGGTGTATGCAAAGTTTCTTTCAATCAACTGAAAAAAAAAACTAAACAAACTGCCAAATTTGTTGATATTTCAATTTTTCACTTCATAGGAGACAAAAATCGTAATCGTTATTTCGTAATCTTGTATGCATTAAATTCAAAGCAATCAACTAAAAAAACTATACAAACTGCCAAATTTGTTGATATTTCATTTTTTTTTTCAAACAAGAAAGAAGTGTCGTTATCTTGTATGCTTTCGTCGTAATTTTATGAAAAATCGACTATTATCTTTAAACGCGATTTGCGGCTAAACTAGACGTCCTAGAGGCATCAAAGTTTACACCTTTAAACTTGATTTGCGGCTAAACTAAGCGACTTTAAAAATACATATTCGTGATCCAGGAAGCGGCAGTTCTGAAAAATCAAAAAAAAAGTTGGTAAAAAAAAGTTTTTTTCCAAAACTTAAAAAAAAAAAAAAAAAAATTCTTGCTATGTCAACAGTTTTCTTCTACAAATGTCTTTCATTGGATCAAAGTGAGATATGTATGGGGGGGGCATGCTGTCCCCCTGCAACCCCCCTGCTTGGCACACTATAGGATTTTGGGTAGGTGCGAGGTTGGGTGTATGCAAAGTTTCTTTCAATCAACTAAAAAAAAACCAAACAAACTGCCAAATTTGTTGATATTTCAATTTTTCACGTCATAGGAGACAAAATTCAGAAAGAAGTGTCGTTATCTTGTATGCTTTCGTCGTAATTTTGTGAAAAATCGACTTTTATCTTTAAACGCGATTTGCGGCTAAACAAGACGTCCTAGAGGCATCAAAGTTCACACCTTTAAACTTGATTTGCGGCTTAACTAAGCGATCTAGCGACGTCAAAAATGCATATTCATTATCTAGGAAGTGGCGGTTCTGAAAAATTAAAAAAAAGTTGATAAAAAAAAGTTTTTTTCCAAAACTTTCGAAACGAAAAAATAAATTAATTAATTCTTGCTATGTCAACAGTTTTTTTGTAAAAAAGTCTTTCTTTAGCAAAAGTACTTCGCGTGGCCCGCTTCGCGGGATCCTAGGATTTTAACTCCCTCTTCGGGGGGCTCTGTGCCGCTCACGCAACTCCGTTGCTCCGCTAAGGGTATGTCAAGTCGCCAGGCAGGCGCCTATTACAACAGTTTTCTTGTAAAAAAGTCTTTCTTAAGCAAAAGTACCTCGCGTGGTACTCATGAGGTATGTATGGGGGGGCATGCTGCCCCCCTGCAACCCCCCTGCTTGGCTCACTATAGGATTTTGGGTAGGTGCAAGGTTGAGTGTATGCAAAGTTTCTTTCAATTGATAAATGTGCATCGGATTATATGAAAAATCGACTCTTATCTTTAAACGCGATTTGCGGCTAAACTAGACGTCCTAGAGGCATCAAAGTTCACACCTTTAAACTTGAATTGCGGCTAAACTAAGCGACCTACCGACTTCAAAAGTGCATATTCATTATCTAGGAAGTGGCGGTTCTGAAAAATTAAAAAAAAGTTGATAAAAAAAAGTTTTTTTCCAAAACTTTCGAAACGAAAAAATAAATTAATTAATTCTTGCTATGTCAACAGTTTTCTTGTAAAAAAGTCTTTCTTAAGCAAAAGTACCTCGCGTGGTACTCATGAGGTATGTATGGGGGGGCATGCTGCCCCCCTGCCAGGGGGGTTGCAGGGGGGCTCACTATAGGATTTTGGGTAGGTGCAAGGTTGGGTGTATGCAAAGTTTCTTTCAATTGATAAATGTGCATCGGATTATATGAAAAATCGACTCTTATCTTTAAACGCGATTTGCGGCTAAACTAGACGTCCTAGAGGCATCAAAGTTCACACCTTTAAACTTGAATTGCGGCTAAACTAAGCGACCTACCGACTTCAAAAATGCATATTCGTGATCTAGGAAGTGCCACCTTTCAATTGATGTATCGCGTTATATGAAAAATCGACTTTTATCTTTAAACGCGATTAGCGGCTAAGCTAGATGTCCTAGAGGCATCAAAGTTCACACCTTTAAACTTGAATTGCGGCTAAACTAAGCGACCTACCGAATTCAAAAATGCATATATCCATTAAGTGCCAGTTTAAAAAAATCAAAAAAAAAGTTGGTAAAGTTTTTTCCAAAACTTAAAAAAAATAAACAAATAATAAATAAATAAATCCAAGTGTCAAATCTACAATTGCCTGGCCCGCTGCGCAGGTTCCAAAGATTTTCACCCCCCTTTTTGGGTCCTCTGTACCACTCACGCAAATCCGTTCCTCCGCTTAGGGTAAGTTCATTCACCGCAGGCGCCAATATAACAGTTTTTTTTTTACAATCATTTTTAGTCCTTAAAAGAACTTTTTTTAAGCTATAAATTATTTCAGCAGCGTGCTTAACTTATTGTTAGAGAATTTTCGGCACCAAAATGAACTTCGGCACTTCGCTTTTTCATAATAAAATACTTTTAGTTTAGGTCACACTAAATGATGAAAATCAGCAAGAACGAATGTAAAATTCGCCGACCAATTTTTTATTCCAAGCTTTTCAAGCAAATAATTGTACAAAATTTCTAAAAATACTTTTTAAGCGTTTTTGCATAATTTAGTCAAAATTCAAAAAGTAGTTGAAAATTCGCAACAAACGCTTTGAATGCATTTTAAGTATATTTTTTTTTTTTAAGGAGGCTTGAGCATTTTCCAGAATTATTTCTTGCTTAAAATGCCTTTTTAGTGTTTCGTCATTTGTTCCGTGGCCCCGCCCAATTGGTCAAAATATCAATATGTTTCCCCAAAAAATTCATTGCATTCGAATCTTTTTATACATTAAGGCATTTTGCAGAATTAAAAAAAAATTCTAGCTTAAAATTTTTCCCGTCTTCTTCTGATTGGCTAAGAATAATTAAAAAATATTTCAATAAAATTAAATACTTTTTCAAAATATTTAGTTAGAAATATTTTTTTAAAAGTACAAAATAATACTTTAAAAAGAGTAGTGAAAATCCCGTCAAATATTTATAAAAAAATATTTCGGCGGGATTTTTATTTATTTTTTTGTCGGGATTTCGTGATTCGGGATTTTGTGATTCGGGATTTCGTTATTCTCCCGTGGCAAACATATCTCTAATAGATAAACCTAAAGAAAAAGCAGGCAATACTTTATAGCCGCTGTATTAATATAATTCTATTTTATTGTAACAGAAAAGTACAAAACATGTGATCTATCTTTTATAAGTCTCAATAAAATCAAATCAAAATCAAATCAATTTTCTGCTACACAAATTTCTGTGTGCAAGGAGTGTAATCAAATACATAGCTGTCAGTGTCTATTACTTGATGTCGGCTAGTAATTTACAAAATATTTGGCGTTTTTCTTTTTTGGCTCTGAGCAGAGGTTGAGCGATCAGAGCAAAGCTCTGAGGAGATTATGATCAGATCCCTCAGATTTAATTATGAAACACACTTGAGCACTGAACATGTCATATGCATAGTAATCTGTCAAATTACATAAAAATTGTATGAAGTTGGCTTCGCTCAGCGTTTTGCTCGATTTGCTCGGTCATTTTATTCTGAGCATACAGATCATGCTCCGAGGTAGCTCAGATGGAAAAAAGAAACACGACTTATGTGCTCTGATTTGTCTGAGGTAAAAAAAGAAACATAGAATTAATTTTTGACAGCTCGGTGATCTGCTCTGAGGTAAAAAAGAAAAACGCCAATTGATTCAGGATTGTCTTCATTCACTTGATGAAGATTCAGATAAGTCCATCAAAACCGGTGTTACATTTTCGTTCGATATTTTTGAGTATAAAAAATATTTTAAAATTGGCGTTTTTCTTTTTTGCCTCTGACCAAAGCTCTGAGCAGAGGTTGAGCGATCAGAGCTAAGCTCTGAGGAGATTATTGGTGTTTTTCTTTTTTACCTCAGAGCAGATCACTGAGCTGTCAAAAATAAATTCTATGTTTCTTTTTTACCTCAGACATATCAGAGCACATAAGTCGTGTTTCTTTTTTCCATCGGAGCTAGCTCAGAGCATGCTCTGTATGCTCAGAATAAAATGACCGAGCAAATGGAGCAAAACGCTGAGCGAAGCCAACTTCATACAATTTTTATGTAATTGCTAAGAATATGAAAGTTCAGTGCTCAAGTGTGTTTCATAATTAAAACTGATCATAATCTCCTCAGAGATTTGCTCTGATCGCTCAGACTCTGCTCAGAGCCAAAAAAGAAAAACGCCATATGATCAGAGCCCTCAGATTTAATTATGAAACACACTTGAGCACTGAACATGTCTTATGCATAGTAATCTGTCAAATTACATAAAAATTTTATGAAGTTGGCTTCGCTCAGCGTTTTGCTCGATTTGCTCGGTCATTTTATTCTGAGCATACAGATCATGCACCGAGCTAGCTCAGATGGAAAAAAGAAACATGACTTATGTGCTCTGATTTGTCTGAGGTAAAAAAGAAACATAGAATAAATTTTTGACAGCTCGGTGATCTGCTCTGAAGTAAAAAAGAAAAACGCCAAATTTAAAAATTACAGGGTTCAAAATGATTTGTCAATGTTTTACGTCTTGTACACAAAAGTGACATTTTATACAAAAAGTGGTTCAGTGTGTTTGTTAACTTTTAGACAAGTTCTCCCTCTCTGAGAGTATTTTCTACTTCTTTCAAAGTTTGACAGGTTTTACACTTTTTTCTTAAATTTATTCTTAACTTTGTTTGTCTGAATAAATTCGTTTTAATTTTTTGATTTGACATTTGAGTTGATATAAGCCGTGTTTTTTGGGATTTTATGTTTAGTATAGTAAGAAATTCCAAAAAAACCCATCCGCAGTAGCCGGATTACAACAACTTAAATGCATTCACACAGGGAAGGCATGGAGTTAGACAGCTAAATCATGGGGCGCCCATAGTAATTTTTAGCTGTTTTTTTGAGAAATGTGTTTTAAAGTAAGTAAAATTATTCTGCATTACGGGCGCTCAATGCATTTAAGGGCCTTGCCATCACCAATAAAAGCTAATTCGACCCTGGGCGAGATTTTCAATTTTGACAGAAGGGCACCTGACATATCAAATTTCAAAGTATAATTGTATTTTCAACAAATTTGCCTTTTTCATAGCAAAATGCAATGAAATATCAATTTTAAAGTATTCTACGATAATGTATTTACATAAAAAACATCACTCACATTAATTTATGTGGAATTTGAGACACAATCAGCCCGTGAAATGAAAAGATTGCTAACTCCATATTATAGGTTTTTTGACACCATTTTAACACAGCACCGCGGGCTGATTGTGTCTCAAGTTGCAAGTTTTCACTATTCTCACTTTAATTTCATTTTTTGTTTAGTTTAATTATCTTTTTTCACTATTTTAACGATTGAAAATCTCGAAACACTTTCCTTTAGATCGGCAAAATTACAGATAAGCACCTTTTTTTTAATTTGCTGCTTCACTCACATACACTGTATAATAGCCGTGTTTTTTTTGCAAGCCCGGGGGGAATTGGATGAAAAAAACGACGTCGGTACTAAACAATTAACATGTTAAAAGCAACAAAAACTAATCCCGGAGAATTCTCGGGGCTTAACTTAAGCGCACCGAAAAACTGTGTTACCGGCATGAATTGCATACATGTTATCGATAGTTTGTATGAAACTCCATGTTTTTTACTGTCATGGCGTCGCTAATCCCCGCTGTGGTTTTTTTCAACCAATTCCCCCCGGGCTTGCAAAAAAACACGCCTTTTGTTTACTTTATTCAAAAAAAAACGCTAAGATTTTGCTTTGGCAGGTTTTTCTTTGAGTTGGTATGTTATTTTGGAAAGTTTGGTAGGAAAGTTTTTTTGAGAGTGGCAACCGTGATATTATATCCTATAGGTTTGTTCAGTGAGGAAAAAGTTAGAACAGAACAGAACAGGACAGAACAGAACAGCACAGATTCGTGAAAAACGTCAGAACAAGGTAGAACAGAAAATGGCTACCTACGTTGTCACTAAAAAAGCAACAAAAAATTTTCGGAGCATATATGCTTGTCACAAATTCACAAATATACGTCTTAAAACTAAAATTACTTCATGAAAATAGAATCAGAATTGATTAAAATACACTTTTGAAAGAGTTAAGCAGAGATTCAAATAAAATCTATCAAAAAAACAAACTACATACTTTCATTAAAAAAATCACAACATCTGATTTTGACAGTTTTCACAAATCTGTTCTAACTTGTTCTACCTCAAAAGCAAGTGCAGAAAATCCTGTTCTAAAGTGTTACAAACTGTTCCAAACTAGCTCATTGAACAGCAATCCAGAACAGTTTAGAACAGAAAATTTCTCATTGAACAGCAAAATCTTGTACTTTTCTGTTCTAAAGTGTTCTAAACTGTTCCGAACAGCCTCATTGAACACACCTTATGTTTTGACAGACATTTCAATTTTCAATCGTCAACAAACGTCATAACAAAAATCAGCGGAGCAGAGCACCAACCGGCAACCGTCGTGCAATCAAAATAAACGAATCAACAAAAGGCGGTTTTTAATATATTAAGTTATCTTAAGGTAGTATAACGTAGTCTACAATTCCGTAAATACAAATTTCCAGATTAAAATGCTGCTCTTCAATTCAATTAAAAAAATAATTCGAACCCCCAATCGTTCCATCTTTAATCTTCGCAAAAAGAAGTATGTTCTTATTTTACACCCCGATACACAACTATAATAATTGTATTATTTTTTTTTTAAGGGACTTTGGAATTTGCAATCATGTGACGGTAGGCTATGTCTCCCCCGAAAGACCAGTCCCGGATTCCATCCGGAAACCTCCCTACTACTTCAAATACATGCCACCAGGTAACACCATCGGAGAAGTCGAAATTAAATCTAAAGAACAAATCTATCGCCTGCGTGCGAGTTGCAAACTTGCCGCGAAAATCCTTCACTCTTGCGAAGACATCGTCAAGGTAAGTCTGACATTCAAGAAGCTAAATAAATAAGTAGAGAATTTTAGATAGGAAGTACAACAGACGACATTGACGCCTTCGTGCACGAGAAAATAATCGCAGCAAATGCCTATCCATCGCCCCTACGCTACGCTGGCTTTCCAAAGTCTGTGTGCACTTCGGTAAACAACGTCGCCTGCCATGGAATCCCAGACAACCGTCCGCTCATGAATGGCGACATTGTCAATGTCGACATAACAACCTATTACAATGGTTACCACGGCGATTGTTCGAGGACGTTCATGGTGGGAGACGTAGACGAGCGCGGTCGATACTTAGTTCAATCTACCCAGGAGTGTCTCATGGAATCGATCAAACTTTGCAGCCCTGGGATACCATTCAATGCGATTGGAAAATTCATAAGTACTTTTGTAAAAAAGATGAAACTGGGTTTGATTCCGGCTTTTATCGGACATGGAATAGGCAGCTACTTCCATGGGCCCCCAGAGATTCTTCATTATAGAAACAGCATGCCAGGGATCATGAAACCAGGCATGGCCTTTACAATCGAGCCGATTCTAACTCTTGGTGGGCCTGATGTTGAGGTCCAGGAAGACGGCTGGACCGCGATAAGCGTAGATGGAGCCAGAAGTGCTCAGTTCGAGCACACAGTCCTCATCACCCAGACTGGTTTTGAGATTCTTACCAAAGTAGATTAGGAAAAAAACAATAAAATTCTTGTGCAAATATGGATTTTATTTAAAACTTAGTGATTCATTGTCCTAGATATACATATTATTATATCCCTTCTGCTTAAACTAAGGCTACCTGTTGGCTGGACTTTGCCACAGGCTTTTGAATAGGCAGGAAAAGCTTGAATTCTGGTGGAAGCTCATCCTCTGAGTAGAGTCTGTCCGAGAAATAGACTCTTCGGATTCGACAATTCGCATGAATTTGAACGCGAAGTGTCTCTACATAGTTGGTTCCATAGGCCCGCCTGGTGAAGTCAGAGAGATTGAATTGAATCTGGTTCCAGCCTTCATCCAGTCGCATGGGCATCGTACAAATAAACGGTTTCACTCTGGTCGTCGATTGGTAGTTGCTAGCTCTGAATCGTCTCCTTACGTTTTTATCATCCAAAACCTGAAAAGACCATATCGTTCACTCCAGTAATCGTAGATCCCTCCAACTTCTACCTACCTGAACTTCGAATGTGAAATATTTTTTTTGATTCTTGATGATCATCACAAGAAACGGCAATTTGATACCCAAAGTTGTCTTTGGATCCGCCGGGCAGGTTATGAATGTCGTGCTAACATTTGTTCCGACAATTTCAAGAACCAAACTTTGTATGTCGTTGTCGGTGATTCGCTTGATGTGTCCATTTCTAACTTTTTTGTCCCAGATTTGCAATGGCTTGCTGCCAATGCTGTAGAGAATAGAGAGAAATCCCGACTGAAAAGTATTTTTGAACATTTGGTGGAGCTCTTATTTACGACTAGAATTTTGAAGAATCTCGGTCAAATTTACTTGATTTTTGATAGGAAAAACTGGATTATAACTTGAAGGTGGTTTGTTTATGTCGATTGTTTTCTTGTTGCCAAAGTGATGGATGACTGATGGCCAATCTGGGAAATTTTGTTTAGCTGTCAAACGAGGGTATTTTTTTAAGGCTTAGTTGTAAAATGTTGTGGTAAGGCTATACCAGGTGACTTTTTTTGCAAGCCCGGAGGGAATTTAAAAAAAAAACGACAGCGGGGATTAACGACGCCATGACAGTAAAAAAAACATGGAGTTTTCATACAAACTATCGATAACAGGTAACAGTTAACAAGTGAAATGAATTTCATTAGGTGTGTTTTTTTGCAAGCCCGGGGGGAATTGGTTTTTTTTCAACCAATTCCCCCCGGGCTTGCAAAAAAACACGCCTTTAAGCGCACCGAAAAACTGTGTTACCGGCATGAATTGCATACATGTTATCGATAGTTTGTATGAAAACACCATGTTTTTTACTGTCAACTGTGTCGCGACAGTTTCGTTCAGTTTTGTGCGAAAGTGCGCGCGGTGTCTCTGAAGTGCAGTTCCGCCGAGTGCGGTTCTACCTTTAAGTTCGAAATCGATATCTATAATCAATTTTCGCATTTAAAGCCTAGTACGCTGCTGAAGCGAAACGAAAAATCCAATACAAAAATGACACAACGAAATCATAAACGGAAAATTTCGTTCTACTTTTCGTTTTGCAGTACGCTGTTCGAAGAGCGAAATTTATAATTGTAGCAGATTATTTGGAGAAGTCTCCGCTCCTTTTTCGCACTGAATTAATTATACAGACTATTTATTGTGTGCGGAAAAATGACATTTGTGTTTTATTTTTGTTTTTTTTTGTTTGTCATTTTCTTACATCATTGGTTTCTTTGATTTTTAGCGTTTATGCAAAAAATCAGAGAAACCCATGATGCAATAAAATGATAAACAAAAAAAAAACACAAATAAACCCGAATGTCATTTTCCCGCACACAATAAATAGTCTGTATAATTAATTCAGCGCGAAAAAGGAGCGGAGACTTCTCCAAATAATCTACTACAATTATAAATTTCGCTCTTCGAACAGCGTACTGCAAAACGAAAAGCAAAACGAAATTTTCCGTTTCTGATTTCGTTGTGTCATTTTTGTATGGGATTTTTCGTTTCGCATCAGCAGCGTACTAGGCTTTAAGCACCATTACTTAAAGGCCTCTTAATTTAAACGCCAATCACGGCGTTTAGATGCAACTAAAGCCATTTTTAATATATTTTGACATCTGAGAACATTTTTTTTTTGTATTTATTAAAGCCCTTCCACACTATCCCACTGAGTATTAATACATTGTAATAAGCTCGAGGATTTGAATTGTTAAATTCGAAAACTAGTTTTGTAGTGTTGGAGAAAGCGATCATGGCATGCTTGTGGTTGCTCGGCTTGAGCTCGTCGGAAGTGGGTGGGACTTGTTCACTTCATCCAACCTCGCTTATCACTCAAACATAAATCATGCCGAAAGAGAATTATAATTAATCAAATAACTATATAAAATAAAGAAAACGGACGGACATTATCATTAAGAGGAAGACTGAGATGGTTTTTGGTCTTGACCTAACCCACCCTACCATGAGAGTTATTCGGTCTATGGTTATTTAACTCTCCCGTTACTTAAACTCACCTTCTACCTCTGCTCAGTTCAACACCACCGAATCATTTAGTTGCCTTCAGCATCCCCTGAAAAGAAATTTTCTATCAAAACATCAAGCTAGTAGCTTGAAAGAAAAACATCAACTTTTCAACCATTTTGGCGCAATTTACAGAAATAATTTTTATTAGGCCTCATATAAGATATTAAAGAAATGAATAAGTAATTTATGATACATAAAACAAAAATAATATTATTGATATGTATGTATATAATACATCTACAAAAAAAACAAAAATTTCGACAAATATAGTATTAGATAATTGTATAGAAATCTTTCTTGATCTAAGGGATAAAGTTTAATACAAAGGAAAGTCAATCTAAGTTGACTATCTTAAATCTTGATAATGATAGTAAATTGATTTTTAAGATCAGTTTCTCTTATTTATTTTTTTTTTGAAATATAGATTTCTCTCTTTTTTTGTTTTTATAATTTTATCAATTTGAATAATAGTGAATTCAAAACCTATAAAATAAGGAATCGACAATAGGAATTTTAAAATAAAAAGCGAACTGTTACTAGGCACTTGGTTCCCACCTTTTCACCATTTGTAAGCACACAAAAAAAATTACAACTACCTATATTGAGCTCAATTGGGTATTTCCTAGAGGTTCAATGCCCCTTTAAAAAAAAAAGAGATGGCACTAATGAAAAAAAATGGAAACATCAACCGTAAGTATAAATAAGGTAAATAATTCCTATGATCGTTACAAAAAAAAGAAAGACATTAATATGGTATATGAAAGATTTTATAATTATAAATATTTTTTTTTTCTTTTTTTTTTTTACATGAAGATATTAATACAAAAAAAAACTAATAGCAAAATTTTATTGCGCCAGCAATTACAAAAAAAAACACGAAATTACTTTTCTCTTTTTATGAAAACAGGAACTAAGTCTTATAACTTGTTAACAATGTCTTACAATATTTTTTTTTTTGACGATTATTGTTTCTTTACTCGGGCTACTTTAATTTTGTGAAATAAAATTTATAACTTATTTGCTTGACAAATAAAACTTAAAATTTTCATCAACTTTACCCAAAAAGAAAGTGTATATAAAATACGGATTTTTAAAACTAGAAATACCGTGGTTCGGTTGATAATTTTTTTTTCTTTAAGTCTTGAAATTTTCCTGAGGTAGCGAAGTCTTGAAATTATCTTGAGCATTGACCTATTATATATGGACTGCTAGTCGAGCGTCATTTCCATACAAATGCCGAAATGAAAATGGTTCCACCTCTCCCTAGTGACATGAGCGCTATGGTAGGACACGCGGCAAAGAGAAGTAACTATTTTCAGTGCCATCTGTTCCTACTTTGTCTGAGCAAGCTTTTTTTGCCATAGAAACTACGGACATCTATTGTTATTTCTTATAAAAAACTGAGCCATCTGTTTTTGCTAAAATTTATATTTTGACGTCTGTGTATAATTTTAATTTTCATTTCACATTTTGCGTCGTGCGTGGTAAATTTGTTTTTTAATAATTATATTTTTTGTTTAAATTTGGATAACAAATGGTGATTCAACAGCATTTGGAGATAATTTTTTCAAGTACATAAATATTTATTATTTACTTGTGCCAAGTGCCAGAAGGCACTTGGACGCAATTCTAGCTAGCACGAGTGTCGTAGGAGAGATTCTAACTAAGGAGGATGTCTACACGGCCGGAAACCGATCCATAACCAGTCGCACTTGGGGATACATTTCTTTAGTCACCAGAACCTTCTTGACTAGGTCTTCATGCTCTGTGAGAACAGCCAAAGCGCTGAGTTTCAAAGAATTTTATAACTTTTTTCACAGATATGCGTTCAAAATTTTGCGGTGGAATTAATACATTTAATTCATTCATAATCTTTTATTTATTTTTGTAAATAAAGTTTTCTAAAATGACAAAAAAACAAACAAAAATGAATGAAAAAACGAATGAAAAAAAAACAAGAAAAAAACAAAACTGAAAATGTTTCACCGTGTTTTCCGCTTGTCCTATGTTAGAGCTAGCGGCGTTTAGTTATAAGTGGAACCATCGTGAAGTTGGCTCCTGGCAGTCCATATATAGTAAGTCAATGATCTTGAGTTTTTCTTGAAGCTTTTTTTTAATTTTCTTGAAGCTTTCTTGAAGCTTTCTTGAATTTTTCTTGAAGCTTTCTTGAATATTTCTTGAATTTTTCCTCGTTGTTATCTTGTTAGCAAGTAATTTCTTTGCTTGGTAACTTGCAACGAACAAAAAAAACGTGGGAGGGCGATCACGACGTTTCAAGCGTACGGTCGTTGATCGCCTGTTATTAACTTCCTAGTAATTTCCAAAGAAATGGAATCATTTAATATTACACGAAAAGAATTAAAGTTCTTTCAATTTTGATATCTAACAAGCATACATATATATATATATATATATATATATATATATATATATATATATATATATATATATATATCCATATATATAAATATAAACACATACATATATATAAATGCACACATATACAAAAATATAAATATCCTCTATAAAAAAAGGAAAAAGGACTCACCCTCGATCAATTAAAAACTTTTATTGATTAAATTTTCCGAATCCAAAAAAAAATATGTTGAAAGACAGTAGATATCAGCAATAGTTAGTTTCGGTATCCTGTTAGTCTCGAGAGGATAATGATTTTTGAATAGGGCGATCAAGCGTTCTTATTTTTTTGCAAATCGCTGGTATTCGCAGATATCCTAGTCACAAAAGTAAAGTAAATTTTCTATTAAACGTGATATTTGATGGAACGTAGGGACACGTGCAAATGAAGTCTTTGACTTTGCAGCCTACAGCTTCTTTTTTTTGCTTTATTATATACACTTAAATGTGTACTCACCCTTTAAAAGGAGATATGAATATGTGAAGTAGTCCTTTTCTTTTATTTATGTTGGAAGGCCGAACTATTATATTTGTATACAAATTGAAATTCATATAACTATTATATTTGTTTTAATTTGTTTGTTTCTTCATGTAATTTTAACAAATTGTGTCGAGCCGCGTCTAATTCGTTCGGCGGTCTGAAATATTCTGTCCACTTATCCTATTTGTTCCAGTATCTACTGCAATAATTATTAAAACATACGTTTTGCGACAACCAATCAAAATTGTCCACGACATCTTTCAAATTTGAAGGGATTTGTTTCATTTTCACCGATCTCATGAATACGTTCACACTCCAGAATCAAACAAATCCTCCGCGGGCATGTCTGATGCCATGATCATTGCAATAAGCAATATCAAACAATATCTACACGTCCTTAAAAGGAGTGACCTATGTTCTTATTAACAAGTGCGAATAAGTTTCTTGTGTTTGACTTTCTCAATTTTAAATTTTGATAAAAAAAAAAAAATTTATTTTCGACAGGTAAAAGAAATCAACTAAATACACCGGTAACTCTTCTGCATAACAGGTATCTATTAGTCACGACTGCCAGACACGACCGATTTCACGATCATAAATTATGTGACGAAACATTATTGAGAATAAACAAATTATAAAGGCTTAACTACATAAGCCAAAAAGTACTGAAGTACAAAAGTAAAAATATTTTTTTTACCGCTAGCGCCGTTGTTTTGTGAAAAAGAATACACAAATTTGTTTTTAAACCAAAATTTAAGCTTTCTGCATCATTTTTATAAGTTTTCTAGTCAGAAAAACTATCACAAAATCAATTTAAAAATTTTCACTTTTGCACTTTTTCACTTTTTTGGCTTATGTAGTTGAGGCTTAAGCCAAGACAGACAATAGCCGTGTTTTTTTGCAAGCCCGGGGGGAGTTGGATGAAAAAAACGACGTCGATGCTAAACAATTAACATGTTAAATGCAACAACAACTAATCCCGGAGAATTCTCCGGGCGTAACTTAAGCGCACCGAAAAACTGTTACCGGCATGAATTGCATACATGTTATCGATAGTTTGTATGAAAACTCCATGTTTTTTGCTGTCATGGCGTCGCTAATCCCCGCTGTCGTTTTTTTCAACCAATTCCCCCCGGGCTTGCAAAAAAACACGCCTAATGTGTATCTCACTTTAACTAATCGAACTCTTATCGTGTAGATCACGCTGACTTTCACGACATCTGCATGCGAAACCAGAGATCGTTTTATACGATGGCTGACATCCGAAACGATATGGAACTGAGTTGACAACTTTGACACAAAAAAAATATCTAAACCAAAAAAAAATAATAACATGGCCGTGTTTTGTCTGGCTCCATTAGCCGACAAAACAATTATATTAATACAAATAAATAAATATAAAAAGGCTACTACTAGTAAGAAGAATAGAGAAATAGGTAAGTACCACGGAACATAAAAAAAACTTTAATATAACAAACGAGTTTATGTTATCTAGTTTTCATTTGGCCCTGACATCTTCAACGACAACCAGTCATCACGACAACAAGAAGGTAAGTTTAAATACGAATGTTTTGCTTTGTAATCAGATTAAGAGTCCCTATCTTTTGTCTAAAGTTCCTATTAATGCTCCTGTTAGACCACTCAGGGAACAGCAATTTCTTTTTCAACCCTTGCACAGAACTAATTACGGTCTAAACGAACCAATTTCAAGATCTATAAAATCTTTCAATGAAGTAAGTCGAAATTTTGACCTAAACATTTCACGGGATTCCTTCAAAAACATTTTATTTAGTTCTTTATAATAATGCATTGAACGAAATCTTAAATTATATATAATATGTAAACTTCTCTTAATTAATTTATATTGTAATCTGTTAAGCTTAGCTTGTAGATGAAATAAATAAATAAAAAATTTAATGGTTTTTTCTTCTTTTTTTTATTTTTATTTACAGCCTCTTAGCACCACGGCAGTCGAAGGGACTCAACTACTAAAATCTGCCACTTACTGAAACGAGCCACCAATCGGCCGAGCGCTTGGGCGGATATTAATTTGCGCTACCAATCTACGTCATCAGATGTCCACAATAACATGTCAAAAAAGTGTGAAACAAATCATGTATAATAGTGTGGAAACAAAATATGAAATTCCCAGCCTACACGATTTGACATGTGTTAATACATGAGAATTTTTAGAAATGGTTCTAATTCTGTCACACATTTCATCACATTTTTATTGAGGTTAGATTAAACTGTTGTGTGTGGTCAAAAAATGAAAAGAAATTTCTTTCTCACAAATTTGGCAATTCTTTTCCACTTTGTATTAATACTCAGTGGGATAAGGTGGAAGGGCTTTTAGAGAAATATGTATATGTATAAATAATATTTTGTATTTATGAAGGTAGAATTTGTTGCGGACGCCCGACGCCATTCTTTATTGTCATGTTGGTTCGTTCAGTACTCATCAAACGCATCCCTTTTTAATCAAAAATAATACTGTTGCAAAACAAATTTATATGAGGGCATTACGGATGATTTTTTTTTAATTATTGCGTGAAGGAGTCCTTAAATCAAGCGCCATCTGTCATGTGAAGGGAATAGTAGATGACAGCTGGAAAGTGGTGTATGACGGTGTTCACATTGGACTGAAAAACTGGATTTTTTTTACTTTTCAGTATTCACATCTCTCTCCCACTCCTTCATTGAAGTGAGATGTGAATACTGAAATGTCAAAAAAAATCCACTTTTTTAGTCCAATGTGAACACCGTCTAATTCGGTAGAAATGTCAAATAGAAGATAATATGAGAAGGAGAAGTGAACATATACATTGACATGTCGCAATTTAACCCATACCATGAAATATAAGAAAAAAAAGTGACTAGCGGGTAGATTGGATCGGGTGATACGGATATTGTAAGAGGAAGAAATGTTAGGAAAAAAAAAAGGTGGTATGACTTTAAGCACCGTAGTTTCAAATAAGTCAGCTGATATACTTACCATACCAGACGGCCGAAAAAGAGTCGTTACTTTAATGTCGAATTCCTTTCAGCCAAAAAAAATTGATCCCTGTGAGAGATTTTGATCCCGCACCAATTTTGGCATTCCTTTCAACCAAAAAAAATTCGATCCCTCATGATTT
Organism: Epistrophe grossulariae; assembly: GCA_929447395.1. Lineage (NCBI taxonomy): Eukaryota > Metazoa > Arthropoda > Insecta > Diptera > Syrphidae > Epistrophe > Epistrophe grossulariae. Next base: position 21,272,990 of record OV839567.1, on the reverse strand, counting down.
TGGATCAAAATCTTTGATCCCGATTTCAAGAGAGATTTGCACCTATACAAAACACGCATTTGCACTCACACAATAGTAAAGTGACATTTATCTAAACGTCATTGTGAAATTTTTCAATTCGGAAATTATTGTTGTTTACTTTTTAGAAGTTTTGTGAAAATAAATTTATATTATTCCTTTTTCGTGGCCTTTTCAAATTAAAATTGTTATTTAAATACATTTATGAATTCGAAGAGCGACGCACGTTGACAACTGACAATTGGTGTTTGTCCGCTGGTGAAGCTGCCGAACTCACTGTTTTGCACAATCTATGTTCCAACTGCAGGGATACATATAATCCGGAAGAAAAGTGTGCTTCGACTACATGTTTAATTGCATTTCCAGGCAGAGAAGGTGTTGCATTATCATTTGTTTCCGAAGTTAAGATTTGCTTTTTTTTTTTTAAATAATTGAAATTTGAGCAGTGTTAGTATATGAAAGAAATAAAATTCCTACTAGTACTGAGGATCAAAAAATCCCTTATGTGTATTTTACTTTTAATTAATATTTTAGACTCATACGAGGAAAGAAAATCGTTTACTCTTTTGTAAGTTAAACATATCGCCATGATTTTTTTAATTTTGTTTACCATTTTAAACTTCAGCATTTTAAATAGTCTCAAATCTACGACTTACAAAGTTGTCAATTTTCTGTCACCTACCTATATTTATACGAAGTCGAATTATGATAAAGTTTTCATTCGTGTAAATTGCATCTCAGAAATTTGGTAACGTGAAATTTCTTGCGAATTTGCACAAATTTTCACAAAATTTCACAATTTGCTGTCAAAACCCATAGAAAAAAAAACTCGGTTTTGGGAAATTTGTTGAAAAAAAAAGTTACCAAACAGGCATATTGCTTGAAATAACAACAATTGTGTTTCCTTTTTAATAGTTGCGTTTTATTTTTCCCCAGATCTAATTCAGATCAGATCATGATAATAAAACAAACTGGATCACAGAATTTTTTAGTTTTCACAGTTGGTCACATTACCCATAAAATTGACAGATTACAGAATGAAAATTCCATCACTCAATTTGTATTTTGATTGTTTTAGGCATTTGAAAAATTCCGACCATATCGAATAAAAGCCGCGTTTTATTATTTACGGGTCTGGGTCGGGGTTATCTTTTAACACGTAATACAAAAACAAATTTGGATCTAGGTTTCTATCTGGGTTTGCTTTATGGAACCAGAAATAAGTTCTTACTCTGGCGGGTAGACGGCTCTTCAGTCGGTAGAGAGTACAAACTGCGGTGCGAGGAAAAAAGACAGTATCATACATGAAAAATAAACAAACAAGACAAAAAGAGGTGAGCATACAAAAATGCTTTCAATAGGATCCGTATCGTTTTGTTATATCGAGGACCGAGGTGAACCATATGGGTTATTGGTGATAATAAAACGCGGCTAAAATCTCTTGCATGCAGAATGTACAAATAATGTACAAATAAATAATAAATGCGACAAATAAAAAACAATTCGTTAAAACACAAACATTTGTATATGTATATGTAAAATAACTTTAATTTAAATATAGTTTGAAAATACTTATACTTCTAGGAATTTTTCCCTATCCATACTATCACTGGTTTCATCAAGAAAATAGTGCCATATTTGACATGCCACACACACAATTACAAAAAAAAATAATTCCCATTTTGCTCTCCATTCACTACGAAAAATCCGCAATCCCGGATCAAAATCCCAAATGGCAAAAGGAATTCGACATTAAACTCACTCTCGTGTCAAGCTTACCGTCGCGGGCGGTTGCAAGTTCGTATTTATTAAAGAACTTAAATTGAAATTATCTAACGACGTTTCTGTTTTTTTTTTTAAATAAATTTACCTGGTGGTGCGTGATAAAACTTTTGCTAGTGTTTAATAAAATTTTAATTTTTTTTTTTTTTTCGTGAGACTTGTTCTTTAGTGCCTTATAAAAAACCACATCCAAAGTCCTTTTTATCGTGGAAACAAAAATAATACAAAATCATAACCATGAGCTGCGTTTTATTTTCCTCCAGATCCAATCCAGATCAGACCATGATAAACAAACTGGATCACAGAAATTTTTAGTTTTCATAGTTGATCACAATACCTATAAAATTGACAGATTACAAAATGAAAATTCACACTCAATTTTTATTTTGATTTTTGATTGTTTTAGGAATTTGCAAATGCTGACCATCTGGAATAAAATCTCGAATAAGATGGTTATATAGATAGATGTGTTTTTAATTGTACGTTATTAAGCCTATATTTTGCTTTCATCATTTCAGAATTGAGACATGGCTAGAGAATGCAATCCCGGTATGTTTTTCCAATCCCGGGATTTCGGGATTTTAAAAATTGAATCCCGGGATCCCGGGATAATCCCGGGATTTCATTTTATAAAAGATTATTTCAGTTTAAATTACATTATTTATCAAGTTTAAAACGCTCTTCTTATACATATTACCTAAGCAGATAGCTTATGTTCCAACAACCACCATTTATATTTCGGACTGACCGACGAGCAATAGGAGCAACAACAAAAAAACATGAGCAACCCATGAATGAAAGAATAATTTGTCCTTTTTTTTTGACTTCATTTTAGAAAAATAAATTTTACAGCCGAGGATCTTTTGTGCGCGAATAATAATTTATTAAAAAAAAATTTACATTTTACGTTTTTCAAAAATAAAATTAGAATTTGTCTAAAAAATTATTATATTCGCACACGAAATATTTTCGGCTATAAATTTATTCTTCTCAAATGACGTCAGAAAAAGAAGACACAAAATGAAATGGCTCAATCTTGTATTATTTCATTCATGTGAGAAACCCTTCACCGAAGGAAAATCTACTGTATTATGGGATATTTTCGTCGTGGCAACCTAACTAACCAAACAACCTTTAAATAATACCTATATTTAAATTAAATTTGAATAAAAATATTAAAATTTAAATGCATCTTTAACAGACACAAAAAATAAAAGAGAAAATCAAAACACAAGCTATAGTACCTGCTTGGGGAAAGCATTTTTATCTGTCAAATTAATCTGAACTGAAAAGACATATTATCAAGAAATGTTTTTTTTAAACTTTTCTCACACAAATACCTTTTTCGCATATTAAATTTTCACTTTTCCCTACGTTTTTCTAAAAATAATTTATTTATTAATATTGTAAAACTTTAAGCTTTTGCTGTAATAAATTAGCAAGCAGAAAAATAAATTAAGGTGTGCGAATATTAAAACCGCTGATCCCGGAAATTCCGGGATTGGAGCAATATAATCCCGGGATTTTCGGGATCGAAAAATGGGCCGGGATCCCGGGATCCCGGGATTCGGGATCCCGGGATTGTATTCTCTAGACATGGCGAATTCTCTTATGCAAAGCGTATCTTCTTACCCTCGACGGAAGTAACAGGATTTTGATTCTGATCTACTATGCTTATGTTTACGATGCTCTCTTCAATGGAAGCTGTTACTAAATTCTATTAAATGATTCAGACACTTGCTTTCACACGAATTACGTCAAGCTCCGATGTTGGGTTCTTATCCAACTCCTTAGAATGTGGAAACTAAAGATGTTTCCAATTTGGCTCTGGACCTTAACGAATTGGTACCTACAGAGTTCTAGTTCAGTAATGGATCCCATAAAAAAAAGTGAATTAATCCGGTAATTGAAACACATTTTTCACAGACTTTTCCATTCAATTTCTTATTAAATTTCCGCTTTAGGTCTTGACCGGTTTAACAAAAGCTGTAATAACTTAAACTTCTACCGAGCCAAGGATTGAAGAGATGATGATTATGATTACAGGCCCTCATTTAACACGGTTTCGTGGACCTATGTAAAATAATCTTTCATTTGCATGCAATTTTACTCACTAATGTATGATTTATTTTCTGATTTTTTTGCCCTTCAGGGAAAGTGGGAGTCCTCTCGGACGTATCGTTGGTGGAAATTTAGATTTTCTATCACGATCAGGCCCACGTGCGTCGTGGCGGTGCACGGTTCGATCCATTTAGGGCAGGATTCTCCCCGAAGACAAGGAGTTAATCAGAAGGTTTATTGAGAAACAGACAAATGAAAAGTTATGTTAGCTGCTAGGAAGAACCCTACCGCTTTCGCCAAGAATCAGATTGCATCAATTCAAGTGCCTGTGATTTCTAGAGAAACTGGATGCGGAAAAAGTACACAGGCACCTCAATTCATTCTGGACAAACGGAAAAGAAAACCCATCACATGTGGAGATAGTCTTAACCCGACCTAGGCGGTTGTAAGCAATTAGAGTGGTACACATAAGGGATTTTTTGATCCTTAGTACTAGTAGGAATTTTATTTCTTTCATATACTAACACTGCACAAATTTCAATTATTTTAACAAAAAAAAAAAAAAAAAATTTAATTTCGGAAACAAATGATAATGCAACACCTTCTCTGTCTGGAAATGCAATTTCACATGTAGTCGAAGCAAACTTTTCTTCCGGATTATATGTATCCCTGCAGTTGGAATGGCTACAGCAACGGCGGCGTTGTATTATACAGTCTACATAGATTGTGCAAAACAGTAAATGCATTCGGCAGCTTCACCAGCGGACAAACACCGATTGTCACCGTCGTTCTTCCAATTCATAAATGTATTTAAATAACAATTTAAATTTGAAAAGGCCACGAAAAAGGAAATATAAATTTATTTTCACAAAACTTCTAAAAAGTAAACAACAATAATTTCCGAATTGAAAAATTTCACAATGACGTTTAGATAAATGTCACTTTACTATTGTGTGAGTGCAAGTGTGTGTTTTGTATAGGTGTAAATCTCTCTTGAAATCGGGATCAAAGATTTTGACCCAAATCATGAGGGATCGATTTTTTTTGGTTGAATGGAATGCCAAAACTGGTCCGGGATCAAAATCTCTCACAGGGATTGATTTTTTTGGCTGAAAGGAATTCGACATTAGTTTTGTATCCATTTTTAATTTGATTTTTAAAGTTGACAGGTCAGCGAAAATGTTTTTTTTTATGTCAGCAGTGATACCAACCATTCAATTTAAAATATTGTTTAGAAATGGATTTGGAAATCCAAATCCAAAACAAAGTTGGATCTTGTGTTGTTTTTGTAATACATGTATTTTTGTATGAAAATCCAATCCGGATCAGATCTGGGGGAAAATAAAACGCAGCTAATATATGTGTTAACTTATTTAAACTGATATATATCGAGAATAGGGTGATTTATAAAAAGAAAGTGTTATATTAAAATTGATGCTAAAAAACTAACAGCCCTATCACAAATTCCATCGTAATCGAAAATTTGCTACAAATCACGAAAAATTTATTGCAGAATCCATTCGTAGTGGAAAATCTATTAAGAATTTCGAAATTCGGGAAATTTGCTATCACAAATTCCGAATGAAACGGAAATATGACTTCCTTTTCTACGACAACTGATTCTTGTCGTAGCCAAGTGGTAAACGATTGTGTTTCATTAAAAAAATAGTTTTTTTTTACAAATTCTAAAATTTGCAATGGTTGCAAACGCAAACTATTAAATTTGTATTTTGTTAAAAGTTCTTAAACTCTTAAATAATTGAATGCCACGCCGGTGAGAAACATTGCAAAGAAGTCGAAACAAAACAATTGCACTAAAAAAAACAAAGGGAGTAAAAGAACACATCACTTTTAAAACAAGCTGGATTAAAATTTGTTATTTTTTTAACTTCAATTTATTTTAATGCTGAATATATTAATTATAATTATACAAATGTTTAGCTTTTTTTGTGTAAAATAAAAAGGGAACAAAGATGGGACTTTTTAAAAAGCTTAAGGGATTTTTGTTTTTAAAAGCTCCAAGTATTGCTGTGACATAGGACAGCTGATTTCGAAATTCAGATTTAATTCTTTTAATGAGGCATTCAGCCCTATCACGAATTCCATCGTAATCGGAAACTTGTTACGAATACCGAAAAAAACTATCACAGATTCCATCGTAGTGAAAAATCTCATACAAATAGTCATTACGAACGGATTCGGTGATATTTTTTTCGGGATTCGGAAAAGTTTCCGATTACGATGGAATTCATGATAGGGCTGATTGCTTTTTTCGATTCCATTCGGATTTGGTGAATCCTTTTTTTCGGGGTTCGTAGTGGTATAATCCATTCGGAGATTTTCCACGATGGATTCTGTGATTGGCCTGAAATTTTACTTACATAGGTTATTTTAGCTCTACAATTTCATCATTTGGCGGTCCTAGTTTGCCAGCAGATCGCTGGGCCGCCACCATATATATATATATATATAAATATTTTTGCTCCAGTCGAGTTGAACAGCCGATTCTCAAGCCTTCTGGATGTGTGATTTTCCTTTGGACTCACAATTAACACCGAGAATTCTCTGGGAATAGTTGTTGTTGCATTTGACATGTTAATTGTTTAGCACCGACGTCGTTTTTTCATCCAATTCCCCGAGGGCTTGCAAAAAAACATGGCTGAACTAGGCTACAATTAGTTTTTTGTTTGCCAAATATTTTCTTTTGTATATCAAAATGAAAGTGATATATTAAATCATTTAGTGCTAAAAGTGCACAATCGTGCCACATCGGCAACGTTGGTTGTTGCTCCCGAGTCGACTATTATAACCATTATATCAACGCAATCAAATTTAGCTGCAAAACTTGTTGTGGACGCCTGACTACGATCTGTCCCAATGATATGCTCATATTCTAGAAGGAAAAAAAATGAAATATTAAGAAATAAAACAAAGATGATAAAATATAGAAATATACCTACAATACAATGAAACAAAATGAAATTTTAACACTTACCACTCATCCTCGTCGACGGTTGATTTGGAAATGAGTAGAGACATAAATCATCAACCCAACCGACGATCAACCCCATGTAAGTCCGGAACCCCTAAGAACAAATGAGTCGAGATCGAACCGAGAGGTTGAAGTTCACATCATAAACGAACTAGGGTGAGATTCTAGACTTATTTAAAGATGGTTGTTCCGATCGATAGGGCTTTTCATGAGAGAGCAGTATATCCCTGTCTCGGTTGGCCACAACCGATAGATAAATCCTCACTTTGTTGAGAAAGACAGTGGATTGGGAATTTACACTACGAATTACGTGGTATTTAATAAAGTGATATATATTGGGAAGAACTTATCTTGGTTGAGGATATGTACAGAGAGGTGGCTCCGCGTGCGGCGTTGAACCCGGTTAAGTGTGTTGCGACCTCTAGTGGTCAAAAATAGAAACATAAGAGGATGTAGTAGATCTGAAGAAAGAATGTCTATTAAAGTAAGGGATGGAGGAAAACTAAAAATTCCACTACTACATTGATATTGGAATTTGAATATATTGGATCGGACGATACGAATAGAATAGGAGGAGAAATTATGCAAAAAGTGGCCAGTTTCACCTCCAAATCCCGTATGACATTAAAAAGTCGAATATCAGTTCTTTGATGGCCGTTAAACTCCGATATCCAGTCGTCTATTTGCCCGTGATATTCTTTTCTTTTTGGTAAAGAAAAACTCAAAAATACTGGCCGGTTGTGTGACGTTGTTTTTTTTTATTCATTTCTTTAATAAAATTACTGGATCTCGTAGTACTTACGTTTTTGTGTACTTACGTGTGGCCATCGTAATAGAACCATATTTGAAGACGAAATAAAATTAAAAACAAAATATATATACATCTATCTACAATTTTGGGCTACAAAACTAAGTTTTTTTGACTTTCTGGCGGTACCAGTTGGCCCTCGGAGCGCTGGACCGCCACATCGTTTTTTTTTATTACTTGGGATTGTTTCTGGAACTGGTTGCCTGGTGAATCCAAACCAAAGAGACCCGTTCTCGGTTTGAAGGCCTTTGTCTGGCACCCTTTTTGAATCTTGGCCGTGTGGATACTTTCTGGTCAAACGTCCCAGAAGATCCCTGTATTGGTCTAAACCTCGACCAGCATCAAAACGAGAGGAAAAACTTCAGATTCCAGTTTAGACAGTCAAAGGTATTTCAAAGTTACGAAAAAACCAGCAGCTTCAATGTGAGTACCTGAAACAAATAAATAAAGAAAAGTTACATAAAACCAAAAAAACAAAGAAAGTCGAGAAGAGCCCTAACAAGAAAACACGAAGACACTTAAAAAAAAAAAAAAAAAAAAAAAAAAAAGAGGATACTTTCTCCTAAATTTACCTAGTTAAATTGGTTAACAAAGTATCTGCAATTTACTTTTAAGTGCTACCTCAAAGAATATATAACTAAGTTCCAGTACCTACTTGGATATTTCAACTTTTTTTGAGAATATAATATACTATACTTACTGTTAGATTTTTTTTGTTGACTTAAGTCATTTTGTTAATTTTTGATGAGCGGTGAAGTGTGTTGGTAATTTCTTTTTCTTAATTATACTTATTTATTAATTTAAAAGTTGTAAGTGAACGAGGTAGTGTTTTTCTTTTGGGGTCTGTCAACGCGAATAGTACCACTTTTTAAGAGAAATTTCATCCCCCTCCAAGGAGCTCCATGCAGGCAGGGAATCTTTTTATGCGCATTGTTCTTTTTTTTGTTAAGCCCAAAAAAGAGGGTTTTCAAAATTTTGTTTTTGATGGTCCTGTAAGGAAATATCTCGCCTTCACATTTTGTTCTTTTTTTCTTTTCGTTTTTTTTTTTGATATTGTTAGATTCTGTTTATTGTAAATATAAAATAAAAGTTAAATTCATTATTTTTCTAATCTTAATTGCTAATATATACATATATACATTTTCATTATTACCTTCTTTTTATTTATTTAATATTTCATGATTTCCAATAAAACCGCATTTCTCGCCATCAAAGTGGAAATAGTATGTTTATTTTGATTTCGGTTAACGAGATCATGATTTTTTGAAGATAATTTTTCAGGGGTGTGGATGGTAGCTCAGTTCCTTTGGTGAAGATGGGATGACCGGAACGTGGTATCAGCCAGACTTGGGGAAATCCAAGAATAGCCAACGGATTTCATGGTTGGGAGGGTAGGCATCGCTGCAACGTCATCCGCAGTGCCCTAGAATTGGTGATTGTCAGTCCGCTGTCATTTTCGAAGATTTGTTTTGTTCTCCATTGGCCTGATTTGTGTTTTGTTGCAGGTGAGGCTAAGTTTCGGGGGCAAGATCCCCCCCATTCCGGCGAGCTAACTGCCGAGCTTCGCAAGCAGGCCGCGTCCTCCGGAACTTAGCGTTCCTATCCTATTCCTGACCTCTTCCTTTCCAATTTTCCTACCCATTCCTTTTCCTGTCCTACACCTTTACCGACACTTCCCATACTCCTCTTGCTACGCAACAAACTAGCTGCCAACGTCTTTTGGGGATATGTTGAAGAAGCTTTCTTTTTATCCCTGCAATATGCCATGCAATATGACCCTCATTTCCACAGTTAAAACAAGTAAACTTTTTACTCGGTTCATTGGGCCTGTTCCTTGTGCTTGTTGATCGTTTTTGTGTTGTGTATATCGCCAATTCTGATTGTGAGCCTGCTCCTAATAAATTGTAGCTTTCAAAATCTTGCAACAATTTTGTTTTGATGCTATCTGATGCAGATATTTGTACGTTGCTGTTCTCAATTGCCATTCCGCAGGTTCAACGCACATCTGCAAATTCAGATTTCTGAATTTTTCAAGTTTCTGATTGGTCAGCTGTCAGTTGAATTTGAAACTCATCTAACTTTTTATGACAGCTGCCCAATCAGAAGCCAGACAAATTCAGAAATCTGAATTTTCAGATGTGCGTTGAACCCGTCGAATCGAGGAGAATTTTTCAAAATAGTGTGAACACAAACACAAATGCATTCACACAGGGAAGGCATGGGGCGCCGAAAGGAATTTTGAGCTGTTTTTTTGAGGAATGTGTTTTGAGATTTTAAATCGTCAAAATAGAAAAGAAGCTTATTAAATGAAATAAAAAGTGAAATAAAAGTAAATAAAGTGAACATGCGGTGCTCATTTAATTCCTGTAAAAACACCTATAACAAGCATTGCAATTTTTGTTCATTTCAGTGGTAAAAGCCCTTCGCCACACTATCCCACTGAGTATTAATACATGTCAAAAAAGTGTGAAACAAATTATGTATAATAATGTGGAAACGAAATATGATATTCCCAGCCTACACGATTTGACATGTGTTAATACATGAGAATTTTTAGAAATGGTTCTAATTCTGTCACACATTTCATCACATTTTTATTGAGGTTAAATTAAACTGTTGCGTGTGGTCAAAAAATGAAAAGAAATTTCTTTCTCACAAATTTGGCAGTAGCATGGAATTCTTTTCCACTTTGTATTAATACTCAGTGGGATAGTGTAGAAGGGCTTTAAGCTGTGTCTCATATTCCATATAAAGTAAATAAAATTACTCTGCACTAAGGGCGCTCAATGCATTTGAGCGCCTTGCCATCACCAACAAAAGCTAATTCGACATTGGGCGCGAATTTCAGTTTTGACAGATAGGAACCTGACATATCACGTTTCAAAGTGCCTTTTTTATAGCAAAAAGTGCCTTTTTTATAGCTAGCTATATTCTATTAATAATAGCCGTGTTTTTTTGCAAGCCCGGGGGGAATTGGATGAAAAAAACGACGTCGGTGCTAAACAATTAACATGTTAAATGCAACAACAACTAATCCCAGGGAATTCTCGGGGTTTAACTTAAGCGTACAGAAAAACTGTGTTACCGGCATGAATTCCATACATGTTATCGATAGTTTGTATGAAAACTCCATGTTTTTTACTGTCATGGCGTCGCTAATCCCCGCTGTCGTTTTTTTCAACCAATTCCCCCCGGGCTTGCAAAAAAACACGCCTAATAAGGGTATTCATGCAACGTCGGAAAAGCAGCGTAAACGTGTTAAACGTCTTAAAGTTTACGACGTCGTAATCGAACTGTCAAAATTTGTATGGGAAATCTTTTCGAGCAAATCTTAAACTTTAAGACACAAATTTGTGTGTTAAACGAAGATGGTAGACATCGTAATCATCGTAAACATGGTAAACTCTTCTAACCTTAGAAGAAGAAATAGAGGAACGGGCATTTCGAGGAAAAATTAGTTTTTTTTCAAAATAGTGTGAGTTACACAAACACAAATGGATTCACACATGCCCTTATGTGTTGATCACAACAATAAATATACTTACCATCATTTTCGCCAAATAACTCAAGAATTAATAGATCATTGAAAGCAATTTGTTCATATAATTGCATGAATTTACTTTTTTGGCTTATTTTGGGCATTTTTAAATTTACAAATTTTACGAATTTTAAAATTAAATTATATATTTTAAGCTGTTTGACGTTTATCGAACAGGTGATTTGTTTACCATATCGTTTACCACATTTAAGCCCAGTACGCTGCTGATGCGAAACGAAAAATCCCATAAAAAAATGACACAACGAAATCAGAAACGGAAAATTTCGTTTTGCTTTTCGTTTTGCAGTACGCTGTTCGAAGAGCGAAATTTATAATTGTAGCAGATTATTTGGAGGAGTCTCCGCTTCTTTTTCGCACTGAATTAATTATACAGACTATTTATTGTGTGCCGAAAAATTACATTTGTGTTTTATTTATGTTTTTTTTTTGTTTATCATTTTCTTTTATCATGGGTTCCTTTGATTTTTTGCGTTTATGTTTGATTTTGTTTTTGGAATTAGTGAAACTCTCCAAGAATATTTTCCGTTGTATTTTTGCAAGCCTTTCGTTGTCTGTTTGGAGATCACAGGAAATTTTCCTTTCGCATCAGCAGCGTACTAGGCTTTACGCAAAATGTTTTTTGGTGCGTTCGTGAAACGTGTGTCGGAAACTTTGCGTAAAGTTTAAGACGTTGCATGAATACCCTAAATATCAATTTTAAATTGTTCTACGATAATGTATTTACATAAAAAACATCACTTCACATTAATTTATGTGGAATTTGAGACACAATCAGCCTGTGAAATGAAAAGATTGTTAACTCCATATTATAGGAGTTTTTACACAATTGAACACAGCACCGCAAGTTTTCACTACTCACTTTTATTTCATTTTGTATTTATGTCGAATTCCTTTCAACAAAGGAATCGAATTTTTTTCTAAAAAGAATCGAATTTTTTCTGTCGTTGAAAGGAATACGAAAAGACGAAAACAATCGATTTTTTTTGTGCGGCACTTGACAGAAACAATTTTGAAGTAAAATATCCAGAAAATATTCAATTTGGAAAATATTATTATTGTTAATTGAAAAGCAACGCACTATAAAATTCACCGAAAATTTGTTGCAACTTAAAACACAATTTGTTTTCTTAAAACACCGCCACATTTAATTCGACATTTTAAAAATTTCAAATCTTGCTAGTGTGTGTGCAAATCGGTGTAAAATCTTTCTTGAATCTTGCTGAATTAGCAAGATTTGTTTGGACAGAAAAAATTCGAATTGTTCAGAAAAAAAATATTTAATATTTGTGCGTTGTTCTTAAATAAACAAAAATCAAATATCGCGATAATAACAATAATAAGTTTACAGACCTATTATGGCAAACCTCACTGATACCTCACAAGTCACAACAACCTCACAAGGAAAGGTGAAATCGATTTTGTGAGGTTTTCGTACCCTCACAACTGTGAGCCTCACAAAAACTATCGAAATTGTGATCTCCTTTTGAGAACCTTACAACAACCTGTTGTGGGTACCTGCAAAAATATTTTAATATAGTTTTTGAATTTAAGAATAAAAAAAAAAAAAAACAGCCCTGATATTTACCACGGATTGATGATGATTAAAGTAGTTCGTCCTACTCATAATCAGTGGGAATTGTAGATCGTTTTTGATGTGTAAACATCTATACTGGCGGTAGGGTGAAAAGAAAACGTAACGTAACGTTGTAATCGTGATCGTGGTCGTGATCGTGATTCTGAGTTTCACGAAAATTGAGTTAAGCCCCTATTACACGATGATTCTTTGCGTCTGACTCTATTCGAACATAATGAGTGCGAAAGAGAAAAAAGATAAGATGGAAGACCAGTTGCCCTGTGATTTGTGGGCCAAGTTCTACGAGACTCTTTTTAACGCTTCTTTAGCATTAGGCTACGCGCAAACCAACGCGATGACGGTGGCGATCACGATAAAAATGTGGATGCCTCATATAAAAATCAAAGCACACTTCAATCGTGTAGATGTGTGCTTTTCCTTTGATTTATGTGTATGGCATCCACAATTTTATCTTGATCGCCACCGCTATCGCGTTTGCTTGCAGCTACCTTTATCCGTATTTTGTATTCTTTGCATTACTTTTTTTCAATTACATGACTGCTTTGAGACAAGGGGCCTATTTCACGGAACATACACCACATACATTGTATGAATGTATATACCTTAAAGTAGACGCCAAAGATGGCTCAGTGTAAATTTTGAATTTTTTGAAAAACATTGTTTCAACTTAGAAAACGCCATGTTTTTTTCCGAAAACGGAAAAAAAGTGACCGGTGTCGCGTGAGTAAAATTTTCGATGCAACTATTTGACGTTTTTCTGTTCTCTGTACTATTCTGCTTCATATGGTTTTGTTGTTCAAAGAGTAAATTTCGATGCAACGCACTGTTATTGATAGCCTTATAGGCTTTCCAGAAATGAGAAATTCATCTTTAAAAACAACATAAATAAAATAAATTATTGCTTTTCTTGACTGATATTCATTTAAAGGCACACAAACCTTTCTTTCTTCAATATATCTAATAATGAAAACAAAAATAAAAACAGAAAAAGTTTTTTTATTGCTTGAGCACAGCCCAACACGAAAATGAAAAATAAAGAGAACTGTCAAATTAGATTCCTGACTTTGGTTTCAACGTGTAATAGCGCCTGAAACAGCGGACGAAATAACAAAGAAGAATTCAAAGAAGGCGCATGCAACTAGATTCATCGTGTAATAGCAGACTTATGAATTATCCATAATCTCTTTTCTGAGCTTCACGAAAATTGAGTGCGTTCAACGCTATGTACGCTCAGTAACTAAACGCTGAGTTTTTATATACGAAATCAAAAAGTCGAGTTCAGTTTGGGTTGAAATGTGGTTGGTTGCTTAGACCATATAGTACATGGACTGCGCTTTCATCATGGCTGCAGGGTTTCAACATAGAAGGCCGCCTTTTTTGGCAAATTAGACGAAATAAGGTAATTGACTGGAAAATATTTTTAAATATAATTTTAATGGGTTGGGTTCGATATCCCGCTTTTTATAATCCCGTTTTTTAAAATCCCGGTTTTAAAATCCCGCTTTTTATAATCCTGTTTTTTAAAATCCCGCTTTTTCAAGATCCCGCTTTCTATAATCCCGTCTCTTATAATCCCGTTTTTTATAATCCCGTTTCTTATTATCCCGCTTTATCAATTAAAACTACTTGTTTTAACTCCCACCAAAATTTCGTTGGAACTTAGTTCAAATCATAAATTTGGGAGTTAGTTCATTTGGGACTTATTTCATTATGAAATAAGTCCCAACGATTTTAATAAACAGTGAGGTACGTATTTTAGTAGACGGGATTTTAAAACTTTTTTTTCGGGATTTTCGAAAAACGGGATTTTAAAAAGCGGGATTCCGATACGCTCCCAATTTTAATGATTGGCGAAGAGCCCACTGCTGTTTGTGGGTGTGAGTGATCGCAAAAATTCACTGGTATGTTTAGATAGATCTTAACTTTTTATAAGCGTGGTTGGAGCCTTTGTCGGTAAACTAAAAAACGCATTTTCCATGCATCATTACCAATTTTCAAATTTGCTTATGAAAAGTTAAGATCTATATAAAAATACCAGTAAATTTTTGCTATCATCCACACCCTAAATTTGATGTAGGCTCTCGGTCTATGCGGCATTCGGACGAATGTTGATGTTTACACATCTTAACCGTGAGTCCCGGCACTCACACTTTTTTTTTATTCCTTGGGTTTTAATTCTCACCCTGGACATGGCGGTCTTCTGTTGTTGTCGTCGTCCAGGATGCGATGTTGGGATGGTTTGGTTGATGGTGCTGGCAAAGGTAGCACATATCTAACACAAAACGTAAACATATATTAATTAAAAATCAAACAATTTGCATTTAAAAAAAAAAGAAGGAAACTTACTCTCTGATTGTTGCGTCCATGTTTTTCTTTGGTTTTTCAGTTTTGACAGATCTCGTTTGTTGTTGGAATTTATTTTTTTTTTTTGTTTTTGGTTCGAGGCTCGAAGCAAACATGGCGGCTGGGAAAGAAAAAAAAAAGAAGTAAGCGTTCAGAATGAACGCTAGGTGGAGTCAATGTCGTGAGGTTTACACGAGACTTTAGTAGGAAAGGTATAAATTTCCACAGTGACTTGTTGCTAGGGTGAATTGGCAGAGTACAATAAACCACCGACGGCGAACGACGTAAAATTCCCCCCAAAACCAAATTGTCTTAAAGAAATTAAACAAAAAGAAAAACATTATTTTTTTTAACTTCATAAAAATAAATTAAATAAGTGAATTAAACAATATAAAGTTATAAAACGTAAAAAAAAAGTATATAAAACAAAAAAAAGGAGAAAAAAATAAGAAGTAAGTACATAAGTTATTCAGAGTTAAAAAAAAAAATTTGAAAGAACAAAATAGAAATCTTATGTGCCTAACAGTACCTACATGTAAATTGCAGGGCTCGTCGTACATAAGGAGGTACCGTATTATCTATAAATACCGGTGTGGTAATTAAAGAAATCAAATTTTGTGTAATCAATTCCCTGGTGAGTTAATTTTTATAACTAACATTCCAAAAAGTGTATTCTTATAAATTAATATCTTTACGATTGTGGGTGATTAGTGCTAATTATTTAAATTATTAATAGGTTATATGTGAAGATCGGCGATCAAGGACTGTACGTCATCAAAGTCCTGATCGCCCCTCCTTTTTATCGGTCGGTGGTTTCACTCGACATTATTCAAGATTCAACTTAAGATATCATTCAAGAATCATCTCAAGAATATTCAAGAATCATCTCAAGAATATAGTCAAGAATCAACTCAAGAAACCATTCAAGAAATTAGACTAAAAAAATCAACTCAAGAAAATTAGTCAGGAATCAAGAACAGCAACAAGAATCAAACTCAGCGCCGTATCAAGAATTGGACTCCTAGAGCCCAGTACGAATCCTAGATTCAAGATCGGTCAGTTATTTAGCTGTGACATTTGTCTTTTCTTTTAATTTACAAAAATATTAAAGATTATAATTCTAAAGTTTCAATAGAAAGAAAATTAACTTTGTTCAAAGACTTATCTTATACTTTAAAATAGAAGTTTCAGTTTAAGACAAGTATATATTTATATATAAAGTTATACATATATAAAGTTGTACGTATGTATATACATATATGTATATATCCAAAGGATATCCATATACCTATATGCGGTTGCACTCTTGCATCTACATGATCTCAATTAACAGTTAAAAACGAATAACATAATAAATTAAGTGAAATTCAGTTGGTACGATATTTTTTTTTCATGTTTTATATGTTGCTCAATTCTTTTGGTAATAATTTAAAAAAAAAAATATTTTTGCTTTTATGTCAAAGTATACAGGAATTTGTGTTGCTTAATTACTTATGGTGATTAACTTGGTTTCTCCTGGTTGTAATAAAAAAAAATACATTTTTTTAAAGCAGACGTTCAAGTATATTATAATAAAAAAAAAATAAAAAGTTTAAAAGAATAGATTATCTACTGACAGATTAACTACTCCTTTTTGAGCTCGAATAGGTAGGTGAATCTGGTAGTGCTATAATTTTTTTTTGTCGATAAAGATTCCTAATCTTATATCTTAGTCGAAGAGGAGGAAGCTAGGTAAATTCAACAATTCAAAAATTAATATTTAAAATTCCTAAATACTATAATCTTATTTTTTTTATTGTCACAAAATTTGTATTAACTTTACTTTCTAGGTATTATTTAGTAGTTGCTCTTAATTCAGAGTGACCTTCTTAGCTTTAATGTTCTATCTTTTCCTTTATTATTGTATTATAATGTTCAAGTTTATTATAACGTTACTTTACCAATAATAAATAAACTCATTTTTGTAAATCGTGCCAAATAATGGTTGAAATTTTGAGTTTTTGTTTTCAAGCACATAGCTTGATGGATCATTGAGATTTGATTTTTCAGGGGATGCTGATGGTGGCGAAGTAAGTCGGAGATGGATTTGAACTGAGCTGGAAAAAAGGTGAGTCTAAACTCTAAAGTCAAGGGGAAGTTAATCCTAGGCCTAAGGCCGCAAACTTCCAAGGTAGGGTGGGTTAGGCTATAAGCTGATGTCATCACAGCCAGAGAGAAAGAACTAATAGAGAGAGTCAAATTTCCTCGTCTCCGTCCCCTCGAAACCTTTTGTTTACATTTTTTATAACGTGTTGAATTCTTATCGGTGTGTACATGTTTTCACCTCGGGCAGTGCAAAACAACAAAAAAGATGGTGAGTATGCACATCTTCTTGCATATGTGTTTGTCCCCACATTTTTTTTATATGGAGTTAATAATTATACATATGCAAGATGGTGCGCAAGTCGCAACATCGTAGCTTGTAGGCTAAAAGAGAGCCACCGTCGAATTTGACTCTCTCTATTAGTTCCTTCTCTCTGGCCATGATTATCATTGCTATTGTGTTATGGCTTGCGGGATGGATAAAGAAAGTAGAATGAAATATAGTACAGAATATAGTCATATAGTAGAGGCGAGATAGCCATAGCTTTGTTCCACACCCCATTGAGAGGTTCCTGCAAACGTCAGATAAACAAGAACTTTTTTTTAGGATTGTGGATATTTTGAGGTCGTAACACATTTGGGCGTGATTTTTAGGCTCAATGAGGAAATAAATAGGATAACCACATAAAAAAAAAGGTAATTACGGTCGAAATAGGTTTATGAGTGGAACCTATTTAGTTCTACTAAGGGCCAGTTGTACAATAGTGGTTCAGCCTCGGTTCAAGATTTTAATTCACCAATTTCGGCGGATTAACTAAGGTTCAACGCTGGTTCAAGTATGTAATTGGTTATTATCACACACTTGAACAGTAAACCACTGTTGAAACTCAATTAATCCGCCGGAATCGATGGATAAAAATTGCTGAATCACGGTTTAAATATTTGTACAACAACTCGGTGAATTAAAATCTTGAACCGAGGCTGAACCACTGTTGTACAACTGGCCCTAAGTAAATCAAGTTGGAACCTGGGGAGTAGTACCAGATCGGTAAGGTAGGTCTCCGGAAGTAGGGTTATTGAGAGCGAACATGCTTTACCTCTAGATTGCTGCAGAAAAAAAAAGAACCGAAAAGAGTTAAGCTCAGCAAGTTGTTGGAAGCTTAGTCCGGCAATTAATAAGCGGTTTGGTCAGCGAGCGATACTCGGATGAATATGTAGGTATATATTGTAGGAATGTAGGGGAGGAATTTGGAGATCGATTTCGGCTAACTAATTAGCTCAAAACCGTGGTAGAGGCAAGAAGACTATTGTAGAAAGTTTGCCGACAGTTAAAAAAAAAAAGCAATTAGCAAAGTGACAAAGGTCGATTGAGGAGTTTTTGTGTTTAAAGGCAGTGCGGATTCAAATACGAACAAATAATTTTTTTGAAAAGTGAATTCGTTAATCGTTGTATCAAAGAAAAATATCTAAAAATTAGCTAGCTGTATTTTTTGTTGAGTTAAAAATATATGTAATAAGATACTGATGTATATATGTGACTTTTAAATAGGTTGCAAAGGAGCTGTATATATATGTACATATCCTCGTTCAGAAAAATTGGAAAGGAAGATTGTATAAGGAATCAAGGAGTTTTCTTTTAAATAAAAGGTGAGAGTTGAAAGTTTTTTTTTGATAACAATTAGGAATATGAAGTAATTAGCGATATTTTAGTTTTGTAGGCGGTTTGAAAACGAAATCGTTTTGGGCAATTGGTATAAAATCATTTAACTAGTATAAGGGGTGAGTTAAATTTTTTTTGACGCAAGATTTTTTTTTTATTAACAATAGAAAGTTTAGATAGCCGACGAAGAATAAGAATTTTGGCGGTCGCCGACTAGACAAGAGTCGTGACCGCCGAGAGTTTGTTTGTTATTGTTGGAGGATTGTCTTTTGCTTCCCTATCGACCACAATCAGAACGATCCCAGCTCAAGAATTCGCGATACCGGTGAAGAAACGGGACGCCGATAAATTGGCCAAATAAATGAAGAAAACCCCGGAAATTATTTTGTACTGCAGTTTCCTACTACAGAGGGGCATCCTAAATTTTAAGTAAAAAAAAAATTAAAGAAAAAGAAAAGTAATCTTTTTTTTTGCGTGAAAAATAGGGTTGCATTATTTATAATAAATCAAAAAAAAAAAATTGCGAATCAGGTTATGTTTTAAGTAATGTTAGTATACAAAAATTAAAAAATTAAAACTAATCAAAAAAGAAAAGAAAGGAAAAAAAAGGAAAAACTCCGTTGAGCAAGAAGGGGGAAGGACAGTTACTCCAACCTAATTCGCGTCAGCCATTTCATCCTCAGAAAGGAGGAGGCTAGCAAACGAAAGCGTCTAGGAGGGGGCTAGGTAGGGATTGAAGCCACAAAAAGCTATTCTTCACTCCTCACGCTACCTTCTTATGTTTTCGGCCATCTGCTCTTTTGAACAGCTTTTCTTTTTTGAATAAATAATACGGCAATACCAAACCGTCCAAAAATCTTACAAACAAAATAAAATAATAAAACATAAGAAAAAAGAAAATATAAAAAGGAAAAAAAGAAAACAGAAAAAAAAGTTTAAAACAAAAAAATATATATATATAAATCTATTAACAGTTTTCAAAAACAGCATATGATTTCGTATCGTTATCTTTAAGTATTCTTATTTAATTTTACATAGTTCATAAAAATAATTCAGAAAATTCATAAATTTACACATTTTATTATATGACTTAGCATATTTGTGAATCGCCATTACCGTATGTATAAAATTATTCAAACCATGTTCTTTATTTGCATTTTTTTTTTGTCAAGATTATTGTCTAGGTCTTAGTTTCTAATCAATAAATCATGTATGTTAGTCACGCCAAATCTTTCAGTCTTTTACTAAGTGGTGAAAACTACTTAATGGGACTTTAAGAAAACTTTTCAGGGGGTGGACGGGGGTGGCTAAAATACTTTCGTGAGAGGATGGTCTCAGAGTGACTTCCGTGCTCTACATACGGGGAGCCTGAAAATTCCCGCCACGGGCTCGAGGAAGGGAGGGCGGCGTACCTGCACAACAACAGCAGCAACGACTGATTGGTAAGAGTTTGTCGGTAAGCGGATCACAACGTAAGAGTGGTGGTGGTTTTATTTGTCGTTTGTTTAGTTTTGGCACGATCTATGTATTTTTGTTGTTGACCCGGTCTGATTTTGGGACAAGATCCCCCCCATATCCGGCGAGCTAAGCCGAGTGTCGCCAGCGTGTCAGGTCCCACGATCAGACATCCCTCTCTCCCGTTCAGGGTACTCTCTTCTTTTAACTTACCTCCTTATCCTATGGAATCCTCATCGTTTTTTTTTTGCACAACCAACTCTAGCACTTATTCTTCCTTATTATTCCCTAATTCGTATCTAGTTTTCCGCTTCCCTATCCAACCCACTATACACTAGCTTGTGTAATTAAAACAAAACTCCGCAGTGTTAAAAATTGTAAGAATCATAGATTGTTGATTGTTTGCTTCGACACGGTTTGGAATCCATCGTGTGTTAACTTTGCTCCAGTTTTCTCAGAACTATCTCCTGAATACCATTTGGATAATTTACGTTTTGGCAAGATTGATGTGGATTTATTAAGTGTTGTTGTAAGTTAATTAACTGAAAAGAATGATTAAAAAAATTCCAACACCTTTAATTCATTGAAAACAATCTTCTTATTTACAAATATTTTTTGACGTTTTGCTTTAAAACAGCAGCTGTCTTCTCACACACACAATCACAAAAAAAAACGATTTTTTTCGTATTTTTATATTCCTTTCAAAACAGAAAAAAATCGATCTGAGATCGATTCTTTTGTTGAAAAGAATTCGACATTAGATGAGCAAAATGACAGATAGGCACCTTTTTGTTTTGTTTTTTGATGTGTAAACATCTATACTGGCGGTAGGGTGAAAAAAAACATAACGTATCTTGTGATCGTGATTGTGATTGTAGCCGTGTTTTTTTGCAAGCCCACGTCGGTGCTAAACAATTAACATGTTAAATGCAACAACAACTAATCCCAGAGTATTCTCGGGGTTTAACTTAAGCGCACAGAAAAATTGTGTTACCACACTTTTTTTTTTATTTGGTGCTTCACTCACATACACTGTCAAGGCTTAACTACATAAGCCAAAAAGTACTGAAGTACAAAAGTAAAAATATTTTTTTTACCGCTAGCGCCGTTGTTTTGTGAAAAAGAATACACAAATTTGTTTTTAAACCAAAATTTAAGCTTTCTGCATCATTTTTATAAGTTTTCCAGTCAGAAACACTATCACAAAATCAATTTAAAAATTTTCACTTTTGCACTTTTTCACTTTTTTGGCTTATGTAGTTGAGGCTTCAGTCGTATTTATAAAACTTTTGTCTACTTAGACACTGTCTAACTATTTTCAAATTGGTGGAAATATGCTTTATTTAATAAAAATAAATATCATATTATTCACGGTTAGGATAATCTACTCTTTTGTCTTAGTTAGGCAGCTATAAAACAACAATAAACAAGGTTTTTAAACACATTTTCCAAAGTTGTCCAAAGTTTTACATGGTGAACTGTCGCACCACCAATTTTATTTATTTATAAAACTTGTACTGCTATGAGCAGACAGCATATAAAAAGTCGCATACGTTTGCAACTCTGACGTCACGTAAAAGTCGGAAATTTGTTGCAAATTGTATGCATTCATCAGTGCTCACAAACTTGCATATAAGGGTGTTCACACGATATCCTGAAACTGTCCCAAAAGTCGCGATCAAGATGCTCGCATATCATGTGTCCACAAATGTGATCGCATGGGGACTATGCACGAGGAAACTGAGTTTCCAGCAAATTTCAGTTTTTGGGTGAGAAGGGCACCAAGTAAGAGGATTGGTGGGAATTGAAAATTAAAAGAAAAATCAAAAAATCTCCAGCAACAATTGTTTCCTCGTGTGAAAGGGGTGCCCTGTTGTCTATATGCGAGGCGTTCAGTCGATATGCGACAAAATCCGCATATCACCCATTTGAGATCATATTATGCAGGTTTTCGGACCAAAGATACTTAATTATAAAGATTGGAATCTTTTGTACGTTCCATCCCCCAAAATCCATTTGTTTACATTGTTGATTTTGTTATTTCATCTCTTGTCGATGAATAGATGTGAATTGCAACAACAATTTATGCAGTGGTGAATTCATATTTTTGCAATAGTGTGCTTTAAAACATGGAACACTTGTGCAAAAATATGAATTCACCACTGTCCGCCATTTTGTTTAGCTTGTAGGCAAACCAGAATGACAGCCGAGGATTCCAATCTTTATAATTCAGTATCTTTGTTTCGGAAATTACATAATTTTTTGAAATTTGGTGGTTTAAGTTTGTGTTTGTGAATATTGCTCGTTGAAAATATTTAAATTATTAAAGTCCTGAAATAAATTCAAAATGTCGACAAGAATTTTGAGTGGTTATACTTTTCCGTAAAAGGAACAATGAACAAGAAATAATATAAGGAGTAGGATTTCCGTTATATCCCAAACTGTTTTTTTTATCACATGCCCTAAATAATGTTTTACCATACCTCTGGCCATATTTTTCCCAAAACAAATTTGTAGAAGATTTATTAACATTTTATGTTTTTTATTTGAAATTTAAATATTTTAGTTTTGTCTTCATTTTTATTGTGCATTCGGCCGTTTAAAAGACCTAATTCAAAAATGTACATAAAAAGCTATATACCTACATACATATATCGATTTATGTCAAATTCCTTTCAAAACAAGAATCGATTTTTTTTTTCCAAAAGAATCGAATTTTTTCTGTCAAAACGAATCTTGCTACACTAGAAAAATTCGTTTTGACAGAAAAAATTCGATTCCTTTGGAAAAAAATTCTATTCTTTTTTTGAAAGGAATTCGACATTAGATATATGCATATGTGATAAGAATGGCCTTTGGATTAATGATATCAGAAAAAATTTGTTTGGTCAGCAATTTTGTTTACTAATTTAAAAATAACGGACACCCACTAAGATAAATAATTTCAATTATATTTTTTTTTTGTGTTCCTTCGAAATTTAAAACCCTATTTTTTTTAACCGACTGTTCTACTAGTAAAATGAGGAATTAAAACTTGATTTGCTCGCATATGTAAGTGATATGCAATGTTCTGTTTTCGTCCCATTGCAAACTTGCATACGGTCGCATATGCTCGCAAACTGTCAAAAATTATATGTAAGAGTGTTCACACGATATGCAAGAAAGTCGCAAGCTTATATGCGACCTGGGTGTCGCATATAAGCTATGCGCAAACCGACACGATGGCGGTGGCGATTGCGATAACTTTTATCGCGCGATAAAGATGCATTCAAAAATCTGCTCACATCAACGCGATATATTGTGTAGCGGGCTAGTTGCCAGCGACAATACAAACGTTTAATTTTTGAAGTTTAATAAAAAAAAGACACATAAAATGGCTTGTCAACAAAATAAGCCCGAAGATGGATGAGAAAAATCCGAAACGCGTAGCTTAAAATTAAAACAAAATTATATATGTTGTGACATTATTAAATAATAATAAATAAATATACTTAATCGGTTTTTTAAATTCTTTTATTTATATTTTACATTTATATTAAAATCGTTATAAAAAACACACAACATGGAGACGACACCCATAATAAACATAAAATGGAATTCCCCCTAATTTTTTCTATTAATTTTTCAGTTTTTCAAATTTTCTTTTTTAGACTGTCATTTTTCTTCAGACGATATAGCGATCAAATGGTGCTTGTTGCGTTCAAGAAAAGTCGCGGAACTGAACGCAGCAGTGGAATGTGAACGCAGTCCACATATCGCGTCGATGTGTGCCCCTCCATTAATTTACGTGTGCGGCATCCACATTGTTATCGCGATCGCCACCGCCATCGCGTCAGTTTGCGCGTAGCTATGGTCCGCAAATCATTTGCGAGCATATGCGGACTGTCCCAAAAGAGTGTCCAGACGATACGCGACCAAAGTCGGGTATGATGACGTAAAAATGACGTCAGAGTCGCAAACGTATGTGACTTTTATATGCCGTCTGCTCATAGCTTTATATCCCAAGTAAAAGTCATTTGGCTCCACAATGCCGACGCCGATCGAGTTTTCGATATTTTATTCAATTTCATAACATGTCATGTCATTAAAGACAAAACAACTTTGAAAGTATGTATTTGATTCATGCCTTCTAGCTGTCCTGTTTTGTTTTTGAAAAATAAAAAACCTATATTCTTATCATCAGCTTTCAATTTGCCTCTTCTCTAGCTGCGATAATAGGTACTCGCTTGATTTCTGGGAATCCGCATTTTTAGGTATTGCGTTTTACAATTAATGTGAACGTTTTTTAAACTGAGGCAGGGCGTAAGTGGCGAAATCACTTCAATGCATATTTTCATTCAAACCTATAACGCCACCAAGCCTATTTACCGAACTGAAAACTTTATGAAACAAATTTATTTATTTTGTTGTTTAAAATAGAAACAGTAATAAAAAGAAAGCAAATTTATAATCAAGATCGAATTCTATCAACCTTTATTTTTCTCTGTCACTTCTAGGATGACATGGGATACCGACAAATCTGCGGTGAGGGGGATATTATATGTCGGTTCTTTTAAGGTTTGTGTGGTTTCTTTCCATTTTAAATTATCTTCACTGCTCAATGGTAGTGGGCTGATAGTTAAATTTTCAACGAAATTCTTGCCTTTCGGTTTCGACACCTTGCAGATATAGAAACAGAAGAAACCACAGTACATGATTGTCTGAACGATTCCAGCAATAATAGGAATCAAATCGTAGTGCATCTCATTAACATATCGGTAGACCCAGTTGATCAGATATAAGGCTCTGTATGACCCCAGTGCGAAGAGATAAATGTTGGTGATGGATTCTGCTTCGCCAGTCTTGTTCATAAGGAAGAATTGTGGAATAATAGCCACCGACTCTAGATAGATCGAGAATGTCCACAGCACCTCTATAAATGTGAATTCGTGATTAATGACTAGCGCTAAAATAATACACGGAATCAGGAGAAACTCAATGAAGAAAGCATCTGCATTTACGTCGTTGGTGTCTTTGTATTTGACATACACGAAGTAGATCGTCGCTAGGGATGCTGCAATGAAGACGATCTTCATCACCGAGTTGTAAACCGATACATAGGCGATGAACATGTTGAGGATACCCATTTAAGGTCCCAATTCAATTCTCTGCCAATCTCCTATATACAAACCGACTATAGGAACGAGCAGAGATGTACCTAGGAAAGATATAGGTGAGAGAGATTCGTGGCGATATAAAAAAAAACATAATTACGTCGGAACTATACTTCGTATAGTACCGCTTGTTAGTTTCACGTAAGCAATTATGTTCGTTGGCTCTTGGGGTGAAGTGAAGAGTCAACTGGAAGGTTACTCGGGTTACCAGAGGCTGATCGGTGTCATGCTGTAAGCCCCCGATTTATGGACATGAGTCGCAGGTAAAAAATTAGGGCAACTCACCAGGTTAAAATTAAAGAAGCCGATAGGGCGATGGATGGCTTCCGAATCTGCCATTCTCGCGAGGACAACTAAAGGGGAAAGAAAAGAAAAGGGGGTTAATAGGATTCGCGGGATAATATAAATCTCAAGGCGTCGACCGATCCGATCGGTATCCTCGGCAATAATACAATGAAGGTACTTAGCTAGGCCGAACGTTTTCCCCAGAGTATAGAGGAGGTTTTTATGAAAGGGTTTCCATAGTCCACGGAGGAGGCATCCAGAGGAATCCACACGCGTGGGCTCTGCGGCAAACAGGCACCAGAGCAGGGGAGAGGGAAAAATTTATAAAACACGGTAGTAAACGTTTTATCACTTTTGTTTTTATTGTTATGTGTTGTAAAACTCGTGTTAAACTCGAAAAATAATCCACGGGGCCCGAAAGTCGAAAAATAATGAGTAAATAAAATTTACTTGTAGCGTGTACGAAATGTTTGTTTTTAATGTCTAGGACGACGCTGATGAAAATTAGATTTTTTGACAAGGACAGGTAGATAGCACAGAAAGAAGATAAGATGTATTAGACCCAGAGCTTACACCCATAGGTTCTCAAACTAACAGGCAATTAGGATGAGGAAGGAAGGGGGTAGGAAAGTTTGAAGATTGAGAATTGTGAGTTGATAGAAGTATCATGATACGTTTTTCTCTTGGTATGCGTAACTACACAGGAACAAGACAATCCAATGTAGTGAGTAGGTCGTTGATCTTGGGAATTCCCCTGATAGACAGAAGTTGGAAAGTAAAGAAAAAAAAGATGGCGGAGATTTTGTGAAACTGATATTATGTCATTTCCAACGACGTCATTGTCAATCCATCTCCCCTAGAAGACACAATAGAGCTAAGAGGAGATTCCCAAATTCATAGTACAGTTGATTTTTTTTATATAGTGAGGTACGGAATTTTTTTCATTATACCAACTTGTGTTGGCAGAGATATATAATTTAAATAGTTTCAAAGGGTGAGATATAAAATAAAAGATTTAAAAATTATTATTGGCAGGGTGATTTTATTTTATTTTGTTTTTAGTGAGGGTGAAATTTTGGGGGTCCGCAACTGGGGCCAGAAATCGTGACCGCCGGTCGGCACTAAGGCTCGTACAATCGTTCCTTTCCAAATCGAAGAAGCCAATACAGAAAAGGGAAAGAAAGTCAACCTCAGGGGAACCGCCTATCCTAGAGAATTTGACCCAGGATTAGAGCGGAAGCTGGTTACCTAGAAGGAAAACCAAGGAGATAAAAGTCCGTGAAATTCCCGGACGATACAAGTAAAATTTGTGCAAAACTATATTTTAGTTAGCAGTGTAAAAAGGCGGGTATCCTTATATACCGTCATATAAGTAAATCTGATCCAAACGGCAAGCCAAAAGATCACCCTCACCGTAAGAAACGGTTTATATAACCATACCTATTGAAACCTACCAACGATACTGAACTATATACCGCGAAATAAATCCATTTGGAGGGCAGAGTGCTGAACTAAGCACCCAAAACGTTAACGTAGAAGGCATCGGATCCTGTGGGCTTATTAGCCTATACATATATATATACCTACATATATATATTTTTTTGTGTGTGATTGGCGTGATATTTTTTATTCTTAAATTATTGTATTACTTTTTATTATTTTCATTTACTTGATTTCCTTTTAATTTTTGGCATTGTGGGTGGGAAAAGAAGGTGAGTGACACGTTCAATACTTTTTCTAGGTGTTGTTGGCTACCGCTAACCTGAGGTGGGTCCGGTTTTTTTCAAGACACCCGTTATTGCCGCAAGATTTTGCTAACCCCTGAGATACCGGCATAGAGCTCTTTGTAGGTAGGTGAAAGGTGGTTGAGGATTGCCTTCGAACGGGAAAGGAAGGCCCTCAGTTAGTAAAAACGGGGAATTGGGGAGACCTATACCCTACAGGTATAGGCCGTGGTGCAGCGGATTAGGAAACATATTCTTTCAATAACGGGTCACACATTTTTTTTTGCCACCTCGGAAGGAGGGTTCTTCTCTTATATATGTATATAAACTCTTGTTTTTTTTTGTAATTCTTATAGTTTTTTTGGTTTCGAGATCTGTTCCACCTTTTTAATTATTTAAATTTTGTTTTTACTTTTATTGCTGATTCCTTTAAATCGTTTTTTTATTTCGTCAACAAAAACCCCCTGGCCAACTAAATTTTTTTTTATTGGATCATTTAAGATTTAAGTTAATGTTGTTAATGTATTTTTCAAATCTGTTATCTCTTAGCTTTGCTTAAAATTAATAAAATTTTGTGAATCACGTCAATGTGGATGAAAAACGACTTGTTTTTAGTGAGCTTTTGAAAGGCTCGATGGATCGGTAATTTGTTTTTCAGGGGGTGCGGTACGGCGGGCTTAAATCCCACCGGTGACGGTGGTATGATCCAACAGCAGCGGTAAGGAATCCTGGTTACAGGATAGGGGGGGTTCGAATGTAATTAGGTCGATCGAACCCCAGGCTGGGTGGGCAATGACCAATCTGCGATGTCAGCAGCAGAGTATCCAAGGTGTGATAGACTAGTGTGGTGGCAAGTTTAATTTTTTGTTTTGGCATGTTTTTTTTTTAAATAGACGAGGTCTAGCCCCCCCTACATCCGACGAGCTGAGCTGAGCTACATGAGCATGCCATCGCCTCCGTAGCGGACATTCCACCCCTACCTACCCGACTCCGGCCATATCAGAATCCTCTTTCTACTTTTTCTTCTCCCTTTATTCCTACTAATCCTACTCCACTTCCTACTACCTACTTCCAATCCCCACCTATTGTCTCATTTCAAATGGCGCCCATCCGTGTTTTTTTGTAATTGCTAAGTTTTGTTGTTTCGTTATAGATATCCCAGTTTTGAATAGTGGCGGGGGCAGCGTCCAGTCGTTACATATGTCGTAATCAAGATTGCTTTTGAGAATGCTTGTTTACTTGCGATGGAGCGATAGGATGGTGTCAGCGTTACTAAGCGGAACTGAGAAATAGTTAGATTGTTGTGTCGGTTTTACATACAGATCGGTTTAAGGTTGGCGTCGATAGCGGCACCCAGGCGCAACGTATGTCGTAATCAGGATCGCTTTTGAGAACGCCTGGTTACTTGCGACGTGGCGAATGTGGGTTGCTGACGACGACAGGCAGAACCGAATTAGGAATCTACCTCCGTATTCAATCAGAGGGTCTTATACGTCTTCTTTGGGAAGGTCGTAACGTACCTAAAGAATTGTGAGAGGGCCACACTGTTTGAATAGTGGGGGTAGAACGCGAGAGGATCCAAAAGTTTTTGTTGTCGGGGTTAATTCATCCGTATGTCTTGGAAGTGATAACTCTTAAGAAAGCCCTGCCAATTGCGACGAGCGATTTAAGATCTGACTGCAGAAACGGGTGGATTCATGAGTTTGGTACATTAGTTGTTTTTTTTCCTCTTGCGATTAGTGTTCACACCTTGGAAAGAAAAGATGAGTAAATGAAAGTATAGTTATAGAAGAAGTTGCTGTTGAATCATACGTATGCGATAAAAACAACGTTACCGAAGAAAGCCGCCGGAAACACCCCCGTATGAATATGAACGAATTTTTGTTAGTAACCAAGTTTAACTGTAGTAATTCAATTTAGAGAAAGGTCATCATCTTAATTTGAAAATTTTGTTAGTTATTTTTGTTTGTAGAGAATTGAATTGATAGAAGAATGATTTTAGGAGAGTGAAATACGACAGTTATTCATATTTAAATTATTTTTTTTTGGTTATACAGATATATACTGCATATTAGGCCAATTTAAATTTCTTTTGATTACGACTATAAGAATCGAAGACTAGAGTATAGTCAACGGGACCGCCGGTTATCTAATTTTGTACTACTTAGAATCAGACTCAGTTTCAGTATTATACATAATCTACACATAGGTACTAATTTATTGGTTTATGGGATAGTTTAAGTTGTTTTTTTTGTGATAGTTTTAGAAGTCATACATAGTATAGATATTATTTACTTAGGTTAATATATAGGTCACTTAGTTATTAGTTCCTAGATAGCTTGTAAGTTTGGTAATGTTTCATAGGCCATACAGAGTAAAGATAATATAATTTACCTAAGTTAACATTCAGTTATAGTATTAGTTTTGGGAGAGTTTTAAGTTTGTTTTTTTGGGTTTCAGAGGTAGATATTATTCACGTAGGTTAATTTATAATTAATAACAATTATATATATAAAAAAAAAAAAACAAAAAACAAAAAAAAAAAAACAAAAAAATTTACAAAGATAAGAGAAAAAAAATAGAATTTAGGAAAATATAATTTTTCAGTGTCAGTTTTTTTGTTTTGTGCGAAAGCAAAAGTAAATTAATCATAAATTTGCTTAGTTTGAAGAATCATTAGGTAGTAGGAAAAATAGATAGAGCCTGAGGTTTCTCGTTATAAAGGAAAAAGCCTATGAAACGGCAAGAAGAAGACCAACTTGAGGCGAATATTAATAGCGTGCAAGAATTCGCTAAAAGTCGCGTACTTACTCGAGCCTTACGTGACAAACTATTGAAAAATTTTGCGGAAATGTCTTTAGTAAAACACACTCCTAAACCAAACAAAGGAAATCAGCCCCAAAACAGGACAGAAGAGGAGATATCACCCGCGGGCACTAGTCAGTCGGCGAACCCAGCACACATAAACACTAACCTTATATCTCTTGAACCTAGTAGAGCAGAATTGGCCAGGGATACGATCATGGCAGATAGTCAAAATTTGCTTCAAGATAGTACGAGAGGGGATACTAATAACAACGGAAACGAAACGATGTCCGGTCCGCCGTACAGCGACCTAACCATGATTGGGGAGGTGCTACCAAGGCCAACGAATGGAAACGACTTATCTGAAAATAACAATGTGGTTGGAGATAAGGAAACGCTTAATTCCTTGATTGGTAACGAAATAAGAACGGCAATGGCACAATCCAGAGGAAACCGACGAGATTCTCACAATAACTCCTTAGACGGAGAAGTCTCTGATGCAATGAGGGAGGAGATAAGGAGGCAAATCGTAAACCTCATGAAGGAGATGAATACGACTCTCCATGTAACCCCCCCGTGGGAAGCACAGTCCAGGCAAACGACAGGAAATCCAGGAATTGATCAGAGGGCAGTGCAGCAGCATCTTACCGAACCACTAAGACATTCACAGCTAGATCCTCGCTCGAGGCCGTTTCAACCAGCAAGAATATACCGAGTAGAGAAAATAGAATGGTGTAATCCCACCAAACAAGTCCGTATCCTGACCCATAATAGACGCCCACAACTCAATTATAATTCCCCTCCAATGTATCCTCATTCAGGGATGAGAATGCCAATCAAAATGGATAAGTGGGGGTTGAAATTTGATGGGAAATCGACAACCTTAAGGGCCAGTTTCACAGTGCACACTTAGGGCCAGTTTCACAGTGAAGTAAGTATCACTTAAGTGCCGAATATGGAGAACTAATTCCCAATTTCACAGTGTAAACTTATCGGAATAAGTGACACTTAAGTCTCCGATGTTGGCCACTTAAGTTCCACTTACTCAGGTAGTAAAACTGCGGCTTAAGTGTCAAAATGGGAAAATTAAGTGCCACTTATTCTGTTAAGTGTGCACTGTGAAACTGGCCCTTAACAAAATAAGTGGCACTTAATTTTCCCATTTTGGCACTTAAGCCGCAGTTTTACTACCTGAGTAAGTGGATCTTAAGTGGCCAACATGGGAGACTTAAGTGTCACTTATTCCGATAAGTTTACACTGTGAAATTGGGAATTAGTTTTCCATATTCGGCACTTAAATGACACTTACTTCACTGTGAAACTGGCCCTAAGTGTAGAAGATTTTGTATTTCGAGTGGAGACGCTTCAAAGTCAATACGAATGTTCCTGGATGGAAATCATGAGAGACTTTCACCTATTGCTTGCAGGAGCAGCCAGCGAATGGTACTGGTGGTACCACCGATCGAATGGCCGACCAGACTGGCCAATGCTAAGAGATGCATTGATGCGTCAATTTAGGAGTTCAAAATCCGATCATGAGATTATTCGAGAAGTGATGGAACGAAAACAGAACACCTGGGAAGCAAGTGATGATTATTTTGCCGCCATTACGAAGCTCCGATCTCAACTCAGAATACAGATTCCAGAAGTCGAACTAGTGCGGATACTAAAAAGGAATTTAAACGAACGACTAGAGCGGTTGGTTTACCCACAGGCCATATATACAATGGACCAGCTACGAATGGCGTGTAAGGAGGCAGAGTATGCATTCCCGAGGAGAGATACCAGAGAGGGTCAGAAAC
This sequence comes from Epistrophe grossulariae, assembly GCA_929447395.1. Classification (NCBI taxonomy): domain Eukaryota; kingdom Metazoa; phylum Arthropoda; class Insecta; order Diptera; family Syrphidae; genus Epistrophe; species Epistrophe grossulariae. Next base: position 21,240,867 of record OV839567.1, on the reverse strand, counting down.
AGCAAAGAGCCCCAGCTCGTTTTGCGGCAAATGAGTTGGAATTAGACATCGACCAGGAAGTAAGGCCATCTCGCGATGAGCAAGTAGACGCCTTCCAACATCTAGGAGCTCGTCCAAAGAACCATAATGAAGGTAGACCTAGCAATTGCTGGAATTGCAGGGTGCAAGGGCATACTTTTATGGACTGCCCATCGACGAAAAGAAACATTTTCTGTTACCGGTGCGGGCAAGAAGGGGTCATTACGCCGAAATGTTCACGCTGTAACCCGGAAAACCGGAATCGGAGCGCGACGGCAACGGGGGAGTCGCGTTCAACTCAAACTCCCCAAACGAACCAGTAAGAGACGCCGAGTCACAAACCAGCTACGAAAAAGAAAGAGAAATACAAATTTTAGCAAGAGAAACCAATAATATAGAAGAAAATAAAAATAGGGCAAGAAACTTATATGAGATAAAGCCATTACATTTAAGATTAAGGGAGTATTATTTAACTAGAGATAAAATATTTAAAGGAAAAGTAAATGAAGTTTCAGTTAGAGTAAAGAAAGCAAGATTAAGGTATAAAATTAGGAGACAGACTAGAAAAAACATTTCATCAACGATCATAGATACAAAAACCGACCCTCGACCCTACGCGAAAGTCAAAATAGCAAATAGGGAGGTTTATGGTTTATTAGACAGTGGAGCCAGTGTGAGTATTCTGGGAAAAAATGGGGTGAATTTCTTAGCTGAGGTCGGGATTCCCTTCAAACCATACAAGTCCGGTGTAAAGACTGCGGACGGGCAAAATCAAGCTATTATTGGAAAAATTGATCTGATAGTCAAGTACAAAAATTCAGAACAAATGATAACTTTTTATCTAGTGCCTAATCTCGACCAAGAAGTGTACTTAGGAGTGGACTTTTGGAAAGCGTTCCAAATTGCCCCTAATGTGGTGAGTTCGGTGTCGATTCAGGAGAAGGATGCGGATCTAATAGATTCCCATGATCTTTCGTTTGAACAACTGTCCCGTTTGGAGGCAGTCAAGCAAAAGTTTCTGGATTTTGACCGACACGGGCTGGGGAAGACATCTCTTATGGAGCACACCATCGACACCGGAGACGCAATCCCGGTCAAGCAGAGGCACTACCCTGTCTCTCCGGCGGTACAAGCCATTTTGTACCGGGAGATAGACAGAATGCTTAGGCTCGGCGTTGTGGAGGAGAGTGAAAGTCCTTGGTGCTCGCCAGTAGTTCTTATCAAGAAACCGGGCCCAGACAACACTACAAAGTATCGCTTTTGCCTCGATTCGCGAAAGGTCAACTCTTTAACCAAAAAGGACGCGAACCCTCTCCCCCACATCGAAGGGCTTATCAGTCGCCTTCCGGATACTTACTACATAAGATAGTGTAGACCTGAAGGAAGCTTTTTGGCAAATACCGTTGGAGAGGGAGAGTAGGGAGAAAACTGCGTTTGCGGTACCGGGGAGACCCTTGTACCAGTTTACGGTCATGCCTTTTGGGTTGTGCAATGCAGCTCAAAGGTTATGTCGTCTAATGGACAAGGTAATCCCTGCACGACTCCGGGATCGCGTCTTTGTGTACCTAGATGATCTGCTCATAATCGCTCCTGATTTCGAATCTCATATCGCTCTGCTGGACGAAGTAGCCGACTGCCTAAAGAAAGCGAATCTCACCATCAACGTTGGTAAATCCAAATTTTGCTTTAAAGAATTAAAGTATTTGGGTTTCATCGTTGGTGGTGGGAAACTGAAGACTGACCCGGCCAAGGTAGAGGCTGTCGTCGACTTTCCGCTACCAAAAAATCCGAGACAGGTCAGAAGGTTGCTTGGTCTGGCAGGGTGGTATAGGAGATTTATAAAAGACTTTTCAACTTTAACAGCTCCTCTCACAGACACCCTAAAGAATAAGAATGCGAAGTTTGTTATGACTGACGAAGCTAAAAGGGCATTTGAGAACCTAAAAAAAGGCATTAACGACCGCTCCGGTTCTTACACACCCTGATTTTTGCAAACGATTTTACGTGCAGTGCGATGCCTCTGACTCCGGAATCGGCGCGGTACTTTTTCAGAAGGGTGAGGGGGAGGAAGAGTTCCCTATTTCCTATTTCTCCCAAAAGTTGAACACATGCCAGCGAAACTACAGTGTGACCGAGAGGGAGTGTATGGCAGCAGTGATGGCAGTGAAAAAATTCCGGCCCTATGTCGAAGGTATGGAGTTCACTGTCATAACTGACCACTCTAGTCTCAAATGGCTAATGACAATGAAAGACCTCAGCGGCCGACTTGCGAGATGGTCACTTGAGTTACAGGCTTATACCTTCGACATAGAGCACAGGAAGGGATCACTCAATGTCGTTCCAGACACGCTCTCTTGGGCATACGTAGACAGCTTGGCTTTATTAGAGGTAATACCGATGATAGATCTCGAATCTGAAGAGTTTCAGTCCGAAGAATATACCGAGTTGATGAAGACTATCCAAGAGAATCAAGAAAAATTCCCGGACCTAAAAATAGAAGACTCGTTTGTGTATAAACGTGCACTTCCTTCAAACCGAGATAATACCTTATTAGAAAACACCTGGCGGTTGTGGGTACCTTCGGGTCTAACCGAAAGCATAATCGTCAATGCCCACAATCCTCCTCAAGCCGCCCACGGTGGAGTTGCAAAAACCATGTACCGTGTGCGACAATATTTCTATTGGCCGAATATGACCATCCATATCAGAAAATATGTTGCGAGATTTGTAAACAGTCCAAGTCAACGAGTCAAGTCCAACGTCCTCCCATATGTAACAGTTTTGTTTCCGATCGTCCCTTTCAGAAAATCTATGTAGATTTCATAGGCCCTTACCCAAGGTCCAAATCTGCAAATTCCTTTGTTTTCGTGGTGTTGGATCACTTTTCTAAATTCGTCTTCCTTAAACCGTTACGGACCGCAAATTCAAATAGCATAATTACATTTCTTAAAAATGAAATTTTCAATTCCTATGGTGTACCTCAGATTCTGCATTCCGACAACGGAAAACAATTTGTGTCCAAAGAGTTTCAAAATTTCTTGCAAAAATATGGGGTACGCCACTTCAGGACGGCCAACTATGCGCCACAGTCTAACGCTTCCGAGCGAGTCAACAGAACGTTATTAGCCGCCATACGGTCATACTTAAAGGAAGATCAACGCGAATGGGATACCCACTTAAGTGACATCGCGTGCGCTTTGAGGAGCTCGGTACATTCTGCTACCGGCGTGTCGCCATATTTTGCTCTATTCGGCATGAATATGATGACGCACGGGAGTTGCTATGCATTGACCCAAAAGTTGAACGCGGTGGAAGATGGCGAATTGTTGACACTTCCGAAACAGGAACGATTGCAAGTAATTCGTAACGAAATAAAAAAATGCATATCCAAAGCAAATGAAAAGAGCGAGAAGACCTATAACACCCGATCCCGAAACGTCCGGTACGTTCCGGGACAAGAGGTGTACAAACGAAACTTCGTCCTAAGTGACTCATCGAAACGTCTATCTTCTAAGCTTTGTCCAAAATATATAAAATGTCGAGTTGTTAAACCAGTAGGTAAAAGTATGTATGAACTCGAAAACTTATCTGGGAAAGGAATCGGAATTTTTCACGCGAAAGATCTAAAACAGTAAAGCCCTAATAAATCACTCCTGTTAAGCATTATAATCGCAGTTGTTCGTACTAGTGCTCTTATAACAGTAGAGCAGAAAGATAATATAAAAAAAAAGGAAAATGTTCGACTGTAAAATGTTCGTTTACTCAGATGTATTAGTTCACACAAAATGCATCTCCTTATAGTCAATATTGTGGTCTAAGTGTTATTCGTTTAGATATTCGAAATGTCTAATCCTCGTTTAAAAAAAAAAAAACAAAAAAAAAAAAAGGAATATATTTAGTAGATACGTAATTCAATAAATCAAATGCTATTTATATACCGTCGAAATCGACAAGTACCTGAACAACTGTGATATAAATGTTTATAGATCTGTGATAGCCTGCCCAAGTTACCTGTGATATTAAATTAAGAAGGCATTTAACATTATACCTGTGATAAAAACACCTGCTTAATGAAACCCCTGTGATAGCTAAGCTTAGGAAAAAGAAAATTATATATATTCGAGTCATTCCATACGGTCCTCTTGGTACGTCCTTCAATGATTGAAACACATTTACCTCCATAATTCAAATACATTAAAATAAAGTAAAGAATAGGAACATGTACACAATTGTAAACGACAGAGTAAGTAGATCCGGTTGACCAACGCCAGCAGTATAAGGTTGAAATTACCCCCACTACCATAACCATCAGGAAAAAAGTATTCCAAGAATCATAAAAAAAAAAAAAATTTGCTCATGAGGGATTCAGATACGAAATTTATTTTCTTATCGGTGTCGTCTAGAGTTATCTCTTATGATGTATAGTATTTACAGATATGATGGAAGCATATAATGTATAATCTATTTCGTAGATCAACATATATAGACATACAAAGTAAAATAATAAGATAAACAGGATGGTAGATAAAAGAAACCCACGCAATATAAAACGGGGTGGAATGAGACTTACCCAGAGGTGGGGGAACGCGAATACCGTCACATTTGTTGTACACCTTATCAAAAAGTCGATGGACATCTTGAAGGTCTTAAATTCAATGGATTCAGGAACGCTGTTGCTAATTCGTTCATACATTCTTCTACTTAGCAGATGACACTGATCAATAGAGAACGACAATAAAGCAAAGATAGGTCACAAATCTTATTGCCCGGCTTGTATTTTATGGGTTCTTCCCCACTTGACAGAGCCAGAGAATGGGTACCTTTATTTTGTCTCTCCGTCCTCCTCGCTTCTCTAGTCACGTCTGAGACCGGAGTTTTGTTGAGGATACCCATTTAAGGTCCCAATTCAATTCTCTGCCAATCTCCTATATACAAACCGACTATAGGAACGAGCAGAGATGTACCTAGGAAAGATATAGGTGAGAGAGATTCGTGGCGATATAAAAAAAAACATAATTACGTCGGAACTATACTTCGTATAGTACCGCTTGTTAGTTTCACGTAAGCAATTATGTTCGTTGGCTCTTGGGGTGAAGTGAAGAGTCAACTGGAAGGTTACTCGGGTTACCAGAGGCTGATCGGTGTCATGCTGTAAGCCCCCGATTTATGGACATGAGTCGCAGGTAAAAAATTAGGGCAACTCACCAGGTTAAAATTAAAGAAGCCGATAGGGCGATGGATGGCTTCCGAATCTGCCATTCTCGCGAGGACAACTAAAGGGGAAAGAAAAGAAAAGGGGGTTAATAGGATTCGCGGGATAATATAAATCTCAAGGCGTCGACCGATCCGATCGATATCCTCGGCAATAATACAATGAAGGTACTTAGCTAGGCCGAACGTTTTCCCCAGAGTATAGAGGAGGTTTTTATGAAAGGGTTTCCATAGTCCACGGAGGAGGCATCCAGAGGAATCCACACGCGTGGGCTCTGCGGCAAACAGGCACCAGAGCAGGGGAGAGGGAAAAATTTATAAAACACGGTAGTAAACGTTTTATCACTTTTGTTTTTATTGTTATGTGTTGTAAAACTCGTGTTAAACTCGAAAAATAATCCACGGGGCCCGAAAGTCGAAAAATAATGAGTAAATAAAATTTACTTGTAGCGTGTACGAAATGTTTGTTTTTAATGTCTAGGACGACGCTGATGAAAATTAGATTTTTTGACAAGGACAGGTAGATAGCACAGAAAGAAGATAAGATGTATTAGACCCAGAGCTTACACCCATAGGTTCTCAAACTAATAGGCAATTAGGATGAGGAAGGAAGGGGGTAGGAAAGTTTGAAGATTGAGAATTGTGAGTTGATAGAAGTATCATGATACGTTTTTCTCTTGGTATGCGTAACTACACAGGAACAAGACAATCCAATGTAGTGAGTAGGTCGTTGATCTTGGGAATTCCCCTGATAGACAGAAGTTGGAAAGTAAAGAAAAAAAAGATGGCGGAGATTTTGTGAAACTGATATTATGTCATTTCCAACGACGTCATTGTCAATCCATCTCCCCTAGAAGACACAATAGAGCTAAGAGGAGATTCCCAAATTCATAGTGTGGCCGTACAGTTGATTTTTTTTTATATAGTGAAGTACGGAATTTTTTTCATTATACCAACTTGTGTTGGCAGAGATATATAATTTAAATAGTTTCAAAGGGTGAGAAATAAAATAAAAGATTTAAAAATTATTATTGGCAGGGTGATTTTATTTTATTTTGTTTTTAGTGAGGGTGAAATTTTGGGGGTCCGCAACTGGGGCCAGAAATCGTGACCGCCGGTCGGCACTAAGGCTCGTACAATCGTTCCTTTCCAAATCGAAGAAGCCAATACAGAAAAGGGAAAGAAAGTCAACCTCAGGGGAACCGCCTATCCTAGAGAATTTGACCCAGGATTAGAGCGGAAGCTGGTTACCTAGAAGGAAAACCAAGGAGATAAAAGTCCGTGAAATTCCCGGACGATACAAGTAAAATTTGTGCAAAACTATATTTTAGTTAGCAGTGTAAAAAGGCGGGTATCCTTATATACCGTCATATAAGTAAATCTGATCCAAACGGCAAGCCAAAAGATCACCCTCACCGTAAGAAACGGTTTATATAACCATACCTATTGAAACCTACCAACGATACTGAACTATATACCGCGAAATAAATCCATTTGGAGGGCAGAGTGCTGAACTAAGCATACAAAACGTTAACGTAGAAGGCATCGGATCCTGTGGGCTTATTAGCCTATACATATATATATACCTACATATATATATTTTTTTGTGTGTGATTGGCGTGATATTTTTTATTCTTAAATTATTGTATTACTTTTTATTATTTTCATTTACTTGATTTCCTTTTAATTTTTGGCATTGTGGGTGGGAAAAGAAGGTGAGTGACACGTTCAATACTTTTTCTAGGTGTTGTTGGCTACCGCTAACCTGAGGTGGGTCCGGTTTTTTTCAAGACACCCGTTATTGCCGCAAGATTTTGCTAACCCCTGAGATACCGGCATAGAGCTCTTTGTAGGTAGGTGAAAGGTGGTTGAGGATTGCCTTCGAACGGGAAAGGAAGGCCCTCAGTTAGTAAAAACGGGGAATTGGGGAGACCTATACCCTACAGGTATAGGCCGTGGTGCAGCGGATTAGGAAACATATTCTTTCAATAACGGGTCACACATTTTTTTTTGCCACCTCGGAAGGAGGGTTCTTCTCTTATATATGTATATAAACTCTTGTTTTTTTTTGTAATTCTTATAGTTTTTTTGGTTTCGAGATCTGTTCCACCTTTTTAATTATTTAAATTTTGTTTTTACTTTTATTGCTGATTCCTTTAAATCGTTTTTTTATTTCGTCAACAAAAACCCCCTGGCCAACTAAATTTTTTTTTATTGGATCATTTAAGATTTAAGTTAATGTTGTTAATGTATTTTTCAAATCTGTTATCTCTTAGCTTTGCTTAAAATTAATAAAATTTTGTGAATCACGTCAATGTGGATGAAAAACGACTTGTTTTTAGTGAGCTTTTGAAAGGCTCGATGGATCGGTAATTTGTTTTTATGGGGGTGCGGTACGGCGGGCTTAAATCCCACCGGTGACGGTGGTATGATCCAACAGCAGCGGTAAGGAATCCTGGTTACAGGATAGGGGGGGTTCGAATGTAATTAGGTCGATCGAACCCCAGGCTGGGTGGGCAATGACCAATCTGCGATGTCAGCAGCAGAGTATCCAAGGTGTGATAGACTAGTGTGGTGGCAAGTTTAATTTTTTGTTTTGGCATGTTTTTTTTTTAAATAGACGAGGTCTAGCTACGGGGGCAAGATCCCCCCCTACATCCGACGAGCTGAGCTGAGCTACATGAGCATGCCATCGCCTCCGTAGCGGACATTCCACCCCTACCTACCCGACTCCGGCCATATCAGAATCCTCTTTCTACTTTTTCTTCTCCCTTTATTCCTACTAATCCTACTCCACTTCCTACTACCTACTTCCAATCCCCACCTATTGTCTCATTTCAAACAAGTCTAGATATCGGGTGCAAAAGACGAAACTGAAGAGAATTTGTGATTTTCCGGAAATACCCGCACACGAACTCGTCTTCCAGATCCTCAATAGAAGAATGATTATCGCAAGCAAATGGGACATGTCTCCGGCCAATCGATATATCCATGATGATGCACAGTTGTATTGGTTGGCTTGCATGATTCACAGGTCCTCTCTCTAGACTCAAATCTAAATTAATTAAAAGAAATCAAAAACCTTTAGATTGCCAAAATTTGTAGAAGAATGATTGAACCTTACTAATAAATCAAATTTAGTTATTGCATGAACGAAAATCTTCACAAAACTAAGATCATATACCTACGAATAACGAATGTAGTCTAACAAGAATTTAAAATTCAAGATACATATTCCGGCCAGCGTTGCCGATGTGGCACAATCTTGCAGTTTTGGCACTTTTTCATTGAAATGGCACTGTGGCACTAAAAGATTGAATATGGCACTTTCATTTTTATAATAAAATTAAATATTTGACAAACAAAAAAATAATTCTTAGAATGTTTATAAATCACTTAACGCACCCACACTAGTAATCGTCATCTGTTCAAATATTATCTTTGATTTAATTCTTTTTGTTTGGGAAATTGATCATTCCTGATTTGTTTTTTCTTTAAAAAGTTGTGTTTGTGCTTAAAAAAGTATTTAGAAGATATTTGTCTAAAGGTTTGTCAATCAAATTGCAAAAGGTTTGGAGAACACGCCATGACGTTAAAAAGAAAAAAATAAATTGGACGTCGCACATTAAATGCGTAATTTGGAAAATATAATAAAGACAGTTATGTAGTTTTCATTTTTATAATAAAATTAAATATTTGACAAACAAAAAAATAATTCTTAGAATGTTTATAAATCACTTAACGCACCCACACTAGTAATCGTCATCTGTTCAAATATTATCTTTGATTTAATTCTTTTTGTTTGGGAAATTGATCATTCCTGATTTGTTTTTTCTTTAAAAAGTTGTGTTTGTGCTTAAAAAAGTATTTAGAAGATATTTGTCTAAAGGTTTGTCAATCAAATTGCAAAAGGTTTGGAGAACACGCCATGACGTTAAAAAGAAAAAAATGTATTGGACGTCGCACATTAAATGCGTAATTTGGAAAATATAATAAAGACAGTTATGTAATGAAATTTTTTGAAATATAGACTGATATTTTTTTATTTCTTTTGGTGGCACGCAGTGGCTCAAAACGGCACTTTTTGCTGGCAGCGGTGGCAATAACAACAAATAATTTCCGGCAACGCTGATTCCGGTACGTGACTGTTTAGCTTCGCCGGTTTAGCTCTGCCAGTTTACCATCACACCACAGGTTTACCGCTGCCAGTTTACCTTCGCCGGTTTACCAATTAGCACCGCCAGTTTGTCTATGGACAGTTCACCACAGCCACTTTACCTCCGCCGGTTTACCTCGAGAACAGGTAAGGTAGTGTGAAATGTGACGTTTGCTTACAGGGTGCTTCTTTCGTAGTGCAGAAATTTACTCTGAAAGTGCAATAAATCGGTGCCAATATATAAGAGGTAGGTAGTATTATTTGAATTTCGCGTCATTCTTTTTCAGAGAGACTAATTGAAAACATAATTTCAAGCATTAAATCTAGCTCGGGAAAAACGCCTTTCAGGGCTTTCAGGAAATAATTTGCACTAAATGGTCTACAAACGCGAATATATAGTACGTCAACCATTTGTTAAGTTATAAAGAACCAAACTCCAGCGGAATCAATGAGTTCAAATGAATGCTATAACTGGCGCTTAAAATGGAACCATTAAGAAACATCTTCAAAGTGTAGAAATTCACCAACAGAAAACATCATTACAATACCTTCCGCTATTCGATTCAATCAAAAAATTTGAATTGAACGTAGGTATGTTTCATTGAATTATGTTTCCAAATTAGTTTTTTTTAATCTTCTACAATTTCTAAATACATACTCCCAAATACTTTTGGGACAGCCCTATTCATTCGACGTATAGGTAGCGAATAAATTGTAGAATAAACTGCAAGAGCAAGGGACATGTTTGAAAGCATACGTGGGCTTTCAAAAGATTGTACGTTTTTCATTTTGGCTTTCAAAACCATACCATAGGTTTTGAACTTTAAGTATTATATATTTTTATAACTTTGATTGAACTCGAAGCACATCTTTACTATTTTTCAAGTGTTTTTAAATTCTATATAGTGCCACGCTACCAGCATTGCTATGGCCAACAATCTTTGCATACATGCTCGTGCCGATACGTTTTCGTTTTTTGATCAATGCCAACTCCCCAACGTGATTTTTTATTGCGTACTACAAATTTCCAGGTGAAAATCCTCAAATGAAGTCAAAAATACAACACCACGCCTAATTCTTTTTTTTTATTAATCAGAATAGGTCATCAACCTTTTACGATTTCATACACGAAAGAAAAAATTCGTCTATTTTTTTTTTGTTTAAATTTATTTATTGGTATTTTATAGCTAAGATTTTAATATTATAACTTTTTTATTACAAATGGTTTTTCGGTTTTTCGTTTTATCCTTAGATTTTCTTTAATATTAATTCATCTGTTCCACCAAAGGGAATTTCAAAATTCTTCAATAAAAAAGAACTTTAAATAATAGTTTATGAAACAATTTTTTTTTAAATAAAAATACAAACTACAACACAAAAGAGAGAAGAAAGAGGTTGCAAATTTATCTTCATCGAATCGAATTCAATTATCCTTAAGTCTGCCCCTCTGCATTTGAAAACAGCAATCAAAAACCAAACCATATATTTTGGAGCCTAAAATATTAGTTTTTGGGGTTTCTTTCTTTTTTTAATTATTTATAACTGCTCGGGCAGAGGGGAAGAATTTTAATTGTGAACGAGATAAAAAGAACTACGAATAACTACGAACAATTACAAATCGGATGCGCGCACTCCCTCCTCCAGCTCCACTACTTGTAGATAAGATAGAACTCGTCTTTACGCTTTTTAGGCAGGAAGTTGAAGCTTCTTGCCCTTCAACACTTTGGTGATATACAAATAGAAGAAGTCACAGTACAAGATTGTCTGCACGACGCCAGCGAAAATGGGAATCAAATCGTAGTGCGATTCGATGACATACCGGTAGACCCAGTTGAGCAGATACAATGCTCGGTACGACCCTAGTGCGAAAAGATAATGGCTGGTGATGGACTCCGCTTCGCCAGTCTTGCTCACAAGGAAGAGTTGAGGCAGAATGGCCACCGACTCCAGATAGATCGAGAATGTCCACAGCACCTCCATGAAAGTGAACTCGTGATTAAGGACCAGTGCGAGCAGAGCACATGGAATCAGGAGAAACTCAATACGGAAGGAATCGTGATTGGTGTCGTTGGTGGCTTTGAATTTGACATACATGAAGTAGATTGTCGCTGCGGACGCACCAATAAAGACGATCTTCATCACCGAGTTGTACAGCGATACATAGGTGGTGAAGAAGTCCAGATACCGGGTGAAATAGACGACACTGAAGAGAATTTGTGATTTACCAGAAATACCCGCACACGAACGCGTCTTCCAGATTTTCAACAGCAGAATGATTATCGCAAGCAAATGGGACAAGTCCCCGGCCAATCGAAAGATATTCATGATGATGAAGGGATGGAATGCGTGGAACACTTCTGTATGTACTCAAATCTCCAATTCACAAGTCTATATGAATTAAAAAAGGAAAAAAAAAAACATTAAATCGCGGGATTAGATGAAGAATAATTGAAAATTAAATATTGGTAGACCGCATACATATTCGCTCCTTCAAATGACGTGGCCGACGTGGCTGGCAGAGATGGTTCTCTCGTTCGCACTTGTTCTATTTGAATAATGCCTCAAAAAAGGGGTCAGGTTCTTGTGTGTTCTTTTGTTAATTAATTTTTTTTGACAGATTGTAGAAATTATGTTTTGACGACGACGCCGGATTAACGCTTTTAACAATGGTATCTGCTTATCAACTGTAAATGAGAAATTGATATTTAATTGATGATAAGCTGAAGGAGTTTATTTACTTTGAAAGGCGGCGAGGTCTTCCGTCTCAGAAAATACTTTTGTTGAGAAAAATTTAATTGTTGGTCGATAAGCACAAACACAAACGTCGACGTCGAAAATTCTGACACTGGAATTTGGAAAATTTGAGCGAAGTTGGATAAGGTTATATAAAGTGTGGCACTGCCAGGATTGATATATTTTCACAATAATTAGTGTTTCTGGATTTATATGTTGATTTATCACTGGGATACAAAAAGGCCGCATTCGAATGATAGGCCGATAGGGTATCTATAGCTGTGTTTTATTTTCCCCGAGATCCGAACCAGATTGGATTTGCTTACGAAAATACATGTATTACAAAAACAACACAAGATCCAACTTTGTTTTGGATTTGGATTTCCAAATCCGTTTTGAACACACACCCTTAATTTGTAAATGTCGTCAGTAGTGTAAAGAAAAAAGACAACGGGTGTATACAAATAAAAAAACAAAAGGAAAAAAGAGTTGGGTATATAACAAGTTGTCACTGAGATCCTGGGTTGTTTTATTTACATGATCTGATCTGGATTGGATCTGGGGGAAAATAAAACGCAGCTTATGTAGAATTCCTTTCAACAAAAGAATCGAATTTTCTTCTAAAAAGAATCGAATTTTTTCTGTCGTTGAAAGGAATACGAAAAGACGAAAAGAATCGATTTTTTTTGTGATTGTGTGTGTGGCACTTGACAGAAACAATTTTGAAGTAAAATATCCAGAAAATATTCAATTTGGAAAATATTATTATTGTTAATTGAAAAGCAACGCACTATAAATTTCACCGAAAATTCGTTGCAACCAAAAATACAATTTGTTTTCCTAAAACACCGCGACATTCAATTTGACATTTTAGAAATTTCAAATCTTGCTAGTGAGTGTGCAAATCGGTGTAAAATCTTTCTTGAATCTTGCTAAATTAGCAAGATTTGTTTTGACAGAAAAAATTCGAATTGTTCAGAAAAAAAATCGATTCTTTTAGAAAAAAATTCGATTCTTTTGTTGAAAGGAATTCGACATAAGATCGTTTTGCATCGGATATGTTTCCGAACGACCAAAACCGGATTGGATAGGTTTTTTCGGTATTTTATATATATTTTGTATTTTATATATACATTTTATACATTATTTTGTTCGGTAAAAATCAAAATCTATATAAAAAAAACCACAAACTAGAAATCCCGCGTTTTTAATCCATTGCCACAGAAATTGAGAGACTAGAAGCTGGAAATCAGCTGACACGTAGCTGTATTGTTTTTCACAAAAATCCGAAAAATTTTAGGATACCTGAGATTTATTTTAGAAAACAGTTGGTTTGTTCATCAGCTGTTTTTCTATAGGTTTACAACAACACCAACCAATCCGGATTGCTTTTAAATTTTACTAGAACGCGACCAAAATGTATCCTGGGGCGACAAATGTATCGATACATTTTTTTCAAAATCATAACCCCAAAGAATGTATATTAATAAAACTAATGTCGATTTTCTTTTGCCATTCAGGATTTTGATCCGGGATTGTGGATTTTTCGTTGAAAAGGAAAACAAAATGGGATTGAGTTTTTTTGTAATTGTGTGTGTGGCATGTCAAAATTGGAATTATTTCCTTGATGATACCATAGTGATAGTACGGGAAGGGATACAAAAATAAATAAATAAGTAGGTATTTTAAAAAATTATAAGAACATTTTTTTATTTAAATTATAGGTCTTTTCAATACAAATGTATGTGTTGTAACACATTTTTTTTCATTCGTCGCCAGTTAACAGTGTATTTTTGCTGTTATCACAAATTGCCGGTTATATACAAATATAAATTAGTTGTTATTTCTTGAAAACAGCAATTTCAGACATGTAATTTACACGAATGAAAACTTTATCTTAATTTCTTTTTTTCACCATTTAGACCCATTTTCTTGAGTCTCAGTTTTATTTAAAAGCCTTGTTAGAGAAACGTCAATCAACGATAACTACGGTATTAGTTAATTGAACTCAAGAGCTCCATTGACGCTTCAAAACGATGCCTTTAACTGGAAATTCCTTTTCTTGACAAAATATTAGAAATTATTAAAAAATTTACAATTTTTATAAAAATAGACCATATCTGGGAGAATCGGTCTGATTCAGAAGAAGAACTCGTCATCGAAAGACCGAATATAAAATGTTCCAAAGAATAGATATTGGCAATTTGGATGAAAGATTTCGCCTACCGGTTCCGTGAGTTTTTGTTAGGAAGGGAGCTATTAGAAGTTTTTTTTTTCCATTCGTAGTATGAATCTCCCGTCCGGTAATAAATGTTGCAGACAAAAACTAACGGAAGTTTGTAAACCTCCAGCATTCGTCGCCCCGTTGCCTTAATGCTGAGTGTATATGTCCAGTCAATTTAGCTGGCTTTGGGCCATATACACGCTTCATTTTTTTCTTTTCGTGACCTGGAAATTATAATTATGTATAATATATTTGTTCATAAAACCCATGAATATATTAATTAAATTACTTACGTGCTTTAAAATTACCTAAACGACCTACTTGTCGTACCAAATAACAAAACTTTGACGTTTAACAGAAAAATTGTTGAACACAGAAAAAAAAAATTCGTTAATTTCCTAATATTATTAATGCGGAAGCCACTTTTTTTTCTTTTATTATTTAAACCAATTGTATTCAAAGCCTATAATTTAATAAACTAACATTTTCATTAAAAGGTTTTATGTTATTTTATTTAAATGCTTTTAAAATCATCTTAAGTGATTAAATAAATAGTTCCATGGGGTCATGACGTTATCTCGAACGACAAAAATCTAGAATGCAAAAAAACTCGATAAAAAAACATTTTTTTTATCTAGAATGAACAAATCTCGAATGCATAGAAATCTAGAATGGACAAAAATATCAAAAAACTATATCTAGAAAAAAATCTTGAAAAAAATAAATCATTCTAAATTTTGTTGTACCTATATTTAAGGAATGCCCCATTGTTAAATATTTGGGGCTGGGGTCCCACTTGGGTGAATGGTTATTAATTATTATTAATTCTAGATTTTTGCATTCAAGATTATTTTTTTTTTCTAGATTTTTGTATGCCTAGATTTTGCTTTCTAGATTTTTTTTTCGAGATTTTTTTAATTCAGATTTTTGTTTTCGAGATTTTTACTTTCGAAAATTTTGCTTTCTAGATTATTTTTTTCTAGATATCGTGGTAGACCCAATTCCATGACTTTTTGAATTTTGATGGTTCTTTATCAGATTACATCAATACTTAAATGATATATTACCGTTTTGAAGAAAAAAATGCTTCGAGATTCCGGAATCGAAACCAGAAGGCTAGTGGTCGCTGGAAAATCGAAAGCTGTTTGAGAGTGGGTGCCAATACCCCCCATCTTATCTATCTTCCCAAAATTTGATCTTTAACTGCGAAAAACGCTATTAAAACTTTTAAACCCAACATAAACTGAAAGGAGTTAGGAAGAATACTAGTTTAAGTGTCTGAGAATTCCGAGTTCTTAAATTCATTATTATGAAGCAAACCAAAAGGGAATAACAAAAAATCAAACTCAGCAAAATTGAATTTTAAATACCATCAGCGGCGTATTCTAAGAGGCATAGAGATCTAGGAATTTCAGAATCATAATAATCAGGTCACAGGCCACAGAAAGAACCTCATTAAGTTGACGTAGAAAAAGAGTCATCAGTTAAAAAAGAAAATGCTTCCAATTATTTAAAAAATAAATAAAATGCGTTTCTTTTCTTTATTGCTTATAAGATGCTTTTGCTATTTAATTAATTTAAAATTAACTTGCACCGGTTTATGGTTCATTCTGCCAACACTCGTTAAGTTTTGAAGAGCTTTTGTCGATATAGCTCCATGTAATAGGTGGATTTTTGTTTGGTAAACTACTTTGTATCGGTTGTGATGCCTCAAGAAATTATAATTTGTGTATGAAAAAAGTATTATGTACTTAATCTATTGTATTAATCTTAAAAAAAAAGGGGCTTTCAATCAAAACTTCAAACGAGGTTGAAGCTAAGGCTTGCGATTGCGAAAATCATCAGATTCATCAAACAACACCGAATCACCATAAGCTATGTTGCGATCTGATTTTGTGGACTGTAATAAAACGGAGGTTATTTTACTTTATTTTTTCCAATTTTAGAATAGTTACCTCTCTAAATTTGTGCAGATACAAAGACAGTGGTTCAACATAGTTATCAAAGCCCAGGGTGGCAAAAGCGTATATAAGATCATCTCCATTGACGGTCTTACGATTTTCCGAGATACTCCTCTCGATGGCCTCCGAAGTGATAAACGATATAAACTCCGAAACGCATTCCTGAATGCATTCGCGTGCATCTTTAGCAATTTTCCCATTCGATGGTACGGGCATTTTCATGATTTTAATAATGTTGCAGATGGGAAGGAAGCGATCCTGCTCACGGAGCATAAACGAACTTGAATGCTTCCCAGAATCATCTTGAAAATATAATATGAGTACATAAATAAAAATACGAGACAATTTGAAAGAAAAACGAAATGAAAATTACCCGAACCATCTTCTTCTTCATCCTTGACCATAAAATCCCCAAGATACGGAGCATTATTTAATGAATCTCCGCTTGTGCTCATTGTTTGTTTAATTGAAATGATAGCAAATGAAAATCTAACTCAAAATTATGTTTGTTTTGAAAAATTGTCTTTTTATAATTTCGAAACAATTTGTTGTCCAAAGAAAGAAATAGGAAATTAAAACGCAAGTAAAAATATTTTACTTGAATCTTTTTTTGTTTTTTTTTTTTCTCTCTTCAAACGTCAAAGCGTTTCGTTTTTAGAGTGGACCAAATTGAAGAAATAAAAGAATGAATCCGGGTGTGTTGGGAAGATTATGTTTTTGTAGACCAGTTCAAAATTTTGTTTCAGACCACTGAAAAATCTCCTTTCACAGGAAGAAACAAGTTGTCCTCTTTCACACGAGGAAACAAGTTGCTGGAGATTTTTTGACTTCCCACCAATCGTAGACAGTTCAATCCTCTTACTTGGTGCCCTTCTCACCCAAAAACTGAAAGTTGCTGGAAACTCAGTTTCCTCGTGTGAAAGGGGACTTGTAGTTCCGAATGTTTTGCGTTGGTTTGGAGAACCTTATGTCGAATTCCTTTCAACAAAAGAATCGAATTTTTTTCTAAAAAGAATCGAATTTTTTTCTAAAAAGAATCGAATTTTTTCTGTCGTTGAAAGGAATACGAAAAGACGAAAAGAATCGATTTATTTTGTGATTTTTTTAATTTAATTTTATTTTATTGAGACTTAAAATACTATGACAATGTTTTCGAATTTCGTTACAGTGGCTTTTGGATAACTGCGGCTATAATGTGTTGCCTGCTTTGTACGGTGACTTTTATTTTTGTATGACTCATGGCTGTCAGATTAGTCAGATTATGGGTTGTTACTGCTCTTTCTCAGGAGCTTGAAGTGAGATAACTTGCTGGCGTTTTGCCGTGATTGTGTGTGTGCCACTTGACAGCAGCAATTTTGAAGTAAAATATCTAGAAAATATTCAATTTGCAATTTTTTATTAATTGAAAAACAACTATAAAATTCACAATATTCGTTGCAACCAAAAAGACAATTTGTTTCCATAAAAAAATTTGTTTTCACCACGCCATTCAATTTGACATTAATTTAGAAATTTCAAATCTTGTAAGTATGTGTGCAAATCGGTATAAAATCTTTCTTGATTCTTGCAAAATTAGCAAGATTTATTTTGACAGAAAAAATTCGAACTGTTCAGAAAAAAAATCGATTCTTTTAGAAAAAAATTCGATTCTTTTGTTGAAAGGAATTCGACATTGACGCCCATAAGCTATGCGCAAACCGACACGGTGGCGGTGGCGTTCGCGATAACTTTTATCGGGCGATAAAGATGCGTTCAAAAACCTGCTCACATCAACGCGATATATTTGTATCCCATATCTTATTTTATTATTTATATTTTTATAATCTTTGTTTGATAGATCATATAAAATGGAATTCTCCCGAACTTTTTCTATTAATTTTTAAGCATTTGAAGTCATTTTCAAATTTTCTTTTTTTAACTGTCATTTTTCTTCAGGCGATAAAGCAATCAAATGGTGCTTGCTGCGTTCAAGAACAGTCGCGTACTGAACGCAGTAGTGGAACGTGAACGCAATCCACATATCGCGTTGATGTGTGCCCCTCCATTGATTTACGTGTGCGGCATCCACATTGTTATCGCGATCGCCACCGCCATCGCGTCGGTTTGGGCGTAGCTATATTATTCACTCAATACGTCCAGATTAAAACTTAAATCCGGATGTAAATTATACAAATTCAATGTAAATACATCCGGATTTAAATTTTAATCTGATGTATCGAGTGAATAATATGGACATAAAGGTAAGACGGTAAGAGCGCACTCGGTGGAAATGCACTTCAGCACACCGGGCGCACTTTCGCACGAAACTGAACGAAACTTCACGTCGCGACAAATTTGGTCAAATTATCAACTTTGTCGCATAGTGCCGTGCCGTGAAGTGCAGTTGCCGCTTAGTGCGATGTAGCTCATACAATTTCCTACAAAAGTCGTGAAGTTCAGTTCTATATCGTTCAGAGCTATATCGCACTAAGCGACAACTGCACTTCACGGCGCGACACTATGCGACAAAGTTGGTAATCTGACCAACTGTGTGGCGACGTGAAGTTTCGTTCAGTTTCGTGCGAAAGTGCGCACGGTGTCGCTGAAGTGCAGTTCCGCCTAGTGCGGATCTACCTTAAATCTCCTTCAGGAAGTTTGCTATTATCGAACTAATAATTCAATAAGGTTTTCAGCCTCGACCAATTACACATTTTTAATTCATTCTTATCTACCTTTCCATTCAAAACACAAGCCAAAAATGGAATAAAATAGAACATTTCGGATAAGAAACGTGACTTCTGTCTCCAAACATTACGTGTTCTTCCTAATGTCTCATTTACACGAATGGCAAAATGCCATTATAGCTGGCAAATACAAGCCATTTTTCTTTTCATCGTGTAAATGCTCTAAATACTGGCATATTTTTGCCATAAAAAACTGGCAGAGAAAATTTGGCATTGAATGCCGCCATAAAATGGCATTGTGTAAACACTTTGCTGGCGCCATTTTCCAAATTATGCCATATTCGAAAAAGAATGAACATGTTTTTATTGTCAAAATGCCGTTTTAAATGTCAAAACGTTGAATATTGACGGCAGCTTTAAAAGGGATTATTTATTTATCAAAAAAAATAAAAATTGTAAGTAGATAGAAAATACATAAGTTTTAGTTTTCAATAAATATACTAATAAATTATTAATATTTAGGAAATTAAAAAGACATGAAACAAGGTAAAGAAATTAAAAAGGTGATAGAGAGACGTTCTTCTACAGATATTGCTTCACGCATATTTGTCTTTTCGTTCCTTACAGCTGTGGATATTTTTTCAGCGATAAAATCAAAATCTTCCGCGGACATTCTCACAAAGTTTTTGAATAACTCCGGGTCGTTATTTCGGAGCTTTCCCTGCAGAGTTTCAAAAAAACTTCCTCCTTCTAAAAACAGTGGTGGAACCCAATGTGCCCGGATGGCATAGGGACTGCATCTCTTCTTTCTCATCTTGTAGTACCAAGAATGCTCCTAACAAGGCAATTTGTTTTTATATATTACTTTCTTTAGTTAAAAATTGATATTTGTGCAACTTTCTTTCGACTTCAAAAAATTCCGTTAATATGGCTCGTTTATGGCAGTCATGTAAATACATTATTTCTTTCCTTGCCATTTAATACTGGCAATAGTAATGCCAATTATTTAACCAGCCAATCTTTGGTTCGTGTAAACGCTGCCATTATAAATTTATTTCGTCCATTATTTTTTTTGGCAGAAATATTGGCAACTATGCCAGTCGTGTAAATCCGGCATAAGGGTCCAGTTATAGCTTTCATTGAAACTTATCATTGAAACACAAATCCGTGGATTTTTTTTTGATAAGTCGGTCATGGCAATCATTGAATCTTGGTTGTCATTGAAAAGATCTGTCGAAAGAAAAACTATAAACATTAATTTTGAGGCTAGAGTTGATCATTAAATCTTTGTATATAAACACTATAGTACTCTCATGGAACAGAAAAAATTAGTTCTGTTCCGGCTCTCGAACGGCGCAGCCATTGACTTACTATATATGGACTGCCAGAAGCCAACTTCACGATGGTTCCACCTATAACTAAACGCCGCTAGCGCTAACATAAGACAAGCGGAAAACGCGGTGAAATATTGTGACACTTCAGTTTTGTGCTTGTTTTTTTTTCATTCCTTTTTTCATTCACTTTTGTTTGTTTTTTTTTTTGTGATTTTAGAAAACTTTATTTACAAAAATAAATAAAAGATTATGAATAAATTAAATGTATTAATCCCACCGCATAATTTTGAACGCATATCTGTGAAAAAAAGTTATAAAATTCTGTGAAACTTAGCGCTTTGGCTGTTCTCACAGAGCATGAAGACCTAGTCAAGAAGGTTCTGGTGACCAAAGAAATTTATCCCCAAGTGCGACTGGTTATGGATCGGTTTCCGGCCGTGTAGACATCCTCTTTAGTTAGAATCTCTCCTACGACACTCGTGCTAGCTAGAATTGCGTCCAAGTGCATCCTGGCACTTGGCACAAGTAAAACTGTTTGCAACCCATTGACACAGGACGAGTCTTTTCGGTCAACATGTTCAAATTGATTCATGAGATTTTCAAACTAATCGCTGTATTCTCTGCCAAAGATGTGAGCCCAAATCTCAGTAGTCAACACACAATGGTAGATGTAGAGATAATATGTAGAGATTCCAATCAAGATTCCATTTGTGGCTCACCGTTGTTTCCAACCTCAGTCATTATTCGAAAATGTAATCAGACTGTCACTAGTTGATGTTTCAGCGAGGAACTGCTTCGAACCCTCAATCAATGACCACCAGTGATCCGTCAGAAGTTGTTTAAATGTGCTCTCGAACCATTCTGGTAAGTTTTTATTAAAGATGATGTGGATAAGATTTAAGTTCCTGGAAAATTTTTTCCGTCAAATCTTAATCGGTATTAGTACATACAAATGACGACGACTTTCTTGTATTTTTATTTCCTCAACTGCCATGCTGGTACAAGAGAGCCTGACCAGATTCTCATTTGAGCGATGTAACAGGATCGAGTTTCGGATTGAATTGGAAAACTTTTGGCGGAATTATTTGCTACAAAAAACAACATCAATTAAAATCAATATAATATTTATGTACTTGAAAAAATTATCTCCAAATGCTGTTGAATCACCATTTTTTATCCAAATTTAAACAAAAAATATTTTTATAAAAATCAAATTTACCACGCAGGTCGCATGACGCAAAATGTGAAATGAAAATTAAAATTATACACAAACGTCAAAATATAAATTTTAGCAAAAACAGATTGCTCATTTTTGTATAATAAATAACAATAGATGTCCGTAGTTTCTATGGCAAAAAAAGCTTGCTCAGACAAAGTAGGAACAGATGGCACTGAAAATAGTTACTTCTCTTTGCCGCGTGTCCTACCATAGCGCTCATGTCACTAGTGAGAGGTGGAACCATTTTCATTTCGGAATTTGTATGGAAATGACGCTCCACTAGCAGTCCATATATAATAGGTCAATGGGGAGGAAGATAAAAAAATAGGATTATATTAATATTATTTTGACAACAATAATGAGAGGGAGACGGTTGAATCAGATGTTTTTAACCCAGCGGCTGCATTAGCAATATTGAGGAAATAAATTGCTTGGCTTGTTCAAATCCCTTACCTCTGTTGGGGGGGAATTTAAGAACCGCGAGTTAAAAATAAAACACCGAGTTGTAAGGTCGGGTATGCTGTTTATTCGAACTAAACTATTGTTGCATGGCAAGAGGAAGCGGTGTAAACGTAGGGTAGGAAAAGGATTTGAAAGGAAGTGGAACGGAATGGAAGGGAAAGGAATGTCTAGTTCGAGGAACGTGGCCTGCTTGCGAAGCTCGGCTTGAACTCGCCGGATGGGGGGGGGATCTTGCCTGCGAACTTGACCTCACCTGTCAACAAAAACATACATCAGGCCTGAAATAATGATACCATACGACGGACGGACTTTTCACCACACCAGGGCGCTGCAGGTGTCGAGGCAGCGTAGCCATAACCCACCCAACCTGGAAGTTCGTTGGCCAGTATTTGAACTTCCCCAATTAAAATAGTTATATACCGGTTCTGGTCACTCCATATCACCTGTTACTTAGCCATCCATCCGCACCCCTGAAAAACTATTTCAATAGATCATGTTTCATTCAAGACGAAACAAGAAAAAGACACAAAAATTTTCATCCAAAAAGGCGTCTATGAAGTTTTATTTTACTGGCAAAAAAAAATCATTAAGTAAGAATATAGAAATCATGTACAAAAAAATCAATATATAAATCATTAATTTTTAATTATCTTTACAGAAAATTATTCTTAATAAAGTTCACAAACAAGCTGAAAAAAAGAAACAAGAAAACAATATGACAATGAGGTGTTTCCCAAGACACATGAAACTGTACCCTTTTTGGTACCTAAGTTGGTTAGGATGGGGGTTGTCGACTTAAAAATTCCCTGCCTCAATAGAGCTCTTTGGAGGAGGACTAATCTTTTCATAACTTAACGGATCGCGAACAAACACTTAAGATACACCACTTATCACTTACAAAAAAGGTAGATATTGAATTAAAAAAAAAATAGATTATAAATAAATGAAATGCAAAATATTTATCAAAAAAAAAGCTTCAACGCCACTTAAATTCCAACAAATTACATATAATTTAAGCAAATACAAAAAAAAAACTTTAATTTAACAAAAAAATTATCCTCTTCTGGATACATGGGATTTTAAAACTCTTTAAATTTACATTAGGTTAACCTTGCGGTCTAATTTCAACCGCACCAAAAAATTGTTGAAGATAATCCTTTTCTTCTTTAAGTTGCATATAGAATATTTAAATATATATATTGGTACCTTGATATTCCTTTTTTTTTTCTCTCTTTTTATTACAGACTCACTGTAGTTTTCTGTGGTGGAGTGTTCCAATCGTTGGAGCTGGTGTTTCACGAACCGTGGTCTTGAAGCACAAAAGGGTATAAATCGAACCCGATGTCAACATCTGACTCTTGGATCACCAGCAACCAGGAAATATGTCGTGTTCAGCGTCCTCGTGGATACAGACGTATTTTGTCCAGAGGGATTTCTGCTGTGACGAGTTTTCTTTCGGGTAAGAAATGTGTCCGGAATCAAAGCCCAAGACCACAATCCGCGAAATAGTATGGCTTTTAGGTTCCAAAATTAAAAAAAGTTCCAACAAAAAGATACCAACAAAAAAATTTCTGGCGGCCCAGTCCTTCACTGGTAACCTGGAACCGCCTGAATTCAAATTTTCGTATTTTAGCAACCTATATAGAATTTATTCACTTGTTGTAATATATTTTCAATAAAAACTTTGATTTGAAACTCACCCTCTAATGTTGTATTTTTGTATTTAATATTAAATGTGTCTAAGTTGACAAGTCATTCCTAGCGATCACTCGTAAGTATATCTCTATATTCTGATTTAAAACGAAAATGATTTTAATTATCTTACAATATAAATTACATAAAAAAATTATCAAAAAAAACACGTACTCTGTAGAAACCAATTTTTTGTATCGCGGTAGAGTAATATAACTGGTAACGTATAGAGATACCGAAGGAGCTTAAAGACGTAGCTCTATTTAGATCGACTGTCGGAGGAAATTTGAGTGAGGACAGTCGATGGTCAGTTCCATTTGCGGTACTAGAATCATCCCACTTTGGATCAGTTATTCCTCCTCCCACATTATTCGGGTCATACGATTCAGTTCATCCGCTAGTTCTTTCAATAAATTTGTTGTTCTTTTTTTTTGTTTTTTTTGTTTATATTTACAAAACGTCAATGTATTGGCCCTCATTTCCTCTCCCTTTCTCATCTGAGATTTTGTTACCTCTCTTCTCTCTTTTCAAATACCCTTTCCTATTTCCGCCAATAGATGGCAGCACACACACAAGTTTATCCTCCGATGTCACTGGGACCACTTCTGGGGGATAATTCGGAGATATCAGTTCACAAAGGAAACAAAAATATCAGAAAAAAAAATCAACAAAACTTCAAAAACTCTAGGGTGAACAAGATTTTCTCTCAATGGTATCTGAAACTGGATTCGACCAGAAGACCTATTGTTATATGAGGTTGAGAGTTCGAAATAATGTCAGGGTATTTTTTTTTCAGTTTTCGTTAGGGTTGTTTCTCCCCTTCGAAACTCCGCGCACCGGTCAGAATCTTCACCTAAAAGTCCATCACTGTTCATATAAAACAAAATTAATTACGTAGAAACTCGCCCAAATGCAATAAACCTCACAGCAATGGAACACACCCAATACTAGGCGTGTTTTTTTGCAAGCCCGGGGGTTATTGGACGAAAAAAACGACGACGGGGCTTAATGAAAAACTTGGCAGCACCGTGTAATGTGCAGTGACATTTCGAAATCAGCTGACAGATTGACAGTGACAGAAGAATTTGAATTTAAAAAAAAATAATTCCTTAAATAATTTTTACCAGAAAATTGGTTATTTTATTAAGAATAACTCGAAATTAATTTAATTATCTTTGCCGTGTATTCGAAAGTCTAAAAGTAGTACAAAAAAAATGTTGAGTAACAAAAATTTAGGCTTCTACAAGAAGGTGTTGTCCAAAGGACTTGGATAAAATGAGCAAAACTTTTGGATTCCCCGTAGGAGCTTCAACTTTAACTGAAGAAGTTAGTATTGATGTAGGATCCCATATCGCAGTAGATTTATAAAAGGTATACACTCTGACAACATAGAAATTATCCTACTTCATTTACTAAATTTCTTTTTGGTGAACGCTTCAGTGGAGGCAAGATCTTGTTAAAGCTGGATTAATGGGTCGTAAATCTGGAAAGGTATGATTTTTGTACGAATGAAAATCTAAGGACGGTCGAGAGGTCAATCAGGAAGCTCTCGAAATCATCAAACAATAGCAGTGTTGAAGATATAGAATTGCGTATGGTTTCTCGATTTATCTACGAAGCTGTTCTCTGTTTGGGAGAGGAAATTCTCGATAGCCCATTGGAAGGTGATATCGGTGCTGTATTTGGTTTGGGATTCCCACCATTCACCGGTGGTCCATTCCGTTAGGTTGATCAATATTCAGCATCAAAATTAGTCAACAAAATGCAATCATATTCTGATTTATATAATGCACCTTTCAAACCAGCTCAAACTTTATTAGATATGGCTAATGGTCCATCAAAGAAATTTCATATAGAAAAAAACAGCTTCGAAATTGTAAGGTATATTTAAAAAATCAATAATACCTACTGATGGTTCTGAATATAAAGGCAAGCGAAAGAAGATATATCGAAATTAAGTGCACTTAAAAAGTTATAATTTATGTAAAAAAAAAATATAATACACAACCTTGCATTTAATGTATTTATTTCTAAAAACGAAATCATAAATATATGTCTTAACGTTATGTTTATAAGAAAATAAAATCATTTTTTATCTAAAAAAAATAACTGGTGGTCCTAAGAAGTTCAATGCGAAGCATGTAGATTCTTATTAGTTTTTTTTTCCTCGGTTTGCAAGAGCACAAAGAGTTTGAAATCTTCAGAAAACGCACCTTATGCGATTTAACGCAGTTTGATGAAAAGTCTGTCTAAATACCTACCCGACAGCGCGTACGCGAAAATGATTTGGGGTAGGTGCTTGCTTCATTGGGATGATTGAAACGGTTTAGAGTTCTTACTTAGGTCCTCTTACATTATTTAAAATTCATTTTCAATTCAATAAAAAATTAAAAAAAATTTCTATCTAAAAGTAATTCTGCCATGATTTTTGAAAATTGAACAACGGCGGAATTACTTTTAGATAGAAATTTTTTTAAATTTTTGATAGAATTGAAAATGGATTTTGTGTAACGTAAGAGGACCTACGTAAGAACTCAAAACCGTTTCAATCATCCCAATGAAGCAAGTAGTTTTGTAGTTACAGCATTTTTTATGTAACCGTCAAACAAATTTCGTATGATTTTCTATTGAAATTCTTGTAAGAGCTACATAAAAAATTCTGTTATTTCAAAACTATTTGATTCATTGGAATGATTAAAACGGTTTTGAGTTCTTATTTAGGCCCTCTTACGTTATACATAATTCATCTTCAATTCAATAAAAAATTTAAAAAAATTTCTATCTAAAAGTAATTCTGCCATGATTTTTGAAAATTGAACAACGGCGGAATTACTTTTAGATAGAAATTTTTTTAAATTTTTGATAGAATTGAAAATGGATTTTGTGTAACGTAAGAGGACCTACGTAAGAACTCAAAACCGTTTCAATCATCCCAATGAAGCAAGTAGTTTTGTAGTTACAGCATTTTTTATGTAACCGTCAAACAAATTTCGTATGATTTTCTATTGAAATTCTTGTAAGAGCTACATAAAAAATTCTGTTATTTCAAAACTATTTGCTTCATTGGAATGATTAAAACGGTTTTGAGTTCTTATTTAGGTCCTCTTACGTTATACATAATTCATCTTCAATTCAATAAAAAATTAAAAAAAATTTCTATCTAAAAGTAATTCTGCCATGATTTTTGAAAATTGAACAATGGCGGAATTACTTTTAGATAGAATTTTTTTTTAATTTTTGATAGAATTGAAAATGGATTTTGTGTAACGTAAGAGGACCTAAATAAGAACTCAAAACCGTTTTAATCATTCCAATGAAGCAAATAGTTTTGAAATAACAGAATTTTTTATGTAGCTCTTACAAGAATTTCAATAGAAAATCATACGAAATTTGTTTGACGGTTACATAAAAAATGCTGTAACTACAAAACTACTTGCTTCATTGGGATGATTGAAACGGTTTTGAGTTCTTACTTAGGTCCTCTTACGTTACACAAAATCCATTTTCAATTCTATCAAAAATTAAAAAAATTTTCTGTCTAAAAGTAATTCCGCCGTTGTTCAATTTTCAAAAATCATGGCAGAATTACTTTTAGATAGAAATTTTTTTTAATTTTTGATAGAATTGAAAATGAATTTTAAATAACGTAAGAGGACCTAAGTAAGAACTCAGAACCGTTTCAATCATCCCAATGAAGCAAGCACCTACCCCAAATCCTATAGTGACATGCCCAAGCAGGTGGGTTGCTTGTACGCCGTAATGCTGGATGCTAGCACTGTATTTATGTAAGCAAGCAAAAAAAGCATAGAAGTGAGAAGCACTTAATTTCGCGTACGCTGTCGGGTCTTTAGACAGACTCTTCATCAAACTGCGTTAAATCGCATAAGGTGCGCAAGTCTTCAAGTGATAAATAACTTTTGTGTGCAATTGAATTCGATGATTGATTTTCACCTGTACTAGGACCTGGTGTTGTACCTGTTGATGGAGCTTCGCTTTGCTGTTTACGACTGCATCCCGATGCTCGAGAGCCATTTCGGCCATCCGTTTCAGACAAATCTCCATCGCCAGCACCTTCACTTCCCTGTGAGAAATCCGTATTTCCACAAACGTTGCGTTTTCATCATCTACCGTTTCATCGTCAGATTCATTATCGGTATAGTGCAGCGAATAGAAAATAAGAGAACCACTCTAGTGCATCCACATAGTCTGTCCAGTGTCTTACAATAAGCAGCCGAGACAAATTGCTCGTTAGGGACCTCAATGGTGGTGATGAGTTTAAAGTCCTGCAGAGATCGTAGTTGCATACTTCCATCAGCACACACTACACAAAGAGCACACAAATTTAGCTTATCAGCAAGAATATTTTTTATATTTTACAAATAAAAAGGTATAACTTACCTTTCGAATCGCCATCTTTGTGTTCAGACATTCTGAATTTTCAGATGAGAATTTCTTGTCTGAAAATTCAGATGAAACGTAACTAAACGTAACTAAAAGTCAATAAAAGTCATCTAAATTTTTATGACAGCTGGCCAATCAGAAGCTCCAAAAATTCAGAAATCTGAAAATTCAGATGTAAAACGTAATCGATTGAACGCACCCATTTTTATTTTTTATGTAAATTGTAAAACGAAAATTGATTAACGTCGGTTTTGACGTTTCTATACAATTTATCGATAACTTAACCAAAGTTGTATTTGGTAGCACAGTTTTTAGCTTGTCCAAGAGTTTAGCACCGAGAATTCTGTACGCTTAAGCTAATCCCGCAGGAGGATTAGTTGTTGTTGTATTTAACATGGTGATTGTTAAGCCCCGCCGTCGTTTTTTTCGTCCAATAACCCCCGGGCTTGCAAAAAAACACGCCTACTATAAGAGTATAATTGTATCCTGAACGCGACCAACTACTAATGCATCTTTGGTTTATAATTTGTAGTTTCGATCGTCGACCATTCACAATTTCCGTCCATTCATCATCATATTTCGACCGGAGCCGCATCTACTAGTTAGGTAAGTATTCATCTTGTTTTATTATAAATTATAATAAAATACTTTAGGTTTTTCATTCTTTTGTTTTTTTTTTTTTTGTAAAGTAATGTATTTATTTCTTTTCAGATGGTGGGTATAAAAAGGCGGCCGTAACAAAATTTCCGTCCTTGTAGGATTCAGTCCAACTACAAGGGCGAGAAACAAAATGGACGCATGTTCAAGGGATTTATGGAAACGTGGGGAGCTACCCACGCTACTCAAGCCAGGCAAACTTTTTACTGCTATGCATTCATACTAGGCAAAAGTAAGTGATTTAAAAGGTACAGTCTTCAAATATGTACTTATTATTGAAAAATATATTTTATCATTATAGATTCTCGTGACTATGATCGTCAAACAACAACAATAATGAACGATTGTACCAGCGAACACGGTATCATCCGGAGAGGAACATTTTTTTTTTTTCCAAGTGGCGTACTGCCAGGATTTTTAAAGGTCATTGACCTTCGAAACACAGCTGATGCTCCACGCGATAGGGCTTTCTTTCATTGGTGAGTCGTGCTACTAACCTGGAATCACTAACAGCTGACTTATATAACAAATAAATGAAGTGTATAAACAGTGCAAAAGCAAATAAATAAAACAAAATCTAGCAAAGGAACTAATATACCTACTTTAATATCACAGATGGAATTATTCTAGTATTATATCACAGTTTAAGCATCACAGATTTTGTATTCGAGGTTTTTTAAGTAGTTTTTAAGAGAAGATAAAACATTTTTTTTTTTTTTTGAAGAATGAAATCTTACTTTCAAGATTTGGATAATCGAACAAGCACGAAACTTATACGTTTATAAGATAGCTTTAACTCAAAAGTGAAAAAATAAATAAATAATAAATTAACAGTTTAATAAATAACACGTAGATTTTGATTTGAAGTTTAATACATAACAAAATAAAACAAATGAAATAAAAAAAATGTTCAATTATGAAAGGTGCAAATTGAGCATGCAACCGTTCGATAAAATATTGCATAGGTATGAACTATGAAGTGAATATTGTGAAACCAAAATTCGCAATTTAGAAATTTTACAGTGCTGTGCACATAAAACATGCATTTGTTTGAACGTTTTCTAAATAAATTTGAATGGAATAATAGTTAAATATTTCAGGTACTATGTGACAAAATAATATAAATAAATGGAAACAGACATTGGGTTCTGTTCATGGTTTATACGGAATTACTTAAATATAATCGACGATGAGTTTCTTCCGTTAAAGGAAACTTTAATTACTCGTGCATGCTTAATCGAAAGTGTGAGTGTAGAGGTACGTGAATTCAGAGCTTCAATTGGCTTTGACGGCACTCAAATAATTCTTTTGGAAAGAGTGTTACTAGGTAACTCTACGTTTTGGGGTTGCTTATAACTAATCAGTCTTGAGTTCTCGTGTTTTATTTAATTGCTTATAACTAATCAGTCTTATGTTCTCGTGTTCTATTTACGCTTATAACTAATCAGTCTTAAGTTCTCGTGTTCTATTGACGCTTAGCATGCATTTATCCAGTCTGTGGTTATTGTTTTATGTCTTTTGCGTGGAAAATACCTATTTTCTTGCCGGATAAATTTTCCAACTCGTACATTTGGTTGCCTACTTGTTTTACTACGCGACTTTTAATGTATTTTGGAGAAAGTTTTTTCGAAGAGTCGCTTAAACTAAAATTTCGCCTATAAACTTCCTGTCCGGGCAGAAATCTAATGCTTTTAGTTCGGGTGTTATAAGTTTTCGCTGATTTCACATTGGGCTTAGAAATATTTTCGCGAATCTGTTTTCGTATACACTGCAGTCGTTGTTGACGAGGGATGGTGAACAATTCACTATCTTCTGCAGCGTTCAGTTTCCGTGCCAGTTCATAGCTACTACCGTGTGTCATCATATTAGTTCCAAACAAAGCAAAATATGGTGACACACCTATAGCGCTATGGACTGAACTTCTCAACGCACCAGCGACTTCGCTGAGGTGTAAATCCCATTCGCGTTGGTCTGTATTAAGATATGACCGGATAGCTGCAATCAAAGTTCGGTTAACCCTTTCTGATGCATTCGACTGCGGTGCATAATTAGCAGTTTTGAAATATTAAAGACATCATCGCGATACTTGAAGTATTAGCATTTTTCAATGCTTTTAAGAACACGAATTTAGACAAATGATCTAGGACGATAAAGACATAAGCATTTCCGGACTTAGATCTTGGATAAGGACCTAAGAAGTCCACATACAATTTTTCAAATGGACAATTGGTACAATAGGAAGTCACGATAGGTGGACGCGAGACTTGGTTGGAAGCTTTACATTGCTTGCACACAGAACAGTTAGACACATAGTGACGAATTTGTACAGTCACATTGGGCCAATAGAAGTATTGACGGATTCGGTGCAGGGTCTTAGCAATCCCACCATGAGCTACATGTGGTGGATTGTGGGCATTGCTTATAATGTCGTCAGTTAAGCCTGATGGAACCCAAAGTAGCCAAGTATGCTCAACCATAGTTTCATCTCCCTCGCTTCTAAATGCTCGTTTATATACGAATCCGTCTTCTACTTTGAGATCCGGAAGTTCTTCAGGATTGGCCTTTATTGTGTCCATTAGACTCGCGTACTCTGCAGAACGGAATTCTTCAGATTCTAAGTCGATCAAAGGTGCTATTTCTTCTATTGCCAGAGAATCTACATGTACCCGAGAAAGAGTGTCCGGTACCATGTTTAGCGTTCCTTTTCGGTGCTGTATGTCGAAGGCATAGGACTGCAACAACAGACTCCACCTAGCGAGCTTACCACTCAGATCCTTCATGGTCATAAGCCATTGAAGGCTGGAGTGATCTGTGATTACGGTAAAGTCCATGCCCTCGACATACGGCCTGAACTTTTTCACTGCCATTACAGCCGCCATACACTCCTTCTCGGTCACACTGTAGTTTCTCTGGCTCTTGTTGAATTTCTGCGAGAAATACGCTATAGGAACCTCTTCGTCACTAGAATTTTTTTGAAATAATACCGCTCCTATGCCGGTATCAGACGCATCGCACTGTATATAAAATTTTCTAGTGAAGTCTGGATGGGATAACACAGGTGCGGTAGTGAGAGCCTTTTTTAGATTTTCAAATGCCTCCATTGCCTCACCCGTCATCTGGAATTTTGTATTCTTTTTCTTTAGCAGGTCCGTCAAGGATGCAGCAAGGCTGGAAAAATCTCGAATAAACTTCCGATACCACCCTGCCAGACCAAGTAGCCTCCGAACCTGACGAGGGGTTTTGGGAATAGGGAAATCCACTATTGCCTCCACCTTCGCCGGGTCGGTTTTGAGCTTCCCACCACCAACTATGAACCCCAAATACTTCAGTTCTTTGAAGCAGAACTTCGATTTGGTCAAGTTGATGGTGAGATTCGCTTTACGCAAGCACTCAGCCACTTCGTCTAACAGGGCAATATGGGTCTCGAAGTCAGGCGCCATGATGACCAAATCATCGAGATATACAAAGACACGATCCCTAAGTCGTGCAGGAATCACCTTGTCCATCAGCTGGCATAACCTTTGGGCTGCATTGCACAACCCGAAAGGCATGACAGTAAATTGGTACAAGGGTCTTCCCGGTACCGAAAAGGCAGTCTTTTCCCTACTCTGTCTCTCCAACGGTATTTGCCAGAATGCTTCCTTTAGATCTATACTACTAATGTAGATAGTATCTGGTAGCCGGCTGAGGAGCCCCTCGATATGGGGAAGAGGATTCGCGTTCTTTTTCGTCAGCGAGTTCACCTTGCGAGAATCCAGACAAAGTCTGTTCTTACCTGGTTTTCGCAAGAGAACCACTGGTGAACACCACGGACTCTCACCCTCCTCGATAACGCCGCGCCGAGGCTCAACATCCGGTCTAACTCTTCATACAAAATGGCTTGTACCGCAGGAGAAACAGGGTAGTGACGCTGTTTCACAGGGATCGAGTCTCCAGTATCGATGACGTGCTCCATGAGCGCCGTCTTACCGAGACCATCGCGGTCGAAATTGAGAAATTTCTGCCTGACCGCATCCAATCTGGACTGCTGTTCCGGAGTCAACTGGTGAGCATTTGAATCATCTACTTCATTCGAAGTGGAAAGCGAACTTATTATGTTCTCAGCGAGTTTAAACTTGCGCCAGAAATCGACTCCTAGGTAAATCTCTTGGTCCAAACTGGGAACCAAGAAAAAGGTTATTTCGTTATCTTCATCTTTGTATCTAACAGAGGCTATTACTTTTCCTACTATTTTTTGACTTTTTCCGTCAGCTGTTTTTACCCCGGACTTAAATGGAAGAATTTTAAGGTTAAGAGACTGAAGCAATTGTAAGCAATTTTTGCCTAGAATGCTTATACTTGCTCCACTATCTAGCAGACCAAAAAGCTCTTTACTACCTACTAATATTTTAGCATAAGGACGAGGATCGGAAGAAACATCTATAATAGTGGACGATATATGGGCTCTCTGTTCTCTTCTGGCTTGATACCGTTCTCGGGCTTTTAAAATATTATTGGATACTGCACTTTGGGGATTATTAAAAATTCTCTCACGGGCTTGATTATACTCTAATATTCTCTGATGCAAGGGTTTAATACGTGAGGTAATTTTGTTTATATCTTTACTAAAACTATCATCAGTTTCTCTTTTTAAAATAACAAACTTTTCATTTTTATCTACAGAACTATATTCTAAACTTTCCTCAGTTGGTTGGTCAGTTACTGACGTTTTGACTATTGGGGGTTTCGAGCCTGGGTTGAACGCGACTCCCCCTAAGATTTCGCGTTCTTCGTCCGGTTTTCCGGGTAACACTTTGGGCAATGTGGAGTTTTTACACCCTCATTACCACATCTATAACAAAACACATTCAATACCTCCGAATCACATTCAAAATAAGTGTGACCTGAAGTTTTACAGTTCCAACAAACTAACTTCGTGGTATCAGCATACTTGCGAGCGGGGATTTTTGAGCGATCTCCGCCCAATTGAAAGGCTGCCACTTGTTCATCTGTTGGATGTATCACTTCTTCTTCATATTCAAGTTCATTGGCTGCAAACTTCGTGGGAGCTTTGAACGGCTTTGGAAAGTTTTGATCGCGCCTTGGAAAAGCTATTTCAGCATCTTTGCAGGCATATCTCAACTGATCCAATGTAAATATTGGCATTGGAAAACTAACGTTCTGAGCTTTTCATGTAAGTTTTTCTTAAGGATTTTGACTACGTCAAATTCGGGAATCTGGATTCGTAACTGAGATCTGAGCCTATTAATAGCTGCGAAGAAATCGTCAATGCTTTCCCAAGAAGACTGCTTACGTTCCATGATATCACGCATTATTTCGTAATCGGATTTCAGATTTTTGAACTGACGCATTAACGCTTCTTTCAACATTGGCCAATCAGGTCTAAAATTATGTCTTTGGAATTGCCAAAACCAATCATAAGCCGCTCCGGAGAGTAGCAAGTGAAAATCTCTCAAAATCTCGGACCATTGACATCCATGCTGGACTTGAAGAGTTTCCAGCCGAAATATAAAATCCTCAACGGTAAGATGTTCAGGTTTACCGTTAAAGTTTATCCCCCACTTATTAATTTTTATTGGCCCTCTTACAGGTGGATTCAAGGAATTGTAAGGAGGTGGCGGTCGACTGAAAATTGGATTCGTACCGTTTCTGGGTTGCTGGTAAGCAAAGTCCCTAAAATCTTCCGCTTGGAACGTTCGCTCTGGTATCAGCCTAAATGGTTCATTTTGCCTATTATTTTGTTGGTGTACGTGAACGAAAGAACTCGTTCTTGGATCAACCTGAAGTTGATGTGAAACTGGAGGGGGGGCTTGAAATTGAGGTGCTGAGTGAGAAACATTCTTTCTTGCCTCTTGGTCGGCAGAAGGAGCAGCACGACTAAGACTCAATTCTCTCATCATTCCTCCCATCTCATGTTGGATTGCGTCCTTCAAAGTATTGGTGATTTCAGACCGTACAGAAGTCTGATAAGAAGAAAACGCATTTAGTACGGCTAGGTTGATGTACGCTTTCAAATCTTCGGGTACTATTGTCCTTTCCTTACCACCACTAAGGATTATTGGATGTACCTGTGTTTCTGCCAGTCCCTACTTTGACTGATGCAGTCGTTTGTTTGTTAGACGGGCGTGATATAATTTGCCTGTTGGGTGGGTCTGGTTTGGAGGCCGCCCCCTGATCACTCAAACTACTAAAAGAGGGTACCCTGATTGAATCGATAGTACTGTCATTAAAACCGGGAGGTAATGGTATGTCGGTGCTTACCGGTCGATCTGCGGACGGGAATGGTATGCCTAATGCGGGAGGAGAATTTCTTGCCGGACGTTTCGGTAAGTAAGAAGGAGTCGACCCTCTTCTATCTTCTTCTAGTTCCGCATTTTCGAATCATTCGCCTAATCTGTTCTTCTTTTTTAGACAAAGTCATTTTTAAATCGTTCGAGAAACAAAATATTCAACAAAAAAAATTAACACTATAACCAGGTAAGTTTTTGAAAACAAAAATATATTTCAGTTATAAGAAGGAAGAATCCAAATTATAAGATTGGTCTTCAAACAAAAACTTGTTAAACAAAATCAATTTTCGATTCAAAATAGCTTTTAACGGCCTTTAAGTCCTACAAAAACTGGCGTTTCGTCCCGGCGATCTCACTTGCACTCATCAGTTGACTAGTGAGGGCCTTTGTCAATACGCAATTTTTGCTAAGTTCAGTTCATCTTACATAGATTTCGTGACGAATACCTAGTGTGAACTATATCCAACAAGACTAGAATTCCTAATCATTAAATTGGAAGTTTTTGTTTTTGTATTTAGCCCAGGGCCTGGCTAGTTTATATAAGAGGGTTTTTTTTTAATAATACAAATTCTATATACTATTCTACTGAAATACATCAGCCAAGTAGAAGACTTAGCCGTTAAAAGCTATTTTGAATCAATAATTCAACAAAGTCCATTAAAATAGTGCTAAGTCTTCTACTTGGCTGATGTATTTCAGTAGAATAGTATATAGAATTTGTATTATTAAAAAAAACCCTCTTATATAAAATCAATTTTCTTTAGAAAATTTTAACTTATAAACTAAAAATCAACAAAAAAATTGTATGAACGCAAAAAAAATTATTTTAAACAAAAAACTATACGAAAATGAATACTGTAATTATAAAAGCTTAAACAATTTATTGACTATTGTAATATTTTAAGAAAATTATGAAAACGATCAATAAATCCTAAATATTATTTTAAAAAATTGGTTTCTTTTAAATAAAGTAGGGAACAAAAATTAAACACTAGAAAAGGAATGAGAACAAATGAAGATTGTTTTTTTTATGCGAAAACAGAACTAAAAAAGTTAAACAACAAAATGAGTATAAATATATATGTAACTATAAGTACAAGAAAAATAAATATGTACAAAAAAGAATGTTGTCAATACAACAAAAATCTTGAATGTTCTGGTATATGTAGATCAAGGTATTTCACTATACGAAAACAAAGGAGTGAGAACCAAGAACAAATCTGTATTTTCAAAAAAAAACTCTTGAACACAATTAGAAATAACCAAAGCAAATACGATATTATATATAAAAAAACGTTTAAAAAAATTTAATTAGAAAACTAATAATTCAAAAAAACAAGTTTGAAAAGTTCAAACCAAAAATTATAAATTGCAAAAACTTTGACTTATACTAAGTTTTCCAAAAATATTAATCTTTAAGGAAAAAAATTCAACAAAAGATTTTAAGAAACACAAATTCCTAAATTATTAAGTTTAATATTTGAACTGTAAAGTTATATTAAAACAAGAAAAAAAAATCATTAACTTATCGAAAATATCACAGATATCAGTTCTTATTTCAGTAAGTAAGACCTTCTTCTTGTTTTTTTTGGAAAAAAAAATTATTTAACACTTATTTAATTTGGTTTTTATTTTCAATTGTATTTTTAGGAATTCTTGAATACATATAGTTGAATTTTGGTTTTAGATAAAGTTTTCTCAATTGATTAACATGTACAATTTTGGTTTGATTTCCAATTCTTATTATATATCGAACATAACTTAGTTTCTTAGCAATAATACAATTGATCCATTTTGTATAACTTTTGATATGATTTCTATACATACAACCCTCCCCAACTTTATATGAAGTCAATTTATTATAAAACTGTTTTTCTTTATGTTTTTTTCGTTTATAAGATACAAAATTAGCTTTATTTTCCAAATTAAAAGAAACTTGTTTTTTATTATTGATTAAATCAAGTAAAACTTTTGGCTTGAATGAAGATAACATTTCTGATGGGGACGTTGATGTAACAGAGTTCGGAGTGTTTCGGTGATGCATCAAAAATTTGGTAATATGGTCGCGCAAATCTACATTTTGTTTATTATGCAACATATGTTTTTTTAAATTATTCTTAACAATCTGAACATGTCTTTCGGCCAAACCATTTGATTGCGGATGGTATGCAGGGCTATGAAGTAGTTCAATTTGATTACCATCGCAAAACTGTTTAAATTCCCAAGAAGCAAAAGGTGGCCCATTATCCGTAACTATGGTGGTTGGTAAACCAAACACCGAAAAAATTAAATTTAGCTTTTGGATTACACTTTTAGCGTTTGTTGAATTCATCTGTACAACCTCAAGGTACTTGCTATATGAATCTATTAGAAGGAGAAACATTTTACTTTGAAAATAAAAGAAATCCAAGTGTATTCTTTGAAACGGATACAAAGTACTGGGCCATTTAGTTTTAACGATTTCTTTTGGAACATTTCTAGCAGCCTGACATTCTTTACAAGACTCAACAAAGTCTTTTATTGCCATATCCAACTTTGGCCACCATACATACGACCTAGCTGCCTTCTTCATTAGAACTATACCATTATGGTTTTCATGCAATAAA
Organism: Epistrophe grossulariae; assembly: GCA_929447395.1. NCBI lineage: Eukaryota > Metazoa > Arthropoda > Insecta > Diptera > Syrphidae > Epistrophe > Epistrophe grossulariae. Next base: position 21,203,240 of record OV839567.1, on the reverse strand, counting down.
TTTAAAACATGCATTTGCAAATCGGTTGGAATTAAAACTCGATCATTATAAAAAATACACCCATTTTCGATGCTAAGCCAATTCCTATATTTTTGATAAGACTTAAGATTGCAATCAACTTCTTTTGGCCAGCCATTTTTAATAAAATTGTATACTTTACGAAGCATAAGACTTTGCCTTGTTTTTTCTTCAACTTTTTTAAAATCTATTGGTACCTGACTTAGGCAATTTATCGAATTAATTTTAGCTGATTCAACCTCTGTAGATTCACCTAATGGCAACCTTGAAAGAGCATCAACATTTGCTAAATATTTGGCTGGACGATGAACTATTTTATATTGATACATGGACAATGTAACTGCCCATCTTTGCAAACGAGCCGCTGCAACGGCTGTTGTACATTTGTTAGGGTTAAATATCTCCTTTAATGCTTGGTTATCAGTTTGAATTGTAAATTCTTTGCCATAGAGATATTTAAAAAACTTTTTTACTGCAAACATGACCCCTAAAGCCTCACGATGCAACTGCGAGTAACCTCTCTCAGCATCTGATAAAGTGCTGCTAGCAAACAGAACGGGTTTCTGAACACCATCTATTAAGTGAGCAAGTACTGCTCCTACTCCATAGGGACTTGCATCTGTAGAAACAATTATAGGCTTAAGAGGATCAAAAAGAGTTAAAACACTATTATTAATGATTAATTGTTTTGAATTTTCAAATTCTTTATCGCATTTTTCAGTCCAACTAAAAGCATTCTTTTTCTGCAGCAACTCATACATATTTTTTAACTCGGACGATAAATTGGGAATAAACCTCCTATAATAATTAATTAATCCTAGGTAGGATTGAAGTTCTTTTAAATTTTTAGGTGCAGGCGCATTTTGAATGGCCTCAACTTTTTTCGGATTAGGTTTTACAGTGTTTTGACTTAAAACATGACCTAAGTACTCAACTGAGGTTTGTAAAAATTTACATTTTTGCAGATTTATTTTGACTCTGTGTTTATTTACTTTGTCCAAAACCAAAAATAATTTTTCTTGACAATCTTCTACCGTTTTTCCTCCTATAATTATATCGTCTACGTATGCGAATACGTTTTCAATGCCCGATATAATTTGATCAATAGTTGATTGAAAAATTGCTGGTGCGCAAGCAACACCATAGCTCAAGCGCAAATATTGAAATAAACCCTTCATTGTATTTATTGTAAGAAGCTCTCTTGAGTCTTCCGTGAGCTCTAACTGTTGGTAAGCCCCAGCTAAATCTAAGACACAGAAAATTGCACAGTTGGAAAGACTTCCAAAAATATCTTCTATGTTTGCAAAAGCACAATGTTGCGTTTTCATATGCTTATTGATTGTAACCTTACAATCTATGCAAAGCCTAATGCTACCATCAGGTTTTGGAACACATACCACCGGCGATGCCCATTTGCTATGTTTCACTGGGATTAAAACTTTTTCTTTAACCAATCTATCTATTTCATTTGACACAGCGTCCTTCAGGCGAAATGGGACAATATACGCTTTGTGAAAAATTGGTTTACATTCGTTTAAATGAATTTCTGCCTTATATCCAGCAATCATCTGGTTTGGGTCATTTGATATTACATTTGGATAACAAGTTATTATTTTATTACTTACAGTATCATTGTGCGCCTTATTTACAACGTTTACGAAATCTTTACCACATGCTATATTGGATTTCCAATCTGGTAATAATGAAGAAAACCATATTCTTCCGAATAATGGCTTAAAATAAACACCGTCCACCACAATCAACTCCAGCTCTCTCGTTACACCAGCGAACTCCACGACAACGAAAACTTTACCTAATACTGACAACTTGTGCCCTGAAATAGTGTTTAAATCAATATAACAATTGTTTAGTTTTAAATGTGCAAACTTAGCTTTATAATCCCTAGCATTAATTAAAGAAACACTAGCTCCTGTATCCAACTCCATTCTCAGCATCACACCTTCCACCTTGACCCCAATCTCTGCTGCCTCTTCTCCACGAATGGCATGTATACTATGCACTGGCTTAAATTGACGTCTTCGCCTCGATTTTTTGTTATCTTGTCTATTAAAAAAACAAACATTTGCCATGTGGCCTTTTTTCCCACACTTGAAGCATGATAAAGATTTAACTGGACACTCATTATCATGATGGAACTTTCCACAGTGAGAACAAGTTCTCGCCTCACGACTTCGACTTCAACCACGTGCTTCGTTGTTTCTTGACGATCGGTGCTTAATCTCGTTTATATATTTTTCTGCTGGCTGCATCGATCGCTGTTCTTTTTCTGACATTTCCAATGTCAGAGCCTTTTCGCAACTTTTCTCAAATGATGCTCTTTCATCTACTAACAGCGCTTGTTGGATTCTCTCATTTCGTAGTCCTACGATGAATTTATCTGTCAGAGCATCTTCTAAGGCAAGATTTTTTAATTTTCCTGCCTCGGTAACAGAATCCGCAATAAAATCACCAAATTTACAAGTTTCAGCCAAGTTGCGAAGTTTAATGATGAAATCACTGACTGATTCTCCCTCTTCTTGCTTAGCCCTTTGAAATTTAAAGCGCTCCGCTCTTTTATTGAATTTTGGAGCATAATGTTGCTCCAATAAACGAATTAAATCGTTAAACGATTTGGTGCTGGGAAGGGCGGGTGCTGTCATGGACTTAAGAACTTTATACACCTCAGAGCCCACGAGAGTGATGAACACAGGCGTTTGTCGCTCCGTTGCAATTTCATTTGCAATAAAATATTGCTGTACCCGATCTTTGTAAGCGTCAAAGTCTTCACCGGGCACAAATTCACTAATATTTCCTACGTATGACATTATTATTGCAGGTTTTATATCTGTAACCTCTGTCATATCAATTTAGGTGCAAGACTCAAAATTGAGCAAGGTGCATGAATAGTAATCGAAATTTATTCGATGAATCTTACTTTATATTTTCTTTAATTTATAATGTGCTGGTTTTTAAAACGTTACACTTTAAATTAGTTTTGTTCTTATTTCGTTTTTCCTCGTCGCCATTTATTATATTTTAGTTTTTGAAAACAAACACGCTTTTCTTACTTCCTTGCACACTTTATTATAATTAACTTAATTCTAAATCTTAACCTAAGTTGAAGTAAAATTCACCACACAGGATATGCGTTGGTTCATTTTACGAATGAATACAAACAGAGCTGTCTCTTATAATAATGAATACAACACTTGCGAAGCTCGGCTTGAACTCGCCGGATGGGGGGGGGGATCTTGCCAGCGAACTAGACCTCACCTGTCAACAAAAACATACATCAGGCCTGAAATAATGATACCATACGACGGACGGACTTTTCACCACACCAGGGCGCTGCAGGTGTCGAGGCAGCGTAGCCATAACCAACCCAACCTGGAAGTTCGTTGGCCAGTATTTGAACTTCCCCAATTAAAATAGTTATATACCGGTTCTGGTCACTCCATATCACCTGTTACTTAGCCATCCATCCGCACCCCTGAAAAACTATTTCAATAGATCATGTTTCGTTCAAGACGAAACAAGAAAAAGACACAAAAATTTTCATCCAAAAATGCGTCGATGAAGTTTTATTTTACTGGCAAAAAAAAATCATTAAGTAAGAATATAGAAATCATGTACAAAAAAATCAATCTATAAATCATTAATTTTTAATTATCTTTACAGAAAATTATTCTTAATAAAGTTCACAAACAAGCTGAAAAAAAGAAACAAGAAAACAATATGACAATGAGGTGTTTCCCAAGACACATGAAACTGTACCCTTTTTGGTACCTAAGTTGGTTAGGATGGGGGTTGTCGACTTAAAAATTCCCTGCCTCAATAGAGCTCTTTGGAGGAGGACTAATCTTTTCATATCTTAACGGATCGCGAACAAACACTTAAGATACACCACTTATCACTTACAAAAAAGGTAGATATTGAATTAAAAAAAAAATAGATTATAAATAAATGAAATGCAAAATATTTATCAAAAAAAAAACTTCAACGCCACTTAAATTCCAACAAATTACATATAATTTAAGCAAATACAAAAAAAAAACTTTAATTTAACAAAAAAATTATCCTCTTCTGGATACATGGGATTTTAAAACTCTTTAAATTTACATTAGGTTAACCTTGCGGTCTAATTTTAACCGCACCAAAAAATTGTTGAAGATAATCCTTTTCTTCTTTAAGTTGCATATAGAATATTTAAATATATATATTGGTACCTTGATATTCCTTTTTTTTTTCTCTCTTTTTATTACAGACTCACTGTAGTTTTCTGTGGTGGAGTGTTCCAATCGTTGGAGCTGGTGTTTCACGAACCGTGGTCTTGAAGCACAAAAGGGTATAAATCGAACCCGATGTCAACATCTGACTCTTGGATCACCAGCAACCAGGAAATATGTCGTGTTCAGCGTCCTCGTGGATACAGACGTATTTTGTCCAGAGGGATTTCTGCTGTGACGAGTTTTCTTTCGGGTAAGAAATGTGTCCGGAATCAAAGCCCAAGACCACAATCCGCGAAATAGTATGGCTTTTAGGTTCCAAAATTAAAAAAAGTTCCAACAAAAAGATACCAACAAAAAAATTTGTGGCGGCCCAGTCCTTCACTGGTAACCTGGAACCGCCTGAATTCAAATTTTCGTATTTTAGCAACCTATATAGAATTTATTCACTTGTTTTAATATATTTTCAATAAAAACTTTGATTTGAAACTCACCCTCTAATGTTGTATTTTTGTATTTAATATTAAATGTGTCTAAGTTGACAAGTCATTCCTAGCGATCACTCGTAAGTATATCTCTATATTCTGATTTAAAACGAAAATGATTTTAATTATCTTACAATATAAATTACATAAAAAAATTATCAAAAAAAACACGTACTCTGTAGAAACCAATTTTTTGTATCGCGGTAGAGTAATATAACTGGTAACGTATAGAGATACCGAAGGAGCTTAAAGACGTAGCTCTATTTAGATCGACTGTCGGAGGAAATTTGAGTGAGGACAGTCGATGGTCAGTTCCATTTGCGGTACTAGAATCATCCCACTTTGGATCAGTTATTCCTCCTCCCACATTATTCGGGTCATACGATTCAGTTCATCAGCTAGTTCTTTCAATAAATTTGTTGTTCTTTTTTTTTATTTTTTTTGTTTATATTTACAAAACGTCAATGTATTGGCCCTCGTTTCCTCTCCCTTTCTCATCTGAGATTTTGTTACTTCTCTTCTCTCTTTTCAAATACCCTTTCCTATTTCCGCCAATAGATGGCAGCACACACACAAGTTTATCCTCCGATGTCACTGGGACCACTTCTGGGGGATAATTCGGAGATATCAGTTCACAAAGGAAACAAAAATATCAGAAAAAAAAATCAACAAAACTTCAAAAACTCTAGGGTGAACAAGATTTTCTCTCAATGGTATCTGAAACTGGATTCGACCAGAAGACCTATTGTTATATGAGGTTGAAAGTTCGAAATAATGTCAGGGTATTTTGTTTTCAGTTTTCGTTAGGGTTGTTTCTCCCCTTCGAAACTCCGCGCACCGGTCAGAATCTTCACCTAAAAGTCCATCACTGTTCATATAAAACAAAATTAATTACGTAGAAACTCGCCCAAATGCAATAAATCTCAAAGCAATGGAACACACCCAATACTATAAGGCCGGTATTCACCGAGCACTCATAACTTATGAGCCTCATAAACCTATTCACCAAGCAATAATAAGTGGATATTTATGAGCGCTCATAAAAGTTATGAGTGGTCCCGACCACTCATAACTTATGAGCGCTCTCTTCGAAAAATAGTCCGACATTTTCGAAACTACTTCCACAACCACCACCCCCACAAACACAAACATCTCCATCGCTACCACTCCATCTACCTAAAAAAGTTTGATTTTAAAGTTTGGGAGTGCCTGGTTGACAGAGAGTTGCTCTCTTTTTCGAAATTCGAAACATATTTATGAGTGGTTGGTGAATACCCCAATGTTATGAGCCTCATAAACTTATGAGGCTCATATGAGCGCTCGGTGAATACAGGCCTAAGAGTATAATTGTATCCTGAACGCGACCAACTACTAATGCATCTTTGGTTTATAATTTGTAGTTTCGATCGTCGACCATTCACAATTTCCGTCCATTCATCATCATATTTCGACCGGAGCCGCATCTACTAGTTAGGTAAGTATCCATCTTGTTTTATTATAAATTATAATAAAATACTTTAGGTTTTTCATTCTTTTTTTTTTTTTTTTTTTTGTAAAGTAATGTATTTATTTCTTTTCAGATGGTGGGTATAAAAAGGCGGCCGTAACACTATAAAATCTTAACCTACGCTTATATATACTATTTTGTTCGTGATATCGATAAGTGATAACAGAAACACACACACAAATTCTGAACCCAAGCGCAAGCAATCAGTTGCTTGTTATCTCAATTTGTATGTGTGCTCATGTTTGCTAGATAAGATATCCTAAGCAAACATAATGCCTATCACTTATCTTATCACTTCTTATTATCCTAGTGTTCAATGTTTGAACATTACTGCCCCGCCTCATAGAGCAGGCAGGGAGAAGTCAATCTCAGATTTTTTATTCTTTCTTTATTAAATACAAAATAATTAAAATGATAATTATTACGATAGTAATCAATAAGGCTACATGGCCGCTTATCTGATGAAACTTAACTAATTTAATGTTTGACTCATATTCCCGCATGTCACGAACTTGTGATATCAATTGTCGGATGCTGTTCCTAGCCTCTACCAGCGATGAGTTCGTTAGATTCAGTTGGTTCTCAGTTATCAGATCTATATTCTTTGTCCATGTCATCGCAAGAGGATCAGCCTTCACATTTGATCCTAATTGATACCCAGATGTTATTTTGATTCCTTCAAATTGTGCCTTACATCTTGGTGCCAAAGTCAATATACCTTAAGAAGGTAGTTCCACTAATCCTTGTTCATAATCGTTACAGTTTAGGTCCAATGTTGATTGGTTGTATGTTTTGAACAGCCAACGGTTGTTTCCAGACAACTCTTTCCAAAATGAGTGATAAGGAATTTCCTTGAATTGGCATTCAGCATGCTTTGAATTCTTTAAGGCTGACATTTCACAGGATCTGTCGGTAGCTGCATTCCATACCCAATTCTTTTGACATAAGAATCTTCCTTCCAGGCTCCTTTTGCAGGTACTTAGTTGTGGTTCCGTAATCAGTGTATACACAAATTCTACTGGATTGTACGCCATATGTTCTGCAGTTGGTTGTGCTATTATCATCTTTCCTCTAAATTCCATTGGCAACGGAATCAAATTGTAAACCTCTGATGGTACGTAATTAATAAGTGGTATATCAGCTCTAATTACTAATCGAGTACCGATAATAGTACCCTTAGCCACCATGGAGTTGTAAGTGTCTTTAACAATAGCCGTGTTTTTTTGCAAGCCCGGGGGGAATTGGATGAAAAAAACGACGTTGGTGCTAAACAATAAACATGTTAAATGCAACAACAACTAATCCCAGAGAATTCTCGGGGTTTAGCTTAAGCGTACAGAAAAACTGTGTTACCGGCATGAATTACATACATGTTATCGATAGTTTGTATGAAAACTCCATGTTTTTTACTGTCATGGCGTCGCTAAGCCCCGCTGTCGTTTTTTTCAACCAATTCCCCCCGGGCTTGCAAAAAAACACGCCTAATGTTCCCTTCCTGTTTTCTCAACATTGTGAGATCACTTGGCAGATTACTTTCAATGAAGTCTATCTCTTTCATGAGTTGTGATGGTTTGAGTAAATGTGGATTTACATGACCATGATTCATGTCAACAAGCAACGTGATGATATCTGATTGGATGCTATCACATTCTTCAATCATAGTATTAACTTGTATTGCCAGTGACTGAAATTGTAATGTCAATTTTTCAGCATTCTGGAATTGGACTGAGTGCGTGTAGAGTGTGTTTAGCTGTTGAGCTAGCCTTTCCAGGTTGTTATTCACATCCTCAGTTGTTTTCTTTAATATGTTAGTTGTAGAATCAATTAAAGATGTCTGTTTTTCACTTAGCTGTTTTAATTTTTGTTGATTATCCAACAGGGCTTTCATATTTTCCGTTATTTGCGTCCATCGTACCAAAGAGTGTGTGTAAGATTGATCCGACAAATTCCAATGGTGCTCTTCTTTTTCTATTCTTCATCATAAACAGCTCATTTTTTGATGCCAATATACGAAACTTCCTTCTCATTGATTGAACCATTGATTCACAGGATTCTTTGAAGTAAGTCAATTTATGGCACTGTCTCTCTAACTGTGTTGTCAGATTATTGATTCCCTGCATCTCTTTGAAGAATGGATCCAGATCGTAATAAACGATTAATTTCCAATTTGATCTTACAACATCCATTTTTCCGATATTGTCTAAATATATTGCGGAATTTTGCTGAAGCCTTGTAAGATAAGTCCCTTTTGTGCCTATTGCCAGCGGTGCTCCTTCAAGAACAGCGGTCATCATTAGTAGTAGCATTAACATAATGGCCATTTTGCTCATTTTTGGAATCATCGTTACTAATTTCATTGTTAGATTAGAATTACTTATGTCACTATGTTTTGACTCTGTCGACTCTTGAGAACATACAAGAATTTTGTGTATAGGCTCGTACTTTCCCATCATTTCCAGTGTGCACTTCCGTTATTTTACCTAACGGCCATCTGGATGGCGGTGTATTCTCGTCTTTGATGATGACTATATCATTCTCTTTAACATTATTTTGTTGTGTTTTCCACTTCCTCCTCTGTTGAAGCGTATGTAAATATTCGTTTTTCCAGCGGTTCCAAAAATCTCTCTTCATTTTTTGAATAAGCTTCCATTTGTCGGTGGAATTAATTGTAAGATCACTTACTGATTCAGGGCAATTGATCAAGGGCCTTCCAATTAGAAAATGGCCTGGAGTCAGTACATCTAAATCCTCAACATTGTTGCTATTGAATGCACAGAGTGGCCGGGAATTCAAAACTCCTTCAATTTGGGCTAAGAGAGTTGACATTTCTACAAAGGTTAATTTCGAATCTCCTACTACTCGCCTTAGATGATGCTTCACTGCCTTTACTCCAGCTTCCCAAATTCCTCCAAAGTGAGGGGCTGCCGGCGGAATGAAATGCCATTGAATCCTTTCTGATTCTAGCATCTGACTAACGTCTGAATTCTGTTTGATTGCTTGTAAGAATTCCTTATCCATTTGTCTGCTTGCACCAACAAAATTAGATCCATTATCAGAGTATAGATGAGCACTCTTTCCTCTTCTGCCGAAAAAACGTCTTAAAGCTGCCATAAAAGCTTCTTTTGTCAAATCGCTCACTGCTTCTAAATGTATTGCCTTTGTTGACATACACACGAAAACACTTATATAGCCTTTGAATGATTTCTGTCCTCTTCCTTTCGAACATCTCATCAGTACAGGTCCAGCATAATCAATTCCAGTATTTAAGGAAAATTAATGAAAATATAAATAATTTAAAGAATTAAAAATTAAAAATTTTAAACGGAAAAACGGAACAAGACAAAGTACTAAATGACAAATTAACAATAAAAACAAACACACTATATGACACCGCCATTAAATACCAAAAAAGAAATACAAGATAAAAAGAGACCAACACATCAATCAAATAACTTTAAAGTTCACCCACAAAAAAGACACCAAACACCAACATTGGAAAACCAACACCGCAGTCCATAAGCATAAGCCCGATGATGGATTATTAAATCCGAAACGCGTCGCTATTTTTAAAATATAAATTAAATGTTGTGAAACCATTAAATATAAAAATAAAAATAAAAACAAAGTTTTCTTAAATTTTTTTAATTTTTAATTCTTTAAATTATTTATATTTTCGTTAATTTTCCTTAAATATATATCACACAACATGGAGACTACACCACATACAAATTTCACAGCCGAAGAGGCACAATTAGTCTATAAATATAAAAATGCTAAAATTAAACTGACAAAAACCAATCTTAACATCAAATTTAACAAAATATGTCTTAAAAAACAAATTACACCACAATATGCAAAAATTAAAACAAAAACAAAATCAATTGCAGCCATTAAAACACAAAAAATTGCACAAAAAATCCGTATAAAAGAAGAAATCAAACACTTATATAGCAAAAAAACTGAAATTAATTACACACTTTACAACTTACACCTATTAATATACAACAAATTGCACTTCATAGCCGCTGAATCCCACACTTACAATATCAACCAATACAAAAAACAGATCGGAAAAACAATAACTAAAAAACAACAAACAAAAATACAAAAACTAAATGCAAAACCAAACCCAAATACTCCAAAAACCAAACATATATTCTATCCAAGATTAATAAATAATACAAATATACAGTTCACAGAACCAGAAATCGAAACTCTAAGCAAAGGCCTAAAATACAATATACCTAAATTAAACAAAGACAATATAACCAAAGAAGTCATCAACGCTGAAGCAGCAATTAAAACTATACCTATAGCAGAAACCCAAAATGAAACGCGAATTATTGTCAACAAAAAACTAAAACATATCCTCAAAAATAACAAATCAAAAAACTCTATATACAACAAATACAAAGAAGACATAACCAATTTAAAAAAACATAAAACAAAAAATAAAAGACAATAACGCTCTTATAACCAAAGCAGACAAAGGAAACACGGTTGTTATAACTGACCAACAAGAACACATAGATAAGACTATAAACTTTTTTAACGACAACAACATACGAAACCTACAAAATGACCCTACAAAAATATATGTAAAAGACATTAACAAAGCTATAAACGAATCCAAATACATTTTCACCAATATCAACAAGATAAAACTAAAACAACCAAATGCACAGGCACCTCAATTCACAGGTTTACCAAAAATACACAAACCAGGAACACCAATCCGTCCTTTAATAAACTACACCACAGCACCTTGTTACAAAATCGCTAAAACATTGCAAACAATCATCAAATCAAACATAAACATTAAAAATAACAAAAGTATAAAAAACTATACAGAATTTATTGAAAAAACAAAAAACATCAACATTTCACCACAACACAAACTGATCTCATTCGACGTCACAAACATGTACACAAATATACCAATCGACGATACTATAAACATACTTAAAGACAACCTCACTACCACCGCAAAAATTAATACATCACAAATAGAGGAAATTATAACAATATTACGAATTATTCTTAAACAAAATTATTTCACTTTTAACAACAAATACTACACTCAAGATGAAGGACTGGCCATGGGATCCCCTCTAAGCGGACTAATGGCTGACATATATCTCAACCATTTCGAAAATAAATACATCTTATCACAACTCAACAAACAACACCAAAAAATCATCCATTATTCAAGATACGTCGACGACACTTTCGTTATCTTTGACGGAACACTAAGACAAATAGAAATCCTAAAAAAGCACCTTAACAACATTAACGACAAAATACAATTCACTGCCGAAATAGAAAATAACAATTCAATTAACTTCCTAGACCTTACCATTAATAAAAATAACAACAAACTTAATTACAAAATTTACAGAAAACCAACAACAACAGACATCACTATAAACAGAAATTCCCACCACCCATATGCACAAAAAATGGCAGCTTTCAATGCACTAATCAACAGAATGTTCAATGTTCCGATGAATAAAGAAGACCAAGATGAAGAAATAAACACAATAAAACATATAGCAATAAAAAACGGATATAAAACAGAAACTATAGACAAATTAATTAACAAAAAGAAAAAGAAAATTAAAAACAAAAATAGAAACATAAAACATAACCACCGAAGAAAACACCACAGATAACAAAAAATACATAGCATTAGAATACACCAATTTACTACCGCAAATTTTAAAAAACGAATTTAAAAAACTTAATGTAAATATTTCTTTCAAAACAAATAATAACATAGAAAAAATTTTACAACAAAAAACAATAAGACAAATCAAAACATGCTCCGGCGTATACAAAATTAAATGTGATGACTGTGACAGCTACTATATAGGACAGACAGGTAGAACTTTTTATGACAGGTACTTGGAACACAAACCAAAACCAAATACCAAATCAGCCTACGCACAACATTTGATAGACAAGAACCATAACTACACCAACTTCGAAAATAATTTAAAACCACTACACATATGCAAAAAAGGGACAACACTGGACGCACTAGAGGAATATGAAATATATAAAGCTAACAAAACGGAACAAGACAAAGTACTAAATGACAAATTAACAATAAAAACAAACACACTATATGACACCGCCATTAAATACCAAAAAAGAAATACAAGATAAAAAGAGACCAACACATCAATCAAATAACTTTAAAGTTCACCCACAAAAAAGACACCAAACACCAACATTGGAAAACCAACACCGCAGTCCATAAGCATAAGCCCGATGATGGATTATTAAATCCGAAACGCGTCGCTATTTTTAAAATATAAATTAAATGTTGTGAAACCATTTAATATAAAAATAAAAATAAAAACAAAGTTTTCTTAAAAATTTTTAATTTTTAATTCTTTAAATTATTTATATTTTCATTAATTTTCCTTAAATATATATCACACAACATGGAGACTACACCACATACAAATTCCAGTATGTTCAAATGGATGTGATACAGTAACTCGATATTCTGGTAAATTTCCCATTATCTGTCCTGCCACACATTGTCGATATCTTATGCATTTTGGACATAGTCTGATGCATTTTTTTACAGCATTTTGTAATCCAACGATCCAGTACCTTCGCCTTATAATGCTTTCCATGACGCGAATGGATCCGTGTAATGTTGCTTGATGTGTGTCTTCAATTATTGCTGTAGTTATATTTGATTTGTTTAAAATGACTGGATGCTTCTGATTGTACTGTAAGTTGGATAAATACAACCTGCCACCTACTCTTAGGGCGGTATTCACCAAGCGCTCATAAACGGCTCTTAAGTTTATGAGGCTCATAAATCGAATAATATTTGTGCTATTCACCAAACACTCATAAGTATTTTTCGTAGTTCGAAAATGAAAGCAGCTCTCTCTTAACCAGGCATAACCAAACTGTAAAATCAAACTTTTTTCGCACAAATGCATCACAAATAATAACTTTAGCACCAACAACAAAACGAATTAAATATTTTTTCAAATTAACTGATAGGAGAGAAGATTTTCTAACAACGAAAAAAAAATAAATTTAATGAATATCAAAAAAAAATTAAATAAAAATACAAAATTGTGACATGTTGAAAATTTGAAAGAAAAAAAATAAATTATTTTAAAAATTTTCGAACAAGTTTTCGGAGAGAGTGCTCATAACTTATGAGTGGTCGGGAGCACTCATAAGTTTTATGAGCGCTCATAAATATTCACTATTATTGCTTGGTGAATAGATTTATGAAGCTTTTAAGTTATGAGCATTCGGTGAATACCGCCCTTAGAATATCATCTTTATCCAAGAACGGATTTAAATTGATAATTCTATTTTTCCACTGTATATTAGGCTGTTTTGGTCTTTATGATGGAAATGCGAATAAAAACAATATTTATTCCATTATTTTTCCCAACGTTTCGTAAGTTTTCCTTACTTCATCAGGGTAATTTTATTCAATACTTATATCACAGCTTGGCATCAGGTACTTTAATTAAATAGCTACGGCATAGCATTGCTTTATACTCTGAGTATAAAACAAATAAATATTGTTTTTATTCGCATTTCCATCATAAAGACCAAAACAGCCTAATATACAGTGGAAAAGTTTTATGAAAAAATTGGTCAAAAATATAAAACAATGATAATTCTATTGTTTGGATTAATGTATTTCTTGTGTTGTAAACATTTTATTTCTGTTTCAAATTCGCTTTTTTGATGATGTTTCACAATGAGTTTCCAAGCGTATTCTACTTCGTCTACTGGAGAAAAGTTTAAAAATGCATTTACTCGCATCTTTTTCCGAATGAAGCGTATGATAAATGCTACTATTCTTTGAAGTTTTGTAAAACTGGAGTATCTTGTCATGAGATCATCTAAAAAGTGTTTATTGGTTTTGTCTGCAGCCATCATTAATACAGTTGGTCGATATGTTTCTTCACACTGTTGGGGCCACTTTTCTTTAGGTTCCTTAAGCCATTCCGGCCCGTTCCACCAAAGTGTGTGTTCGCTTAGCTGGTTCGCATATATTCCTCTTGATGCTACATCTGCTGGGTTTTGCTTAGAGACAACATGTCTCCATTTAGCTTTAGGAATAAGTGCATTAATCTCATCGACTCTGGTTCGAACAAATTTGTCTTTGGATTTATTATTTTGTATCCAACAAAGAGTTATTGTTGAATCACTCCAAGCATGTACTTCATAATCTCTATTTATGACCTTTATAATTCTGTGCAAAAGTCTTGCTAATAGTTGTGCCGCACAGAGTTCTAATTTCGGAAGTGTTTTTCTGTTCTTTATTGGATTTACCTTGCTCTTCCCACTTATCAGTGTGGTTGATGAGTTGATCTTCATATAGACCACCACTGAGTATGCAAAGCGTCAGCAAAGCCGTGTAGCTCAATTTTCATCCCAATAGATGATTGCAGCCATCGAGGAATTTTTATTTCATTAAGACTAGATATGTGTTCTATGAAACTATTCCATTCATTCTTCAAGTTCTCTTCAAGTTCACTATCCCATGAAATTTCTTGAATCCATAATTTCTGCATAAAAAGCTTTACAACTACTGTGACTGGTGAAAGCCAACCCAATGGGTCGAATATTCGGGCAAGATTTGATAATGTAATTCGTTTCGTAATTTTATCTTCAGTCGATAAATTTAAATAGAATTTAAATTCGTCTTGTGTTGGATCCCAATTTAGTCCTAGAGTCTTAACTGATTCGTTATATTTAATTTCAATCAGTTGATTGTTGCCACAATTAGGAATGCTGTTAGTTATTTTTAAATCATTTGCCAACCATTTTCTTAAATGAAAACCATACTTTTTAAGTTCTGTGGATACATTAGCTGCGTTTTATTTTCCCCCAGATCCAATCCAGATCAGATCAGGAAAATAAAACAACCCAGGATCTCCGTGACATACGTTATATACCCAACTCTTTTTTTCCTTTGTTTTTTTTATTCGTATACACCGTTTGCCTTTTTTCTTTACACTACTGACGACATTTACAAATTAAGGGTGTGTGTTCAAAATGGATTTGGAAATCCAAATTCAAAACAAAGTTGGATCTTGTGTTGTTTTTGTAATACATGTATTTTTGTAAGCAAATCCAATCTGGTTCGGATCTTGGGGAAAATAAAACACAGCTATTATGTTGAATTTCCATGCATTTTTCCATATTATCTGCCCCTGTCATAAGGTCATCCATGTAGAAATCTTCTCGGATTATTTTTGCTGTATCACCGTTTATTTTACTGCAATTGTTGGCTATGTCCATTAAGGTCTGTACAGCCAAGAATGGTGGAGCTGCCGTTCCATAGGTTACAGTAGTAAGTCGATACTCCTTTAAAGCCTTGGTTTTGTTGTCTCTCCACAGGATATGTTGGTATTCTTGATCATCTCTTGCTATTTTGATTTGCCGGTACATCGTTTCAATATCTCCGGTTATAGCATATCTCCATAACCTCCACTTTAAGATGATATCAAAAATATCTTTTTGCAGTCTAGGTCTTACCATCATTATATCGTTCAGGCTTCGACCATTTGATGTTTTAGCAGACGCATCAAAGACCACCCGCAGCTTTGTAGTTAGACTGTTCGCTCTTATTATTGTTAGTTTTTTATTAATTGGTTTATCATTTTTAATTATTCCAGACAGTATCCAGCCAAATTTCGTGGATTGTCCCAATACTCCATCAATTTTTATTATTTTATCTTCCAGAATCTTGCCGTATAAATCACCTCCTATTACCACGTCTATTCTATCCGATTTGTTGAATAATGGATCTGCGAGCACACAATTACTCCAGTGGTTAAAATCAAAATCAAAGCTTCTGCTTGGTTGAGCCTTAGCCAATGTTGGTAACACCAATGCCTCAACTTTGATTACATGTGTACTCAAAAAACGTGGCTTAAGTTCTAACAAAACTTTGCTCTTAGATATTTCCACTGTTGTATTTCCAATTCCTTGAAGTTCGGTTCTATCCTTAGTCCGGTGAATGGCTAATATTTGTGCGGCTTCTTCGGATACCATCGTTTTTTGGGATCCTTGGTCTATTAATGCTCGCATTAGCACGAATTCACCGGTTTTTGATTTCACTTGTATTTGTGCAGTTGCCAGCAAAATGGCCGATGAAGCGCCTTCCTTCGTCACTGTTGCTGTTAGTTGTTCTCCTTTTTTCTCTGCAGCAAAGACTTTATCGTGAAGAATCGTATTGTGGTTACGATTACAAATTTGGCATTTTTCTGTTTTGCTTTTTTGTATTTTGTGTTTATTGTGTGGTCTAAACACCCATAGCATACTTTTGATTTCCGAGTCCAACTTCTTCGTTCCGCCACTTTCAGTTGTACAAATTTTCGACAATTTTTTGTTTGGTGGCCAGACATTTGGCAATAAAAACATTTTATCTGGTCTGTAAAAAACGTGTGTTGTTTTTGGTTATTCTTTTGAGCATTGTTGCTTTCACTCGTTTTTCCTTTTATTGCCTCAAGGGTTTGATACTGCTGCTCCAAGAATTGTAAAACGTCATCCAAGCTCTGGATTTCTTTCGTTTTTTTCACCCCTTGCTCGTACTGCCTTAGGGTATCTTTGTCCAGTTTCCTTACAACCACTCTAGCTATAAATGGACATGCATCATTTAATGGTATCTTAAGATTTTTAGTGCGAATATGCACTCATTTGTGGTGTCTAATAACTTTTTAACAGAACTTGCTGACTCGCCATTAATTGTTGGCTGATCAAGTAATCTGTCAACCAGAGTTGTAAACAGCAATCTTCGATTCTCGAATCTCTGTTCGAGCATACACCATGCCGCTTCATAATTCGTCTCAGTAACGTTGAGATGCATGATGAGCTTTCCTGCTTCACCTTTGACTACAGACTTAAGTCTGAACATCTTTTCTACGTTCGAGATATGCTTTACTTCATGAACTAATTTCACGAATAAATCACGGAAGGACATCTATTCGTTTAAATCGCCATAAAAGACTGGAATTTTAACTTCTTCCAGCTTCAGGTTGGAGGACTTCTTCTGGATCTCGGGTTTTGTTGCTCCCTCTTCAAATATTTTTTGGACATTAGAAGCGCTCTTTGCCGATTCTTCGTAGATATCCTCAATATTATTGTCATAATATCCGAGGTCTACAGTGATCTTATTATAAATCAATTTCAGATCATTGAATTTATCCACCACGTCTTTTTCTTCTCGGGATGAGATTTTTTCTGCTCCGACCGTCTTATCCATTTGACGTTTGAAGTTTTCATGCCGTCGGTAAAACATCTTAATGAGGTTTGTTTCTAATGTTCCCAATGTTGGTGCAAATGTCGGCAGTGTTCTAGCACTTACTGTTGTTGTTGCGTCATCTTCTTGATTATTTGTTGAAGACTTTGGAGCTGAATCATCATCCTCTCCTGGCTGAATCGGTGTTTTTGCTGCATCAAGCAAAGCATTTATTTTGCTAACTTCACTTTCAATGCACTGGAAATAATTCATTTCGAAATAATTATCTGTGCTGATTCCAACTTCCAAAATTTTTGAGTGGCTTAGCTGGATTTCGTTCCATATAGAACTTACGTCGAATTCCTTTCAAAAAAAGAATCGAATTTTTTCTGTCAAAACGAATCTTGCTACACTAGAAAAATTCGTGAAGATACCAAATCAACCCTTTTCAAATAGGTATTATATTTAAGTCGCTTCGCTAGGTTAATCCTACCTCTAGCCTGGTTAACCTTAATTTAAATAACTTAACCTTCAACTTCTGGCCCTTATAGAACTAAAGTTATAAGTTATAATCAAAGAGGTTCAAGTATAGGTCTCTGTGCAATTCTAGATTCAACAATCGAATTGATTAAGAATGAAGTCAAGTTATGTCACATAAATTTTGAAGCCTGACATTTAACTTATTTCAAAACCTTAATCTTTAAGATCCGATTATTAGTACAGAAGTAAAAAGGCAACCAGACCAACTAAATCAATCCTTTTATATAAATGTACATACATACATAATGTATGTACCTATATAGATACGTAGGTACCTATGTATATGAATTTTGTTGGCGATGCTAACAAAGCCAATTTTTTTATTCAATTTTTTAATTTATGCAATTATTTATTTTGATGAATTAAACCAAAACGTTTTTCACGTACACTTTTATATTATTTTAATTATTTTTTAACTGAATAAATTAGTTTGATATTTTACCTTCATTTTAAGACCTTTATTTTAAATATCCGATTGTTAGAACAGAAGTTATAAGCCAACCAAACCAACCTAATCGTACCATTACGAATAATTAATATTTGCAAAATACCTACAACAATTTAATCAACATAACATTTTACATACATACCTAACCTACTTAATAATGTAGCTAGGTATGTATATCATTTTTGTTCCCGATGCGAAGCCAATTTTGTTTGCCACCAGCGGCCAGCCACATTGCAGTGGTGGTTTTTTATTGCACACATTCCACTCCAACCAGCGTCTTGCCAACACCCTTACAGCAATGTATATTCTTTGTGGGTACGTTTTTTTCTTTTTCTTTTTGTTTTCTTGTTCCTCCCGTCATTTGCCGTGATAAAATTAGTTCTCAAAAGCCAATCTTTCACGTTTTTAGTATGAAATTTTGTAAGCCTTTGCAAAAATTTTGTAGCCTGTCATTTTATCTTTAATTATTTATCTTAATATTAAGCATCCGATAATTATAACCTGAGTAAAAGGCTTCTAAGTGCGCTCAAATCGAGTGATTTTAAGATTTTATACAAATTCAATAAATCCTCCACTGAAGTTCGTCGGTTGGCGACGATCAACGTGTAGGTACGATTCATCGATTGTGTCTTTAGGTTCATTTTGGCATTTCCTTTGGTAACACCAACCAAAAATTCAATCCTGAGCCCCCTATACGCTAGAGTTCATTTCGTTCATCTGTTATATATTCATTTGTTCATTTAATCATTTTGGTAATAAAGATCCGTGTATGCTTAATATCCGGATACACGGATATTAAGCAAGTAAATACACGCGTTTTAAGAGAACGGATTTTTATTTGCATGTAATAATTACACGGAGTCCGTGTACCCGTGTTTTTCAAATACACGGACTGGATCGTAGGCTCTACTACATACATAGTTTTTTATATACATACTTTTAAGCGAGCTTTTTAAAAAATAAAACAAATTCTAAGACAAATTTTAGTTTATTAAAGACTCAATAATTTAAAATAACGAATGAATATGGACTGTATTAAATGCACGTCTGCTCACACGGGTAGGTAACGATAAAAAGCAGAGAGAAGGAACTAATAGAGAGAGTCAAATTCGACGGTGGCTCTCTTTTAGCCTACAAGCTACGATGTTGCGACTTGCGCACCATCTTGCAAACCTTTTTTGTTGTTTTGCACTGCCCGAGGTGAAAACATGTACACACCGATAAGAATTCAACACGTTATAAAAAATGTAAACAAAAGGTTTCGAGGGGACGGAGATGAGGAAATTTGACTCTCTCTATTAGTTCTTTCTCTCTGATAAAAAGCAATGAGAAATCGTTCACCACATCGTCCAGTCGTCAGCCTTGCTTGTTGTTGCTATTTTTCCTTCGCTGACGTTGTCCTCGGTCGCAAGCACCGCTTATCGCGACACTATGGAATGGGGTGTGCCTGCGTAGCGTATTTCCATGTTGATGGTTTGGTTTGTGGCTTGATCGTCATCGCCGTCGATGATGATGATGACAAGGGTTGATGTGGTTGTTGTTGTGCTCGTGCCCAAAACATCTGCTTGTCGAAGAATAATTTCTTGCTGGCGCCGTTGCTCTGCTCATATTGTTGATGTGCAAGTAATGGGTTTGCACATTTTGACTCGATGGCACCGCTATGTGGTGTTGCTCTCATTCTTTTGCTCCGTTGATGATAATGTATAAGGGTGGCCCGTTCACATGTCAGGGTGGCTTACCTGTGGTTCTTATTTATATAGGTCGCTCGATGACCTTAAAAACTGATTCTTATGTGAATCTCTAACACATACAAAATTTTGAAAAAATAAAAAAAAAATAGTACGCAATTTTTTAGCTTTTATTATTGTGGAATTGAAAAATTAATTAAAAAAAAATATCATCTACCCATTTTCGAAATATGGATTTTTCCAAATATAATTTTGAATTTTTTTTAAAAATTCGTTTGAAAATTTTGGTATGCAATAGGTATTATTAGAACTTATTTGGAGCTTTTGTGCAAAAAATTCATTAAAATCAGTTCAACTGATAATGAGATAGTCGAAAATCAAAAAAATGGTTCTATGAGAGATACCATTTTTCAACCGTAGAAAAGTTTTTTCATTAATATGGTAGATCGTGTAAATATTAGATCACGCAAAAATTTTAATCAAAATCGTAGGAACGGTTTTTGAGAAATATGATTTTCACTACCGGTTTTTAAACATTTGTATGGGAGGTACCGTTGTTTTATAATTTTCATCGAGGCAAACGTAACGAAGAAGAGGAATACTCAAGAAAAAAAATAAAAAAAAGTTTGCTATTAAGAATGTACTGGTTGGAGGAAGATAGTTATTCTAAAGACGGTGGAGTGTGTGCAACAAAACAGCATAACCTTGGCAAATTGGGTCCGCATGCCTTCATATGCTTAGTTTGGTTGACTATTAAAATAAAAGTTATCAGCCAACCAAACTAAGCATATGAACGCACATTAATAAATAATGAATGAAAAATACCTACCACAAACATGCATACCTACATACGTATTACCAAATTTTTTCCCGATGTGAACCCAATTTGCCAAGGTTATGCTGTTTTGTTGCACACACTCCACCGTCTTTAGAATAACGATCTCCCTCCAACTAGCAAACTTTTTTTATTTTTTTTTCTTGTATATTCCTCTTCTTCGTTACGTTTGCCTCGATGAAAATTATTCTCCAAAAATTAATTAAATTTTTTTAGTAAGAAATTTTTAACGGTTTTAAAATTTTTTTTATAGCTGGTACTCGACTGTCATTCTGGCTTTAATTTGAATTTTAGATTTTGAAAATCCGACCATTGGATCCAAAGATATAAGCTTTTAAGTGACCGCAAATCGGGTGTTTTTCAATTTTAGCAAAAATTGGGCAATTCCCACTGAAACACGTCGGTTGCCAATGAACAACAACCCCATTTTTTTTTCAATTTTTCCGAGATTTTTTTTGGTTTCCTATTTAACTATTGTGAAGGTCGTGTAGGGTGAACAGTTATGTATTATATATCAAATTAATTGTCTATTAAAAAAAACTAATCCTATGGATGCAATAACTTAAGAGTTATGAGGTGATAAATAAAAAAACAGAAGTATGTCTATATCTCGGTTAAAAAAAATTTGAAAAATCTAAAAAATTTACAAAACAAGTAGATAACCAATATCTATCATCTGTATGATTTTTTAAAGCATCCGTCAAAAAGATAAAAATCAAAAAGCAAAAAATTTATTTAATTTTTAATTTTTGAATTTAACGGACTCTTATTTTGAATATCTGAGCGCATAATCCTCCATATTTCAAACTGAGCGTGTCCACTTTTGCTCAAAAAAGTGTTGGCATGGGCAGAGAGAAAGAACTAATAGAGAGAGTCAAATTTCCTCATCTCCGTCCCCTCGAAACCTTTTGTTTACATTTTTTATAACGTGTTGAATTCTTATCGGTGTGTACATGTTTTCACCTCGGGCAGTGCAAAACAACAAAAAAGGTGGTGAGTATGCACATCTTCTTGCATTTGTATTTGTCCCCATATTTTTTTATATGGAGTTAATAATTATACATATGCAAGATGGTGCGCAAGTCGCAACATCGTAGCTTGTAGGCTAAAAGAGAGCCACCGTCGAATTTGACTCTCTCTATTAGTTCCTTCTCTCTGGCATGGGATCCCATTTAAAATGGACCACTAATACATGCTTATGAAAAAGTAGATTTCAGTGTTCTAGCAGCTTGTAGGTCGAAAGAGAACAAACCCCTTAAGTCGGTTCTCTGGATAATATACGTACTCTATGCTAATTGCTATTCCTACGAAAGACAAAAACAACAAATACTTTTGCCTTTGAGAATTTAGATCTGAGTTTATGAATTATAAAGATTGGAATCCTCGGCTGTCATTCTGGTTTGCCTACAAGCTAAACAAAATGGCGGATGGTCGTGGATTCATATTTTTGCACTAGTGTTCATGTTTTAACGCACACTAGTGCAAAAATATGAATTCACCACTGCATAAATTGTTGTTGCAATTCACATCTATTCATCGACACGAGATGAAATTACAAAAACAACAATGTAAACAAATGGGTTTTGGGGGATGGAACGTACGAAAGATTCCAATCTTTATAATTCAGTATCTTTGGTATTATAGAGATCAGTGGGAATACACTATCCAGTGTATTATAGAGATCAGATCATCAGTGATCGTAGACCGTTCATTCCTCTAACTTGTTGCGGACGACAGGCAAATCATCCTGTAGGATTGATGTGGACTGGGCCTAGGATGAGAAAATTTTATAGAAAACAAAAATCTTTAAAGAAATGGAACTTATGTCGAATTCCTTTCAGCCAAAAAAATCGATCCCTGTGAGAGATTTTGATCCCGGACCAGTTTTGGCATTCCATTCAGCCAAAAAAAATCGATCCCTCATGATTTGGGATCAAAATCTTTGATCCCGATTTCAAGAGAGATTTACACCTATACAATACACGCACTTGCACTCACACAATAGTAAAGTGACATTTATCTAAACGTCATTGTGAAATTTTTCAATTCGGAAATATTGTTGTTTACTTTTTAGAAGTTTTGTGAAAATAAATTTATATTTCCTTTTTCGCGGCCTTTTCAAATTTAAATTGTTATTTAAATACATTTATGAATTGGAAGAACGACGGTGACAATCGGTGTTTGTCCGCTGGTGAAGCTGCCGAATAGATTTACTGTTTTGGACAATCTATGTAGACTGTAGAATACAACGCCGCCGTTGCTGCAGCCATTCCAACTGCAGGGATACTTATAATCCGGAAGAAAAGTGTGCTTCGACTACATGTGAAATTGCTTCCAGACAGAGAAGGTGTTGCATTACCATTTGTTTCCGAAGTTAGATTTTTTTTTTTTTTTAAATAATCGAAATTTGTGCAGTGTTAGTATATGAAAGAAATAAAATTCCTACTAGTACCAAGGATCAAAAAATCCCTTGTGTATTTTAGTTTTAATTGACATTTTAGACTCATACGGGGAAAGAAAATCGTTTACTCTTTTGTAAGTTAAACAAGTCGCCATGATTTTTTTAATTTTGTTTACCATTTTAAACTTCAGCATTTTAAATAGTCTCAAATCTACGACTAACAAAGTCGTCAGTTTTCTGTCACCTACCTATATTTACACGAAGTCGAATGATGGCACTCTGAAGATTCTATTATTGATTTGCCTCAAAATATTGATTAATTTGAATCTCTCTTATATTTTGTTATATATAATTTACAAAGTGGAGAAAGCACAGTATTGCCAATAAAATTAAATTTTATTGTGAAAATACGGCAGATTTTGGACCATTTAGAACTGAATGGTAAAAAAAGAAATTATGATGAAGTTATCATTCGTGTAAATTACATCATTACATAACAACAATTGGGTTTCCTTTTCAATAGTTGCGTTTTATTTTTCCCCAGATCCAATTCAGATCAGATCATGATTATAGAACAAACTGGATCACAGATATTTTTAGTTTTCATAGTTGGTCACATTACCCATAAAATTGACAGATTACAGAATGAAAATTCCATCACACAATTCGTATTTTGATTGTTTTAGGCATTTGCAAATTCCGGGGTCACATTCTGTATGGGAAAAGCGAACAATCGTTTTCGTTTTTGCTTATGTTCGTTTATGAAAAACGAACGATCGCTTTCGTTTCGCTTATTACAGAATCTGGCCCCTGTCCATCTCGAATAAAATCTCGTGCATGCAGAATGTCGGCGATAATCTGTACAAATAAATAATATACAACAATAAATAATAATTGCGACAGATAAAAAACAATTCGTTAAAACACAAACATTTGTATATAATATGCAAAATAACTTTAATTTAAATTAAAAAAAATGTTTTTATAGTTTGAAAATACTTATACTTCTAGGAATTTTTCCCTATCCATACTATCACTGGTTTCATCAAGAAAATAGTGCCATATTTGACATGCCACACACACAATTATAAAAAAAAATCAATCCCTTTTGCTCTCCATTCACCACGAAAAATCCGCAATCCCGGATCAAAATCCCAAATGGCAAATGGAATTCGACATTACATTGACCTATTATATATGGACTGCTAGTCGAGCGTCATTTCCATACAAATTCCGCAATGAAAATGGTTCCACCTCTCACTAGTGACATGAGCGCTATGGTAGGACACGCGGCAAAGTGAAGTAACTATTTTCAGTGCCATCTGTTCTTACTTTGTCTGAGCAAGCTTTTTTTGCCATAGAAACTACGGACATCTATTGTTATTTCTTATAAAAAACTGAGCCATCTGTTTTTGCTAAAATTTATATTTTGACGTCTGTGTATAATTTTAATTTTCATTTCACATTTTGCGTCATGCGTGGTAAATTTGTTTTTTTTTTTTATAATTATATTTTTTATTTAAATTTGGATAACGAATGGTGATTCAACAGCATTTGGAGATAATTTTTTCAAGTACATAAATATTATATTGATTTTAATTGATGTTGTTTTTTGTAGCAAATAATTCCGCCAAAAGTTTTCCAATTCAAGCCTAGTACGCTGCTGATACGAAACGAAAATTTCCTGTGATCTCCAAACAGACAGCGAAACGCTTGCGAAGACACAACGGAAAATATCCTTGGAGAGTTTCATTAATTCCAAAAACAAAATCAATCATAAACGCAAAAAATCAGAGAAACCCATGATGTAAGAAAATGATAAACAAAAAAAAAAAACACAAATAAAATTCAAATGTCATTTTTCCGCACACAATAAATAGTCTGTATAATTAATTCAGTGCGAAAAAGGAGCGGAGACTTCTCCAAATAATTTGCTACAATTATAAATTTCGCTCTTTGAACAGCGTACTGCAAAACGAAAAGCAGAACGAAAATTTCCGTTTCTGATTTCGTTGTGTCATTTTTGTATGGGATTTTTCGTTTCGCATCAGCAGCGTACTAGGCTTCATGCGAAACGAAAAATCCCATACAAAAATGACACAACGAAATCAGAAACGGAAAATTTCGTTCTGCTTTTCGTTTTGCAGTACGCAGTTCGAAGAGCGAAATTTATAATTGTAACAGATTATTTGGAGAAGTCTCCGCTCCTTTTTCGCACTGAATTAATTATACAGACTATTTATTGTGTGCGGAAAAATGACATTTGAGTTTTATTTGTGTTTTTTTTTTTTTGTTTATCATTTTATTACATAATGGGTTTCTCTGATTTTTTGCGTTTATGTTTGATTTTATTTTTGGAATTAGTGAAACTCTCCAAGGATATTTTCCGTTGTGTTTTCGCAAGCGTTTCGTTTTCTGTTTGGAGATCACAGAAAAATTTCGTTTCGCATCAGCAGCGTACTAGGCTTCAATCCGAAACTTTTTTCACAATCTTTTATTCATAACGACAAAAAAAAACAAAGAAAAATAATTGAAAAAACCAATGAAAAAAAAACAAGCACAAAACTGAAGTGTCAAAATGTTTCACCATGTTTTCCGCTTGTCCTATGTTAGCGCTAGCAGCGTTTAGTTATAGGTGGAACCATCGTGAAGTTGGCTCCTGGCAGTCCATATATAGTAAGTCAATGCGACATTACCTTTTTGCATCAAAAAATCCTTGAATTGGAAGTCCTCGTTCCACAATAGGCACACTAAAAGGGAAAGGATAAAGTAAATAGTTTTTGAAAAAGGTAAATTTTATAAAGAAAACAAAATATTTAAGTATTTAGTATTTATTGATATCAAATCATAGGCATATTAATATGGTATCTTTTTTGTTATGCTTAGTACATTAGGTTTAGAAATTAATTATAAATAAAATACCTAAATAAAATGAAAAGAATAGAAAATAATCTACCTGTTGTGTTCTATGCCGGTGTTTGTTTTTCTTGTGTTGTTGTTTGTTGAGAATAGCCAAAAATTTTAATAAAGAGATGAAAGACTCATTGGAAGTATAGAAATTGGGCTTTTCCACCAGCCGTCAGTTTCAAACAAGCAACAAAAATAGGAAACAGCTGGTCTGAACTTGGAGAAGGGAAAGCAAACGACAAATATTTTTATAATAAAGTGCTTGTTTGTTTTTCAATAAAAACGTATAAAACGATGGTTATAACGCCAATTTAACAAAAAATCAACTTCAATAACTTTTCAAGATTATTTATATAAACAAAAATCACAAAAAATATTAAAAACCCACATTGCACTGAAAAAGCATTTGTTTACATTTCTCCAAGTTCGATATAACATGTTTTATTTTGTTGTTTTGAACTGTCAAAATTAGAAAGAGAAAAGACAAAGATAGTTTTTGGAAAAGCCCAATTATTGGTAGTTTGCGCTGAAAGTGTATGGTTTGTTCCTCCCCACATCCAAACTTGTTGAAAAGTGGTGAAAATTTAGTGTGGTAGAAAAATGCGCGATCATTTTAACAATTTTTAGTAAGAATATTTACCACACCATCCTTATACCCAAGTATGAATTTTGAAGGTTGTTTAGAACTAAGGGCGAATTTTAATGACCGATTATTTAATTTTAATTCTTAATAAAAATGTTTAATTCTCATTTGTAATTTATGTTCATGTCACTTCACATTTACACGCATCGTTTTTCTTGTTGTTTTAAGTATAAGTTTTTATTTATCTTTGTGTCGTGAGCGATTTATTGTTGTCAAATGCGTGTCTAACGAATTTCTGTTATCGTCTCAACTTTTATTCTCGCCGTGCTTACAAGTTTTGGTCAAAAAAATTGTTTGTTGGCGAAAACTGTCATACTCTCAGTATATCAATGGTAAATGGGTGAAACAAAGTTTACACAAAATTACAAAGTGGATATGAGTTACAACCACTGATCTCTATATACACTGGATAGTGTATTCATACAAAATTTTTGAGGCAAAAATATAGTCGTGGCCGGTACCCTCATATAACAGTATAACAGCGGCGCCAGCGGAATGGAGGCTACTGGACCTGCATTTTCTTTTTTTCAATATTTACAGCCGCAATGCTTGTTGGCATCAACTGATATCAAATAAATGCTTAATTTCGGCAAATATCTTCAATCTCTTTCTTCGTTTGTAAAGAGTGAGATATAAGGTCGTGGCCGGTACCCTTTAAAAAACTTGCCTCACAAAAATTGTTATACACTATAAGCTATTCACTATCCAGTGTATTATAGAGATCAGTGGTTACAACTATTAATATTTAGTTGTTAAAATTTTACAAAAAAATCAAATTTTCACCACCCCACTTGTTGTCGAATAGCTAGGTGCTAGCTATTAGATAGGCCATTATCTAGGTAGATAGGCCATTATCGGTGAACATATCCGCCGCCGAAATTTGGAAAAAAAAGAGAAGCCAATAGACCTCATTTTGGAAATTTTATTGTTCACCCATACTTAACCAATGGATGTAAATACATGTAAAGTTTTTTTTATTTTTTGTTTATAGTATGTATGAACTATATACAGAGATGTGGATCGAATAATGTTTTGTTAGAGAAAAATCATCCGACCTATTTTGTTTTTTGGTTTGTATTTTATTCTTGTTTTTTTTTTTGAGTCGCGTAAAGATCTGTCTCTTTCTTTCTTCTTCGATCTTCTGTGAAAGTTATATATTTAGTATAACAGATTCTTCAACCACTTGTAGGCGCCTTCAAGATTGGTATACATCATTTCAATTTAAATTCAAAAGGATCGGTTGATATACTTCCGCTCCTCCAAAGTTTATAAAAGTTAAAAGAACAAAACCAAACTAAAAAAAAGTGCCAAATTGACTTAATTTAAATTTCAAGAATTAAATTCAAGAATTTTGGGTGCGTTGCGAAAAATTTAAATCGGATCCAGTGAAAATTAATTGTTCAAGTTTTTTTTATAGAATCCATACAGATAGGTAAATGGTTATATTGTGTCAATCGGCGTTTGTTATAATTCAATCTTGAGAAAAAAAAAGAAGAAAAAACGATTCAAAGTGTAGAGTTTTGAGTTTATAATTTAGTTTTATTGAATAGTGAATTGAGAGTTTATAAACTTGTAGGTTAATTTTCGGCGGCCCATGACGAGTACTCCAGTACGGGCCACCGCATGTTTTATTAATTGGTTGTTCCTGTTCCCGTTTCTTAAACCCAGAATAGTTCTGCACAATCATCATATAGAACCAGATTTGAGGTGCTTTGGTACTCAGATCATGGAGTTGCTTTCGGACTTCTGTACAAAATTATTTGGCCAACTTCTGGTGCGCAGCCAGATGGTACTTTTGGCCGCCAAGGCGCATGAATTCGAGCTGTTCCGCAATTAGAGCTCCGCCACCTTAACCCAAGTATAAAGAAGCCGAAAGAAAAAGTCAGTGGGTCCTAGAATGATAAGAAAAGGAACGTTATTTGTAAGAGATAAAGAACAGTGTAAGGCCGGTATTCACCGCTTATCGGAACATGATCTTTTGAAGATAATTTTTCAGGTGTGCTGAGGGGAGCTGAGTTTCAGTGAAGATGGTACGATCTGAAACCGATCATCCGCCATCTTGGGGGAATCCAAAAATGGCCAAGGATTCTTATGGTAGGGTGGGTTATGGCCTCAGTGCAACAACATCCGCAGTGCCTTGGTGTGACAATAGTCCGTCCGTGTATTTACTAGTCTGACGATTTTTTTTCCCTAGTTTTACTCAGGCCTGATAAGTGTTTTTGATTGCAGGCGAGGTTAAGTTTCGGGGGCAAGATCCCCCCCGTCCGACGAGTTGATGCCGGGCATGTGCAAGCAGGCCGCATCCCCGGGACTTGACATTCCATCCCTTTTCCTGACATTTCCTTTTCCTAATTTCCTACCCTTCACTTTTCCCTATCCTACTTCCTTTCCAACTCATCACTTCCTCTTGCCCACTGATCTCTATTATACACTGGATAGTGAATAGCCTATAGTGTATAACAGTTTTGGTGAGGCAGCAAGTTTTTTAAAGGGTACCGGCCACGACCTCATATCTCGCTCTTTACAAACGAAGAAAGAGATTGAAGATATTTGCCGAAATTGAGCATTTATTTGATATCAGTTGATGCCAACAAGCATTGCGGCTGTAAATATTAAAAAAAAAAAAGAAAATGCAGGTCCAGTAGCCTCCATTCCGCTGGCGCCGCTGTTATACTGTTATATGAGGGTACCGGCCACGACTATATTTTTGCCTCAAAAATTTTGTATGAATACACTATCCAGTGTATATAGAGATCAGTGCTCTTGCCACGCAACAAAATTGGTGCCTTTCTCTCCTAAAAACTGAAAATTGCTGGAAACAGAGTTTCCTTGTGTGAAAGGGGACTTACAGCCCTATTCTGGCAAACCTCACTGATACCTCACAAGTCACAACAACCTCACAAGGTAAGGTGAACTCGATTTTGTGAGGTTTTCGTATTCTGGCAGCACCCTCACAACTGTGAGCCTCACAAAAACTATCGAAATTGTGATCTTCTTCAGAGCAGGGTCACAACTCACAAATTTGATATTTGAAATACAATTTTAAGACACTTTTGTTTTTTCTTGTCTGAAAAAACATTTTGTAACCAAATGAATAGGTTAACTGGTGAAAAAAATGTATCCTCTGTCGTGAATCGAACAAAATTTATTTCTCCATAAAAGAAAATTATTGGTCACAAAACAATTCTCGTCGAGTACGATCGACATAGAACAGCAAGTGGTGTACATATATGATATTTACATATGTATGTATGTGGCATCACAATCATCTTCGTTGTCGATGAGTTCAGTGGGTGCGTTCAACAAAAATTCAGACCTTAGCAATCACAATAAAAAATTCACCTTGCTGTGGTAAGTTTTTTTGTGAGGTTTCTTGTGAGGGTTATCGCAGAATACGGAAAATGTTATGTGACTTGTGAGACCTCACAACGCCAGAATAGCCCTGTTAGATACCCTATTGGGCTTTTCCAAAAACTATCTGTCTTTTCTCTTTCTAATTTTGACAGTTCAAAACAACATAAAAAAAAATGTGATATCGAACTTGGAGAAATGTAAAGAAATGCTCTTTTCAGTGCAATGTGGATTTTTAATATTTTCTGTGATTTTTGATATAAATAAGCCTGATAAATTATTGAAATTGATTTTTTGTTAAATTGGCGTTATAACCATCGTTTTATACGTTTTTATTGGAAAACAAACAAGCATTATATTTGGTCTGTTTGGTAACGTGAAATTTCTTACGAATTTGCGCAAATTTTCACAAAATTTCACAATTTGCTGCCAAAACCCATAGAGGGCCTTACTAATAACCAAACACTAATGTCGACTATTAGTAAAGTGCAAGGTTAAAATAAAGTGCTTAGCTTAAACGGAATCCTACTAATAACATATTTAACCTTCTCATTAACAAATCCTCACACTTTCCTTGAATCAACTACAATTTGTAAAATGTTGTTGTTGTAAAATAAATGTCAAACTTTCTTGGATTTTCAATTTCATTAATTTCGCATCAACAAAACAAATATTTAGAAAAATGAGTTCAAGTAACGAAAGATATCAATTTACAGCCCTATTCTGGCAAACCTCACTGATACCTCACAAGTCACAACAAACTCACAAGGTAAGGTGAACTCGATTTTGTGAGGTTTTCGTATTCTGGCAGCACCCTCACAACTGTGAGCCTCACAAAAACTATCGAAATTGTGATCTTCTTCAGAGCAGGTCACAACTCACAAATTTGATATTTGAAATACAATTTTAAGACACTTTTGTTTTTTCTTGTCTGAAAAAACATTTTGTAACCAAATGAAAAGGTTAACTGGTGAAAAAAATGTATCCTCTGTCGTGAATCGAACAAAATTTATTTCTCCATAAAAGAAAATTATTGTTCACAAAACAATTCTCGTCGAGAACGATCGACATAGAACAGCAAGTGGTGTACATATATGATATTTACATATGTATGTATGTGGCATCACAATCATCTTCGTTGTCGATGAGTTCAGTGGGTGCGTTCAACAAAAATTCAGACCTTAGCAATCACAATAAAAAATTCACCTTGCTGTGGTAAGTTTTTTTGTGAGGTTTCTTGTGAGGGTTATCGCAGAATACGGAAAATGTTATCGAATCACAACAACCTCACAAGGAATCAACCTCACAAGGGCTTGTGACTTGTGAGACCTCACAACGCCAGAATAGCCCTGTTATTCAATGAAACTCGCAAAAATAAAGAAGCGATTCCATCAACAAATGCACGCGGGACTGGGTATATAGAACGCAATTTATAGGAAAGCACTTCTAATAAATTATATATTTTTCATTTATTTGTATGTCATAAATATGTATTAAGTAACAACAAAGGATATGCTAAAAAAAAACTCTACTTAAAATAATCAGACATTTCACTTTAAAGTTATTACTTCGAAAAAAAAGTAAGAAAAAAAAAACAAAAAACTAAAAACAAAGAATCTTGAACTTGATGTTCGATATGTTCTTCTTTTCACAACACGTGTATGTCCCCTATTACACGATGATTCTTTGCGTCTGACTCTTTTTTCGAATTTCTCTTTGAAAATCATCCTGTGAGTCGCACGCTATTACACGATGATTCTTTGCGCATGACGCTTTTTCGAATTTCCCTTTGAAAATCATCAAAATAAAGTTATATAAAAAGAAACGTCAAAAAGAGTCTCGGAAATCTTGGCCCACGACTCACAGGGCAACTGGCCTTCCGTTTCATCTTTTTCTCTTTCGCACTCGTTATGTTCGAAAAGAGTCAGACGCAAAGAATCATCGTGTAATAGGGGACTATCCGATCTGCGGGATGCATTTAGGAATTCCTTGATTTCATGAGTTTAGTGTACAGCTTAAAGGCTTAACTACATAAGCCAAAAAGTACTGAAGTACAAAAGTAAAAATATTTTTTTTACCGCTAGCGCCGTTGTTTTGTGAAAAAGAATACACAAATTTGTTTTTAAACCAAAATTTAAGCTTTCTGCATCATTTTTATAAGTTTTCTAGTCAGAAAAACTATCACAAAATCAATTTAAAAATTTTCACTTTTGCACTTTTTCACTTTTTTGGCTTATGTAGTTGAGGCTTAAAGATGCATTTCCATGTACTTAATTTGAACGCCTTGCTAGTGAATAACCTGAGACTAAATTCATTATTAGTATGCGAATGTTCTGTAATGTAGATTTTCGTTTAACTATTTACTTAATTTGGTTATTAGTAAGGCCCATAGAAAAAACTCAGTTTTTGGGAAATTTGTTGAAAAAAAAGTTGCCAAACAGGCATATTTGTAAAAATAAATTGTGGAAAAGCCCAATTGCCATATCATTCGAACGCGGCCAATGAAAGCTACTGGCCCCTAGAATTGAATTGAACACGCCTTTTAAATGAACATTCCATTTCCTTTTCATTCTCACATATTTCATATTTAATTATCCCCTCTGTTTTGTGTCAAAAACTGGAATTGGATTCCATTAAAAAAACCGTGTGGTTTTTTCTGCCATTATTTTGTGCAACATCTTTCATTTCGTTTTTTATATGTGAATTAATTTACTCCGATTAAATAATAAAATACACAATACAAAAATCAAAAAAAAATGTCTGAAGTGGAAACGAAAATTGAAGAAGCTAACGATGCTGTGAAAGAAGTAATCCAAGCCGATGGCGAAGTAAAAAAACAAAAGAAGCCCAAACCCAACAACAAGAAACTTCGACAAGGTATGAAACGGGTTTGTGGTTGGGGTTGCGACTTGCGAATTGCGAGAGAATCTTATTCATGGGGTTGAGTTTGCAGAACGTAATTGGGGACGTCTTTTACTTGTTTTTTTTTTTTGTATTTAAATTTATTCTTAAGGGTGGTTATCTGTGTTGTTGACATCTTGGTTTGCGATTAGAACGCACAAAGGATTCCTTCAAGTGTAAATATAATTATTTAGGTTAGGTTGAAATGCAAATCCAGAATGTGGTCATATGGTGCAGTCGTCAATTCCAGTCGAACTGCATTCTGTCTCTCTGTCACGTGTCACTAATTATTGACCCGACGTTTTAGCAACTAATGTTGGAATTACCATAAAATTCTCTTGAATTACAGCTGAAGCAGCTGCAAAAGCCGCCGAAGGTGGAGCAGATAACAGCGAAGAAACCCCCAAGCAGCAAAACGGAAATGCTGCGACAGCAACCACGGAAGAAGGCGATGCCGACAAGAAGAAAAAAAAGAAGCAGAACAAAGCTAAACCGAAGGGAGCTCCGATGACTCCCATCGCCGAACAATTTCCCGATGGAAACTTCCCAGAGGGAGAGGTTGTCAAGCATCCCATTCCCAAGGATGTCGATGAGCGAACTGCCAAGGATCGCTTCACCAACGAGGAGAAGCGCGCTCTCGACCGCATGCACACAGACATCTACAACGAGTTGCGTCATGCCGCCGAAGCCCATCGCCAGACTCGGCAGTACATGCAGAGCTACATCAAACCCGGAATGAGCATGATTCAGATCTGTGAGGAGCTGGAGACAACTGCCCGGAGGTTGATTGGAGAGAATGGTCTGGAGGCTGGGCTGGCCTTTCCCACGGGTTGTTCGCTGAATCATTGCGCGGCACATTACACGCCAAATGCCGGGGACACGACAGTCCTTGGATATGACGATGTGTGCAAGATCGACTTTGGAACCCACATCAAGGGTCGCATCATAGATTGCGCTTTCACTTTGGCATTTAACAGCAAATATGACAGACTATTGGAGGCCGTCAAGGATGCCACAAACACCGGCATCCGAGAAGCTGGAATCGATGTCAGGTTGTGTGATATTGGGGCGGCGATTCAGGAAGTCATGGAGTCGTACGAGATCGAGCTGGACGGAAAGACGTACCAGGTGAAGAGCATTCGGAATTTGAATGGACATTCGATCAGTCCATATCGTAAGTACTCCACTTACCACACCCTTTTCCTAAGTAATTTTATATCATCTCTCGTCTCAGGTATTCATTCGGGCAAGACGGTGCCCATCGTCAAAGGTGGAGAATCCACTCGCATGGAAGAAAACGAGTTCTATGCCATTGAGACTTTCGGCTCGACTGGTCGTGGCTTGGTTCATGACGATATGGATTGCTCGCATTACATGAAGAATTTCGATGCCCCTTACGTCCCATTGCGTCTGCAATCGTCCAAACAATTGCTAGGAACCATCAATAAGCATTTCAGTACTCTGGCATTCTGTAAGAGGTGGTTAGATCGTGCCGGAGCCACCAAGTATCAAATGGCTTTGAAGGATCTCTGCGACAAAGGAGTGGTGGAGGCCTATCCACCACTGTGCGACATCAAGGGATGTTACACGGCTCAGTATGAACATACGATTATGTTACGACCGACTTGCAAGGAGATTGTATCCCGTGGATCGGACTACTGATCGTCTGAATTCTTTAAAATAACATCCTGGACCGATGAAATTCTTCAACAATAAATACTGTTTTATTTTTTTTATATTTCGTTTTGCTTTCAATTTTTATTTGGAGTTGAAAATTATTGCATATTATTGGATTTTGTTGAAGAGCAAGAGAGCATGTGAGATGAAATTAAAGTTTAGAAATGATCAGTCGATCATTATATACGATGTTGGTTGTTTTTATATTCGTCAAAGTTTCTACGAAGAAATCCCGTCTTTAATTCAAAAAATATAACTCCTTTTTTTGAGGAAGGAAATATATCTTCTTATTTTATTAGGTATATTATAAAGCCACAGAAACTCGTTTCTGAATAAATGAGTGTTTATTAACTACAGTTCTTGCCTAAAGACCTATTTTTAATTATAAGCTTTTTTTGTAATCATACCGACTCTTTTTAAAGATTTGAATTCTTTAAATTCATATTCAAGTGACCGGTTATTTTCACTTCCTTCTTACGTGATTAGTAACTAATACGCTTAGTTTTCAAGGATTGTTACGATCCTCTGAAAAGTAAAATAAAATAATTTTAAGTTATATGAAACATGTAGGAATATTATTTTTTTACCAAAATCTAAACCGCCATTGAAGAAATTCTCCACATAGCACTGAAAAGAGCATTTGTTTATGTCGAATTCCTTTCAACAAAAGAATCGAATTTTTTTCTAAACGACTCGATTTTTTTTTCTGAACAAATCGATTTTTTTGTCAAAACAAATCTTGCTAATTTTGCAAGATCCAAGAAAGATTTTACACCGATTTGCACACACCTTGCAACATTTGAAACTTCTAAAAAAGTCAAATTCAATGCCGCGGTGTTTTAAGAAAACAATTTTTTTTATGAAAGCAAATTGTGTTGCAACGAATTTTCGGTGAATTTTATAGTAAATATTTGTCCGTTGTTTTTCAATTAATAATAATAATAATTTCCAAATTGAATATTTTCTGGACATTTTACTTCAAAATTTGCTGCACAAAAAAAAAATTGATTTTTTTCGTCTTTTCGTATTCCTTTCAACAACAATACAAATTCGATTCATTTTAGAAAAAAATTCGATTCTTTTGTTGAAAGGAATTCGACATTACATTTCTCCCATAGAAGAAGAGATAGAGGAACGGGCATATCGAAGAAAAAGTGAAGCATTTTTCAAAATAGTGTGAGTAACACAAACCCAGATGCATTCACACAGGGAAGGAATGCAGTTAGACAACTAAATCATGGGGCGCCCAAAGGAATTTTTAGCTGTTGTTTTGAGGAATGTGTTTTGAGATTTTAAAGCGTTAAAATAGAAAAAAAGCTTAGTAAATTAAATAAACAAGTGAAATAAAAGTAAATTAAGTGAATATATGCTATTCTTCATTGAAATAAAAATATAAAACTACATGCGGTACTCCGTTAAATCCTGTAAAAACATCTATATTAAGCATTGCAACTTTTGTTCATTGCACAGGTAAGCTGTGTCTCATATTCCACATAAAGTAAGTAAAATTACTCTGCACTACGGGCGCTAAATGTATTTGAGCACCTTGCCATCACCATCAAAAACTAATTCGACCCTGGGAGAGAATTTCAATTTTGACAGATAGGCACCTGACATACCACGTTTCAAAGTATATTTGCATTTTCAACAAATTAGGCTTTTTTGTAGAAAAATGCTATGAAATATCAATTTTAAAGTATTCTACGATAATGTATTTACATAAAAAACATCACTTCACATTAATTTATGTGGAATTTGAGACACAATTGGGCTTTTCCACCAGCCGTCAGTTTCAAACAAGCAAACAAAAAAATAGGAAACAGCTGGTCTGAACTGAATAAAAATTAAATAAACGCCAAATATTTTTAGAATACAGTACTTGTTTGTTTTCCCATAAAAACGTATAAAACGATGGTTATTTAATGGCCAATTTTACAATAAATCAATTTCAGTAACTTATCAGGCTTATTTATATACAAAATCACAGAAAATATTAAAAATCCACATTGCACTGAAAAGAGCATTTATTTACATTTTATCAAGTTCGATTTCACATCTATTCTTTTTGTTGTTTTAGACTGTCAAAAGTAGAAAGTGAAAAGACAAAGATAGTTTTTGGAAAAGCCCAATCGGCTAGTGAAATGGAAAGATTTTTAACTCCATATTAGGCGTTTTTCTTTTTTAGCCCCCAGCGCACCGATCTATTTAAGAAACTCAATTGAGCACTGAACTCTCATATCTGTCAAATTACATGAAAATTGTATGAAGTTAGCCGCGCTCAGCTTTGTACTCGATGTGGTCGGTCATTTTTTCCGAGCTCATCGAGCGAGCCCTGGTCGAGCTCTGAGCTAAAAAAGAAATGCAAGTTGAGAGCTCGTAGCGCTCCGAGTTAAAAAGTAACATAGTTTTCTTTTTGACAGCACAGTGTCACGCTCTGGGCCAAAAAAGAAAAACGCCTATTATAGGTGTTTTTACACAATTTAAAACAGCACCGCATGTTGTTTTATATTTTGTATAATAAAGTACTGAAAGCTTTCACTATTCTCACTTTAATTTCATTTTTTTATTTACAGGGCTATTCTGGCGTTGTGAGGGCTCACAACTCACAAGTCACAAGCCTTTGTGAGGTTGTTGTGAGGTTCTCAAAAGGAGATCACAATTTCGATAGTTATTGTGAGGCCCACAGTTGTGAGGGTACGAAAACCTCACAAAATCGATTTCACCTTTCCTTGTGAGGTTGTTGTGACTTGTGAGGTATCAGTGAGGTTTGCCAGAACAGGGCTGTTAGTTTAATTATCTTTTTTCACTATCTTAAGCCTAGTACGCTGCTGATGCGAAACGAAAAATCCCATACAAAAATGGCCAACGAAATCGTCGACGAGTCGTTTTATTCATCCTCAGAAAGGAAGAGGCTAGCAAACGAAATCGTCTAGGAGGGGGCCACAAAAAGCTATTCATCACTCCTTGCGATACTTTCTTATGTTGCGGGCCATCTGCTATTTTTTTCTCTAGTAAATAAATACGGAAATACCAAACCGTAAAAAACTCAAACAGAATAAAAAAAAGGGTATACAAAATATAAAAAGTATTAAAAAAAACAAAAATATAAATCTCAAAAACTATATAATTTCATATCGGTATCTTTAAGTATTCCTTTTTAATATACATACATAGTTCATAAGAATAGTTTATCAGAAAATTCATAATTAACATATTTAATTATTGGTCTTAGCATATTTATTTTTTGCGAATCATCATTACCGTATATGGAAAATTCAGTCTATGTAATGTTCTTTTTTTATTTTTTTTGTCAAGATTATTATCAAGGCCATAGTTTTGAATCAATAAATCATGTTTGTTAGTCACGCCAAACCTTACAGAGTTTTACTAAGCGGTAGCAACTGCTTAATGGAAATTTAAGGGAACTTTTCAGGTGGTGGACGGGAGAGGATGGAATTTTTATTCTACTTCCTCTTCAAATCCTGAACGGTTTCCAGTCTTATGCCTTTCCGCCTTCCTGTATCCTACCGATCCGACGTTTACCTTCCTGCATATATCCTATTTTCTATACTCACCTCTTTCAAAATAAATCCCCAGCAACAGGATGGAAGTGCAAATCTTAGAAAACGATGTTGAATGCCCAAGGTCGCGATTATATTGATTACGAAGAAGATGGTGGAAGAGAAAATGTTTCATGCCTCTACGTGAAAAAGTGATTGATTTGTCTAAATTTCACTCAAACAAATTTTTGAAGATGTAGAGATCTACTTCAAAAAGACGGCAATTATGTGTAGAAGATATGATCGTGAAAACTTGGTACCCACGGCGTAAAGTACCTAGTTAATATCGGTAATGCTAAAAATGAAAAGATGACCTTAGTGGTTGCCTTGAGGAACCCTGAGGTTTAGACAGGGCAGGTCTGAAACGAACATTGTAATAACGGTTTTACATGAATAAAGGTACAAACCCGAGGGTAGACAGTCTTAAAAGTATAGTCCATGCGAGATTTTGTCAACGATCTTATTAAAATCGGCCGAAAAAACATCGACTTCAGCGGTTAAGTGGGTAAATGATACAATGAGGTTTACAGCGAAAACTTAAAAAAACTACAAAATACTTTCAAAGATTAATTAAGGATTTTTTGTTTGCGATAACTTAAATTTTTTTTTAATTAAAAACCTATGTATTTTAGAATCCCTTCAATCAATACTGTTAGAAGTTTATATCTATCCTTGAACCTGGGCCTCAACTCTTTTATTATTTAGTTCTGGTCTTACACACCAAGTTTGTTGAAGTTTCCTTCCGATTGCGTGTGCCATCTAAGTCAGGCCTTTCCTCTACTGCTCCGTAGCATAATTGGTCTCATAAGGTCTATATAGCCGAGTCATCTAATTCGTTGCAATTTTGCTCTTTTGACTAGGTCGGTATCGTTGTACAGTTGGATGGCAAGCTAAGCTTCAATCAAATTCATTTAAGTTTTGACATTTGAAGCGAACTTTATTTGATTGAATCGATATTCATAATACGAAATAGTCGAATTCGCAGTTTCAAGATCGATTCGCTATTTTTAACGAGGGCTCTAATTTGCTAGAGAAATCGAAAGCTTCTAATATAACTATTATAACATAAATAAGGTACCATGAAAACATAATATTGTATATATCTTACTTATTATTAGTCAAAGTGTATAAAATAAAACTTTATTTATGGACGGAATTGTTTCCTTGTTGGCTTGTTAGTGATTTATATGTAAGATTATTTACTAGCACTTCCCACTATGGCATAAGAAGTTCAATATTCGGGTTTTGATACTTCAAAAAGATTTGATATTGCGAATAGACACAAAGCCAACAGTATCCCTGAAAAAAAAAACATGATTTTGCTTATCACGATCATACTTCTGTAAAAATCTAAGAGATCTTACGTTATAGAACATCCAAACAAAGTTAAGTAAGGCCGAAAGGGTTTGTTCCAACTATGAAGAAATGTTCAATAATTTTGTTGTAAAAAATTAACATCAAGCTTTTTAAATGAAAAAGTTACATAAATATAGTATCCTGCAATAAGCCAAATGCTAAACAGTAATTGATAGGTGATTCCAAGTCCAGCTAGAGTAAGCCAAGGTAAGAGCCAGCCACGAGTACTAGACAAAGCAAAGAAAACGGCAAGTTATAGAAAATCTAGCACAGTCGAAAAGATCTTTTACTCACTTGATTTTAATTGCAACATAAATTAAATAGGATGCCACAATAAAGAGTAAAAAGTAAAGTATATACAATCCTCCGTAAACCAACATTGAATATCTTATGTCTGTTTCGAAGAGTGGCGAATACAATTGTGAAGATTCCCCTCCTAGAAGCATGTACACAATCTGTAATTTTTGATGCAGCAATTAGACGATGTGTTGTGGCTCAGAAATTTGGAGGACTTACCATTGTGATGCTCACAATAGATAAAGCAGCAGTATAAACGGCCACAGCCAAGCTGCCGCATTTTACATTATTGGACCAAATGAATGGTGACCAGCATGAACTTAATACCGCCATCTCTAGAAAATGTTAATTGATTATTGATGACTCTACGTTTGTTTATGGTGGTGGTTGACGCCCAACAATTGTAAAGCAAATAATAGAGTGAGATTGATGAAAGGAATGTGGAATACCTTTTGGTTTTTTGAAAACTTTTATTGAAGTATAAAATAAACGGACAAAAATGAAACAAAAAACTATTTGATTGAAAAAGTTGTAAACAAAAAAGGGCTTGGTCTTCTTTCCCTAGGCTGGCAGCGTCCTTATTTATAACAAAAAAAACCCAATTTGAATTTGACACAAAATAATAACCACAAATAACTAAAAACAAGATACTCTACTTTAGAAATTGATGACGTATATGCGTTCTATTTGTCTACGCAGATTCGGGTGAACAACACACAATAAACGCGTTGGAGGCCGCCCGCCGGCCCGTGACGCTAGAAAAAGATTTTTTTACGTTTTCTTTTAATTTCCTTAAAAATCTATTGTAAAGGCTTAACTACATAAGCCAAAAAGTACTGAAGTACAAAAGTAAAAATATTTTTTTTACCGCTAGCGCCGTTGTTTTGTGAAAAAGAATACACAAATTTGTTTTTAAACCAAAATGTAAGCTTTCTGCATCATTTTTATAAGTTTTCTAGTCAGAAAAACTATCACAAAATCAATTTAAAAATTTTCACTTTTGCACTTTTTCACTTTTTTGGCTTATGTAGTTGAGGCTTAACTACCTTTCACACAAAGAAACAAAATCGTATAAATTTTCTGTAGTTTTCTTTTAAAGTTGCTTGGTTGAACACACACTTCTGTGTGTGTGAAGAGGAATGTCAAAAATATCTCCTCAAATCGTTGATCGTTGAGATTTCATTTTCCATCTTAAAGCATAGTACGCAGCTGAAGCGAAACGAAAATTTTCATACAAAAATTGAAGCAACGAAATCATAAACGAAAAATTTCGTTTTCATTTTTGTTCTGCGGTACGCTGTTCAACGAGCGAAATTGATAATTGTAGTAGATTATTTGGAGAAGTCTCCACTCTTTTTCGCACTGAATTATTTGCAAGGACCATTAATTGTCTGCGAAAAAGTGACATTCGAGTTTTTATTTGTATTTTTATTTGTTGTTACTTTGATTACAGAAGAGGCATCTGTGATTTCTTTTGTTTTTTTATTTTTTTTTTTACAATAAGTGACATTTATTTTTTCCGTAGTCGTTTCGTTTACGTTTTCGTTATCGATTTGGAGACCAGAAAAAATTTTCGTTTCGCTTCAGCTGCGTACTAGGCTTAAAGCCTAGTACGCTGCTGATGCGAAACGAAAAATCCCATACAAAAATGACACAACGAAATCATAAACGGAAAATTTCGTTCTGCTTTTCGTTTTGCAGTACGCTGTTCGAAGAGCGAAATTTATAATTGTAGCAGATTATTTGGAGAAGTCTCCGCTTCTTTTTCGCACAGAATTAATTATACAGACTATTTATTGTGTGCGGAAAAATGACAATTGAGTTTTATTTGTGTTTTTTTTTGTTTATCATTTTCTTACATCATGGGTTTCTATGATTTTTTGCGTTTATGTTTGATTTTGTTTTTGGAATTATTGAAACTCTCCAAGGATATTTTCCGTTGTGTTTTCGCAAGCGTTTCGTTGGCTGTTTGGAGATCACAGAAAAATTTCGTTTCGCATCAGCAGCATACTAGGCTTAAGCCTAGTACGCTGCTGATGCGAAACGAAAAATCCCATACAAAAATGACACAACGAAATCATAAACGGAAAATTTCGTTCTGCTTTTCGTTTTGCAGTACGCTGTTCGAAGAGCGAAATTCATAATTGTAGCAGATTATTTGGAGAAGTCTCCGCTCCTTTTTCGCACTGAATTAATTATACAGACTATTTATTGTGTGCGGAAAAATGACATTTGAGTTTTATTTGTGTTTTTTTTTGTTTATCATTTTCTTGCATCATGGGTTTCTCTGATTTTTTGCGTTTATGTTTGATTTTGTTTTTGGAATTAGTGAAACTCTCAAGGATATTTTCCGTTGTGTTTTCGCAAGCGTTTCGTTGTCTGTTTGGAGATCACAGGAAATTTTCGTTTCGCATCAGCAGCGTACTAGGCTTTACTTCGTGCCCTTCTCACCTAAAGCCTAGTACGCTGCTGAAGCCTAGTACGCTGCTGATGCGAAACGAAAAATCCCATACAAAAATGACACAACGAAATCATAAACGGAAAATTTCGTTCTGCTTTTCGTTTTGCAGTACGCTGTTCGAAGAGCGAAATTTATAATTGTAGCAGATTATTTGGAGAAGTCTCCGCTCCTTTTTCGCACTGAATTAATTGTACAGACTATTTATTGTGTGCGGAAAAATAACATTTGAGTTTTATTTGTGTTTTTTTTGTTTGTCATTTTCTTACATCATGGGTTTCTCTGATTTTTTGCGTTTATGTTTGATTTTGTTTTTGGAATAAGTGAAACTCTCCAAGGATATTTTCCGTTGTGTTTTCGCAAGTGTTTCGTTGTCTGTTTGGAGATCACAGGAAATTTTCGTTTCGCATCAGCAGCGTACTAGGCTTGATGAGAAACGAAAAATCCCATACAAAAATGACACAACGAAATCATAAACGGAAAATTTCGTTCTGCTATTCGTTTTGCAGTACGCTGTTCGAAGAGCGAAATTTAAAATTGTAGCAGATTATTTGGAGAAGTCTCCGCTCCTTTTTCGCACTGAATTAATTATACAGACTATTTATTGTGTGTGGAAAGATGACATTTGTGTTTAATTTGTGTTCTTTTTTGTTTATCATTTTCTTGCATTACTGAAATAAGAAACAGAATCACTGAGTTACATTTAAATTGTTTGTGTAATCTTCTTTGAGCTCACGTACATCTCTCCATGACCTGTCGGCTCCCCGGGTGAAAGGAGAGGAGACTGATCGCAAATTTGCAACCAACCCTTGTTGACATTGTTTTTACTAAAAAAAAAATACTTTGAATCAGAGTTACCATTGCCTTTGTATATAAACTCTATAGTAGTCCCAT
The DNA here is from genome assembly GCA_929447395.1 of Epistrophe grossulariae. NCBI lineage: Eukaryota > Metazoa > Arthropoda > Insecta > Diptera > Syrphidae > Epistrophe > Epistrophe grossulariae. The sequence goes on along the minus strand of OV839567.1, from coordinate 21,159,806 downwards.
GGAGAGGAACGAACGACGCGACGTCTACAGAGCCGATTCTGAAGCAAGAAAAAATTGAGAATGGAGAGATTGGAGAGTTGAGAAAGAGCAGATAATCAAAGATAGAGGAATAAAAAATAAGGTTAAAGAAAGAAAAGAAGAACGAGAAGAATGTATAGGATATTTAGGAAGGTTGAAGTGGAACAACAATTTATCGATTTTGCACATTATTTTGTATGGCATTTCTATAAAGGGGGAAGGTTTCAAAAGGAATGAAAATAAATGATGTATTATTTCATTCATCGAAGAAAAGTATAAAATCGCCACTATGCCATTAGAGGATAATAGGGTGCTTTTAGTTTTTCGGCAAATTTGAAGTAGGTATGGAAAATATATTCCAAATAAATAGGTACATATGCACGTAGGAGGTATAAACAAATATATTTACAAGGTGTTTTATTATTAAATGCCTCATTCATTCATTTGTATCAACAATTTTTAAAAAATAGAAAAAAAATAGAGACGTTTGTTTTGTAAAATTAAAAACCAATTGTACCTACCTACCCGTAAAGAAAAAATTTTTTTTTTCAAAAAGTAAAACAAATGGGAATTTGTTCCATTCAAATAGGTACCCGTAAAAACAATTTTTCAAGAAAATTATTTTTATTCGGAAAAAATATTTTTTTGTGTAAGTAGGTATAGTCAATTTTCATAAAAATTAAAAAAATCTAAATTTAGTTTGCAAATTTTGAAAACTGGCTGAAATACACGGTAAAAAAGTCTTTCGGAAATATTTAATTATTTTTTTCGGAAAAAAATGTTTTTTTTTAAGTTACAATATTTTGTAAAAAATTAAAAAAATCAAAATATAGTTTGCAAATTTTGAAAACCGACTGAAATACGCGGGAAAAAAGTCTTTCGGAAATATTTAATTATTTTTTTCGGAAGAAATTGTTTTTTTTTTTTAAGTTACAAAATTTTGTAAAAAATTAAAAAAATCAAAATTTAATTTCGAAAAAATTTACTTTTTTTTTCGGAAAAATACATTTTTTTTAGGATACCAAATTTTTTTAAAAAATTTAAAAAAATCAAAATTTAGTTTGCAAATTTTGAAAATCGATTGAAGTGCTACACGTGAAAAATTTTTTCGAATAAAATTTATTATTTTTTTCGGAAAAAATAGTTTTTGTGTATGAAAACAAATTTTCGAGCAAAAGAAGAAAATTTTATACACCAAAGACTACAAGACTAATTGATATACATACACATAAAAATAATTTTCAAAAAAAAACAAAAAATTTGTTGTTTTTCATGTACCTATCCAATAAAATCTATACAATACCTACCTAAAAATATAAAAAAAAACCAACAATAATCCGTACCTACCTGGATCTTCCTATGGGAAAAAGCATAATAAATGCAAAATATAGCAACGTTGTATTTAACCCACATATTGTGAAATTTAACAACGTTGCTTTGCTATATCGAATTTGAATCAAATTCAAAATTTTTAAATATTTTCCTTCTATTAAGCCTATACCCATACCTATACTTGAACCTATATGCATACATATAGCCATACTCTATAACAAGAAACCGTCTCTCATCGCCCATTGGACAAAAAAATTTACTTCCCCATATTTTGCTTTTTGCCTCGTCAAAGACATCTGATTCAACCATCTCCCTTAGTCTCATTATTGTTGTCAGAATAATTTTAATATAATCCTTTCCGTTCTTACTACTAGTCTTTATTTCTATTTTACTTATCTTCTTCCCGCCTTTTTATCTCTCCAAAGACAGATTGTGGCGATTGCAGCGCCTTCCATGAGCCGATTCCGAACTACTTTTTTCTGTTCCATGAGATTACTAATGTGTTAATATACAAAGCTTCTGCCTGTTTTTTTTTGGTACACTTTTTATTTCAATCCAACGTCCCGTCACAATTTTAAAGTAAATTTGTTATGGAGAATGGAGATAGATTTCTTATAATAGCCGTGTTTTTTTGCAAGCCCGGGGGGAATTGGATGAAAAAAACGACGTCGGTGCTAAACAATTAACATGTTAAATGCAACAACAAATAATCCCGGAGAATTCTCGGGGCTTAACTTAAGCGCACCGAAAAACTGTGTTACCGGTATAAATTACATACATGTTATCGATAGTTTGTATGAAAACTCCATGTTTTTTACTGTCATGGCGTCGCTAATCCCCGCTGCCGTTTTTTTCAACCGATTCTCCCCGGGCTTGCAAAAAAATACGCCTAATGGGCAAGAAAAAAGTCATGTGTGTATGTGTATTCTGATTGTATGGATTGGTATTTTTTTTTTTATCCATGAAGGAATATTTTTGCAATTGTGTGCCATGAAGATTTTCTTGACGTCGCGTTGCATAAAGTCAAGGAATAAGAAATCAGTGATTATGATGAGTTTTCAATTTTAAGATTTTTGTGACTGTTACAGGTGTCTACTTTTGTTATTCATAAGTGCGCTTGAGATTTTTATTTATTAAATGCCTTTTATAGGATATAAGGAAACTTATTAAATTCCGTAGATGATATATTTAAAATAAAGTGGTCAAATAAATGCAAATCTTTTACAATTTTATTCTTTTTGATTAATGATTAGGTATGTCGTAGGTGACTGGTGTGTACACAGGTACAGGTTTGTTGATACTTTTACTTCAATTCTTGGATAATAGCAGTGTTTTTTTGCAAGCCCGGGGGGAATTGGATGAACAAAACGACGTCGGTGCTAAACAATTAACATGTTAAATGCAACAACAAATAATCCCGGAGAATTCTCGGGGCTTAACTTAAGCGCACCGAAAAACTGTGTTACCGGTATAAATTGCATACATGTTATCGATAGTTTGTATGGAAACTCCATGTTTTTTACTGTCATGGCATCGCTAATCCCCGCTGTCGTTTTTTCAACCGATTCTCCCCGGGCTTGCAAGAAAACACGCCTAATATAAACAAATTTCCGTGCTGGGATTTAAAGTGTTTTAATACCTACGTACCTATACCTAAACAGGGTTCATGACGTAATCTCGAAAAAAAAATATTTTTTAATCCAGAATGAAGAAATCTCGAAAGACTAGGTATGTAAGGTACCTACATATGTAGGTTTATCTTGAAAAAAATAACAAAAAAAATATTCTTCGAAATTTTGTTTGTTACTTAAGGAGTTTAAGCTTAAATAAAACTTTAAGGTAGGTAGTAGGTACTTATATGTATTCAGTTTATTATGCAATTTATTTTTCTGGGCTCACTATCTGTGGCGTCACTTGTAAATTAATTGTCGCACTTCGAGCTCTGTGAATATTACACAATGTACCTATAATCCGACTTTTCAAGATTTTCATTTTTAAAATTATAAATTTTGTGAAATCGAATTTTTGACTTAAAAGTTAAAAATTTAAGAAAATAAATCTTAATTGAAAAGTAAGTAATCTAGGTATGTATATTTTATTTTTGAGACATTGGTTACAAACGCGAACCATAGTTTCAAAAATTTATACATAGGCATATCCAGATTTTTGCATTTGAGTTTTTTTTTTAGATTTTTGTATTTCTAGATATTTTTTTTTTAGATTTTTCCAATTCTAGATTTTTGCTATCGAGAATTTTACTTTCGAGATTTTTGTTTTCTAGAATCTAGATTATTGCTTTCTAGATATCGTAGTAAGCCCGTCCAGTGGTGGACAAGAATTTTGCACGCTTTTTGAAGAAAATTAAATCTATAGGTAACCATACCAAATATTTGGGTTGTTTTCATATTAGTCCATTGAAATGTTACATTGGCCTCGAATTTAGTATAGAACAAGGTTTTTTTTACACGAAGTGATTTTTGGGGCTGTAGCCCCCTCCCATTTGGCCGCCATATTGAAAAAGGGGAAAGAACCCCTTTTCACAATATCTTGAGTAGTAGGGATTAGAGGGTTCTGGCAAACCGCTTTAGCGGCTCTCTGGCGGCTTTAGCGGCTCAGCGGCTCAGCAGCCTGGCGGCTCATCAGAGGGGTTCTGGCAAACCGCTTTAGCGGCTCTATGGTGGCTTAAGCTGCTCTATTGCGGCTTTAGCGGCTTGGCGGCTCATTATTTTGGTGGTCTAGTGGCTTGGCGGCTCAGAGGCAGTGGCCTAGCGGCTTGGGGGCTCATCGTTTTGGCAACCTAGCGGCTCGGCGGCTCAGAGGCTTTGCGGCTCAGCGGCTCAGAGAACACACAATTCACGTTTAGAACGCAAAAAATCACGTTCAGAACGCAAAGTTTTACGTTAAGAACGCCAAAAATCACGTTCAAAACGCAAAACAATCGCGATTAGAACGCAAAAAATCACGTTCAGAACGCAAAGTTTTACGTTAAGAACGCCAAATATCACGTTCAAAACGCAAAACAATCGCGATTAGAACGCAAAAATCACGTTCAGAACGCAAAGTTTTACGTTTAGAACCCAAAATTCACGATAAGATTATTACGTTCAAAAATAGTTCATGTTTAATACCCAAGTTCAGTGTAGTGAAAATAGTTTAAGGCAAGCGGCTCAAGGAATCCTTCAATAAAAAGACATTGGTTGTTTTTTTTTTTTATATATTTTTCTTTATTCAATCTGGTTTACATTTCCATTTCAGATCCTATTTTATAATGACCCCACGCCAGTGTATTAATATTATTGCTACATATGAATCTTTTATCATCGGAACAACTTAGACTTAATTTGTTTATGCATTCTGTATAAATAGTGTGTTGCTTAGATCTAAAATTCAGCATTTCGCCGGCTGAATGCTTAAATGCCCCACAGACCACTTTTTCGGGAAACTGAGTTAAAGATGCAGTTATACTAATTCGTATGTTCTCTTTCGTTTGGTGCTATTCCCGTTGCTCTATCTCTATTATTAATAAAGTTACAGAAACCAGTTTTGCTCCATAGACCACATATTTTCGGTTCTGTTCGTGCTTATTTGCCGCATATCCAAAATTTGTACGAGGTGGGGCAGTTTTTCTATTAAAGTTTTAAAAACAGACGCTTAATGCTTAAATTCCTCATTGCAATGGGCAATGGATATAGATCAAACATCACTCAAATATATTTTCAATGCTTAATTGCCCCATATCCACATGAGATGGCATATAGAGCATGTAACCTCTCACAATCTATTGAAACCAAGTGACATTTTTCCTGCTTATGTGCCCTATATCCATGGACAAAAGTGCAATCAGCTGGAAAAGTATAAATAGAAGTAAATGCTGTCTATAATTAATTAAATATTTATTGATTATTTTTCGACGCTTCAATTCTGGTTTTGATAGTTTTCAGGGCTGATTAAGTAATATCTGCTGTGTTTTTAAGGATAATTTCTCAAAAAAGGCCATAATATTTTTTTTTTTTTAATATTTTTAAAAAAATTAAAAAAAAAACGAGGTAAAAATAAGGGGAAAAAAATATTTTTAATAAGACTATTTCTATATCTTCAGGTTCACAAACTATATAAATGCATTTAGAGTATTCTTAATAAGGTTTTTATCGATAATATTCAAGCATTTTTTTTTTGTTTTTACTAAAATGGATAAAAACAAAAAAGGTAAAAACCAAAAATAATTAATTTGAAAAACTGTGAAAAAATACTAAAACTTAATCCTATGAATGCTGAAGTATTTTTTAAACCAATTCCGAATAAAATTGAATGTATTTTTCTAGGAAATTTTTAGAACCAAAGTTCAAGTTGGGTATTTTTAATTGTAAAGTGTGAAAATACTTTGTCATTTTTCATACTTTTTTTATCGACTTAAAATTAAGCCAATGTAATATAGGGAAGGGCTAAGCCATTATATTAATATTCCTTTTTGTTTTATATTTTTATCACTACAAATAGATTTTAAAAAATTAGAAGTGCTAGAAATTTTATATTTTATTATTATTTTTGCTATCGTTGAATTCCCAATGTTAAAAGCATAAAGGTTCTATATCCATAGGAAATTTGCAGTTTGGTTTTCATAGATTTAACATTCGTATGGAAAGGGTTCTATATCCATTTTTGACTTTTTCTAAACTTTTATTTTTTTTAAATAACCATAAATGTTTTTAACCCTAGGACTTCAAATTTAAAAAAAGAAATATTCCATTCATGTATATAAAAATTCAAAGGTCGAAATTTTCAAATGCAAAATTACGAAATTATGTTTCAAACCTTAAAATTCGTTTTCTGAGGAATAATTTTTTTGTATATGGGGCATTTAAGCATTCAGCCGGCGATTTTACTATAGAAATTTTTTTGTGTAGCAAACAGTCTCTATAATTTTGTAGAGTTAACTTTTTTACAGCTGCTGATTTAACGCCCTTAGCTTTTTTTATCAGAGCGGAATCTTCTATGTCTATGCTATACATTTTTGCTCTTAAACCTATAAATTCCTTCATTATTTTTCCATTATTCTCTTCTTTCATAAACCCTAATTTGTTTATATTGAGCCTAGCAATACCATAGGGGTTATTGGCGGGGTAGTCAGAAGTATCAAATTAATCTGCAATATCATTTTTTATATCATTATAAAAATCATCTGTTCTTATTTTATAAATAAATGAATCGGTATCCATATAAGCCAGATGTAGGTTATCAGTAAATTTAGGTTTCATGTAAGTGTAATGAAAGTCATACATTTTATACTTTGAAATCTCTAAAATGCAAAACCCTAAGTATACAGGCTTATTATAAACAGTATAAATTCGTTTTAACTGAACAGCAGCCATGGTTTCAGTAAATTCTAATATGCTGTGAAAATAAGGTTTAGCAATAAGAGCGCGACTACCAAGGTGTCTCCCATTACTTTCTACTGAATCCACAATTCGAACATCTTTTCGTTTGTCAACATTCTCCATAGTTTTTCCGAATACAGCATTATTGCATAGTTTGCGCTGATCTTTCTCAAACTTTGTGGTGGCTTTTTTTCTAAGCTCATTGTTTAAATCAATGTATTTTTTCAACCATGGAAATTGTTTGAATTGCATCATTCTATGAATTTTCCTAAGCACCAAACCATTATCGAGACACTGAATTAAAGTTTTACAGTGAATAATATAATTTATTTTATTTCTTAAATCGGCAATTAATTTTGTCTGTGTTTTAGCAGACAATAATATGTTTGAGGGGCAGAATGGAAGATCATTATGATCATTATGTATTTCTTTAGGAAACTCGAGATCAACTTCTAAAACATACCCAATGTTTCTATTTGAAATTAACCATTCTTTAATTCCATCTAAATTGGTTGGGGGTTCAATCCATTCAAAACCTGAATGTGGAAGGTGGTCAGACATAGCCCAACCATATAGGTTATTAGCATCCAAGTACATTAAATAATCGGAAGGTTTATTTGAATCATAATCATCCATATATTTATTATTTGCCCCACAATGTCTTAAGCTACACTGTGTCAAACCTCCTCTTATCCCCTTAGCGAAAAAGTTGTACATATTAATATCCGTCAAAAGTTCAAGCTTGACTTCTGTTTTTTTCAACATGGCATCCCACGAAAAACCTGGTAGTGTATAGTAGTGAGAGGAGTCTAAACCATAAATTTCTCTAGAATTAAATCTGAATTTTTCAAAAATATCCGCTAAAATTAAGACATCTGTGATCAAATAGTGTTCCAGATATTGTCTTAAATTTTCACATTTAAAATGTGACCAGACTTTTTTAGCATGATTATAATCCTCTTGACAACAGTCCTCTTCAAGCAGAGAATTTCTAAATGATGTTATTGTAGGAAGCTGCGTTTCAGTTAGTTTTTCTATAGAATCTAGATAATCATAACAGAAAACACCCTTACGGGTCATAAGTTTAATAGATTCAGCATCTTTAAAAAATTTTGACAATATTTTAAAATCGTTATTTTTATCAAGTGTTTTTGCTATTTTATCAATACTCGATGGTAAAAATCTGAATGAGTCTAAGAAACGTAATTCTAGAAACTCCCCTTGCTCCCTATTAACTAATATTTTTTTTGATATAGATATATATTTTTCTTTATTAAGAGGGATAATATTTATATCCCCTTTGATATTGCTCAGCTCTTTTATGAATAGATGAGAATCATATCCAGTTAAGTTATGGAAAAAAATGGGTATGAATTTAGGTACCTTATAGTTTAAGTTACAATTTGAATGTGCTGCTCCTCTGAATTTTCCAGTTAAGTGATCATGATCTCGTACTTTTACGCTGCCCCACACATGTTTGTTACAAATATGACAGCATGTTTCTTCCTGATACTTTTTTTCATCATCGGGTGCCATAATCATGCTGATCTTCCTACTTAAATGATGTTTATGAATTCTCATACAGTCCTCAAACAAGTTCGTTATAAAAACTGTGGTACAATCTTCACCTATAAAATAAATAAGATTATTGTAATAACCTATAAATATTGCAATATGAAATAAAATTAACATACCTGTGTATTTGTATAGTTTATTTAGAGATGGATCAAATGAACATTTGATAAAGTAAGATACGGCTATCGGAACATGTTTTTTAATCGCTGTAGTTGACGAATTTGAGGGATGTGGTTGACAGCTTATAATATTCACCAGCATGCATTCAAAATCTGCATAGATGGTGAAGGGTACTTCAAGTGATCTCGATTGGTGTTCAAATTCCAGAATATTATTGGATTCATTTGGAAGGGTTGTGACAATTCTGTTGCATTCAGTTTCATGCTTCTCAAATCCTTTATCCGTGTTAAATGTCTGCAAACATAAATTACACATTCTTACTGCTCGCTTACCATGATTCATTTGACCCCCTATTAATCTGGACATATTTTTTATCCAAACATAGTGATTGCAAGCTTCTTTTTGTATGAGCAGCAAATTTATATGTTGTTCTCTCATGCGTTTACCTTTAGAACTATAGTAAGGACCCACAACTCTATGATTTTCTCCAGATCCATGTTTTTCAACCCCGAAAACATTAACACTTATTGAAGGATTGTGAGTTTCAAAAATCGATATATCTCTGAGTTTTAAGGGGAAAAGTAAATCTGTGAAGTTAACTATAGTTCCATTATTTAGAGTAATCACTTCGTTTCGAATATTTTCAATCTGATAATTGATTGGAACATATGCATTTTTAGCTATGGGGTAAAGAGCCGATATAATCGCCCATTTGAAACAGAATTCATCATTATTTTGTACATTGACGCATGCTTTTTTCAAGTCAATATTTTTTGGTAGGCTCAAATAACTTGACCCCCTTAAAGGCTTATACTCATTAATATTTATTTCAACATGTTTTATACAAAAAAGTGTCCATCCAGAATCTCTATCCTGAAACTCTTCGCTTTTGATCTCAATAGATTTACTAATATTTTCAAATATTTCTTCCAAGTTATCACTTTGGAGAGCTATCTGCATTGGACATTTAAAAGATTTTATATCAGTTTTTTCACCATCTTCTTCTTGAGCTGCTACATATTTTATAAACTCTGCGAATAGTTCAATACTAAATTTTACACTTCCTTTGGTTTCAATACACTTTTCAATTAATTGTATTATAGAAGTTTTACAATTTTGTAGAAATGCTTTAATATCTATGACCCCTTCATCTACATTTTCTAATGAATAGGTTTCCACTTTACCTTCGAAACACTGTCTTATTTTGTTAAACGGAGTATTAATAACTGGAACTTTATTTTTTCTCTTATGCTCATTTCTTACCATGGGATGTGAACATTGAGAAGTACTAACATCCATTTCGAAACTCTCACATCTACGTTTTTTCGAGGCATTTAATGGAGTTGAGGAGTCATCCTTAGTTTCACCTTAAATATTCAGCAGCTGTAAAAAAGTTAACTCTACAAAATTATAGAGACTGTTTGCTACACAAAAAAATTTCTATAGTAAAATGCTGAATTTTAGATCTAAACAACACACTATTTATACAGAATGCATAAACAAATTAAGTCTAAGTTGTTCCGATGATAAAAGATTCATATGTAGCAATAATATTAATACACTGGCGTGGGCCGTGGGGTCATTATAAAATAGGATCTGAAATGGAAATGTAAACCAGATTGAATAAAGAAAAATATATAAAAAAAAAAAACAACCAATGTCTTTTTATTGAAGGATTCCTTGAGCCGCTTGTCTCAAACTATTTTCACTATACTGAACTTGGGTATTAAACATGAACTATTTTTGAACGTAATAATCTTATCGTGAATTTTGGGTTCTAAACGTAAAACTTTGAGTTCTGAACGTGATTTTTGCGTTCTAATCGCGATTGTTTTGCGTTTTGAACGTGATTTTTGGCGTTCTTAACGTAAAACTTTGCGTTCTGAACGTGATTTTTTGCGTTCTAATCGCGATTGTTTTGTGTTTTGAACGTGATTTTTGGCGTTCTTAACGTAAAACTTTGCGTTCTGAACGTGATTTTTTGCGTTCTAATCGCAATTGTTTTGCGTTTTGAACGTGATTTTTGGCGTTCTTAACGTAAAACTTTGCGTTCTGAACGTGATTTTTTGCGTTCTAAACGTGAATTGTGTGTTCTCTGAGCCGCTGAGCAGCTGAGCCGCAAAACCTCTGAGCCGCCAAGCCGCTAGGCCACTGCCTCTGAGCCGCCAAGCCGCTAGACCACCAAAATAATGAGCCGCCAAGCCGCTAAAGCCGCAATAGAGCAGCTTAAGCCACCATAGAGCTGCTAAAGCGGTTTGCCAGAACCCCTCTGATGAGCCGCTGAGCCGCTAAAGCCGCCAGAGAGCCGCTAAAGCGGTTTGCCAGAACCCTCTAATCCCTACTACTATCTTGACAAAAGAAATTATAGACCTTTTTTGTAGACAATTTAATTCTTTACAATTTTGGTTTAGAGACTTTTTACCGTTCAATTGAAAATAAAAAAGATATAGCCAATAATAGACGAACATTTTCAAAAAAACTTACTGTAAAGGGTAATAATTTTTTCTAGCAATTTGTTTGAAAAAAACACTAAAGATGTTTTGTATTGTTTTTGTTTTTTTTATACTGGGTGATGGGTAAAAGGTGCACCAAGAAGCTAGAGCAAGTAGGTTGGGCTAAGACAAGAAAAAAATCGTATATGAGGGGGGTCTATTTTCCCCCGGGAGTGGCAATTTTCTAAAAAACTTACTTTAAACAGAAAAAAAAATTATTTAAAAGCAACGGTTAAACTTACAATGCCATGCTATACTTTTTTGGAAAGCCAGAAATCTCTTCTTTAATCTTTATTTTAAATTAAGTTGTGTTAGTGAATAGTTTTTGAAAAAATTAATTTTCAAACTCAAAATTTTTAAATTTTTTTTTTTTAATTTCAAACAAATTTTTTTTTAAATTTTATGTGATTAAGTATAGTTTTTGTTTTCAAAATTTAATGCTCTTATTAATTTTCAATAAAAAACAGAAAACCGGATGCTAAAATGTAACTTATTTCTTGAGAAATAAAAAAAAAATATTGAGTACTTTTTTCCAAAAAGGTGAAATTTAGTTAATCCAGTTAATTTTTTTTTAATATTTGCTAAAAACCGTATGATATGAAATAAAAAAATAAAAAAGGGATAATCCACTAATTTAATAATTGACCTAAGCAGATAAAACTTGGGAAAAGCAAAAAAAAGTGTTTTTAAATTTTTGGAAAAAAGTATACTTTCCATTTTTTTATTTTCTCAACAACTAAGATACATTTTAGCATTCGGTTTTCTGTTTTTTATTGAAAATTAATAAGAGCATTGAATTTTGAAAAAAAAATTATACTTAATTACAAGAAAAAAAAAAAATTGTTTGAAATTAAAAAAAAAAAATTAAACTATTCACTAACACAACTTAATTTAAAATAAAGATTAAAGAAGAGATTTCTGGCTTTCCAAAAAGGTATAGCATGACATTGTAAGTTTAACCTTTGTTTTTTAATATTTTTTTCCGTTTTTTCCGTTTTAAGTCAATTTTTTAAAAAATTGCCCCTTCCGCCTAAACGGGGGAAAGTAGACCCCCCTTTAATAAGATTTTTTTCTTGCCTAAGTTCAACCTACACGCCCTATCTTTTTTCACGCCTTATGCAAATCACCCTGTATAGTAAAAGCGGCTTTAGCACCTGAACTATTCCATTTGTCGATATTTTCTACTGATATTTTTTTACAAGGGGATTGTGATAAAAACTTTTTAGTTGTTATCCAAATTTCTGAAATTTTTAATCTTTTTTAAAATTTAGAATGTCGAAAAATCGATTTTATCAATCCCTATACAACTTCATGTTGTTAAAAATACCTTAAAAATCCTCTAAATTGTTTCCAGTTATTTTCTTCCTTTTTAAATACTCAACATAAAGGATCCAATTAGTTATCCAAATTATAAGCAAAGCTTACATGAAAATGAATTTGAGTTCAATTTACTCTACCTAAGAAAATTTAACTTCAAAACAAAAAGATCTTTCCAAATCCGCGAACTAGGTACTACCTGTACCTACCCACAATAATAAAAAAACAACATAAAAAAACCAACCGCATAAAGAAGCCAGACCAAACGTCAGCGTACACAATAATACATCAACAACATCAATAGAATAAACGAAGGCCACGAACCGCAAAAAATAAAAATAACAATATAAGGATGTGTGAAGTGTTTTTTTTTTTTTTTAGCGACAATTTTGATGAGAATGAGAGAGCCGTTTCTCGGTAAATATTATCGGACAGCTTAAAAAGCATTCGGTCGGCTGAAAAATTCTCTTCTTATGAAATCTACTTTTAAAAGCTCTTTGTCGGCTGGAATTTGTCGGCCGAAAAAATTTTTGAAGACATAATTTTGTATGGAGGTGAGACATCTGTATATAATTATTTGTGGTTGAATAGTGTCTGTATAAGGATATTTTAGCATTGTATATAAATTCTATAGTACTACCATGATGTGGAAGTTTTAGGGCGACACCTAGTGAGTACGCCGACGTGAGCTCTTTGGAGAAAATACTTCGTGGTGTCAAACTGTTGGAGAGTTCGAGAAAAAAAAAAAAACAATTTTGTATAGAATAATACTATAGAACGAGAACATTGTATACAAATTTATTAAGAGTTAAAGGGGGACAATAATAATAAAAGTATGTAGGTATGTAGTAAAGTATGTAGGTACATATATAAGCTATGTATTTTTTTTGTTTATAAATACGTTGTGGGGATGGACAAAATTTGAATGAATGAAAAAATTATGAATGAATAAAATAATTTTAAAATAGCTTATACTGGTGGGAAGGAGATAGGAATTCTAAAGACGGTGGAGTGTGTGGAATAAAAAACCATAACCTTGGCAAATTGGCTTCACATCGGGAAAAAATTGTAAAAAAATGTAGGTATCACGTTTTTGGTAGGTATTTTTCATTCAAAATAATTATTGCAAAGGTCCCCTTATGGTTGGTTTGGTTGGCTGATAACTTTTGTTGTTATAATCGGATCGTTAAGGTTGAGGCCTTAAAATTTAAGAAGAATGTCAGGCTACATTTGTTTTACAAAATCATTGTGGAGTAACATAAAAATATGTGTGAAAAACGTAATTAATTTAAAATTTATTGGAAACAAAAATTTTATTGAAAAAAATAATTTCATGCACGTGTAATTGACCCTTTTAAGAAATCTTATGAGTGAGTACATTTTGTAGGTAATTTTATTCAATAGTATAGTAGAAAAGAATCGATTTTGTTGGTTTGGTAGACTTATAACTTCTGTTCTATTAATCGGATCTGTAAGTAACATTAAGATCTTAAGATAAAGGTAAAATGTCAGGCTAACTTATTGAGTTTAAAATCTTTTTATTGTTTAGGTACCTATTTATTTATAAATTCAAAATTTATTGAAAACAAAATTATTTAATACAAAAAATGCATCGGTACTTATGTGGTGGTACCTTATCTACATAAGACAAATTATCAGGTTTAAGGTAACTAGAATTGCAAGTGAACTCACTAATTCCGGCAAATCGGTTTAAGACTTATGTATATAACTTGAGCTCTAATGGTTAGATTTTTTACGGTTAAAATAAAAGCTAAATTATTAAACTATTTTATTATACATTTATAAAGGTACTATCAGAATTACAATATAATATAATTACTAAGTTAGCTTAGCATCTGATACATTTTTGTGACTCACAAAAAGTAAAATTTTAATAGTGGGGAATGTTTTCTGGTATTTGGGTGATTCTCTGCCAACTGTGATTCTTTGTGTCCAGGGCTTTATTTGTAGCTTAATGTAAACATTTCTTATGAATTTTTTGTTTGAATTGTGGAAATAAGTTGGTACTACAATTTACATTACAGATTGTTTAAAAATTTGCTACCCTTTCCCCTTGACTTGAAAAAGTATACGCAAATTGTCAGTACCGTGGGATGTCCCATCCTTGTTTTTCCAATTAAATCTACAATTTTCTATTAAAATACATCATTGAATAAAAATGTTATTCTCAGAAAAGTTGGAGTACAATAGTTGCTTGATTATATATTGAGAATATCAAGTCAAAATATTTGATTTCTAATTAAATAATAATAATTGAATGTTGTCCACGGATTTCATTTTCTTTTTGAATTCAAAAGATTTACCGCTGAACCGCTATTTTGTTTTTATTTTTATGGCATTTGTGTGGTGCCGTTTGAAAGAGACACTATTTATTTATTGTTTACAAAAGTCAATTTATTTTACTAACGTAATTATGCTGTAAGAGTGAAGTGTTTTTATTCTAAAATCGTGTGTCACAAAATTACCTGTCAGTACTGTGGTAGTCTTTTCCAAGCGTGTTATGAAATTTGTTGGGGTGATTTTTAGAATATTGTATTTCTTTTTAAGTCATATAAGTTAAACGGATTTTGTTTTTCTGAGAAGCTTTGAGATATGAGGTTATATTAAAGCCTAAATGTCAGTACCGTGGGTATCAGTACCGTGGTATATTTATTTATGATGAACTTAAATTAAATGATTTCAAGCAATTTAGCTAAAAATCTTGTTATTTTTTTATTGAGAATGGTACCAGTACTTCGGACAAAACATATTGAAACAAATTTGTGCAATAAATGTTGAGTTATAACCTAGCATAAAAATAAAGACTCCATCCTCAAAGAACAGATTTGAAAAACAAAAAACATACAATTTTGAATAAAACATTGGCTTTTAAAGTTGAAAACGTCAAAACGTAAGATAGAATTTAGAAACTCAACAAAAATATTTTCAAAAAGAGTTAGAACTTATAAAAATAAAAAAATAAAAAATCAGTGTCAGCACCATATCTTCGAGATTAAGTATTTTTAACCATATTTTTTGTTCCTTAAAAGTTGTAGTAAAATGCTCTTACAGATTTAATACCATGTCTATTTAAAGACAAATAAAGTAAAAAAAAATAATTTTCAATGACTTTTAATTTTTGCAAAATTCTTATTTAAAAAATCATAGTTGGTAGAGAATCACCCATTTGCGTTAAAATAAAAATAAATTTAAAGTATTTAAACAAATAAAGTACCTACCTAAAAATATTTATAAAAAATCTTATTTTTCTCGCGTGTTATGTTAGGCTTCCTTTTGGTAAAAAAATACAACAAAATAAAATACTTATAATATGTAATTGGCAGAATTATTCTTTTAATTTTCGAAAATAGTTCAACTAATGTTAATCAATTTTGTATGATTTAAAAAGTTTTAATAGTACCTATTATATCTAGGTATATTTTCATAAAATATTTTTTTTAGTTTTTAAAAACGTTTAAACATTTTTTTGAAAATTTAATACTTCAAAAACCAGCCATTGTTAGACTGCGCAGCAAGCAGTTTTTAATATTATCTAGAAGATTTAAGATTTTTCCAATTTTTTGATTTTCGACTAGGTATATACATACATACCTATCTCATCATCTATAATAAACCGATTTAAACTATTTTTTTTTAAAGAAGTTTTTTAAATCTAAATATTACTATAAAGGTTCCCTCACACCAACGCGAATTTTCGGTGGCGACGACGAAAACAAAAAAAACAACGTGTTGTTTTCATTGACAACCACATGTTGTTATTGTTGTTTTCGTCGTCGCCGCCGAAAATTCGCGTTGGTGAGGGGGAAGCTTAAATCAAAATTTTACAAAAAACAAGTTTTGTGTTACTAAAAAATCAAAATTATTTTTTGAAAATTCGATAATTCAAAAACGGTAAGATGACTTGTTTGCGAATTAAATTTGTATGTTTTGTATCAGCAAACAGGTCTAATAATGTTTGTACATTTTTTTTTCATTTTTTAGAAAACAAAAAATAACGTATTTATGAAAGGATTACTAAATATTTGCAGCTAATTATGTAGGTATGTACTTAACTTAGCACTATCTAATAATTTATAAAAATAAATAGGTAGGTACATAATTATTTTCAAATTTTTAAACAAAAAAGTGTAAAGCCCTTAATCTAATAAAGTAGGTACCTACCTATAAATTAAATTAAATTTATTAAAATTAAATTTATTTAGTTATTTACATTGATATCTTATTTAAAAAATAGGTTATTATTTTGAAGAAATTAGTTAGGTAGGTAGGTATACCTACCTGTTTGCCAGGAGTAGGTATTAGCAGGGAACGGGTTCTTATTCTGTATTTAAAAATTCTTTATGACCAAAATTCTGTAAATGGATTGAAAATTCTGTATGAACGTAATTCTGTATTTCATTATTCTGTAAATTTATTATTTTGAAATTATGGAATTTTGTATTTATAGAATTTTGGAAACTATGGTTTTTTTTTGATTTAAAGAATTTTTAACTGTATTGAAAATTACTGAAAATTTACTTTTGGTTTTCAATAAATCAATTGTTTTTACGTCAAACTAAAAATTACCGTTCCTACAAGGTACCTACATACGTGTAAGCTGTGTTGTAATTTAACTATAAATTCAGAAGATAAATAACAAGAAATACAGGCGAAATCAACTTAAAAATTTTTAAAATAAAAAAAAACATTACATTATTTATATAATTTTGTTTAAAACCTCCAAATGCGACTCTAAAGTAAATAACGAAACAAACATTTTCAAAAATTAGGTTGTAAATTATGTTAAAAAATTGAACACATTTGAACAACGAGCTATCAAAATAGAAATAGAAAAAAAACAAAAATCCATAATGTAATCCATATCACAGTGAATTCTGAAATCAGCTGTGAAAAAGAATTACCAACTTGGGATGAACACACTTTTTCTATGTTGAAATAAATTAATTTTGACTCTAATGAAAGCTTTGTAGGTACATATATACTAGAGCCAACGATTCAGTCTGTGTATTTGAAAAACACGGGTACATGGACTCCGTGTAATTATTACACGCAAATAAAAATCCTTTCTCTTTGAACATGTGTATTTATTTGCTTAATATCCGTGTATCCGGATATTAAGCATACACGGATCTTTATTACACGGATTCTTAATACACGGAATGGTTTTTGATTTTTATCTTTTCACGGGGTGGGCTTACAAGCTCAAAATTTTGGGGGATAATGGATATTATAGATTTTTATTTTTGGTGATTTTCCAAAAAAAAAAATAGATTTTTAAAGAAAAAATTAAATAATTCTAAATTTAAATCCACTGACAGATTCGACTACCAAGTCGTTGTCGTATTTTTATCAAAAAAACCCCATAAATTTGGCCCTCTCCAGTGATGATTGGATTATTTAAAATACACGGATCTTCGGATACACGGACACACGGACGCACGGATGCACGGATACACGAAATACACGGATTCAAATCCGGATATTAAAAGAACACGTGTATCCGTGTTTTTAAATATCCGTGTAATAGGGAGCTCTAATATATACCTATAAAAAAAATTTTTATTCCGGATCATGCTGAATTTCAAAATTCTGTAAATTATAAAAAAAAGTGCGCACTTTTTTTCAGTCTCAAAACAAGTTTTCTTTTATAATTTACAGAAGTTTGGATTTTCAGAATTTTGGAGTAGGTACCTAACCTACCTAATGACCCCAAGGCCCAACCTGTATTAGAATTAGAAAAGATTTTCAAAAAAATTAATAAATAATTCAAAATAAATAACTACCTAGTACCTACCCACATATGCAATATCTACCTACAACCTGAAATATAGGAACCTTGAAAGACAATTCCCGCACAGAAATAATAAATATATGCAACGTCGCTTTGATTTGATAATTGATTTTTCACAAAAATTCAAAATCAAAAATAAAAACCCAAATTTTGCACGAAAATATAGGTATACCTACAAATATACATATCATCAGCAAAAAATCTTTTCGCCACCGCGGATTTTCGGTGGCGACGACGAAAACAACAATAACAACACGTGGTTGTCAATGAAAACAACACGTTGTTATTATTGTTTTTAAGGTTTCCCCATACCAACGCGAATTTTCGGTGGCGACGACGAAAACAATAATAAGAACGTGTTGTTTTCATTGACAACCACGTGTTATTATTGTTGTTTTCGTCGTGGTCACTTTGACTCACACACAACAATACAATATATATAGATATTAGGGTAGCGCTTATTTTGGCAATGTTTGAATTTCTTTTTTGTCCTCCCCTAAAAATGATTATTATGTACCTGTACAATGTACATACAAACACGTTGTGCATTTTTTTTTAACGCGGCTAGCTTAGTAACACCGAACAATAATTATACGGATTGAATCCCAGCCTTTTTGCACCTTACAGCCTAGTACGCTGCTGATGCGAAACGAAAAATCCCATACAAAAATGACACAACGAATCAGCAGCGTACTAGGCTTAAAAGTAAAAAAAAGAAATGTTTTTTTATTGGATACTACCTCTTCGAGGAATTACATTTTTGCACTCTTAATAGAACTTCAAATGTGTGCCAAATTTACTTAAAATGTGCCAAATTTGGAGATTTTTGATCACTTTCAGGAAAGGACTTAGAATAATTTTAGACATTGCGAACAAAAGAGCCACCCTACTAGATATATTTTCTTTTCAATAAAAACACCACCGTGTAGAGTGAAGAAAACACAAATCTTCTAATGAATCAATAAAAATGATTTTTTTATTCCAAGATATATTACTTTTTTGACAAACAACACAAAAACCACACAAATAACAATAATCTGAATAATATTATTAGGATAAAATAAAAGAATCCAACAGAATTGTTTTTTTTTTTTTATGAACAGCTGAGATTGGTTTGTCAGTTTTGGAAGTAAAACGTAATAGATTTCCTCTTTTTGGTACTTTATTTGACACAAGCGTATTATAACTATACAGGGTAGGAAAATCTTTTATAAATAATAATTTATATTGCGTTGAATAGTGGCTACATAAATGCTTATGCATTACATAACTATTCATCCGTTTAGAGGTGTTTAGCGAATTCTAATAAATAAGGCTGTGCGTATTTTAATAGACAATTAACTTCGTTTAATGAAAAGGAAATACATATCTCTACCACACACTTAACTCCGCTTATGTCTCAAAGAATAAAAAAAAGTACACAGAAGAAAGACCTATAACTGAAATTTTTCCATCCTCAGCAATTTTTTTTACCCCGGCCATAACACATACGTCCCTCGCCAATGGGCTTAAAAGTCGCAAAGTTAAATTGCATCGTTTAAAAGCAGTCTAATTTAAAATTCAAGAAAAGCGGTAAACATTTGATAAGTAAGTCCCCTTTCACACGAGAAAAACAAGTTGCTGGAGATTTTTTGACGTTTTCTTTTAATTTTCAATTCCCACCAATCGTAGACCGTTCAATCCTCTTACTTGGGCCCTTCTCACCCAAAAACTGAAAGTAGCTGGAAACTCAGTTTCCTCGTGTGAAAAGGGACTAAAGGCTTCACGGTGATGAGAAAGATTACATTTCTGGTCAACAACGCCTTTGATGATGGCATTAAAACAGTAACTACCTATACCATATATACTTTCTCATGTTCAGTGCCTAGGGCCTTCCTTAAGCCTAGTACGCTGCTGAATGCTGATGCGAAACGAAAAATCCCATACAAAAATGACACAACGAAATCATAAAGGAAAGTTTCGTTCTGCTTTTCGTTTTGCAGTACGCTGTTCGAAGAGCGAAATTCATAATTGTAGATTATTTGGAGAAGTCTCCGCTCCTTTTTCGCACTGAATTAATTATACAGACTATTAATTGTGTGCGGAAAAATGACATTTGAGTTTTATTTGTGTTTTTTTTTTGTTTATCATTTTCTTATTTCATGGGTTTCTCTGATTTTTTGCGTTTATGTTTGATTTTGTTTTTGGAATTAATGGATTAATGAATTGGAATCCAAGGATATTGATTTATGATGAAAATTGAAGAAAATCATATAATTTTTGTTCCATTTTTATCGTTTCTCGACATGAAGATGAAAAAACCAAATTTCTTTGATGCAGGCCCTTCCCACAAAAAGTTATCAAATTTTATTGAATTTTTTGTTTAGTTTTTATTTTGTTAATGATTTTAAATATTTTTTTTTGTTTAAAATAAGAGAACAAATTGAAGCTTTCACAATAAAAAAGAAAAGTGATACCTAATAACGGTTTTTTTTTTAATGATACGAAAGTAAAAAAAAAATAACTTAAAAGTGCCAAAAAATGAGTTTGGTAATATATTGCGGGAAAACCGTTATCCGCACACAGTGGCGTAACTAGGATTTTGTTCTGGGGAGGCAAAATTTTGTTTGATGTGTAAACATCTATACTGGCGGTAGGGTGAAAAAAACGTAACGTATCTTGTGATCGAGATTGTGATTCTGTAGTTGTGATTCACGTTACGTTACGTATGTTTGCACATCTTAACCGTGAGTCCCGGCACTCACACTTTTGTTTAGATAAGAATATGACTATTCAATACATTATAATATGTACAAATAATACAATTTTGAACTTATAACATTATTTCCAAACGAAGATTTTTGTTTTTAGCAAGAATGTCGATGATCCCATTTCAGCTTTGACAACTGTTTTACTGTCTAAGAACGGATCATGCCCATAGAACTCAAGAAGATCATCTATATTTTGGTTTTGTTCTTCACCTGAAATTCCAAGTAGATCAGAAAAGCCAGTTAATAGCTTCCGGTGTGATTAAAACCTTTGTTTAAGCATTGAGATAAAAGTATCAATGAAAGTGATTCGAAAATAACTTTCGACGTCATGACTTGTAAGTTGTGGCGATGTTGTTGGCGTTTAGCGATTATTAGAAGCGAAATGGAAATATCCGTGATTTTGCGCTTTAGCTTTTACTAAGTTAAAATGTCTGCGAATTTTAGTTCTGAATTTTCACGCATGTCCTCAAGTACCGCCAGTAAGTTGTCAGCACGATTCACAGCTGCTTTAAATCAATATTTTTTTTGCAACAATTTACTAAGAGGCAAACCAAATGCAAAAATATAGCGACAATTAAAAAATCTGCAGACATTACTGAATGTAAAAATGCCATTGCATCTCTAGCAGTTTCTTTGTCATCCAATAAACAAATTATTTCAAGGGATTCAAGTACAACATCGAACAGCTTTAAAAAATCTTCAACTGCATGAAAACGTTCAATCCATCTTGTTTGAGAGACGCGTTTTAAGGACTGATTTCTCAAATTCCATATCTCAATACAATTGTTTAATATTGATTTGCGTTTTGGCGATATGAAGAAGTTTCGAACAGACTCTATTGTGGTTAAAACATTTCGAATGATGGGATCGGAGCAAGCATCGGAGACGACTAAGTTGAAAGTGTGTCCCATACAATGAACATACGGAGCCATGGGGGTGTATTTTATTAATTATAAAGCTTGGACGCTTTTTAAACGTCCTGACATCGCAGCGGCACTATCGTATCCCTGTCCTCTTAAATAACTCAAATCAACATTAATATTTTCAAGACTGGTTAATATAGCATTTGCTAAGCCACTTCCAGTCAGACCTGTTACAGGTACAAACATAGCAAACTCCTCGAGTAACTCTTTTTTTCAGTGTCAAAGTACCTCAAAGCTATGGTAAGTTGCTCTATACCGCAAATATCTGCTGTCTCATTAGCTAATACTGTGAATGACTTAGCACTATTCACTCGGCTCACCAAGTCTTGTATTAAAATTTTATAGGCCGCATCAATGACCTCATTTTGCACCAGAGGACTTAAATATTTGTTGCGCTCTGTCCCCTGCAAAAACGCGTGAAGCTCTTCATCACCTTTGGCTCTATAGGCTTATATAGCACGAAAATCACCCTGTTCTTTGGTGTTATAGGACCACTGTCTCGGTGCCCTCGTAAAGCCAATTCTTGACGACCACATATTAAAATGGCTAAATAAGCAATTTTCTATTCCTTGCAATTTTATTACACTTTTCTTGATCCAACTGAGTACTAACTGCAATATCATTCCCTTCAACTGATCGATCAAAAATGCGTTTCGGTGGTATAGTCCAGTCAATGAAGCATTTGACTCGGAAAAAATCGCCGGAAAGCTGGATTTTGGTACATAGCTTCCTCATTGTGTTCTTAAGAAATTGTGAAAAGTCCCCATCGATATGACCGCCGCTAACAATTTTACGGGGGGTTGAAGGCCCCCCCAAACTGGTTTTTAAAGAATAACTCCCATTGGTACTTAAAGGTGCCTGTTTACTTTTTATTTACTATACATTAAACGTTTACAAATAAAAAAATTCATATATTGTTATAATTCTTTATAAGCAATTTACTGGTAAATTAAAAATAAATTATTGTTCAAAAAGCAAAACTTCAGCAGACTTACTATCTTAGAAGTTAGTTAGAAGGGACACTTTCATGTTTTCCCCCCAACGATATTCTCATTATTATTGTTTGCTCTTTTTTTAAATAAGTTATTAACTAAGTATAGTTTTTCAATTTAAATTTAATTACGTAACAACGTTCTGAAATAAAATACACCTTAATCACAAAGTAAATAAGGATTCTTCACGTTTTTGTCCTATAAACCAATAACTTAACCTTTCGAAATAACACTTTGAACTTAAGTCATGGCTAACTTATTGATTTCTCGAGGTTTTTAAATTTTATTAGTCTAAAAGTACACAACAAAAGTTGAAAACATGAATTTTTCAGCAAAAGTACTTTGGGTAATTTTTAATTTTCTTAAAAACCAAAATATCTTCGGGCATCTAGTTTTTGGTCTTAAAATTTCAATTAAAAAGTAGTGTATTGGTGTTTTTCTTTTTTACCTCAGAGCACATCACTGAGCTGTCAAAAATAAATTCAATGTTTCTTTTTTACCTCAGACATATCAGAGCTTATAAGTCGTGTTTATTTTTTCCATCGGAGCTAGCTCGGAGCATGCTCTGTATGCTCAAAATAAAATGACCGAGCAAATGGAGCAAAACGCTGAGTGAAGCCAACTTCATAAAATTTGTATGTAATTGCTAAGCATATGACAGTTCAGTGCTCAAAAAAAATCAAAAAAACCGTTTTAAGTCGAAAAGGAAGCGAAAAAGAGAAAAATACCCTTTTTCGAAAATGACCTCAAAAACCCATGGTTTCCGTCTGCTGCGATGATTGTGGGTGTGATAAGCAATTTATTTTGAAAGTATAAGGGCCAGTTTCAAAGTGCACACTTAACAAAATAAGTGGGACTTAATTTTCCAATTTTGGAACTTTAGCTGCAGTTTTACTGTCTGAGTAAGTGGAACTTAAGTGTCACATATTCCGATAAGTTTTCACTGTGAATTTGTGCATTGGTTTTCTATATTTGTCACTTAAGTGACACTTAATTGAGTGTGAAACTGGACCTAAGTATGAAAAACTGAAAACTTCACAATTGAACAGCACAAAATCGGCTAAAAGTAGGAAAATACTGGTTTGATTTTCAAAGTTGAGATGTCTATGGAATGGCTGAACACGTGCACATTGTCTTAACACAAAATATTTATAGGCACGTACTCCTACCAAAAAATGTTTTAGGGGCTTGGAAGAAAAGAAGGCAAGTTTTTTTATAAATTTGAGATTTTCTTTTCTATTTTCCAACCGATTTTAAAAATGTGCACTTCATTATAATCTTGACTAATCAACGGTCATTTTGGTATATGAAACATTTGGGTACGTTAACCAACCACAAGATTCAGAAAAGCGTTTTAAATCTTTAACTCAAAATTTAACAAAAATGCAGTCTTTTGGTCGTTCATATTTTAAATATGAAAAAGGCGTAAGAAATGGCTCAAACCTTGAACAATTCTTTCTTCAGCGAAAAAAATGACGTCAAAGTAAAAAAAAAACAAACAAAAATGGCTTTTATAATAAATAGAAAAAAGTTGTAGGATGGGTAAGATTTGCTTACTATCCTTGTGTAAACAAAAAAAATTAAATCAAAATTCGGCTGCAGTTTGGTAAAATAAAAACAATTTTAGGGAACGAGACACAACATCATTAAAACCGTCACAAGTCGGAGAGGAAATGGAAACGAGAAAAATACATCCTGAGTTTTTCAACTTAAATGAGCTCAAGAAACCATGGTTTTCGTCTGTGGCGGTAAATGTGAGTTTATCTTTTTACCAATTACATATGTATACAAAATTACAAGTTCTTATTGAAGGAAAAAATATGAAAAATTCGAATATTGAAAAAATACAGCTTTGCTCTTCAAAATTGAGGTGTCTATGGAATGCCCCGGGGAGCATTTTCCTAATACAAAATGTTCACAGGTATACTCATAAAAAATGATTTAGGTGCTTGGAAAGAAAAAAAGGTGAGTTATACAGAACCCTTTCTAAAAATACTCCAAACACCTACTGAAGTTCCTCAAACAAAGTAATTTGCAGGAAGAGCTGTAAATGAGCAATATCATCCGGTTTTAAATGGGGACACAATAGTTCTTAAGGTCGCAGTGCATTTAATAATTACCCCAAATATTCATTCATTCATAATTCATGGAAGCCCACTTCTTTATATTTCATCAATCCGGAAAAACGATTTTATACGTGAAATCTTCTTAAACAATTGCGAAAACAAAACCAGCAGAGACTCTCAGTAAATTTCAGTCCAAAAAATTCACTCTCGTCTCGGATGCTCTGGGCTTAGAGTGAGTATAGTCTCGGTATCCTTAATTAGTTGACTTTTCAAAATTTAAACACAATTTTTATTTAGAATGGAATAAATTATATATATTTAAATCTTCGTTTTGGGTTCCCTTTTTTTCTGAATTTTATTCGTTTTATATATCTTTTATTTTATATAATTTTTACATAATTCATTTTATTGAAAATTTTTCTATTTTTTTTTGTCATTCTTTTAGTTTTTATTCATTTAAGTCAACAAAACAACACACAGTCTAAATTTTTTTAAATTGATCTTTATTTATATGATTCTTGTTCAATTTATCGTGGTTACTATATTTTTATTCCAATTAGCAAACAAATCGAATTTTCCTTCTTGTTTGAATTTTTGTTATCTTAAATAAAATAATCATACTTAATCGGTTGTTGTTGTCTTTTTGTATTATTAATTTGTTGTTCAAAAACACTTCATCCCTCCAATCAAGCTTTTATTGATTACTTATTTATTTTTTATTTTTTATTTTAACTTTTACTGTTTCTGTTTTTGTTTACGTTATTGGCTTGTTTAAGCTGCTAATTAGTTGTTTTTAGTTAATTCTGTTCTTTATTCGTTATAATAATCGTAATAATAATAATTTAATAATTAATAATAATAAATATTATTTAACTGACCTACATAACTAGTTAACATTATAATATAATTCTTCATTATTTTTTGTTCCGTTTTTTTTTTTTTTTTCTTTTTTAATCTTCTTTTTCTCTATATAATTTTATATTTTTATTATTCTTGATTTTTTTTATAATGTATAGTATGGTTTTTAGTGGGATTATAATTCAGCTTTTTTATTATGTATAATTCTTATTTCTTTCATAAAAAAACCATGATTTCGATTTATATATGTATATGTTAGTTTTAAATTCAATTTTATTTAAAAATAAAATAAAATAAAAACATTTTAACTATTTATTTATTTTTTCATTGAATCGTTGTTTTGCTTTTAAATAATTTTTGGTATGTGAAAACGGTTTAAAACAAAAAATAAACAAGCAAACACAAAAGGCTGAATCGAAGACTACAAAGAACTAAACTTTTTAATAATACTATAACTGAGTTAAATTATTATATACTAAATAACAAACAATTTTATTTATTAATTTAATAATGTATAAACATGAAAACGATTTCTACATCAAAACTTCTATAAAACTATAGTTTAACTTTTTGTTTTATTATTTTGTTTGCGAATGAATAAATGCAATAAAGTTTTCTTCTGTTTTTAGTTGTAGCTTATTTTTATGTAATTTATTTAATTTTTTTTTGTTTAACATTCCTTCTAAATATTTTTTTTTAATATTTTATTCATTATAAATTTGAATAGAAGCGTGAACTTTTGTTTTTATGTATATAATAATATATGAAGTAATTTTTTTTTGTCTCTATAAACTTAACTCTTAAGTGTTTTATGTTTGTTTTTAAGTTTATTTATTATAATTTCATTAACTAATAACTCCTAATTCTGTGTTTCATTTTTTTTTAATTTATACAGTCCTTATGAAGTAAAAGCGTATTGTATTACTTATACACAATTGTATAATAATATAACTACATATATGTATGTCTTCATTTTTAATTTTAACTATGTTTTCATTCTTTTTTATTTTATCCCTTCGTATGAACTATTATTTGCTAATGTTTCAAACAGAGGTATTTTAAAATTAATAAAATTAAATTATTTAAATCCACCACAATCAATAGGTAACTCATTTTTTGTGGTAAGTTTTGAGTGCCGAAAGTTTTGAAAAATTGAATATAGGTTTTAAGAAGTAATTAGAGCAAAACGCTATATAAACAAATTATATTATATATGCTAAAGATTATTCAGTATAAAAACAATGAGCACAATGAACATCTCTGCCATAGATTGAATAGTTTTTTATTTGAACAAAATTGAAATGAATTAAAATTAAAATTATGTATGAAGATCTTTTCACAAACGATTAAACTATATTCGTTTGTCAGATCAACAAATTCAAACCTCTCAAACGGCTTCTTTTAGGTCATAGAACAAGAATAGTCATTTTAAGTTCCTCACCGTTTTTGAACTGTAAATATTCAACTGTCATATCGATAACATTGACAAGTTAAAACTAGCAAGTTTTTTGATAGTGCCTCTGTGCATTTACTTAACAAAGCAGCAATTTTTTATTAAATATCAATAAAATAACGTAGGTATAAAAAATAACCTTGGACTTAAATTGGTACAAATTTATACAGTTTTGGGAAGTAAACGAATGGATCTAATATGCCTGTTCGTTTTCTTCCCAAAACTGCCAGTTTCTACCAATTTCGGTTTTTTTATATTTAAGTACCTATTGACAGAACTTTGGACTTAAAAAATTTGCTTTGCTCCACCAACGAATTGTGACGGCACACAGTGGTCGATTTGAGGGTCGTTAGCTGGACTTAATTCGAAAATACACTTAATTTGCTTAAAATTCAAGCAGCAACCTCGGGTGGTTGAATTTTAAAATGTTGTTTGAGAGTTGACGGAAATCTATGATTTTAGGATCAGAGGAAAACAGCAAATTGTTAAGAAAATCAGTATAGGTATCAACGCGGGATATTTTCGTGGAAAATACGACCCTAAAAGTTTAACAATTTTTTTGACGGGCTTCTAAAATATCTTCTGGCAGCTGCCCGACAAAGTTTGGTTAAATTCCTATAAAGGAAAAAATGTATTTTCGAGAAATAAATGGTCACCCTGAAAAAAAAGCTTCGGGGGGTCTCGGCATTTAAATTCACTCAGCCTTACTGTGAATTTCGCCCGAACAACATTCCACCCGGAAAACTTTATATTTCACTTTTCGCCTATTGTGAGTTTCACCCGAAATTTTGTGTTAAAAAAATTTTTGACAGCCTAAATGTTCACTTAATTTTAGTAGGCGAACGAAATCTTGTTCGGGCGAAACTCACAATAGCTTTTAAAATTCCGGGGGAACAAAAAAATTTAAGGTGAAATATTTTTCGGGTGAAACTCACAATAAGGCTGAATATTTAATTGAAGCTAATAATGGAACTTTGAAATAACACTACTTTCATGATGGCACTTTGCGGCACTTTTTTTTATCATCCAAGAAAGAAAAAAAAGCCCCTATGTCACTACCATAAAAATGCGCTTCAAAAAACTTTTATTGTGAGTAAATCTAATTTTTGTAGAAACCAAAACGCGTTGTAAATAACAGTACTGACCATTGGTATTCTTTGACATACTATTTTTGTTTCAAATATTTTAATTTTAACTCACAAAATATCCTTACAAAACTCTTCAAAACCTGCGTCTTACAAAATCAGGAGTAAGCAAAGTTCATTAGGTGACTTTGCGAAGCTGCCACATGTAAGAATAAAAAGATTTTGGATTTTTTATTGTTGTTTGGCTATTTATCTCTTAACCAAACGGTTTTTTTGTAACAATAACACATTTTTTTTTTCATTTATGACCAGCTAGGGTTGTACTTAGTCGGCCAGTTTGTCCTTTAAAATCTTTTTGAGTCAATTTAATGATTTTGAACTAGTTTATCTTTAAATTGAAAGCTGTGGCGTACAACTGTTAAATGTACTGAGTAAGATATTTTAAACATTTAGCTTTCCTATTTTCATATAACGAGAAGTGTGCTGCTTTTTTTCTTATTTAATTTTCATGTTTTCATGAAGTGAGAGTTTTAGTTATTACAATTATTTCAGCAACGTTCTCTAGAGAGTCATCACAATATAAATTAAAGCTGAGGTTGTAGTTTTGTTTTATGATCTAGCAACACTCTCAAGGGTTCCTGAGTAAGTACGTGTTCTTATTTCCAAAAATGTATACCTATCTGTACAAAAGATAATCTTGGAGGATTTGTCACATCCTTGAAAAGGAAATAAGCTGTATAATTATGTCTAATCTAAAAAGACAAGTTCAGATTTGTTTGCATTTCTTTGGCAATTTATTTACTAATATAGGTTTTTTCAAAGACTGGATTTTGTAATGCTCAGCTCATCTGTTAACCCTATATATACGAAAAAGGTGCTCAGGTGGGAGCACTTAAATGATTTCTATAAGCGCCAACAGATCTCTCCTTCGTGGGACTAGCCTATTTGAAACAAGGTTTGACAATTGGGAAGTTTCATAAGTCTAGGCGCGCACTTGCAACTTTTAGTTTCGAAACTGTTTGGTTAGTCTATTGAGCACTATATAGACTTATATGAGAGTCCGCGCACATGCATGAACTATTAAGTCGCCCATTCGAGCAATTTATTAGTTAGTGTTTTGAAACAAACTGAACAGTGCTGTCGTATTGCGGACATGTGCGGACTTCTGCATTCTTCTTGGTTCTTATGTGTTCTTTAACACATGGCATTTCCATGCCATTTAATTTATTTCCACTACCACTATTTTGTATTGTTATCGCTTTTAAAAAGCGTGTCTCACTGACCCTTAGGCTAGGCGCGCACTGGCAACTTTTTCGAAACTAAATACATAGTTTGGTCGTTAGTTGCCCAGACATCGCACACATTAGCAAATCAAAAAGCAATCAACGAAATAAACCAATGCACAGAAAATATTTATTCAGTTTTTCTGAATACCATAGAGAAGAAAAAAACAACAGCTGACAAATCAAATTATCAAAACAAACTTATGACTTATGCTTATGATGCTACTTCTCTGTGACTTGGGCCATATGGGTCATTTTGAACAACCTCTTTGAAGAAGAGTATGAATAATTATGTCAAAGTATTCCATACAAAAAAAAACTTAATGTCTGAAAAATTAAAATAATATATTTCTTACGAAACCAAATTAAAATTCTCTATTCGAAATTTAAGATTCATATCGAATCGTTCTTATACTTTTTCCATATTAAAATATATACATAGATATTGTAAGGTTATCCTTCTTTTCTCTATTATAATAGCTAAAATATATTAATGCATATAATATGTATATAACATTAAATTCTAAAATGATATACCAGCAACAATTAAGTTAAAAGGAAGATCACAATGAGTACATAGAAAATTAAAATTTCAATGCAAGTTGATATGTTGAAGATATGTTATACGAAAATTCTTCTAAAATAACTTTCTTTTTCAAAATTTACCACAAAAACTTAAAGTTCAACTTCGTGTTTAGTGGAGTACAACAAAATGAATAAACAAAAAAAAAATTTAATACAAATCGGAGGAAAATATAATTCATTAAGTTTTTTTATTTATGTATATTTTTTATATTTTTTTTTAAGCTACAATGTTAACTATTTTTTCTCTTCCTCCGCTGTATTTATTTAGTTTTATTAAAACAAATATAAACAAATTAAAACGACTGTTTTTTTTATAATTCTATTCATTTGTTTAAATTAAAGTAAGAAAATTAAAATGTCATCTTTCATTGTCTAAATATCTCTATAATGCCTTTTATTTTTTTAAATATAAATATATATGTTTATTTCTTATAACAACATTTAACTATATTGTTCTTTTAATTTTATAAAAAGGCTTTTATTGTTAATTTGAATTTATTTTAAAATTCATGTATGTTGGTGTAGGTATACCAAAATTGAAAATCAAAATTAAATAAGTTAAATTTACGTTTACGCTTTTTTTATATTGAATTATTTTTATCGCGGTTTGGCTTATGAAACACTTTATTTTTTTTTCGTTCAATAGTTCTCAACAAAAAAGTAAGCACCCTTTATTTATATTAAGGACGCAATGAATGGATTGAATTTTAATAATTGATTTTTTTATCGCTTTTATTCTGAAAATTTGTTTTAAAGTTTGTATTAATTTTTCAAAAGATTCGTTCAAGTGTGAAAAAAATATTTGAACTTACTTGGAATGTCAAAGGAAAAAATTTAATGATTTTTTAGATTTTTTAAAGAGTGAATTTTACTAATTAAAGATTTTTCCTTACTATTAAGGCTGAAGAGTTGTTTTGTGTGTTATGAGATGTTTGATACTTAGTCAGTTAAGCTTGAATAGAATTATATTTTAAACCAAAACATTTTTTTTAATACTGAATTTATTAAGACAGGTTATTACACTTTTAAAATTAAATGTTATATAGAAAGAAAATATAAATAAAATTGGTGGGAAATATGTAGGTTTTTTGAAAAACTAACTATTCTTGTTGGTTAATATTTAGTTAGTTTTTAAGGTTACACTTTTCGATATTAACCACACGTCTATATATTTATTTATATAATAATCAAACTTTAGTAAGCAACAATATGTGCTTTATAAGCTGTAAAACCTGAAATTTGTTTTATTGTGGGGCTTTGCTGATTCTTCGATTACTCAGTAATCCCATGAATCGAAATTATATGCATTGTTGGTGTTATAGAATTGCACATAGAGTTAAGAAGTATCTAATTAAAAAGGAGAGGGTTTTTGAGCTTTATCACTGTTTGACCTATACATTAATTGCAGGGAAGTACCTTAATTTCAGCAGCATATTCTTTATAATTAAAAAATCTTCGCCTTGTATTTGTATATTTACCTACTAAAATCTAGGTTTTGTGCATTTCACTCTAGCTCGTTTCAGCGTTGCATTCTTTCATATAAAACTAATAGCGAACGTCGAGATATTCATACTTATTGTGAGTTTCACTCACAATAGCTTTTAAAATTCCGGGCCGGGAACAACAAATTTTCATTTGAAATGTTTAATCAATACATTCAGTGAAGCTATTCCGCAAATTTCTGCTGATCGTATTGAAATACGATCATTTTGGCCATCTTCGCTTTGGGCTATTCGCAAAAGCGAATTTGGGTGAAACACATATTTCCAATTTTTTTTAATTAAATGTAAATTATTGGCTACTCCCATTTTTATTCCAACTCAATTAAATGTCAGCTGTTTGACATTGAAGTAGATGTTTGTCGACAAGCAATTTTTTATTTTGTGCCAAATAAAAATACACAGTAAAAAACGGTTTGCGGCGCTTTCGGGAATAGCCCTACAATATTCACAGGAGAAAAGATTTTAAGAACAAAAAATAACTATGTAGATGATTTTTCTAAGAAAAGTGCATCAGGCATGACTTCTCCTTTTTCCAATTAGAATAGTTGAAGTGAGTACCCGACTATTGTAGATATACCATAAAAAAGAATGTAACTGCTTTCCTATCTAAACAGAATGGTGATCTTGTCATTTTAGAGCTTTTTCATACCTTTCAACTGTTATAGTGCTTTAAGTTACGGTTAAATCTGAAGACGTAAAATCCTTAGTGGAAGATAATGAAACAAGCACATTTTTTTTTATTACTCATGTATGTAGGGTGGTCCATTTTTTAATTTTTTATAAATTTTGGTGGCCCACCCTAAAATTTTGTTACATAGGTATATTGCATTAACCATGTGAAATTTAAGCTTATTTGCTCAAGGGCAATCTGGTGCTCAACGACTGTAAAGGTTTTGCTTTGACTAACGTGAAGTTAGTATTGATCTTTTATACTGTGTCATACTATGTCTGTTTCTTTTTACGAAGGAGAAGCCTCATCTAGAGGAAAACAAGTTCGGGATAATTATAACGAGCTTATATAGAACTCTCCATGATTATTTTGAACAAACCACCTCAAAAGATTCACTGGCGATCACCGGGACCTATCCATCATGCTCGTTGGATGGCTAAACTTTTGTATGCTACAAAAATATTTCTCTTTAGAAGTCAAAGTTATATATTCAAGCTTTCTAAAAGAGAAGAGAAACAGATTTCTCGGTTTTTCAGTTTTGGTGCACTTGTTAATACCAAAGCTTGGGTTAATGGCATGCTCCCTTGGCAGCAGAAGCACCAGGTGATGGTTTGGAACTTTGGAAGAGTTTGAAAGCTTACGAAGCTATTGTGGTACCTTTCTGATGAGTTAGTATCCTTCGCATTGTTTTCGGACAAGACTAGTTGTGCCGAAAAAAAAGCGATTATTGAAGGCATGAAGGTTGAAGCCAGCCCTCGTTTGATAAGTGGAAATTCTGCTTATTTATCAATTGATGCATCTTTAGGAGTCTTTGCTTCCAAGAGGTCCTTGAAAACATTTGACATTTTAGATATAAGACCCTCATCATTTTTGCATCTACCCCCCAAAAACTCCTAATGAAAATAACATCAGGAATTTACGTGTAGTAAACGATACTGCGGAAAGGGGTGTTACACTTTTTGAAGATTTAATAAAGTTTTGACCAAGGATAAAGAAGAAAAGCAGTCTGATACGCCCAAAAAAGCTTTATAGTAGTAGTTTTAAGTAAAAAAGACCTAATTTTCTTTGTAAAGAACTATTTTTTTTATTATATTCATGTCGGTTATAGAATCCGCAGTACTGGATCCGCAGTGATTCTCAGTATAGTGTTCTCTTATCTTTTCATGACAAATGGATAAGAAGAAAAGAGAGCACTACAATGATAATCCTTGCGGATCTAGTACTGCGGATTCCATAATCGACATGATTATAAATATATGAAAATATGAATGATATATAGTATGATGTGTTAAGACTTATTTTTGTTTTGTAATAGATCAAGTTTTTATATAAATTAACGCATTTCTTTAAGTTTCCTGGATTTAACTTTACTTAATTTTTTTCAGTAAAATGTGATATTTCAAAGTTGATGAGCACCGTCTTTCCATTAATTTAAAAGCCTGCAACTTCACACACATGTTGTTATAGGGAGGTATAACAAAATTTTAAGGTGGGTTGCCATCTAGTATATAGTTTTTTTTTTACCTCATAAACGTGAACCACCCTAATGTACAATGTACAATGTACATACATATGTATATTGTACTATGAATCCAACTTTATTTAATCATATTTGATGTATAAGCAAGCTTTAAGTTGGGTTTTAGATTGTATCATTTTTTAATTCAATTGTAAATACGACAGCGCCGCGTTTTATATAAATAGTTGATATATATGTGATCAGATCAGATATTTTTGATCTACTCAACTACTGACTCAAATGGCGGGAGGCGGGAAAAATCTTGATCAATTCGTCAAGAGGACTCGTTCAGTGTTTCTGACGTATTGGCGGCTTATACTTCGAGTTGAAAGATGGATCGTCTCTGAATATTTAAGTGGCGTCAGTTGCCATTTCATAACACCCATTTGAATCTTTATCTCGATAACGACTCTTAGTAATCTTTATATAGGAAATTTAATTATATGAATAACGTTTTATCTTTGAGGATTTTGAGTGCTGAAAAAAAGTTCTTTGTTTTTTTCGTCAGTTTTGCTTTTGAAATGAAAGGATAACTAAAAAAAGTTTCGGCGACGGCTTTAGTAGAAGAAACATTTTAAATATCCAACCCGACTATCAATTTCAATGACAAAATCAAATCGGCATATTTTTGCTAGTCTTTATGATAGTCCTGTTTAAAAAAAGAAAACTACCTGAACCCACAAGATTTCCCCATTATTTGCTAAAAATAGAAGATATAAATTAAAAAAATAAAAACAAAAATTTTAATCCAGAAGGAAAATTTTAATGAAAAATAATGTTTTCGAAGCTAATTCATAACAAACATTTAATTAAATATTTCAGGAGAGGAATAGTTTTTTTTTTTTAAGATAAACTTTAAGAATTTTAATTTTGTAGTTTAATAAGATATTTATTCAAATTTGTATTGAATTTTATTTATTTGTTTGTTTATATTTGGTGCATAAAGTTCGCATTAGAATTATACTTATATACATACACCTTTTATATTTTGTATATAATAGAAATAAATATACCTTTAATTTTTTATATATGTAGTTTAAAGCAAGTTTTTTTGTTTTTGTTTGTAAAGATATGTTTTCATTTTTTGAAAGACATATTAAGGATTAAGAACTGAAATAAAAAAAAAAAATATTTGGAAAAAGTGTCACGTTTTCATCAATTTGTACCTACGATTTAGTACATTATATATATTATTTTTTTTGTAATTTTTTTGTCGTTTATTTGTTCTTAAAAAAATCCAAGTAACTTGTTTCTTTCTTTTTTCATATATGTATATAATTTATATAAACACTTTATAATTAATTATTGCTTTCATATTATAAAATATGTATTTTCCGTATTTTTTTTTAATATATATATATTTTGCTTTAAAGTTGTAATTTGTAATTTGCTAGAATTTTTTTGTTTGGATTTTAATTTTTGTGTTTGTTTTATTTTATGTTTGTGTTTTTTTTGCGTTGAAAGTACTAAGTTTCATTATAGAAAAATTGGCAGAGAAGTATTTTAATTTTCGTATTTTATTTAATATTATTCGCAAGAAAACCAGGGATTTACTGTTTATTTTTAAAATTTATAATATTGCAAAGAATTTTCAAACATAGTTTTAAAAGAGAATATTTAAAGAAAGCGAAATTGTTTTCAAAAAAATAATACTGAAAATAACTGCTCGAATCCATATAGTGTTGTTTTAATGAACAAGGGAACCTACCACAAGCGGTTCAATGATTTATCACAATTTATATTTTAAATAAGTTCCAGGTTTAAATGTTTCAACTTTTTGATTAAACAAACGCCAAGAGAACCTCAAAAAAATATTCAAAAATGTAAAATACGTCTAAGAAATATTCAACAGTAATTTTATTAGCAAACAAATAACAAAGTAAAGTTAAGCGTTTTTTAAAAAATGAGACGTTTAATATAGAAGTTGATTTTAGTTAAAATGCTATTAAAGTTTTTATAGTTAAGTGTGAAGTAGAGTATATTTAATGATTTTTGTTTTTATAAATTTTATCTATACATAGTTCTTGAGGCATTTTTAAGTTATGATAAATTTGACTAAATTTTTGTTAAGTCTAAAAAAACTCATGTTTATTTTTAAAATTAGTAGGTATATATGTATGTAAATTGAGAAAAATTTCGGATTCAATATTTTTGGAAAAAAAAGCAAATATTTTCTTCAAAATCATATTTGAAAAAATTAAATTAAATTTGGGAAGAGAGAAAAATAATAATAAAATCGTATCTTGTGCTGGTATATATTGATTTTAAAACTGTAATTTACTTTCATTAATAAGAGAAGTTTATATTCTCTTTTTCTTTGTTTTTATTGTTTTCGTTTCACTGAAAAATTGTGCTTATTCTTATTTTCTTTTTTTGTATATTTTTTTTAATTTAATTTTTTTCTGTTCATATTGAAAATAAACTAAAATATGAATCGATTTGAAATGTTTGTTCTAGTATATAATAGTAATAATTTATATATATATATATGTATATATATAATATTTAAATATCTTATTTATATAAATTACTTAAAATAAAATTTTGTTTAAAGTCAATTAATAAAACGATGGTATTGTTCATTATTTTTTGTTTACAAGATATTTTTTTCTGATAAGGTTGTTTCATATTAGGTTCTACATATATCATACTATATGTAAATATATATGTAAATACATATATAAATATATATAAATAAAATTATATATAACTATAATCTATAACATTAAAGTTATAATAATTAATGAGTGAAATAATTTAACAGAAAAAAAAATAACTCACCTATGATGAGAAATATATAAGTATTTAGTTTAATGTAAGAAGGAAGTTAGTGTTTTTTAGGATTTTTCGTTAAACTCTTTAATTTAAAATTTAATTTTAGTTGGGTTTATATATATATGTATTTGAAAGTGTCTGTGTGTTTATATTTTATATAGGTATATATAAAGGTTGTTTTTTGTTTGTTTTTATAAGTAAAGAGTAATAATGCCTTTTACACTGGACATACTATAATATTGTATTCGAACATCAGCGAAACAGCTACGAATACGAAATATAACAAAAACATTGTAAAGCCAAGACCTTTATTCATTTTCCAGCGGAAACACGCAATGGACATTACTACAAATAGTAACATCATGAAGAGTATTGTTATAGAACAGACCATTCCCACTGAGTTTACTTCGACGGGTGCATCGTAAATGATGCCATATAGAAGCCAGGGTATTGGTAATCTAGAAATAAATAAAAAAGAAACAAAGTTATTTTATTTTTTTTAAATTAAGATCTTATTGTAAATATAGTAAATATCTGTAGCGAGACCCTTACTATCCACAGGATTTGGTAATACTTTACGTATATAAGATATATCACTTCACGTTGCGTTTACTTTATATTGGTGTTAATGAATTTATTAGTGTCAAAAAGTAAACGAACTTTATGTTAATTTGTGTACTAATTGTGCATGCATTTAATTAGAGACGAACGCTCATGTTTACTCATCTTCACCATTATTTTTCATTTTATTATTCTATAATAATATATTTATTATCTTTTTGGTTATATGGGTGACAGTTAAAAAATGTTACATGTTACAAAATGTTTGCCCGAAGCTTGCATTTTGGACAAGACAAGATTTTTTTTTGGTGCAGATGTGTAGAACGGACCAGTGTGAAGCCTAGTACGCTGCTGATGCGAAACGAAAATTTCTTGTGATCTCCAAACAGACAACGAAACGCTTGCGAAGACACAACGGAAAATATCCTTGGAGAGTTTCATTAATTCCAAAAACAAAATCAAACATAAACGCAAAAAATCAGAGAAACCCATGATGCAAGAAAATGATAAACAAAAAAAAACACAAATAAAACTCAAATGTCATTTTTCCGCACACAATAAATAGTCTGTATAATTAATTCAGTGCGAAAAAGGAGCGGAGACTTCTCCAAATAATCTGCTACAATTATGAATTTCGCTCTTCGAACAGCGTACTGCAAAACGAAAAGCAGAACGAAATTTTCCGTTTATGATTTCGTTGTGTCATTTTTGTATGGGATTTTTCGTTTCGCATCAGCAGCGTACTAGGCTTGAGTATAAAAATTGGTTTTCGGGGTTGATGTTAATATCATTTACATTAAGGAACACTGTACGAATTATTACTTAGAATTTTAACTTGTTTAATTTATTTGGTAGGTTTTTCTTTAATTGACTGAAAATAATTTAATTTTTATTTTATTTCCTAAAAAATTGTTCGTGTTAAGCAAATTTCTTTGTCTTTTAGTCCATTGAAATGTTACATTGACCTTGCATTTAGTACAGGACAATGTTTTTTTTAATGTGTAGAGTGCATCAGTGTGAGTCTACAAAATCGTTTTCGGGGCAGGAACCCCCCTCCCATTTGGCCGCTATCGTGAAAAAGGGGTAAGGAGCCCCTTTTCACAATAAGAAAAATAAAGGTCTGACAAAAAAAATTTGTAGAACATTTTTGTAGATATGTATAGCCAATAATCGACGAACATTTTCAAAAAAAATTACTTTAAAGGGTTATAACTTTTTTCTAGCAGTTTTATTGAAAAAACACTCATTTAGATCATTTTATTTGGTATACCCAGTTTTAAAAATCAACATTTTTTTTGCAATTAATTAATATCTTAATATACACTTTTGTAAGAATTTTGTAAAATTTTTTTTGTAAACTAGCAATTTAGTTATGTTAAATAAATAAATAAATAAATTCCATCATTCTACAATGGGTTCACACCATGAAGTAACAATTTTTTATTGTTTTTGTTTTTTTTATACAGGGTGATCGGTATAAGGTGCACCAGAAAGCTGGAGCAAGTAGGTTGGGTTAAGACAAGAAAAAAATCGTATAGGAGGGGGGTCTATTTCCCCCCGTTTAGGCGGGAGGGGCAATTTTCAAAAAATTGACTTAAAACAGAAAAAAAATTATTTAAAAACAACAATTAAAATTACAATGTCTTGCTATACGTTTTTGAAAAGTCAGAAATTTCTTCTTTAATTTTCATTTTTTTTTTACATATTCATCAATGCTAATATAGAAACCATTGTTCACCTGATGATGTCCATATACATGGAAAAAACGTTGTGCCAATAATAAAATATTTGTTTCATTTGACCTGAAGCCCATTCAACAAAAGTTTATACAGTTATAAAGGTCACTAACATCAAAAGATATTTATCTTTTGGCTATACGTCGAACCACACTTCGCAAGAACATTCAATTGCAACATTCGGCCGCCATCATATTCAAGAGACACAAATATTTAAAAAAATCACTTCGGATTTTGAAGCTAAATCGAATTAACATTTTGTAAAAGCAATTCGCTGAAAATTGTATTCAACGCCCTAAAGAGCAATTCTACTTTGCTAAACGTTTATAAGGAATGCCATAATGAGGGCAAAATTCGGGGAGTGCGCCCTTATCGAAATTCCAGAAATGAATATCAAATTTGTATGCTAAAAGTATTACATATATGTCTTTACAGCCGCGGGTTAGTGCCACATCGACGAAGATGTTTTTGAGTGAATACGTTTAAGGACAAACACCCTTGGTTTAAGAGCAGTCTGGGTTAACAAATAGTTTTTAAAAAAAGGAAACTCTTGTGTCCATTGTCCTGACCTTTAACCGTTGAATTGATGTAATGAAGATTTCCGGTACCATGGGCACGAGAGACTTCAGGTTATTCAATATGAGCACATTTCTGAACCGAATTAAAATTTTTTTTTCAGTAACCTATCTGACCGAGAGAACATCTGTGACGTCGTCAGGTCGACCGCGACGTCTCGTTTTCACGCCGCATTGTGAACCGGGCTTCAGCCAAGTGTGACACTTTGGTGACACTTGGTTGGAGCCCGGGTTACAAGGCGGCGCAGTATGGAACCAAACGATCAAATACATCTCAAAAATGGTTTTGACGAATTTCGTAATTTCAAAAATTTAATTGTGGGTTTACATACTAGAAAAAGGGTTCTCTACGACACAAAAAATTTTTTACATTATTTTTGGTTAAGGTACTCAAAATGACATTTCGATATTTCATATTTTTCGAATTATAAGAAGTGAGAGTTTAAAGTCAATTCTTACGTAAGTTTCTGAATAAACATAATTAACATTATACATTTTTGAAAGAGCCCATATATCTTCTTTTCAAAACAGTTTTTTTTTTTAAATTTATTGCAACAGTAAATTTATACAAAAAAATTGTATAAGGTACAGTATTTTTTTCATTATTTTCTTTTCAATTGAAGTTTAAGGGTTGAAAAAATTTACAATACATATTTTTCTACACATCATATAAGTGACTAAATTTCTGCCAAATATGTATTAATTTTTTCTTTCAGTTATTATCAACGTTGTTAAAATACAAAGTTTGATCAAAATCCGCATAGGCGGATTTTACAAAAAAATTACAAATTTTCATAATTTCAAAATTTAATTTAAGAAATATCTGCTTTGAAAGAACTTTGAAAAAAGAAAAAGATTAAAAATCAATACAAAGGAAGTGGAAGTAGGCGGGAAAGAGGGTGGAAAAAATAGCCATGCCATGCCTTAATTTAAAAAAAATTCAATGAAAAATGTTCGGCTTCCTAAGAATTAGAAAATAGGTAACTCATAAACAAAAAAGGGCGTGGTAGTAGTGGATTTTACAAAAACTACTTTAAAATCTTTTCACCGGTAAAAATTTCATCTTAATTGGTGTAGTAGCGTTTGCTTAAACAAGTTTTACACGTAAGGATTAAACAAAATCTACAACTTTGCTGTTTTATATTATTAAAAAAAAGAAAGTGTGCAAAATTTCATCAAAAAAAATATTGATAAATAAAGAAATTATGGATTTTTGAGATGGTTTGCAGTTTGCACCGTTTGGTCCCATAGTGCGGCGGCCGGCTTTCATTTCTTTAATAGCGGAAAACTACCAAGAGATCTCGTAGCGCCGCACAGTGGGGTAAAACAGGCCATTTTATGATATTAATTACAGTTTTTTTATATCAGAAACCAGACTATACTTTTCCGATGGTTTTTGGAATGCTTAGCTCGAATTCGAACTCGGAATTGCACTCTATCACGTCTGGTTTATTAGATATTTGAGTTTAAAAATGAGAAGAATTTTGTTTGCAATACAAATTGCGATTTCTAAATGTACTAATCTTTTTCTTAAAAATTAAGTTTAAATCCTTCTAAAATTTTTTTTTCCGAGAAATATTTTGTTGAAATTCATATTATTTAAAAACTATGTAGACTATTTGCTAACTTAGGTTTTTTCGTCTCACAGGAGGGAGACCTTGCGTCAGATCCGGTAGTACACATTGTTTGTCCGAGTTGTTTATGATATTGGCCTATAGTGAATATGCCAAGTTTTCGACCTCGAGCGACAAACGCAACATTGGTAAAATTTAAAAAAATCGTTTTTTGAAGATTTAAACTCTAGGAGACTAGTTTTCGACTATTTGCTCTACGATTTCAAGATAACTTTATTTTTTTGAATGTGAGCCTTAAATCACCAATGTACAACCAATAGTTTTGAAAATTCGGTTTTCCAAAATTTAGCTATAATAACTCTAAAACAACAAGTAAACAGCATAATACACATAACTAGTCTTTGACATAATATGCATCAAATTAATACAGTGTGTAGGTTGGGTCAAAAGAAGAAAAAAATAGTATGGTAGGGGATAATTCTATATTACCCCTTTAAGTGGGAGGGGTAATTTTCAAAAAAACACTTTAAATAAAAAATAACCACATAAAAATAACGGTACTATCTGCATCAAAATCTTAAAGCCAGAAACCCATTCCTGAATCTTCATTTTAAATAAAGTTATTTCAAATAAAAAAAAAATTACTTTCAAACTCAAAATTTTGAAACAAAAATATTGCTTACAATGTTGGTGTTCAGACAAAATTGATACATTTTAAAAAGTTGTATTTTTTTTAATTCAAAAATATTGTTAACTGTCAATCCTAAAAACTACTCTCTAATTGAATCCATCCACAAATATAAAAAATATAGCCACCAAAACTCAAAAATGCATTGTAAATTTTTTATAAATAATTTGAGGAAGTTGTTTGACAAAAAATATGACAAAAATTGAAAACTATTTTATTATATAATAAGCTACAAAAACTTGAAAAACATTGATCAATTTTTATTTTTTACAAATATGAAAAGAAGTCAATCAATTTTGTCACCTAAATTTTTTTGACAACGTTTAAATAAAAATTGAAAACAAATATTTGGGGCAAAAGTTAAAAACATTTTTTTTGTAATTCTGTTAAAGAAATATTCCTTAAACTTTCCGTATTTTTAGACCGTTTAACTTTTGCCCCAATAGAAGATATGGAATAAATCGTAGCGCGAAGCCTTAAAAAAATATCTTTTTTTCATGCCGAATTTTCGAACACAAAGAAATACATTTTTTTAATTTGTATAATTAAAACATAGTCTACATACATTCACCTACATATGACATCTTAAATTTTGTTTCTATCGATCTTAATAACAAATATACGACAGATCTTCAATAAATGACTTAAACAACAAAAATCACAATCATCATATATAATTCACCGTTTAGTTTAAGGGACCATACTTTATTTTCCCGTTGCTTTAGTTTTGAAAGTGACCTTTTTATCATCGCACAATATGGAGCTGCCCAACAGTGTGCCGCACCGATGCAGAGATTCGTTTTCACACCGCATTGTGAATCAGGCATGAGTATGATGCTTTGCAGAGGTGCGGCCAAGAGCGCTCCAAGGTCACGGATGTGAAAATTGTGTTTTACAAATTTATATGGAAAGTCAAAAAAATATGTTCGTAAAAAGCAAAAAAAAAAAACATTTCGTTTATATTATCATGTGCAGTTCCTTCTGAACCTCCAAGATTCCATTAAACAACTTAAAAATTTAAAAATGTCGTATACTCTTTAAAAGTAGTTTTAACCAAAAAATAGTACATTATAGTATTTGTAGATTCCCCAAAGAAGCAGGAAAAAGTTGAAAACTTTACTTTAAATATATGTATATTTAATCAATTTAATTTAAATCACTCAATTCTCTCATTTGAAAGAAAAATATCGAAATCGCCTTAAATAACCACCGCAATCAAAACTAAGTGTATTTTTGAGTTAGTAGTACATAGTTTTGTAAATACTATCAAAAAACCCTTCAAGACTTCAAGGGCAAACTTGAAACCTTTTTCCTGTTTCAGAGTTATGTATAGAATCGCCGATATTCAAGTATACAAGTTAACACGATCGCCTAGCATCCGCCGCCAAGCCACACATCGTCGTCGTCAACGTCGAATCATGCTGACACAGCTAATTCTATAAACGAATTAGACTAGTGTCAACAACCCACCGCTTCCGACCGATGTGAAGGATGAAATGCGATATCTTGCACAAGCTGCAAGATATCCAATGCATTGAGGTTCTAGCTGTTAAGTTAGTTTTAAGTAATTCAGTCTTTAACAAGTCTCAATAAAGAGTAAACATTGAATATCAAACGAAATTCATTACTGGCGCCCAACTTGGAAGAACTTTTTGGAAATCTAAACAATATCAACCGGAATAAACCAACTGAAAAAAAAAATCATCATCATTCATCAATTACGAGCATTAAGAAATATTTTTTTTTTTAGAAAATGTAAGAATTTGTCTATACTTTGAATATTTTTATTATTTGTAAAGCTTGCAAGTGTTATTTTTTTTTTATTTATTTAAGTGCTTCTATTGATTGACTTTTTTTAATAACATTGAGATTTATTAAACTACATATAAATATTCTTTACGGTTAATGAGTGAATCATCTGAAAATATTGAAACACTATTAGAAAAGTTTAATTACTTACGCATAGGGAAAGCAATAGAAAAAAAAATGAATGCTACAGATTTAAAAGTATTAGTGGAATCCGCAGTCAGTGGTGCCCTTGAAGCACAAAAAGTGGATTTTGAACGAAAGTTAAGTGATGCAGTGAAAAATTTAACGGTGACAAACAAACCTGAAGTTGAAATTTTTAAAGAAATTGAAATTGTGGAAGGTAATAGATGTGAGGAGTGTCTCGACATAGTCAAATCTCTCCCGGAATTTGAGGGCAAACAGGGCACTTACGTCTCTTGGCGTCAAGCGGTTCACTCCGCTTACAAAGTTTTCGAAAAATACGATGGTAGTTCTAGACATTACCAGGCAGTTGGTATAATAAGAAATAAAATAAGAGGCCCAGCCGATGCTGTTCTGGCTTCATTTAATACAGTTTTAAATTTCAAAGCTATCATAGCTAGGTTAGATTTTACGTACGCCGATGTACGTCCGATTTATTTAATTGAGCAAGAGCTCAGTACATTGCGGCAAGGAAACCTTACCGTTCTAGAATATTATGACGAGATTGAAAAAAAGCTTACCCTCCTTACAAACAAAACCAATATGTCATATGACAGTGCATTAGCCATTGCATTTAACGAAAAGTACAGAAGGGACGCCCTTAGGGTTTTCATATCTGGGTTAAAAAAACCATTAAGTGATGTTTTGTTTTCGGCCCGTCCTTCTGATATGCCTACTGCTTTGGCTTTGGCTCAAGAAGTTGAAGCAAACAATGAAAGGTATTTGTTTGCGGCGAGTTACGCGAAAAATTCTGAAGG
This sequence comes from Epistrophe grossulariae, assembly GCA_929447395.1. Lineage (NCBI taxonomy): Eukaryota > Metazoa > Arthropoda > Insecta > Diptera > Syrphidae > Epistrophe > Epistrophe grossulariae. The sequence continues at coordinate 21,115,423 of OV839567.1, read as the reverse complement.
AAAATCTCTAAGGTCCGAGTTTAAAAGATCGCCAAACCATTATCAAAACAATAATAATAGTAATAACCTTAATAATTATAACAGCCAAATGAATAAGCAGTGCAAAAATCCATATTTTAACAAAAAGCACAGTTATGATAATGACAATCAATTGGAACGTAACAGTTGTAAAGTCCCCAGCAGTTGTGAAAAAATGGATGTTGATCCGACATCATCACGTTTACGGCAATTTAATGGCTATCAACAAAAAAATAGTAACGATACCTATGATCAAGGGCAAGAACAAAGGAATAAAAGGCCAAGTAGCTCTCAAAGACAGTCGGGACAGCGTCGCCAAAGAGTAAATTACGTTTTGCAGGAAAATCCTCCACGGAATAATGAAGGTGACTATGAAGCCACAGCTGCGTTGCAGGCAGATGAAGTGGAAGCTGAGGTACATGATTTTGACTACGTTAATTTTTTAGGGGTAACTCCCAACTACCGTTTATTCAAAAAACAGTAGGAGGGAGGTTAGTAAAGTTTTTAATTGACACAGGAACCTCGAAAAATTACATCAGGCCATTACGAGAGATTAAAGGTTTAGTGCCAGTAGACACACCCTTTTTAGTAAAATCAATTCATGGTTTTAATAGTATTGAACTCAAATGTTTTATAAATATTTTTGGAAAAAAAAGCACTTTTTTTATTTTACCCAACCTGTCAACTTTTGACGGAATTATTGGTCTTGACCTGTTAACACAGGTTAATACCACAATTTGCTTAAAAGAAAATTTAATTCGCTTTGATTCAGGGTTAGAAACTATTCTGTTCCATAAATGCGACAATGTGAACTTTACGAAAGTAGAGGACATTAAGGTTCCATCATCCGTAAGCATAGATTTTAAAAATATGATACGTAATAGAATAAAAACATTTGCAGACCCAAATGAATCTTTGCCGTATAACACCAACATCGTTGCCACAATTCGTACAGTAAGTGAAGACCCCATTTACTCAAAATTTTATCCATATCCTATGGGTGTGACAGATTTCGTAAATAATGAAATTAAGGATCTTTTGAAAAATGGCATTGTTAGACCGTCAAGGTCACCTTACAATAATCCCATTTGGGTAGTTGAAAAAAAGGGAATAGATGAGTTGGGTAATAAAAAGAAACGTTTAGTAATGGACTTTCGAAAGCTCAACGAAAAAACCATAGACGACAAATATCCTATCCCAAATATTACAACGATTTTGTCAAATTTAGGAAAGGCACGATTTTTTACAACCCTAGACTTAAAATCAGGGTTTCACCAAATTGAATTAGCGGAACGGGATCGGGAAAAAACTGCTTTTTCCGTTAACGGCGGAAAATACGAATTTTGTCGCCTTCCGTTTGGGTTGAAAAATGCGCCCAGTATTTTCCAACGGGCTATAGATGACGTCCTTCGTGAACAAATTGGAAAAAATTGCTATGTTTACGTCGATGACGTAATTGTTTTCTCAGAAACCGAGAATGAACATGTCAAAGATATTGACTCGGTTTTAAAAAAATTGTATGAAGCGAACATGAGGGTTTCACGAGAAAAATCAAATTTTTTTAATACGGATGTAGAGTACCTAGGCTTTATAGTATCTAGGGATGGTATAAAAACTTGCCCTGCTAAAGTGGAGGCGATTAAAAATTATTCACAACCTTCTACACTCTTTGGACTAAGATCATTTCTAGGTCTAGCCAGTTATTATAGATGCTTTATAAAAGATTTCGCATCAATAGCTAGACCACTTACTAATTTATTAAAGGGTGAGAATGGCAAAATAAGCGCTAATCAATCAAAAAAAATTAAAATAGAATTAAAAGAGAAAGAACTCCAAGCATTTAATAAATTAAAAGAAATTTTGGCGTCAGAAGACGTCACATTGTTATATCCAGACTACACGAAGCCTTTCGATCTTACGACGGACGCTTCATCACATGGTCTTGGAGCGGTTTTATCACAAAACGGAAAGCCTATAACAATGATTTCAAGAACACTCAGAGGTAAAGAGTTGGAATTTGCAACAAATGAAAGAGAACTTTTGGCCATTGTGTGGTCATTAAAAAATCTACGTAACTATCTCTATGGAGTGAAAACTCTTAATATTTTTACAGATCATCAACCTCTTTCATTTTCAGTTTCAGATAAAAACACAAATGCAAAAATTAAGCGCTGGAAAGCTTTTGTAGACGAGCATAATGCTCAAATATTTTACAAGCCAGGAAAGGAGAATTATGTCGCTGATGCACTTTCGCGACAAAATATTCATGCATTGGAGAACGAGGCGTCTTCTGATGCCGCTACAATTCACAGCGAATTATCCTTGACTTATGTAATCGAAACAACAGATAAACCTTTAAACTGCTTCAGAAATCAAATAGTTATAGAGGAAGACCCAATCGCTTCAACCCGTACATTTATAATATTTGGTAAAAAAAACTAGACATTTCATTAATTTTTCAGAAAAGAATACACTGATAAACACTTTAAAAAACGTGATTAAAATAGATGTCGTCAACGTAATTCATTGTGACCTGCCAGTTCTAGCTTTTATTCAACACAATTTAGTAGAGTTATTTCCATCAACTAAGTTTTGGCATACTCATAAATTTGTGCTAGATATATTCGACCCGAATGAACAAAAAGAAATTATAATTACTGAACACAACCGAGCACATAGAGCAGCTCAAGAAAACGTTAAGCAAATTCTATGTGACTATTTCTTTCCAAAAATGACAAAACAGGCAAATGAGATTGTGTCAAACTGTAAAATATGTTCAAAGTCGAAGTACGATCGGCATCCAAAAAAACAATTGATTGGCGAGACACCAGTCCCATCGTATGCTGGAGAAATGCTTCATGTTGACATATTCTCCACGGATAAAAAATATTTTTTAACTTGCATTGACAAGTTTTCTAAATTTGCGGTTGTGATGCCAATACCATCACGTACAATAATAGACGTAAAAGTTCCAATCCTGGAGATAATTAACATCTTCCCAAATACAAAACAAATCTTTTGTGACAATGAGGCTTCTTTAAAATCCGAGACAATTAGGTCAATTTTGCTCAATCATTTTAATGTTGACATAGTTAATGCTCCACCCTTACACAGTACATCTAACGGTCAGGTAGAAAGGTTTCACAGCACTCTATTAGAAATTGCAAGATGTCTAAAACTTGACAGAAAAGTCGAAGATACAGTCGAATTAATACTATTAGCAACAGTAGAATACAATAGGACCGTCCATTCTGTCACGAACCAAAGACCAATTGATGTAATACACTCGTCTCCGACAGATTTTAGAGAAAAAATAAAAAATAAAGTTCAAAAGGCCCAAGAATTACAGTTGCAAAGAGAAAATGAAACAAGGCAGAACAGAATTTTCAGTGTAGGAGAAAAGGTATTAGTAAAGACAAACAGACGATTAGGTAATAAGTTAACTCCATTATACGCTGAAGAGAAAGTGGAAGCCGATTTAGGGACAACGGTTCTAATTAAAGGGAGGGTGGTCCATAAGGACAATTTAAAATAGAACCTTAATTATTTTATACTTTTACAATTAATCTTTCAGGATTCGTCTATTATTGATGATGACAACAGTCGTGGCTAAATTAACGGACTACACCAGTTCTAACTATATTCCAATACTAGACGGGGATGTCATTGTTTGGGAGGTTAACGGATACTTACGCCACACAACAAATTTGACTGCCTTTAAGCAAATAATAAACGAATCAAAAAACATGACTGAGCTGTTTCCCCCACAGTCTCATATGCGAAAAATTTTGGATATAGACCTTAAGCATTTAGAAACACTCTTCAAGAGTATAAGTATCCACCATAGAAACACAAGGAGTTTAAATTTCTTAGGCACAGGTTTGAAAATTGTAGCTGGCACACCTGACTTCGATGACTTTGAGAAAATTAAATTCAATCAAGCCCAATTGACCGATTCCAACAATAGACAAGCTGTAATAAACACAAAATCTCAGGAGCAAATTAATAGGTTAACGGACACCGTAAATAATATTTTGGCTTATTCGAAAAAAAACGCAAATCGACACTGGCCATGTTTATGAAATCTTGTTAGCAAGAAATAGAATGCTCATTTCAGAAATTCAAAATCTAATGTTCTCTATAACACTTGCAAAGCTCAGGGTCATAAACCCAGTAATTTTAGATGATGATGACTTAAAAGTCATAATAAACGAACAATTTTGTAATGTAAGTGTTACAGAACTTATGGAAGTGTCAAATGTAAAGGTTCTGCAAAATGATTATATTTTACATTTCATAATTAATTATCCTAGACCTAAGTTAGTTTGTAGGAAAGTAATAATCTACCCTGTTGCTCATAACGGCAATATTTTATCCTTCAACGGAGATGATGTGGTAGCGGAATGTGGAAGACAAGTACTGGCTGTTGAGAAATGCAACGTAGCAACAACTTTAACATTTTGCAAGGAATTACCGAGCAAGACATGCGCTCAACAATTACACTCTGGAGGCATGGCTCATTGCAACACACAACCGGACCATCGGGAATCTGTGTTGGTTATCGATGATGGCATAATTATAATAAACAACAGAAACGCCAGAATAAGGGAGGCGAATGACTTTGCGACGAAAATCAACGGGACGTATTTGCTGACTTTCGATGATGCTGTGTGGATCAATGGATCCAAATTTATCAATCGAAATAACATCCAGAAAAAGCGACCCGGTAGTGCAACATCTACGCTCCTCAATATCACCGGTCATAAAGAGATATTGAGCCTACCATTCCTTCATAGAATGAACATGGACAATTTACGTTATATTGGTGAGATAGAGACAAAACTTACTACTCATCCATTTATAGCTTGCTGCGTGACACTCGCATTCATTACAGTTTGTTATACCATCGTTAAACTAAAGCAATGTCAAAAGAAGCAGCGCCAAAATGCCGACCTTCAAAAAGTCATCAAGGCTCTCAAGAAGCCCGAGGACGGTCTTCATCTAAGTGAGGGAGGAGTTAACACGATCGCCTAGCATCCGCCGCCAAGCCACACATCGTCGTCGTCAACGTCGAATCATGCTGACACAGCTAATTCTATAAACGAATTAGACTAGTGTCAACAACCCACCGCTTCCGACCGATGTGAAGGATGAAATGCGATATCTTGCACAAGCTGCAAGATATCCAATGCATTGAGGTTCTAGCTGTTAAGTTAGTTTTAAGTAATTCAGTCTTTAACAAGTCTCAATAAAGAGTAAACATTGAATATCAAACGAAATTCATTACTTACATATAAATATGATTTATTCTGACTCTGTTTCAGTAGGGTCCAAGTGTTAAAAGTGTTTTTTTTTACTCACTTGCACTTAAAAAAAGGGGTTGGTATAATAAGCGAAAGATGAAAGTATATTCCAAAATGCAAAATTTAGATTGTCGTGAAATGTTAATTTTTATTTTTATATGTTAGAATAAAGAATACTGCGGGAATTTATCTCACTTTGGGTTTAATTTATGGATGTTATTCCAACCACTATATAATATACCTGAAGGATTATTCATTTTTGTACATAAATTTTATTGGGAAATAAAAAAGGAATTACCACTTTTGAAAGAATTATATATTGTATTTTTTGTTTAAGTTTTATGTTTTTATTCACTTGAGACTAAACTCGAAGATAAAAAGAGGAATTATTTTTTATTAAAAATACTAATTCTTAGCAGCCGCCAAGTACAGACGTGTTTCAAGTCGCTCTTCATAACCATTTTACCCTTTTGATGTGGTCGTGAACATCATTAAAAAAAAAATAATAATAATAAAATAGAATAAAAAATAAATAAAAACAAACAGAACAATAATCAAAATTATGTCATCTAAGTGCGGAAACCCAATTTGCGTCAACAACTAATCCATTGTTGAGTGGATATGTTACAGTGGTATTTGTGGTAATTCTTTTCACCCTTCATGTGTCGGCCTAAGTAAGAGACCACTCGCCTACCTTAAAGATTTCAAAAAAAACTTTCTTTTACTGTGATGAGTTTAAAGACTAAAGACATATCCTTCTCCCATATTATGCTTTCCATCAAATGCCTAAGTGACTTAACTGCTAACAACAACAATGAATGTCTTAACAAAATTCTAAATGTCTCCAAAAAATTTGATGTCATTGTTAAAGTGTTGAAGAACTTCACCAACAGTGTCAACTAAATAATTCTCAATGTCTTTCTAAGCTTTCAGATATTGATAAACGTCTTAACTCCTTTCAAAAACTGTCAGACTTTTTTAATGATTCGTTCGTTGTGCTAAATACTAATATAGCCATTAATTTTAAATCTCTTCAAACAGACTTTGAGGTCCACTTCCAAAGTAACTCCTCTAAGACTGTATCTACGTTTCCTTCACCGGACCAACCATTGCTCCTCGGGATTTGTGATGAACTCCAAAGTGCCAAATCTTTGCTATCTAGAGTCTCTGCTGAGCTGGTATCCATCGGGTATGACGTTAGCAGTAATGGTCAACGGACGATGGAAATTCAACAGGACATGAGCCACTTGAATAAGATTTCGCGGGAATTACGGCTGCAAATTAATGACATCTTGGATGAACCTAGATACCGCACACCTGAACCCGTAACGGTGTTTAATAATTTGTCTGTTTTGGAAGAAATCCTTAACACCGAAACGAATACCGTGCCTCCTAGACTCATCCAAAATGCTGTTGGAATTTCTTCTCCCCCTAATCGTGTGGTACCGCATGTCCAACCAATAGTCACTGTGCCCTCTTCACCCCCCAAAATTAGTCAGAAACCTCCTATAAGTGCCTCTTCACAAACAATTCTTAAACTCGGTCACCTATGGAGCCTGTCCAATTGGAATCAAAGATTAAGGAAGCTTGAATCTGCTAACGATTCCTACTTTTGCCTGAAGAACACTCGTTACTTTGCTAATGAATCCTGGGTAAAGTCCTATTTTTGGCGTAGTTACTGCGTTCTTCTAACTGAATGCCGTCGGATTTAATCTAGATGTTTCAAAATCCAGTTTCCTTCAAGGTACGTCTGGATATTTCACCAATCTTCGGGATCATTTCATCTCGAAAACATGACGCTGTTCAAATGAAAGAGAAATCTCACTAAATTTAAGAATGTTTGAAACTTAATAGTGGGCTCTAGGTCTTAGAGCCCACTATTAAGTTTCAAATATCTATAACGATTAAAAAAGGTCACAAAAATCATCACTTGTTAAATTTAAGAATAATAACACTAATTTTCAAAGCAAGTCCACTCCATCCCTCAAATGAAAGTCTCCTCTGTTTCCTGATAAGCCCCGTGCTAAACGTGGTTTTTCCACACCTGGTATAAACTGGAGATATAAGACAAACCTTTTCCCAAGTTTTACCCACCCCTATTTTCCACAAAATCTCCCAAACATCCCTACTCTTTCCGAACCTAAAGGTCGACGAGTTTCCTTTAATCTTAATTCTACTATTTTCCACCACCAACCAAATCACCCCCAACTAATCCATTTACAAATCCTGACCTCAGTTCTGGAGCCAAGTATCCAAATTTTCAGTCCTCCCATATTCTCAATCCCTCCCCAAAATCTCTTTCTAATGTTTGTGCACCTAGCCACTCTTCGCACACATTTACAACCCCTACTCACAAATCCTCTCCAAGGTCAACTCCGTCAAGTTGTGTTTCTTCTCCATCAGTGCCCACTGAATCCTTTATCGATCCCCTTCTGCCCCCAACAGTAAAAATTACACAGCTAACACTGAATTCTGATTCCACTGAATGTCGCTATGCTCTATCAAGGCTAAGAGATAAGAAAACTTATGAGAACATTCGAATTTTTCTAGCTTATCTCCACGACAAATCAGATTCTGTTTGTTACGAAGGTAAAACAAACACGAGTGTAATGGTCTCCATTCAACAGGAAGGTCTTCCTACTGACGTTAAAAAAATACGCTTGGATTAGATATCACGGAAAAAATTCTTAGATCAGATCAAGAAAAATAAGCTACAAATCAAGAAAAATGAATCCAGTTTTGAACCTTGGCTTCGAAATTAGTAAATTACGACTTTTTGTTTGCAATTTCAAAAAATGAGCGAAATGAAGATATTGACACTCAAAAATCATATTTTACCACTTTTGAGTATCAGTAATTCGATCTAGGAACAAAAATATTGCCATCAGCGAATTGCAATTTGATATTAATTTGTATCAATTGATTGTTTTTCTTTATTGTAAATTTCAGCAGGAGTTTGTAGATTGCCATTGTTTCGTTGTAGATTATGAATCTTTTTTTTAAATACCTAAAAACACAAGTTGTAAATTCTAACCCTTGTTTTCTCAAACTGTGAGCAAATATGTTAGTTTGCAAATGACAATCACAGTTTTGATACTTATTTATCTTTAAATTCCAACTTTTGAGTCGTAATTTGAAACAGGTTATTCGGAAATTTGCAGCAGATTAATCTACTTTCCATTTTCAAGCAATCCTGTCGAGATTCAAGAACAATTTTTCGCTAAGATAACAATCTTCTTTAGTGATTTACAACTTTGCTATTCTTTGGCAGCATGGAGTTATTTCAAGATTTTTTTGAAAAATCAATCACATTCGTGTGGCACTTGGATATTCGAAACAATGAGACGCGAAAGAATTTAAATGCTGCAAACTGAGCTGAAATTTGTGTCAAACGCGATGACTCGCAACCTTAAACAGTATAAGGCGACAGTTATAAATCAATGTGAGCTTAATGTCTTGCGCATCCTTGATCTGTGATCTTGAACTAAAATCTTTAAAATGATATTGGGCTTGGCTTTTTTGCTATTTTGTACACTACATGCGGATATTACAGATGTAGTATACTATTTGAAAATTTCCAGTTTTCCAAGGTCGCACCTTAAACTAAACAAAGTATTCCAGTTTGATTTACAAAATTAATTTAGAATATTGTTTTATAAAATCATCATAAAATCATAAATATGTGTCAAATGTAATACGATGGCACCATTATGTCGTTTTCCATTGGTTTCACTCGGGGATCCGCTCATTCTAGCACTCATTCTCATCCAATAGAACGCCTTAAATGCGTCTACTCAATTTTTAGTTTTATCTTTGTGTTGGAAAAACGTTATGTTGGAATCACAGAAAAAATCTTGTGTGTATGTAAAACATAGAATCGTCTCTATGACCATTGACCAGCCTTACGAATAGAAGACATAAATTTATTTATTTGCGATTCCAAACTAAACGGTTGGAATCTTTCTTATTCTTTCTGCAGCAGATAATTTTTGTTTATTGCTAAAATAGAAATCCCAGAATCGTTTCATTTTCAATATATTATGATCTTTTCTCTTATAAATTCTAGGTCCTTAATTATGATTGGTCACTATTTGTACTGATTTTATTTCTCCAAAAATCAAATTCTAAATTCAATTTTTTTTTTGCTAAATATTCCAAAAATGTATTTTCAATTTAAATTCTCTTCCATTCACATCATTTCATATTTTTTTTTGTTTCATGCCCCTATAGAAAATTTCTGTTGCGCACTCCTACAGAGCCAGACAATAATACTGTGTTATGTGTCCTAGTCCCGAATCGTTCATGACTAGGCTTTTTTAACCAAAAAGGATTGAATACTTGATAACTATTTTATGAAAGCGAACAAAAAAAAATGGATTAGAGTGAGGATTCCACGTTGTTGGAAGAGATTGGGTGTGATGAGATTATTTCATTTTTTTTTTTGTTTTTTTTTTTGTCATGGTTGTGCATTCAATGACTTCTATATGAGGCTACTGCATTGTCATCTGACTATGATGACAATGACAGCATCATATTGACATAACAAACCATTCTTCTTTATTTTTTATATAAGGAATAAAAACTATTGACTCGATAGAGTTCAATAGGAAATCACAGAAATGAACAACGAGAAGGTAAATTCAAAATTAAATTTTTTTATTTTACTTTTTTGAAAATGGACGAAATCTGATTTAATTTAAAAGTCATTTATTTTTTTTATTTCTGTATTTATAACGGTGAAAACAATTTCTAGTTTTGAAAGGCAGATATTTTTAATAAAAGAGAACAGTTAAATATAACCATACATATGCATTGGGAAAAATGGTTCATTTGAATTAAATTCAAAGTTTAGCCTTGTTAAAGGATATGCGTACATAGTTGATGTAGTCGATTTCTCGAATACTACAAGTAAAATAGTACGAAAAAACCCTTAAAAAAATAATAATTGAGTCATAATAAGACTTATATGTTGGTATCAAAATTGTTTAGTTGTAATTTTTAAGTTTTTAGAAATAAAAAATAAATTTTTCAATGATAAGTATTAATTAAAGCTATAATTGATGTCTAAGTTTTTAAAGTCTTTAGCTCATCGAGAAATTGGTTTAAATTGATTTGAAATATTTTGAAATTGCTTTTAAATTAACTTTCTGACAAGCTAAAAACTTGAAATTTTAACAAGTTAAACTTAGATTTGGATATGAGAAAATTATTCAAACGCCGCGCTGGCTGCTGCATTTGTTCACAATTGACCAAAAGCAACTTCACACTATCCCATCCTACTTTTAAAGAATTCCATAAGCAAAGTACTGGTCATAAAGACTTACAAATTTTAAAGGAAAGAGAAAAGTTTAATTTCATAAAGTAATGACTGTTTGTTGATAAGGCCGGAAACTTTTCAAATTACCCTCGAATATAAAATATAATATTTGTAATCAAATCATGCAATAAATTCAACAAAATCACAAATTACATCCACATTTATCAAACAAAATAAAAACTCATCGTTAAAATAGCAATGTCTGGCAGTTCATAGTAAATTAAATTCCACAAAACGAAATATTATTAAAGTATGCTGGTGTCCCAATGCACGTTTGCAAAAACTAAGGTAGGTATACTATACCTAACCTACATTATAATGCTGGCTACCTACATACTTTATACCCTTTATTTTGCTGTCCCACAACGTTACAGCATGAAAAAAAGATATAAAATCCCAGGTACTTTGTACAAAAAGCACCGACAGTATTGTGGTAATAAATTCTCTCTGGAATTTTGGCATTCACCGGATGCATAGTTGAAGCTTGAAGTGTGATGATGGTAACTGAACGAGTAAGTATACCGACCAGAGGTTCCTATACCTATTGTGCAAGGATGTTTTTAGGAACATTTTTTTTTGCGGAAAGTAAAAAAAGTAATATCCTTTCTGGTTGCAGGTGTTTTGGCCGTAACCAACTAGTAAAGTAGCAGGTATATAGTGCCCATTGGTTCAGCCAGAGTACCGAAACGTATATATTTTGTATTAAAATTTAGTGTTTTATTTAATTTATTTAAAAATTTTATATAATTTTGTATGTAAGCCCAAAATTTTGTTAAAAGAACATTAAATGGATTATTTCACTCAGCAAAGTATACATATATGGTAAACCTCTTGTCAACCAGAGACAAGAACTTGAGGACGCACTTTACAATTTGACACAAACTTACATTTTTGTAGCTATAGCTTAATTTATACCACATATATGTAGTACTACATCTCTAGGCAAAACCACAACAAATCATGTTCTAATTATTTGTCAGGCATAGAGAGACTTATTTTTTCTACATCTTTAAGATGAACCAAGGCTGCTGAGGGCATACTACTACTATCTATATACGCAAAGCAGGAAGTAATCCTTCAGAAGCATGTAACAAAAAAAACAAATATACAAACGGAGACAAGGATATACTTCTTACGTTCTTCTCATCAGTGTCAGCATTCAAGACGATACCCTATCATCATCAGCTTTAACAGCATCACCCTCAAAATGCTCATCAAGTATTAGAGTACCCCCTCAACTAAAGCCTGAATTTCTTTGTAATACTAAAGTAACCTTCACCCCGGTCGATGTGAAAAAAGAAAACGTGTATACATCCAAGTATACATAGAATCTTCTATATACTATAGACGAAGACACATGCAAAAAGTGAGAATTAAACTTAAACCAGCCTTTAGGGTGAGTGGCTTCATCAAAAGGATATATTTCTTACCTCAATCTTCTAGTGATACCTACATTTTTTTGATATACGTGTGTCTAGAGAGAATTTTGAGAATTTTTTACCGAATGCAAAAGACGCAATTGTATATTTATCCGGGCGCGATAGTGTCTTGGTTAGACAGGGGCGAATTTGAACAAAAATCTATATATGTGACAAAATCTATATATCTACCCTTTACAGACCTTCATAGGGGGAAACGCCATTCTGATCAAGCCTGTCTTTTTGATTCTCTTATTTGTCTTAACTACTGAAGTGAATTTGATGAAAATGGTGGTTGTATAATATTTATTTATTGATATTTACACAATGTGTTTTATACAACTGAGCGGAGAATCTCGTCCCACGGAATGATTCCGCCTCCGTCATATTGACATTGAGTTTTTTTTAGGACGTGACCGTCTAATATGGATGAGTTGAAAAACCTCCTCCAACTTTGACGTCAATCCCACTTTTATTGTTTAGACACAAACTAATGTCAACACCAACGACTCGGACGTTCAGCAACCGTTAAACCAAAACACAAATTTGTGCTCTTTGGGGCATTAAATAGAAATCTTTTAATCACAAAATTAATATTTTATTAAAAAAATAGTTTCAATAGTATTTAAGTTCCAATGAAAAAATACAGACATAGGATGTCACAATAAAATGTCAAGTAAATTTGACAAAATTTAAAACATTCTGCCATCTGTTTCTCTCCATATGAAGTGGTAGTTAGATAAAGTACAGAGAAGTCAAAAAAGTCAGAGGAAGCAGTCCAATCTGTGAACACCATCTAAAAAGTAAAAACTCATAATTTTTTGACATTTCTTTATTGCTCAGGCGATTTTTGGTTTGAAAAAAAAATTGTTATCTTACAAATGTTTAAATACGTGAACGCAAATTTGCTTGTCCCATTTCATAAGTTTGCGTTGAACGGAGTCATATAAAATTATATATTGTTGGAAATGTTTAGGGCCAGTTTCACAGTGCACACTTTACAAAATAAGTTGTACTTAATTTTCGCATTTCTGGACTTTAGACGTAATTGTACTGCCTGAGTAAGTGGCACTTAAGTGGCCAATATGGGAGACTTAAGTGTCACTTATGCCGATAAGTTTACCCTGTGAAATTGGGAATTAGTTTTCTATATTTGGCACTTACATAAGTGACACTTCCTTAGGGCCAGTTTCACAGTGCACACTTAACAAGATAAGTGGAACTTAATTTACCCATTTTGGCACTTTAAACGCAGTTTTACTACCTGAGTAAGTGGAACTTAAGTGGCCAACATGGGAGACTTAAGTATCACTTATTCCGATAAGTTTACACTGTGAAATTGGGAATTAGTTTTCCATATTTGGCACTTAAGTGACACTTACTTCACTGTGAAACTGGCCCTTAGTCTCATTAGAAGTCATGTAGTTTTTAGAAATGATGGATAATACTAATTTGGATTTTTGGAAAATTTTGAGGAAGTTAAGAATTTTACAGTGCTAAAGTGTTAAACAAATAAATAAACTTGATGACACGACAGCTCGTCAACAGACCCTGTCGACAATTCTCAACCATTCCTGGGTGGTGCGTGTTATTACACAGGAATGATGGGGGCATTCAATTTTCTGCCGAATCCGAACGGCTAACATGAGAGGCACTTTTCATGGCAAGAGATACTCTTGGAAGATTTTTTACTTCCTCGCAAGAGACAGTACGATCGAAAAAAGTATTTTTGTTCTTTAGGTAGAAGATGCTGTGAATAGAACCCAGATCCCAGACCCTTGCAAGCATGAAAGTCCAACGCACTATCCATTTCGCCAAGGGCTCTCGTGTGCATACATTGATTGATTTATTTTTTTCTTAATACGCCAATTAATAAGAGACGTGAAGACACGATTCCTTGCAGAGCAAATTATCGGATTCATAAAATTAAATATAAATATGAAGTTTGTTTAATTTACTATTCTAAACTTGTGCCTAAGGCTCATGTTGTAAATTCAGCCCTGATTGTTTCCTTTTATTTACGCAGAATCTAAAACGATGAAAAATTTCAGGGAAAAGTAAAAAAAAAACCATATCACCCACTTATTCTATCGTTCGTCACACAACACTTGTGTATCGACCCTTATAGTCGGAATTAATAGTATGTCAGGTTGTTTTTTCCTTCTTGCATCCCAAGTGCAGTAAGCCTCTACAGCAGCGTTCAATATCAAAGAGAGAAAGACAGGATGCGCAAGTAAGCACACACACACACACTCATAAAAGCACCTTGACATGATGAGTGACATCGTTTTCTAGGATGACATGTAAATCCATTTCAAGAGGGAGTCTTACATGTACTATGCGGCATTAGTTAAGTGCATTCTTTAGAAAATTGTTGCCCGAGATGCTTACAATGCCGAAGACGTAGAACGTCAATGTTTTATAATTGAGGTAGAAAATGATACGATGACATACAAAAATAGAAGAAGAACTAGAGAGGATCAGCACACACACGAGGCGGTTCGGTGATGGGAGGTATATGTATGTACTTGTGTATAGGTAATTCCAAAATAGTGAGTGACTTTTAAGTTGAAGTTGATATTATACTATTAAGAATTTTTTTCTTAAGAACGATGTCATTTTAAATATTAAGGGCAAATTTCAGAATACTATATGACTGTGTGAAAGATATATGTTAAGCGGAAGGAAGTGGTTGCGAAATAGAGAACTTTTAGAAAAGAAATTCTTACGATTTCTAAACTCAAAGAACGTTTGTATAATCAGCTTAACTTATACACTTTTCAAATAGATTTACTTTAATACAAATCAATGGAATTAAGACTCATTTATAGTCAGCTTTTGAAAATTTCAAGTGTTATCAATAGTGAATTTGATTCACTTTGACGAAATTTTAATAAGTTAAAGCTAGGTAATATGAAATAAAATACGACAAAAGAGCTCACAGAAGAACTGATATGAAATTCCATTTTGATATTTTTGAAAAATTTTATAAGAATATTACTATTCATTTATAAGCATTATGGAAGCTTTATAGAAAGTAAAAATTCTGTACAAAAGAAAATCTATACGTACAAGTATGAGCTTGAAGAGGTAAATGGAAGGAAAAAGTTTTAAGACGAAATTTGAAGAAGTGGTAGCAAGTTATTTTTTCAAAAACTATAGAAATAATATAGTTGTGCTCCTTTCCTTTAAAACTCATGTGTATTTCTGTGAATTTCTACACATTTTACTTTTTTTATATGAACTTTGACAGACTTTTGTGCAGAAATCCACACAAATGCACAGAGTTTCAAAGTAAAGGAACACACCTAATATAATAATCAGAGAACCGATTTCTGACTTTCAAAAAAAAAAGTAATTTGTTGTTAGTTTTGCCTATGTTTTGAATATTTTTTTTTTGTATTTATTTCTTTTTAGAAAATTGCCCCTCCCACCTTAACGGAGGGAGATAGACCTCTTCTCTCGTAATAAAAAATACTACTATTGCGACCAGTGGCGGATCCAGAATTTGGTCATTGGAAAACTTAAAGAAAAATAAAACTTGCGTGGGCTTTGTGCTACATTATTTATGTGCGTGTAGTTAGCACCGCCATTTTCGATTTTCAAAAAAAAATATAAACAAGCAAAAACAGCAGCAGCTTAAAACAGCACAAGTATAATTTTTTTTAAATCGTGATTTTGAAAAAAAAAAAATACATATATATATAAATATATAAATATTTACGGCACATCGCAGCACAAGTTGAGCACAATGCAGCACAGTTTCTTTTTCAGAATCGAAAATGGTAGTGCTAATATATGATATATTGCCTAAGTGTTCTTAATTTAACATACCGTAAGCCCTTGAACTAAGTTTCCATCATATAGACTTTATAGCCTTTACACACCGAATCAAAATCGAGATTTCGATCAAAAATCACCAAATCTCATCAAAATTAACAAGATTTCCCATACATTTTCAGATTTCGTAATCTAGTAGATTACTGCGAAATCTCCTTTTTTTTAGTTTCTATCAACACTGAAATTTGATTGAAATTTCAAACAAAATCTAGATATGTGTGGTGAGAACGATTCAACGAGATTTGGAAATCTTGTGCCGAAATTCGGAACACCTGCAGTTTTTTTTGTTCAATCCACAAAAATTTATATATTTTTTGTTTGAGAGAAACAAGTTATGAGATCAAGTACCTTAACTTTGTGTATCTACTTAGAGGATAGTTAAAGTAGAAATGGCTGCCAGCAAGAAAAAAACCAACACACTTGGTCCCTTGCGATACCTCATGGATCTATTTTCCTACTCGTTTAACAATTTTTAGCTCCGTATGAAGTTCCAAAGCGTGTTACCTTATTTAGAGTACGATCGCATGATAGGATAGGTAAAATCAGTCTGTAGCTCTTCGCTTCTATAGGAATTTAAGTAGCTTGTAGAAAGAACACAGTCTTGCATTGTTGAATTTTGAATTGTTAATTCTGTAAGTTAGAATTTGATTCATCAGTGCACTAAATGACGCATTTATCTTCAGATAATGTGTCAATGAAAAGATAGGTAAGGTAACGTAAGGTAGAAGTGGCTGGCGGCGAGGAGACCGACACACTTAGACCAATTGATGGCCCATTGTGATACCACATGAATCTAGAAAAGCTTTTCCCTACTCGTTAAACCATTAATTTGAGCTTCTTATAGAAAAGATAATTTCTTATAGAAAGAAAATTTTTCCAGTGAAATGCTTAATAAAACATAACGGAAAAATCCACGGGAGTTTAAGTAATTGAAAAAGAAAAATAAACACAATAAACTATAACAATTCAAGAAATAACAAAAACAAACTTAATATACATACATACATACATAACTCAAATGTATTTTTTCCGCACAAAAGTAATGCTCCGTGCATTTAATTCTGTCCGAAAAAAGAGTGGAGACTTCTCCAAATAATCCGCTACAATTATCAATTTTGCTTATCGTTTGGCATGAGCAGCATACTAGGCTATACATGGGAGTAGTTACCACTTTTGATGTAAACCCGACTTTAACTTATCTCCGTACCACACAAATCTATATGTAAGCCACACTCCACAAATCTAAGGTAATATATTGTCAAAGATGAAAGTGTCAAAAAATTCAAAATGGCTTTTCGAGTGCCCACTGAAACTCAGCACGCATCATTAGAAACAACAACAAAATGAATCTCAATTTTTGACATATGCGCTGAACTGAACGCTGACGTTTGGTCTGACTTCTTTGTGCGGTTGGTTTTTTTATGTTGTTTTTTTTATTGTGGGTAGGTACAGGTAGTAGTTCGTGGATTTGGAAAGATCTTTTTGTTTTGAAGTTAAATTTTCTTACATTCCGCTCGGTAAAGTAAATTGAACTCAAATTTATATTCATGTAAGCATTGCTTATAATTTGGATAACTGATTGGATCCTTTATGTTGAATATTTAAAAACAAAGAAAATAACTGGCAACAATTTAGAGGATTTTTAAGGTATTTTTAACAATATGAAGTTGTATAGGGATTGATAAAATCGATTTTTTTGACATTCTAAATTTAAAAAAAGATTAAAAATTTCAGAAATTTGGATAACAACTAAAAAGTTTTTATCACAATCCCCTTGTAAAAAAATATTATTTATATTAAATTAAATAAAAATATAATATTGATAGGTGTTAAAGCCGCTTTTACTATACAGGGTGATTTGCATAAGGTGTGAAAAAAAGATAGGGCGTGTAGGTTGAACTTAGGCAAAAAAAAAATGTAGAATGGGGGGTCTATTTTCCCCCGTTAAGGGGCAATTTTCTAAAAAATTTACTTAAAAGGGAAAAAAATTATTAATCAACAAAGGTTAAACTTACAATGCCATGCTATACCTTTTTGGAAAGCCAGAAATCTCTTCTTTAATCTTTATTTTAAATTAAGTTGTGTTAGTGAATAGTTTTTGAAAAAATAATTTTCAAACTTGAAATTTAAAAAAAAAAAATTTGTATTAATTTTTTTTTTAATTTTCAAACAATTTTTTTTCAAAATTTCATGTAATTAAGTATAATTTTTGTTTTCAAAATTCAATGCTCTTGTTAATTTTCAACAAAAAACAGAAAACCGAATGCTAAAATGTATCTTAGTTGTAAAGAAAATAAAAAAATGAAAAGTATACTTTTTCCCAAAAAACTAACAACACTTTTTTTTTGCTTTTCCCAAGTTTTATCTGCTTAGGTCAATTATTAAATTAGTGGATTATCCCTTTTTTATTTCATTCCATACGGTTTTTAGCAAATATTAATATTAAATTAACTGGATTAACTAGATTTCACCTTTTTGGAAAAAAGTACTAAATATTTTTTTTTTATTTCTCAAGAAATAAGTTACATTTTAGCATCCGGTTTTCTGTTTTTTTATTGAAAATTAATAAGAGCATTAAATTTTGAAAACAAAAATTTCACTTAATCACATAAAATTTGGAAAATATTTGTTTTAAATTAAAAAAAATTTTTTTTTCAAAATTTTGAGTTTGAAAATTAATTTTTTCAAAAACTATTCACTAACACAACTTAATTTAAAATAAAGATTAAAGAAGAGATTGCTGGCTTTCCAAAAAAGTAAAGCATGGCATTGTAAGTTTAACCGTTGTTTTTAAATAATTTTTTTTCTGTTTAAAGTAAGTTTTTTAGAAAATTGCCACTCCCGGGGGAAAATAGACGCCCCTCACACACGATTTTTTTCTTGTCTTAGCCCAACCTACTTGCTCTAGCTTCTTGGTGCACCTTTTACCCATCACCCAGTATAAAAAACAATACAAAAATGGTTACTTCTTGGTGTGAACCCATTGTAGAATGATGGAATTTGAAAACTGGGTATACCAAATTGTTCGCAATAAAATGTTCTACAAAAAACATATTTAGTTTTTTTCA
Source organism: Epistrophe grossulariae (assembly GCA_929447395.1). NCBI lineage: Eukaryota > Metazoa > Arthropoda > Insecta > Diptera > Syrphidae > Epistrophe > Epistrophe grossulariae. The sequence continues at coordinate 21,096,459 of OV839567.1, read as the reverse complement.
ATAAAACTGCTAGAAAAAAGTTATTACCCCTTAAAGTAAGTTTTTTTTGAAAATGTGCGTCGATTATTGGCTATATCTTTTTTATTATTATTATTTATTGTATTATTCATACTTGAATGTCAGTTTATTAGACTTGACCATTCTTTATTTCGTCAATTTCATTGAATTTCTGAACAACAACAACAACTTAAAGGTGCTACCACCAATGGTATACGAATTAATTTATAATTCGTTTTAATTAATTATTTGGCTCGAGATATAGCTATTTCAAGGGGTGCCAAGCCCTATCATCAGTCTGCTTATTAGTGGTGCTGAGCTTTAATCCAATTTTATTATGAAAAACTTTCTGCACACCATGAGATTCGAACCCACGCATATCAGATTTGCTCAGTCTTAGAATTGTAGTCTATTGAAATAAGGTATGGAGAAAAATGGAGGCGGAACAAGACAGCATACTTGAAGGCGCTTAGAAAAATGCTGATGCTCCAAATGCATTTGATAAACAAACGATACACATCTCGACCTGTGACGTCAGTGGTCTAAAGTAGTGGAATGCGTAGTGCATACGACTTGGCACCCCTTGAAATAGCTATATCTCCAGCCAAATAATTATATCTTTTTTATTTTCAATTGAGCGGTAAAAAGTCTCTCAACCAAAATTGTAAAGAATTAAATTATCTACAAAAAAGGTCTATAATTTTTTTTGTCAGAGCTGTATTTCTCAAGATATTGTGAAAACGGGTTCTTTCCCCTTTTTCAATATGGCGGCCAAATGGGAGGGGGCTACAGCCCCGAAAATCACTTCGTATACTCACATTGATGCACCCTACACATTAAAAAAAAACCTTGTTCTATACTAAATGCGAGGCCAATGTAACATTTCGATGGACTAATATGAAAACAACCCAAAAATTTGGTATAGTTACCTCTAGTTTTTATTTTCTTCAAAAAGCCTGCAAAATTCTTGTCCACCACTGGACCCATGTTCTGTAACTCGGCGATAACTTTTCGTGGCGAGAAACGGCGAAAAATGGAACAAAACTCATAGGAATCCTATGGGTTTTGTTCCATTTTTCGCCGTTTATCGCCTCGAAAAGTTATCGCCGAGTTACAGAACATGGGTCCTGGAAGGGCTTATACTACGATATCTAGAAAGCAATAATCTAGATTCTAGAAAGCAAAAATCTCGAAAGTAAAATTCTCGATAGCAAAAATCTAGAATTGAAAAAATCTAAAAAAAAAAGGTCTAGAAATGCAAAAATCTAAAAAAAAAACTCAAATGCAAAAATCTAGATATACCTATCAGGGATGGAAAATTACATTTTTTGAATGTACTGAAAACTTCTTTTAAATTGTACTGAAATGAATGGTCAATTGTACTGAAATTTTTTTTTGTTGAATGAAAAAATATTTTATATGTAAAGAAAATATTTTATTCTTTAAAACACAAACAATACATACATAAATAAACAAAAAACATCAAATATAAAGAAATAACTACTTTATAATAAAAAAAAGTTGAAAAACGTACATAATGCAAGCACTTTGACAGAAGTGAAAATTATTTACATAATTATTTTTCAGTATAAAAGTTCTTCTGTCAAAATTCTTGCATTTTATATCAAAAAAAGAGTGTGCGTACTTATGTACACGCGCTAGAAGTAAAACTTCTTTCACGACAACAGGGCAAGTATTTTTCAAGTCCTACCACTCAGAGCACCCGATTTGAAACTCAGAACCGTGTTAATAATCCAAACCACTTAAATTGTTTTCAAATGAAAGCGCTTTGTATATACATTACTTGCATGAATTTTATTTTATTTCTTCTTAAAATCAAATACCTTATAATTTCGCACGTCCGTATTTCGATGTATATCTGACTCGCTTTACTTTTCTTCAAAACTGCAGATGAAGATCAATGAGGGCGTTCAATGCAAACTGGCTGTCATCTGAATTTTCAGATTTCTGAATTTATTTCGTTGAACGCCAAAAAAATCTGAAATTTCACTCAAAAGTCATTGTGGCAAATTCTTGCATTTATCTGTAGAATTTACATTGAAGCGAAATAAAATAGAACTATAATTATATTCGTAAATTAAACATTGAGCGTGAATAGTTGTAAAAATGAAATTATAAGTAACTTAATCAGCAAAAGGTTTCATTAATTTCATTAAAACACTAGTGGAGCAAATTATTTATTTTTCTTCAAATATTTGTTTGATATGTATGGCCAACAAAATATAGCAAAACTATCCAATATTCTTGTATAACAATGTTCCACAATAATCGTATGGAGAATTCTGAGAACACTTTTGTAGATATCAATAGTCAATCTTTTTATTTAAAAACACACTAAACAATAAACAAAAAGTTCGTTTATTTAAATAAGTACTGAATTCCCATGATAAAAACTTTAAAAATCAACCACCACCCAGAGCGAAAATTATAAAGTTCAACTTTATGTGTAGTAGCTGATTTGACACTTCCCCCACCACAAACAACTTTTATTTGAATTTTCAGATGAGAACTTCTCATTCAGATGTTTTTGCCATCCTTGAACGCCCCCAATGTAAATCCACCATCACAAAATGGAAATTTTATAGGAAGACTTAAACGAAGGCAAACATGCCATAATAAAGATGAACATGTTCGTCTTCACTATAATCTTCATCTGCATTTCTCGAGCTTCCTATAATCTTCATATCATGAAGATCTCTTCATTTTGGTCTTCTCTCTCTATTCAACAAATGTAAATTTTATATCTTACATTTTTATAGGATTTTTATTCCATTTTTCAACGATTCCCGAATAATTTTATCGATGTGAGAGTTATAAAACATAGGCACAGAATTCAACTTACCTTCTCCCAAAATTGTTGCCAAATAAAAACTTCTATAAACATCCATTCTCTGTAAATTTTTCTCTATTTCAGAGAAGTTTTTTATTTTTTTTTCGAAGGAATTTAGGAGTAGAATGGTTTTCCTCTTCAATTCGTCTCCATCTTTATATTTTAAGATTTACTGTTATATTTTCATTCCATAGTGCCCTCTCACGCGAGGAGACTGAGTTGCTAGCAACTTTCAGTTTGATGGTGAGAAGGGCAGGAAGTAAGAGGGGAAAACTAAATCTCCCCGGTCAATGATTTGAAGATAATTTTTGACGTTCCTCTTCACACACACAGTAGTGTGTGTTCAACCAAGCTACTTTTAAAGGAAACTACAGAAAGTTTCCACGATTTTGTTGCTTGCGTGTGAAAGGTACAAGAGATTTTTATGGAAATTAAAGGAAAACGTCGAACACACACTACTGTGTGTGTGAAGAGGAACGTCAACAAAATCACTTCAAATCGTTGAGCGGGGAGATTTAGTTCTCCCCTCTCACTTCCTGTCCTTCTCCACAACAAACTAAAAGTTGCTAGCAACTCAGTCTGCTCGTGTTAAAGGGCACTTACTGAATTGACAATACTACGGGATTTTCACGAAGAGATTTAACAAAAGAATGATTCACAATGCGTGAAAACGAGAGAAAAGTGTGACAATTCACTGATAAATTTTTTTGATTATAAAATCGTTCCTCAATTCACAAAAGCCGCGTTTTATTATCTACGGGTTTGGATCTGGTTGACCCCCTAAAATAAAACGATACGGATCCAAATGAAAACAGTGTTGTATGTTCATCTCGTTTTTTCTTATGTGTATTTATTTTTTATTTAGATACTGCCGTTTTTCTTTACATTACAATTTGCACTAGCTTACCATTTAAAAAGCTTTAAAAGCCATCTGACCGCCAGAGTAAAAACTAATTTCTGGTTCCATAAAGCAAACCCCGAGAGAAACCTAGATCCAAGTTTGTTTTTGTATTACGTGTTGTAAGATAATCCAGACCCAGACCCGTAGATAATAAAACGCGGCTAATGTGATGATATTTTTCACGACGAGATTTAACCAAATAAATATGTGCCCTTTCACACGAGGGGACTGAGTTGCTAGCAACTTTCAAATTGATGCTAATTAGGGCAGGAAGTAAGAGGGGAAAACTAAATCTCCGCGGTCAACGATTTGGGGAGATTTTTTGACGTTCCTCTTCACACACACAGTAGATAAATGTATTTTAATACGTATATATTTTAAGTGGAATTAATAAAATGTAAAAAAATATAAGTTTTTGTGTATTTTTCTTACTAAATTGGTGGTTTTGTGTTCCGTTCCGTGAACTTCGTTTTTAATTGTCTGAAATAGGCTTTAAATAAAGATTTTGTAATGAAGAGTTTTGTTTAAAAGTGTTTCCATATATTTGTTGTCGTTTATGAATTAAAAGAATATTCTTTTTGTTCAGAAATAAGGTTTTTTTGGTTGATAAGTCGGTATTGCAAAATCGTGACGCTGAATTTTGTAATTCGTGACGGGAATTTGTATGTCGGTTTGACATGTCACTGACAGCTCCATGGAAAATTTTTTACCCCCATGCCGCAAAAGAAGTTTTACTTCAAGTTTATGAATTAAAAGAATATTCTTTTTGTTCGGAAATAAGGTTTTTTTGGTTGATAAGTCGGTATTGCAAAATCGTGACGCTGAATTTTGTAATTCGTGACGGGAATTTGTATGTCGGTTTGACATGTCACTGACAGCTCCATAGAAAAATTTTTTACCCCCATGCCGCAAAAGAAGTTTTACTTCAAAAAATCATAGCACGATGAATTCTTTAACAAGTTTCTTGTTGCTGTCAAGGCAGAACACGTTTGAACTTGCATTTTGTTTCGACATTTCTGGTATGAAATAATTAGTTCGACATTTGCGGACGAATGGAGAACGGAAAGAACGGCTTGTACAAGGAATTTTCGGTGAATTTTATATTAAATATTTGTGCGTTGTTTTTCAATTAATAATAACAAATAAATCACTGACAATAATAAGTTTAGTTTCATTTAACAAATAAGGTAAATTACTTTCTTCAGTGTATTTTTAAGCCGTTCTCGGTGAAGTGAAATTCAAAAATGCAATAAAGGATAGTGGAAATAATTTTCTCGAAAGTCAATAAGCGTGAGTGATTCTGCAGTTCATGGGCAAAGAAAATTGTTTTGGAAGAGAACTGAATTTCATAGGAAGTCTCGCGTCGCGATGTAAACAAATATACCAACCGATTTCCTTTAATATATCAATCTGTCCTCCACAAAGTCTTGCAATTTATAGTCTATTGCGTGAAATTCTCGTCGCAAAATAACTACCAGTCAAAGAACTCATCTTGATATTTTGTTGATGAAATTATTAAGTTCGATTTTGTTGCTTTTAGTTATTTTGTTTTATAAAGTTTATTAAGTGATTGATTAGTGAAATTTAAACACTGGTAAGTTGATTTGTAAACAACTTCCTCATAAATTCCAAATTGAATATTTTGTGACGTTTTACTTCAAAATTGCTGCTGTCAAGTGTCACACACAAAAACACAGACAAAAATCGATTCTTTTTAGAAAAAAAATCGATTGTTTTGTTGAATGGAATTCGACATAATTAATGATTTTCAAAATTTGCAAATTTAAAGAAAACAGCTGTTTCATAAAATTGTACTGAATTAAGGCAAATTGTACTTTTGTACTTGACCAAACTCAATTGTATCGAATTCGATACAATTGTACCGAATTTTCCATCCCTGATACCTATATATTAATTTTTGAAACTATGGTTCGCGTTTGTAACCAATGTCTCAAAAATAAATACATACCTAGATTACTTACTTTTTTTGTTTTGTAAAACGCACAGAATTTCAATTAAGATTTATTTTCTTAAATTTTTAACTTTTAAGTCAAAAATTCGATTTCACAAAATTTATAATTTTAAAATGAAAATCTTGAAAAGTCGGATTATATGTACACATCACACATTGTGTAATATTCACAGAGCTCGAAGTGCGACAGCTAATTTACAAGTGACGCCATAGATAGTGAGCCCAGAAAAATAAATTGCATAATAAACTGAATATATCTATCCCAGCACGGAAATTTGTTTATATTATCCACGAATTGCAGTAAAAGTTTCAACAAACCTGTACCTGTGTACACACCAGACACCTACGACATAGGTACCTAATCATTAATCAAAAAGAATAAAATTGTAAAAGGTTTGCATTTATTTGACCACTTTATTTTAAATAAATCATCTAAGGAATTTAATAAGTTTCCTCATATCCTATAAGAGGCATTTAATAAATAAAAATCTTAAGCGCACTTATAAATAACAAAAGTAGACACCTGTAACAGTCACAAAAATCCTAAAATTATAAACTCATCATAATCACTGATTTCTTTATTCTTTGACTTTATGCAACGCGACGTCAAGAAAATCTTCATGGGACACTGTTGCAAAAATCCTTCATATGGATACACAAAAAAAAAATACCAATCCATACAATCAGACTTTTTTTCTTGCCCATTATAAGAAATCTATCTCCATTCTCCATAACAAATTTACTTTAAAATTGTGGCGGGACGTTGGATTGAAATAAAGTGTACTAAAAAAAAAAAACAGACAGAAGCATGAGAACAAGAAAAAAAATGTTTTTTGGTTGAGTTGAGAGAACACAAATTTTGAAGAGAAAAAACACTGCATACAGATCAGTGTTGTCACTTCCTATTTAAAAAAAGTGGTAGATAAAGCTAAAAAAAAGTGGTAGATTCAGATTTTCCGTGGTAGAATTAATTTAAATAAAGAGAGAAACAAATTTAGTTTTTAGTTTTTATTTTTTATTAAATATAGATACAAAAGAAATAATGTAGGTACCTTAAGTAAATTAAGTTAACTTAAACTCTTATCATTTTCTTTTGAAGAAAAATTAAATCACAATTATTTGGAATCAGTTTATTTAAGCACAGCCGTAAAAATTAAATATGTACATTCATATAAAGAAAATTTATAATTCTTTAATTGAATATTATGTACCAATTTTTGGTAGATACAGTTTTAAAATAAATTTCATAGTTTTTCAAATTTACCATCAACAAATTTAAATTGTAAATAAAAGCGAATCATTTCTGGAGATGGAATAAAATATTTCATCTTTTTCATTTCTTTTGCAAAAGTAATACATCAAGCTGGTTTCTTTTTTTGTTTTTAATATCAATCGATCGCTTTAAAAATCAAATCTTTTTTACTTAACTTTTCAGACAGTTTAATTAAAAATTTTCGCATTTAAATTTTTTTTTCACTAGAAATAAAATTGACTTCCACTGACCAATCTTCTAGAAAATTTCGCAAACAATAAACGTTTAACTGTTTACTGTTTACGAAATCCAAGTAAACAATATTACTCTTTTAAAATAAGGCACACAATCTTAGGAGTAAGTGAGTAGGAAGTAGGATCTACTTATTTTTCTTAAGCAGACTAGAACCAAAGATACTGAATTATAAAGATTGGAATCCTCGGCTGTCATTCTGGTTTGCCTACAAGCTAAACAAAATGGCGGACAGTAGTGAATTCATATTTTTGCACTAGTGTTCCTGTTTTAACGCACACTAGTGCAAAAATATGAATTCACCACTGCATAAATTGTTGTTGCAATTCACATCTATTCATCGACACGAGATGAAATTACAAAAACAACAATGTAAACAAATGGGTTTTGGGGGATGGAACGTACGAAAGATTCCAATCTTTATAATTCAGTATCTTTGACTAGATCTTGGTTTTTTTTACAAAATAAGCATGTACCTAATGCGGAAAAAAGAGAAAACGATAGGTAGATACGCGTATGCAAAATGACAGATGAAAGCATTCACATTGAGTAAAAAAAGAATTGTGAGATAAAGCCAATAAATGTATTCAGGTAAAACAGCATAAAAAGTGCAGAGAAAATTTTTTTTTTCCAAAAATCGAAGCAGATATTTTATTTATTGTTTTTATTTTTTTTTCTGGGCGAGCAAAAAGAGTAGAATTTTTTAATTCCGGGGTAGAAGTGGTAGATTATGAAAATGTTGGAGAAAAGAGGTAGATCTACCACAATTGTGGTAAAGTGACAACACTGATACAGATCTTAAAATAATTCCTTGAAAAGAGCTTTGTTAAAAGCTTCTTGAAATGTGAATTTTCAGTTTCATATGACACTTTTTTCTATGGGCGTGAGACATCTGTATATAATTATTTGTGATATTAACTTTAATATGTGTATACAGTGTAAGTAAACGTCCATTTAATATAACCTCAAAATTACATCTGAGTATTTGGACATCATTTCCTGCTAACTTGAATAGTTTGCAATTCGTCCCTTGTAATCAGAACATAAAACTGTTTATATCGCTATTTTCTACGGTTTGGGAGCTAGTCGGATAGAAATCTTCTATTTCCTGTACCCAAAAAAATGCTGTATCTGGGGATGTAAATTCAATAATTTATAATATTTATTTTAAACATGTCTGAAAAAATTATTAAACTTCGTAAAATGGATCAGTTAGATTGGGCTTAAAACCACACAAAAAACATTGTATTGGAGCTAAATTCTTTGTACAAATGTTTGTTTTTTAGAAAGAAAATTTAGAATATTTTTTAAGAAATAGGGTCAAGTTCATTCAAGTTTATAAAATGTTCATTCTTTTTCAAATTTCCCTCTTACTCACATGAATTCTATAATATAATTTATATCGATAAACCCTTGTCTCTATTATTATACATGTATAAAAGGCTGTTAATAACATTAATTATCTGGGTACTTACCCCACAGTAACATCAAATATATTGCTACCAACTGAACTTGATACAGCCATGTCGCCGAATCCTTTTCGAGCAACAATCACTGAGGTAATTAGATCAGGTATTGATGTTCCAGCTGCGAGGAATGTTAAACCCATAACCTATAAATAGAAACAAAAAAGAAATAATAAAATCAATAAATAAACTATCGATATTTTTCTACACGTATCTACATATGTATGAAAAATATAAAAATAAATTTAGGAAAACAAAACTAACCTCAGGTGGTATTCGTGCAGTATCGCCGGCTACATTAGCCCACCACACCATAAGATATGAATAAGCGGCTATCCACAATATCGAACCAATAAATGTCACCGGATAGTATTGTTTGCCTCTGGGAGTTCGTGTATCTGGTAACGTTAGCCACAGTGGAAAGAGAAGAGGCGCCACCAGGACATAGGTTAACCGTTTTCGTGCAGTCGATGGCCAAGCCATACTTAAGGCTTCTGGTGGTTCTTCGATTTCGTTGCCCTGCTTAAGGTCCACATTAATGGGGAACAATTTTTTTAAATAAAAAAATAAACTGAATTATTAAACTGTCATGGAGGGCAAAACAAATTTTAATTGTTTTTTTTTTAATATAAAGATAATTTGGTTAACTACAAATAATGAATTTAAAATAAAAAATTTATAAGAATCAATGGAATTGGAATTGTAAATGTATATATATAAATATATTTTTTTAAGTTTTTAACTGAGGGAGAAAAAATGTTTAATTTATACATATATAGGTATAATAGTTTTGTGATTATAATAATTTTTGTTTGGAATTTGCAAAACAAATCAAAATAAAATATGCCAACGCAATGAAATGGAATGCAGAATGGTGTTGCAAGCAAGATGTATACGCGCTAAATGAGTGCTATCTATTTGTTGTAAAATTATATTGTAAAAAATTGCAAGCAAATATTTAAAAAAAATTACGATATATTCATTTCTACAATCTTTTGCAACGAAGCTATGAAGCATATACATATGTAGGTTTATTAGAATATGTACAGATAAACATATGTATGTTTTTTTTTGAGTGAAAATTGTGAAAATCTTTATGGTTAGTTTCCATTTTTGTTATACTTTTTTTGGTTTATAAAAAAAATTTATGTAACTTAGTACATATTAATAAAGTACATATTACACAAATCTTAAGTAATTTTAATAATACAATGTTCCAATGAACTATGTATATATTTGCTATAAATTGGTTGATGAAAAAGCGAATTTAAAATATTTGATAGTAATTTTTTGACAGTAAAGGTAGAATTTATTATAAAAAATTTATTTTATCTTTTGTGAGATTAGGAAATTTTGAATAAAAAGTTTTTAAAAAAGATCAGAAAGATTTTCGTGGACATCTTGATGTCCGCTAGATCAGTTAAATCGGGCCAAAGATCATGAAAAATAGTTTTTTTTAAATACTTTTTCTTTTGAAAAAAAGTGTTGTTAGAACAAGTAAAATAGGAAATATCTACACATAAAAATTCTTATATTCTTATTCATGAACCACGGAGAAAAATTTATAACTAATCTTTATATACGTACATAATATAATGATCAGTAGCGTGGTCGAAAAAAAACCTGAAAACTTTTGAAGCTTAATTATCTGTATACTTGAAGCAAGAACATAATAGCCGCGTTTTATTATCTACGTATCTGTATCAGGATCACGTAATACCACAACAACTTGGGATCATACTTTGTATCTGGATCTATTTTAAACAACCGAAAATTTATTCTTACTCTGCCGGGTAGATGACTTATGAGTTTTGCAAATGGTAGTGCAAACTGTAGTGTATAGAAAAAAGGCAGTATCTACATGAAAAATAAACAAACATAAGAAAAAAAGAGAAGAGCATACAACACTGTTGTCATTGTGATCCGTATTGTTTTTTTTAATATGGATCTTCGTGGATAATAAAACGCAACTAATATGTTTCTAAGTTAATGTGAAAACGCCTGTTTTCCAAATTTACTTAAAATTGAATTTTTGTCGTCTAAGCTCTGGAATAATTAAGTTCAGAGAGTTCTCAACTGTTTAAATTGCATAAACAAAACTTTTGTTAGAAAAACGAACCTCATTTTCAGTATAGGTCATTCATTCTTGTATACGAATTTATATACATACTGTACATATTAACGTGACTTATCTAACTTACAACATTTAAGTTTATGACAAAATTATTCTAAAAATACCTACTTCAAGATATCCCGCAAATCGAACTCGTGAATATTAAATATGTATAGATAGGGAGATATTGTCAAGTGCTAAGAAGAGTAATTTAATCCGGCATAATGCCTTTTACTATACAACGTTTCATATTCAATCTTAAGCTAATATTTCACATGGTCCTTAATACTCATCACGTTCTTTCAAAAGTATTCAAAGCTTTTACATATATAATTTTGTATTAAAATGGTCACGCTCCATTTTATCAATGTTTAAAATCAAATCAAATCCATCAGTGCCTCTTTATTTTCCATTAATTACTCTATTCGACCTTCTTATGTGTGTATACTTATTATACGAGGATATGAATGTACGTATGCTCCAATTACGACTCGTTATTCTCAATATCACAACCAATAGCATGATTTCAAACAAAAGTAAAATCACAAAAAAAATCCATTCATTATCAATTTTATTTCCATCCCAAGGATTTTTTCACGATTTCATGTTTGATAAAAGACAATCAAAAGAAAAAAAAAGGTACACGCACGTATAAAAAAATTCTCTGAAGGACATTAATCAAAGTTGACAAATCGTGATTTAGTTTGATTTTCCATTGAAGAAATACAGATGAGGTAAAAAGAGGAACTTATAGCGCTGTTTTTTTTGTGACGTTGTTGGTGAGCTAATTTTTAGAAAAAATGTTGGGCCTAACATAGAAACAAGTAAATATTTCTTCGGTCAAATGTATTTTATTTATCAATATTGGCGAAAATTTTTAAACATTTCAACGCTGCTCTAAATCTACTTTAAAATGGGAGTCGGTTATAAATAATAAAAAAAAAGAATAAGAGTCGGCTCTTTGTAAATTTTAAACGACATAAAGTATACCTTAACGTCAAAGAGGCGTCTTCTAACTTTAAAACCAGCAAAACGCGTCTCTATCTTTTTAATGACATTTGTCATTTTATAATTAAAATAATAAGAAAAATGTTTCCTGAGGAGCAAGATTTTGCAATTTTTGAAGATTTTGTTTGTTTTGGATAATTCTTTGATGTCACCCAAACCGATTTCAGATCAGCTCACAATAATCCGAATGAGAATGTTATCTTTGGTTAAAAAGGCCGTGCATTGAATCATAAAGTCGCTCAGCGAAATAGTCTATTTTTGATTTGCAGCACTTGACAAAAATCCCTTTTGAATTGGAAAATCTATCTGAGTTGTTGGTATGATCTTGTGATCAGGATGCAATTCAAATCTGATTCATCAGTAATCCCATCGGCCTTCACCAGCTTCGAATAAATCAGAGGCATCAGCGATAGCAGCTGCTTCATCAACTCCCAGATTTTCATCACGATTACTCTGGTCCAAGGAGAAAGAGTGAAATAAAATGTAAACAATTACATTTTATTATAGATATTTTATAAATTTTACCTTTTTCTGTGGAAATTACCACTTTGTTATTTGTTTTGCAGAATATAGACAATTTGACGTTTGTTTTTTTTTTTTAGTTTTTTTGTTCTGTTTGATTTATTCAGCTGTCAAAATTAGGCGTGTTTCACAAATGTTTGCTGAAGTTTTGTTAAACAGGTTCTTGAGTTAGAAGAGCTGTTTAAATTGTTTAAAATCAAGGAAAATTTAAACAAGAATTTTTAAATAAAGGACTGCTTTAACAAGAGGCTTAAACGAGAACTGTCTAAAATGTTGCGCCATTGTCTTTAAGTTGATTCACTATTCGCTGTGTGTATATTCAAATTTAAAAACCATAGTTCTGGCCACAGCGTCAAACTAAAATGTTTAAATCTACCGAGACATATTGAATTCCAAGAGCAAGAATCGAAACATATCATGATACCTAATTGATATAAGCCCAGGAAAACTGTACAAGAAACAGAGGCTAAATGCCTTAATAAGAGCATTGAATATTAAAAACAAAAATAGTTCTTAATAATGTAAAATTTTGAAGAAAAATAGTTTAAATTTTTTTTTATTTTACATACTTTTTTTTATTTTGAGTTTGAAAATTAATTATTTTCCAAAAACGATTCACCTAAACAATTTGATTTAAGAACAGAGTTGAAGAATAGATTTCTGGTTTTAAAAAAAGATATAATATGACATTGTAAGTATTGCCGTTGTTTTTAAATATTTTTTTTATCAATTTTAAATCAAGTTTTTGAAAAATTCAATTCGGGCTCCAGTCCGATTTTCCCGAAAAACTACCCATATGCTCCAAATAAACGAATAGTGAATGATTTTTTTTCCCGGTGAGGTCTTTGTTTTGTGTATAAGTTATAACTAACGAATGGGCTACAATGAGATTAACTTTTTTTCTTATGAATGGAATGGGAAGGGATGGAAAGCTTCATTTGACAGAATATTTTGTGCTTTCAAATGATGAATATGGCATAATTAAATCTATTTCAAAAATATTGACATTATGAAGATTTCAGATGATTAATTTCCAATCTAAATCTTAAAGAAGATTAAGGGTAGATATAAAAAAATCAGTTTAATGATCGGTTAAAACGTTCTAATGAAAGAAATAATAGATATATAGGATTGTAAATATTGTGCCGGTACCCAAAAGTGTTTCAATATTGCATTGAGTAAGAGGAATCTCTGCAATGGGCGGCTCGTCCGAAGTAAAATTTTTTCCATCATTTTATTATCGCTCAGAAACAAGTTATACATACATATTTAGAAAAATAAACGAATAAGGATTCGTTTAAATTTGTAATGACAAAAGGGAAAAAGAAATGGTCCACTGTCTATTAAAAATTTTGCTAAGTATCTTTGATCGAAATAGAAATTGAATCTTTTTGTCCAAAAATTAAACAGTACCACCAACTTCCGTTAAATTGCGAAATAGGACATATGTATAGGTACTTAGAACAGATCCCTTAATGTTCCATTTAAAATCAATTACATATAAGGTTCCTGCTTGTTTTTGGTATAGAATCCAGTTTTCATTTTGAAACTCAAGCAAGAGTTTTCAAAAAAAAAAATTCTGATTGATGCAATACCAAACGAAACGAAGAATTTGGTAATCAATTTTCCATCTTTGAGGGAATTCAAGTTGTATTTCTCTATAAACTTCCAGACCAACTGTGTCTAATGTCCTATATAGCATGTGGTGTTCTCAGATTTTTGTTAGCAGACAAAAAATCGTTGCTGCACGTTGTACACAATCATCTAAAAGTGATTCGTGAAACAGTTCTCTATATACATATCTGCTTCATTTTTTTTTCGGATCAAATCAAATTCACCTGGTATGGGTTTGTTTTTTTTTTCACTTAAAAGTGCTGCTTCTGCATGAGGAAATTGAATTCAGCCAAAAAACCACTGAGTTAAAAATAATCGATTGGAAAAGCAGTAAAGATAGATTGATTGCATGTTATGGGTTGGGTAGGTACCTAAGTTTTTTTTTATTTATTTTCAGATGATAACAAAAATAAATAGGCCTTGTAAGGGTAAACGTATAGATAAATATAAAAGGCAAACGCTGGAAGACTTTTCAGAGTCTTATTTTGTAGGCAGGTAAATATTTGCATCCAATTAAGGAATGAAAAAATAATATCGTTCTGCTTATTTTCGCTCATTTTGGTGTGACTGAAACTTTATTGAACTGTTAAGGGTATTCGAACGTATAAGAAACTAATTAAGAAACTGAAAACTAAAATTGGTATAGGAAGTTGGTTCCTTTGCTGATCCTCAATTTGAAAACTACTTAATGAATTGATATCCGCTAATTTTGACATTAAAGAAAATTCGGTCCAGCAGCGACAGTATACCTATGTACATATATGTTGCAAAAACTTTTTTTAATTTAACTAAATTTCCCTTAAACTGTAAAAGACCAATTCAGTTTTCAGGTTATTTTTATATCCTATACAAAGTCATCTTAGCAGTCAAAAGATTGTAACAAAATTGGACTCCTTAAATTCTTTGATGAAAGCATTGCAGTCTGTTTTTATTTTGGTTTTTTTTGCTCTAAAAGACATAGAATGGAAAGAATATTGAAAGACTTCAAATTCAGGAAGTTCAAAAGTATTACCTTATTTGAATTATAGTTCTATACACGAGTGTGTATACACAGTGGGTGTTCTCATTTTGTGAAATAAGCAAACCAATTCACTAACGCATGTTGTAATTGGAAAAACGCTTTACGTTTGCTAACACTCACACTCATGAACTTTTGAAAACTGCTCGCGCTCGTGAGCGAGCGTACAATGCTTTTTTCACAGATATGGGGGTGGCCCAGGCGCAGTGGAATTAGTGCTTGACTGCTATCCTGGATGTGTGGGTTCAATTCCCAGTTTAGGCAGCATTCTTTTCTATATTTCCTACACTGAATGCCACCCCTGGGATTTAATGAGATCATCAAAACCTTATTTCTCAATCCACTGTGCCAACAAAAATCTATCCTATCCTTCTATTTCTTCTAACATTGCCTAATTTATAAGACCCCAGGTCTTACTGGCATATATATGTTTGTGTTGTTTTTTTTTTTTTTTATATGCGTTTGACAGAAAAGATTGCAGATGATAAAAAAAATGTACTACACAAATTGTTAGGTAGGTAGGTAGAAATGGCGGTAACGAGCCATCAAGCTCATTGATCCAATTAGCGCTAGAGTGCGCCGTTTTGATACCATACCTCGTTGGACCTGAATTGGATTATCTGAGTCTCGCAGCAACATGCCACATTGATTAGATTGTCGAATTGGCTCAAAAACATAAGAGGTTTGACCGCTTAGAACGATCGTCTTGTCCTAGGAAAGATGTATAGTGGCTATCCTAAAGCCAGTGCGTTTCGTTGAAGAAGGAGATCAAATCTTTGATCTTCATTTCAGAAAGTTCGTTTAGGTCTCTGAAAAAAGCTCTACCAAGTGGTTGAGTTCTTATTCTGTCCAAAGGGGGGCATTTACATAGGAAATGAACGACTGTTTCCCTGTCCCGCTGGTCCCCGCAAGTAGGGTTACCAGCTCTAAAATCAGCAAAGCCTGATAGTAAAGAAAGAAAAGCCTGATTTTTGAGAAAAAAGCCTGACAAATAAAAAAATTTTTTTTCCTTTTTGAAACTTAATTTTTATAAAAAAAAATTAAAATGCAAGCGTCTATACAGAAAAAAAAACCGCAAGGGATCTGGGACTTGTGTTGACAAATTACGTTTAGTTAAACCGAAAATGCATTTCAATGACCAAGAACCTGCCCCAAACAATATTTTCAAAAAAAAAAAAAAAAGAGGAGAAGCGAGAAGTGAGCAAAGCGACGAAATCAAACAAATGTGTTCTTATGAGAGCTCTAATACTGAGGCGTCTATCAACGAAGTATCAGTTATCATAAGAAAGTATGTGTTTGTTTTTAACGCTCTGCTAACCTCTCGCATCGTCACTCTGCTCGCAGCTCCAGTATGTTTTCACCCTAAGTTATCCGTTGGGCAGGATCGAAGTGCCCTGTAGTGCCAACGCTACCTGTTCTTTGACTATGTGTGCTTTACTAAGGGCGGGCCACCAAACAATCGAGCCATATGTGAGGATCGGTCGTACCACCGCTGTGTACGTCCACAGTATCATCTTCGATTGGAGACCCCACTTTTTACCAAAGGTTTTACTACAGGCATAGAAGGCTATGGAGGCCTTTCTCACCGTTCCTCAATATTCAATTTCCAGTTTAATTTAGGGTTGAGATAATTCCCAAATATTTTGCACTGGAGGACAGAGAGAGAGTTTGGTCGTTGATTCGGGATAGCGTGAAAGGGGGTATTCTAGTTTTGGTAGTAAAAACCATCAGTTCCGTTTTGCTTTGGTTAAATCCTAGTCCACAACTCGTGGCTCAGTAACTAACTTTCTTCAAAGCCATCTCCGTAATAGGTTCGGTAAGTACGTTGTTGGCGAGAGTGTATTCTTTAAATATTCTTTAAAGTGGATTATTTTCTCAATTGTTCGCACTACATCATGGAGAGCTGTCTCAGTGGACTTACCCTTTAGATAAACTTGTTGAGAATTTTCAAGATGACATTCTTCTAGGATGTCTCTAATATGGATGTCAAGAATGCGTTTCAGTGTTTTGAGTACGAAAGAGGAAAGACTGATTAGTCGGAAATCCTTCGCGGACTCATGGCATCGCTTACCAGCTTTCAGAATAAAAACTACACGTACATGTCTCCATGATTCGGGTTCATGGTTGTGGTGGAGGCATCCTTTAAAAATCATCTAAATGTTTTAAGCTGTTTAACGTTTAACGAACAGCTGATTTGTTTACCATATCGTTTACATCATTGACGCAAAAATTTTTTAGGTGCGTTCATGAAACGTGTGTTGGAAACTTTAAGATTTTACGACATCGTAAAGTTTCCGATGTTGCATGAATTCTCCTAATAATATTTGGTAATTTATGAAACGGTAATTTTAGAAACGGCCTAGATAAATGAAGTTTTTCATAATCTTACAATAAGACTAGTACATCTCTTTAGAATTCTGTCTATTTTTTGTATCACTTCCTTTCATCTTTAGAGTAATAATTAAGATCAGAACTCAAGAATCCTACATTTACTCACATTTTTCAAGTCCTAATTATTTTTAATGTCTTAAAATGTCAATTAACAATCGATTGCTATTTATATATTATTTTATAAAATTTATCAAGTATATAAAATTTTCATTTTTTTTTTCTTAAATAAAATGAAAAATAAATGTTTTTGGAAATAGTACTTGTATGTTTGTTTTACGTGCCATGCAAAAAAAAAAATACAATGACAACACATTAAATAAATTAAACTTACTATAGTTAAAATAAAATAAGCAATAGGTACATACACACATCTAGATTTCAGAAGGCATTGAAGGCACATTTTTAAGACACCTATATATATTTATTTAATTTTTTGCCTTTACAAAGCTTATAAGATGAAAAAAAATATTTTCGCTTATTATATTGTAATAAAAATTCAAAGCTCTGAATTTCTCCGAAATATATTTTGTCTATTATAAAAAAAGCCAATAAAACTTATTTTTTTTGTTTATTTCAAATTAGTTTTCTGCAAATTCTAAAAAAAAAATATTCTAAGCTACTATGTATAAACTCAACTAAAATTTGGATAAAAAATATGCAAATAAATAAAAAATTTAGATACTCAATTTACATATTATCAACAAAAAAAAAACTAACTCAAATTTTCTTATGTAGATATTAAAAAAAAAAATAAGAGTATTTTCAAAAATTTTAAAGTTTTTTTTTTTTTTTGAAAAAATTGATAAAAACTAACTTTGGTACTAAATCTTCGTGTCTGAATTTTGATCCTCTGTTCAATCCAGCTAGGACGACGAGCACTCAATGATGGCTTTATTATTGTGTATCATATTAAATTTTAATATTTTTAATTTTAGTTTGTGTTTTTTTTTGTATAAAGGTATACAAGTTATATAAGATTTTTAAATTTAAGTTTTTGTTTTAATTTAAAAATTTATGAAATATATAGAAAGATAAATTTATATTTTTAAGAAAGTTGTATTTAAATTGAAGTAGTAAATGAAATACGGGACAGAGAAAGTATATTTGGATAGAGATAGAATAAGAGAGAAGAAGAAGAATAAACAGGCAGAGTTTGGGCCAACTCGGAATATATTGGCAATTGCTTACTTTATTTAAAAAAAAAATATATTAACGCTTAAATATTCCTGAATTAATTGTTGTTATTTTGTTTTAATTTTGTATTCAAATTTATAAGCATAAAACAAAAAATATAATATTAAATAAAAATGTTCAATTACTAGAATGCATGTCATGAACTTTACGTTAACACAACGATTAGTTTTTTTTTGTTAGTGATTTACTAAAAGCAAAGCCAAATAACAGACAAAATTAGATCTTTTATTTAAATATATTTTCCGAATCAGCTCTGTACAGAATGGGAAAACTAAATTAAGAAAAAAAAAAAAAACAAAAAAAACAATGAGATGTAGAAAAAAATAATATAAAATTATATCTGAAAGTCACACATTACCAATGATTTTTTAATTGAAAGGACAAAATCTAGTAATTTAAAAGAGCTAAATTCAATAAATAAATTATTAAAAATAGCTCAGCAGTATGTATATATTATTTTAACATGGAAGATAGATCCACTCTTGATATTGTTCAATTCATGAAGACGTAAGATTAAGAACGCTAAAAGTCAGCTTTTGGAATGCCAATGGCGCTACATTAACACTCAACAATTCATAAAACTATATATAGAGCATTAAAATATGCCCGAAGACTCAAAATTATATTACAGTAGAATCATGGTTACCATATAAACACTTTACAAAAGTTTTCATCGGACATCTGTTGGAAACATTTTCGGAATTTGATAATCCACCATTTAAATAATTTATAGTTTTTAAGCCAACCTATACAGGATTAAACACTAGACAATTATATTAGGTTGACTATGACAAATGAAACAAATCAAATAAAAATAGTCTGATTGATACCCAGACCGATCAAAAGTCTTAATTGACAGGCATTTATTTGACTATTTATTTATTTAATTCAAATGCATACTAAAGTCTATTGCACATGGCGTTGGGCAGACACGTTTATCAAAAAGTCCATCTAACGTCTGGCTTATTCAGACGACATCAAAACCATTGGCAGACCCATAATAAGCTGCCCGTGACTCCTTAGTAAAAGCCAGTTGGCGAATCGGGAAACTTTCCAATCACGAACTGTAGCCGATCTTTATCAGAGAATTTAATAATAATACAGTTCATGGAAAACTTTGACTATGACTATAATTTGTTGTAAGAACGAGAGAAGCACTGATTTTCGTCAAACTGATCATGTAAAGTAACGGAAAAATGCGACCTATGAATTCAATAGACTATATAAACGTTTGGCAGACAGAGACCTCATCTGACATAGTATGACATACTAGAGCTAATGCCAGTATAGATTCTCCATTAGTGGAAAACTTGCTTAAAATTGATGTTCCACTTACAGTTATCCCGGAAGTGCGATAGGATGGAAAAGGCATACGGAGGGAGAAATCCTTTGATATCTTCAGCGTGTATTGCAAGGGTCAGCAGGATTTTGGTTGTGGTTTTGTGGTAAAAGGAAGACTATAAAGGCAAGAATACTTGTGCTTTCGTTAAATAAGCAAGTGTCTAGTCGCAATTCTTATCAAAGCCAAATTCAAAAACATTACGCTGAACTGTCTCAAGGCCCCTAGGTATAGAAAAATGACTCAACCAAGGAAGCATTCTAAGATCTTCTCAAGAAGACGAGTAATATAAGTGCCCAAAGTACGAGATCGAATTTATTTCAGGCGACTTCAACGCGAAAAAACGGAAAGGAGAGGATCTTTGGTTCGATAGTCGAAAGTCAGTGCGAGCAATTACCAAAGTTTCGGTTATCCTGGTCACTTTGCGTGAGACTGAAGTATGGACCTTGTCTAAAACAGATACAAAATTGGATGGTTGCTTTGAGAAGAAGATTCTGTGATATTCGGTCGAGTGTGTATTTTTGGAGTGTGGTTGAAATAATTCAACAAGGGTTACACCTGGTCAAAAATCTGAAACTAAAATATCTGAGATGGCTGAGAAACGTTAGCAGTATGGATAGACCCGCCTGCCAAGTCTTCGAATCAAACCTCGATGAACTATACGCATCCGAGGAAAACCCTCCTTAGATAACGGGTTGTTTCTTTTAACCATAAGTTAAATTTAACACTATTATCATCAAAAGGCGTGAATTGTTGAGCTCCTTAATACAACATTACAAAGCAAATTATTTTCTTATTGCCTAGCCTTTTTCGCCTTAGACTTGTTCGCCTGGTGCTATTCAAGGTTTCTAATGTGTCAGTCGTGTTTAACGAAATTTGTATTATTGTTTTAGATAACGCAGTTTGCTAAAGTCATATGTTGGATAACATAATTTGCGGAGCAGTATATAGAGTTGACGACAGAAATATTGAAAATTCAGAGACCGTGGTGTTCGTAAACGTCAAATACGTTTGCAAGAAAATCGACTGACGTTGACCAAACGATATTGTGCAAGCAGGACGATTTCATATTTAACGAAAGCAACATATTCGTCAAAAAATGACTATAATTTGACATTCAAATTAAGGTTGATTTGACATTTTCGAAACTTACCAAAAGCAATGTACCGAAATAAAAATTCACCGAAAAAGCCATCAAATTGTTGAACAAAATTTATTTCTCTCTATTTTATAACATTCACAAACCTAATTTGCTTGGAATGATTGTAAAATAAAATATGAACTACGTAACGGATTCATCTGGAAATTTGACAGTAGTTATTTAAAAATGACTTTTTTATTTAGAAATATACAACGTCTTTCGATATTTTGATTGCTATCAGGTACATCAAGGACTATGAATTTTACTTTCACAATTTTTTGTGAGAAGGTGAAATGTCAAAATCAATGTGATGAAAAGCCTTCTTCCGCGCAATGTTACCGTTTCCATTACTAACTCATCTTCATTAGCCAATTTATTAACACTTGGAAGCAAGTTGATGGATAGCAAGTCCGTAAGAATAGAAACGTAAGGAATGATTATTTAAAAACATAGACAAAAAACAAGAAGATAAACTAATATAAGAATTGACTTTGATGCCATGGCAGGGAAACAAATTTATTTTTTTAATTTCCCCTTTTTCATATCAAAGCCCAATTCAACACCACAAAGATTGGAAGAGCTTGATAAAAAAAAGAAATCAAATAAAAATCCTAAATAAATTGGATAGATACAATTATTCTTGAGTTGCCCAGCAAGTATATGTTTGAAAATTAATCATTTTTTTTTTTAACCTAGTAACGTACAAACATACATAGTTGAAGTGAGGTGAATATTAAAAATATTTTTCGATTTTTATATTTGAGTTTTAAATATAGACTAATTGTGAAGTGAATTAAAAATATAGACAGTAGGTATACTTATTTGAAGGATGGACAACATCACATCCTTTACATGCTTAAATGCATATTGTGATTTTTGATATTTAATTTTAAAGTATTTATTTAACAGGTGTGGTGTGAAATGGTAACTAAATATTATAATACAAAAATTAAAATACCTAATAATTTGTCTACTTTATTTGTTTTTCAAACTTTTTGTTGCTCCCGCTTAAATTTCTGTTTTTTACTGTAACTGAGAATTTTTTAAGCACAGAAATACTTTAATGGAAGCCAATTTATTCTTACTGAGTATTGCTTTTAGTTGCAAGCAACTTCTACCAACAAGATGCGAGGTGTGCATCCGCATTAAATTAAAAGAACATTTTCAATTGACAATTGGAAATTTTAAGTTGTGTTTGTTTTTTCTGAAAAGAAAAACATTCGCTTTCTTTCAAGAAAATATAGTAATGTTTAAAAAATCCTTGAATAAGAGACCCTTGTGTCAAAAATGATATTAAGTAGAGTGCCAAAATTAGTTTAGAGTGTTGTATTAGAAAATCATATATTTATATATGTACTTGAAACTTAACAAATCAAACAATGAATATCTTTAACTTTTTTAAATTTAAAATTCGTTTCCCCGAAATCTCTGTCATCCAAAAAATTCCTCGCGAAGGCATTCAATAAAAAAATAAGGTTTTACTTTGTTTGTGTTTTTGTAAAAAAAAATCACGATTTGTTTGGTATAACAATCTTAGAACCAGAAACCAGCTTCAGTATTGATGGGGTTAAAAGAGTTTCAAGAAAAAGTCTTGTTTCTATAACGTTTCCAAATATTAATTAAGCTGTTTAAAAATACACGGTGTCAAATGACGTTGCAATAAATCCCTTTTTTTAATTTGATAAAACGATTTTATTTTTACGTATTCAAGCATCCTGTCTCAAAAATGGAAATGCAAGACTTGGTCGTATTTATTTTCCCTAATTTTGTTCATTAAATTATTAGGTACGACAAATTATGAATTATTTGATCTCAAAATTAAAAATTAAAAATTGGTATTTCATTTTTGATTTATAAACATCTATGCCGGCGCGGCGGTAGGGTAACCTAAAAAACGTGGCCCTTACGTGTAGCAAGTTCCGTGTAATAATTTCCGTGTGAAGTTTTACTTGTCACACGTATCACATAACGATACGGTCCGGCACTCGGACGGATGTATACACACTTTAACCGTATACATTTATTAGAATACTTGACCCTACTTATTTACGAGATATTTTATCATATTTGAAAAAAAAATATTAATTTATTTTTGAAAGTTTGAATGAAACAATAAACCACGAAGTTTTATATGCTGGATTTATAGCTGTTCGACTGCTTATATTTTAAATATACTTTTGAGCATTGGTATACACATATACAATCAAAACATCTCTTAGAGGTCAGTTAAGTTAGCTTCAATATTCAAATTGCCTTTAAATGACGTATCATAAGTTCTTATCTATAATCGTTTTCCCATTGATACTTAACTAATCAACAATTTTTTCAAGTAACCTAGACGAATCTACAAATTGCATACTTCTTGGCTGTTTTTGACAGCTTTAAAACAAAACGAGCGCATAAGCAAATAAGAGAGAAAGAGAAGCAACTAAATGTATATTCCAAAGCAAAAGCATTTTGCTTTATGACGTGTTTTTGTTTTCATTAATTTCTTTTGTTTATTTTTCAACCTTTTGGATATAAATTTATAAAAAACACGAAACAATTTATGGATGACGTTTAAGGCCTTTAAGTAACGTTGCTTAAATGTGAAAATTGATTTTAGATATCGACTTCGAACTTATGGTTTCCTTAAGTTAAGATGGTTTTAAGATTTTTATAGATCCGGCTGAATATGTATTATTGTAAAGAGAAAGTCGAAAGTAAACAAAAAGTTCTTAAATTTTTTTTTCAACCATGAGTTGTTCCCGAGATATTAGCTAAAGTAACCCAAATACAATCGTGTAATTTTTTTTGTTGAATACTCAAAGAAAACCTCTACTTACCAATTTAAAATAATAAAATTTCATCCATACCCAAAGTTAATATTTTATGCAGAAACAATTCATATAAAGCCTCTTAATTAATTGCTTCGCTTTAAGGATCAAAATAATTTTATCTATTTCTCTTCTGTGTTGGGTTTATTTAATTTTTCTTATGTTACTTATTAACATTATCCTTGGATTCGTAAAAAAAAACGAACTCGAAATTCCAATCAAACTTAACATTACGATGATAGAGCATTCGAATTCTGTACCTCGACCTAAAGCTCAGCTGTTGAAGTAATTTTCTTCAAACTTGAGATTTAAAGTTCTAAGTAGGGAGATATTGACAAAAAAATCTCCTCCTATTTTTGTTGAAAGATCAATATTTTAAAACAGGTTAATGTTACTTTTTTAAATAGAATTATTATTAAGAGTACTTACATTAGAAAATATTTAAAATCGAAATAAATTTATTTTTAATTATAAAATAATTGTTTTTACACAAATTTAATAAAAAAAAAACTATTATGATGATTTTTGAAATGTTCTTGCATAAATTTACTATTTTATGATTTCTTTTGTTAATTTAAAGAATGAACAATTTTCTTTAATTACAAACATACATACTTCCTGTTTCATAATATTTCGTATATAAAATAAAAAAAAAAACAATTCTAACCCACTTTAAGTATAAGCACAAGTTCGTGCTACCAAGTCGTACATTTTATTTTATGATTAAAGGAGATGAATTGTGTCTCTTAACCTATTTCGTAGATGTAGCCAATTTTAAGATCAACATAAATATGTATAACATTTCAGTTTGATAGTTGGATACATTTATCATCTCTATAAGAAACTGAAAACAGTGAACACAGTGAAAATATTAAAAAGTCAGAATTATATTTTTAATTAATAACGCATCCTTTTTTGATTGACATTAGAATACGTAAAAAAGAAAGCGGGTTTCTCATGTTGTCAGGCGTGAATTGACGGTTTGATTTATTGGATTTTATTTTTATTTGTTATTATGATTTTCGTTCGTCATCAATGTGAAATACAAATAAAAATTCCTTGTTGTTGAAATATATAAAAACACATGAATACAGATAAATTATTTAAACAAAAAAAAGTGAGTGACCGACTAAATCACCGAATTATTAGACTATTTATTATGTAATATTCGTAATATAAGCATCCACATTATGCGCAGTGGTATTCATTTAAATTTATATTAAAAAATAACTTCATTATACAAAAAAGAATGGCTCATCATCTGCAACGCCTATATATGTACAATGTACATTTTACATACATATATATGTATTTGCATAATAGGTTGTGCACTGTGCGCATTACATCAAGTAAATATGTTTATATTTATACGAGGTTCGGACACCACACTACTTTTATGATAAAACATACATCTGTTTTTTAATAAATGAAGTTTAAAATAAAAAAAAGACATTTGGTAGGGAATATTTAAAATTTATTGAATTCATTTTTAAATGGGTATACAAAATGTAGCAACATGATTGATTTATTTCGAAAAAGGTTATTTTTATGAAGAAAAATATAAACATATTTTTCGCATAAAACGATTTCTAAGATTTCAATGATCAATGATAAGGTAGTTCAATCATTGAAATAAAGAAATCCAGTTTCTGCGATAGGCTGGGCCAAAATGAAATATTTTTTTCACTAGAAATAATAATCGAGTCATCAGCTTTTTATTGGCATCAAAATAATCACTGATATCGCTTTCTTAGGGTCTCAAAACTGAAAATTAAAGTTTTCAATGATGAGTTTCAATGAAAGCTATAACTGGCCCTTAGTCCTTTACAATTTTTCTGTACAAATAACCATTTGGGAAATTCCCCTGAAAACCATTTTGGGGGGGCTTTAAACCCCCGTAAAATTTCTAGCTGCGCTCATATTGATGGTGATCGTTTTACAGTTTCTATACTAAATTTTTTTTTGAAGTCAAACATCTTAAATGACTGGATTACTTAGAACACATAGAAAATCTTTTTGGCGGTTAAAATATTTAATTTTCGGATTAAAGCAAATTTTACTTTTGTAGGAAGTAAAGATAAAACTAATTAAGTTTGGGTTTATAAATACACAATTTTAAAAGTGCAGATGAGAAGAGAGGGACACCGACTTCTCAGAAGGAAAAAGAAGGAGCATTCATTTAAAGCACGCGGTTGAGGAAATAGACGGAATGAAGTTCAGAAATTTTACGAAAAGGTAAAAAGAACCTCTAAAACTACTCACAACAAAAAAAGCTATATATAAATAAATAAACTTAATTTCAAAGAAGTTGGTGAAGCTGACGGCCTTGCTACTGTTCAAAGGAGCATTTACTTGATGATCTTGTTAGGAGTGGTGCATTAGCTCATCTGCGAAATATAGTCGGAGGAAAGCATGAACGATGAATTGAACCTCAGCATTGTTTGTCCTATCATCAAGAAAGGAGACTTTCTGAACTGCGCCAACTACAGAGGAATCAGTCTCGTTGGATCAGCAAAGACCTCACCGACATCTTTAGTGTTAAAGGTAGTCATGTGACTTCTTTAACATTGTTCTTGAAAAAATTGTGTAAAACTTCACTGCCACACTAGAGGCACAATCTTTCCAAGGTCCGACCAATTAATACTAGCATACGAAGACGATATTGACATTATTAGAAGAACAAAGCTTGATGTCAGTAGCGCTTTTTGTGAGTATTGAAGTGGGGGAGAAGAATATGCGTTTTACGGTAAACGAGATCAAGACTTCAAAAAAAGGACACCCACCACAGAAGCCTGGACAAAACATTACCATAGACAGTTATAATTTTGAGGTAGTTAAGGAGTCTATCTATTTGTTTTGCTTTACCGAAATTGGGTGAGAATCCTTTAGGTTGTTTTGAGAGGAAGATAAATACAATCAAAAAAATAATAATTTTTATGTTTTCATCCAAAAAATATTGTCAACCATAATAATGATTTTTTGATTTAATCTACCACTTCATATATTTTAAAAATCTATGGGAAAACTTTTCTTATTTTAGAAAATATATAATACATTTTGAAAAACGAGTCTACAATTTTAATCAAGATGGTCGAAAATTTTTAAGAAGTAGGTGGTCGAAATCTCGGATATATGATTCCTATAAAGTACTCTTACGAATGTCTTAAACAGTAAAATATTAAATACATGCCTCTGTAAATGTAACTAACTGTACTGGACTTTTATATTTTTTTTTTCCTTAAATCGTTTTTGAAAATGATTCATTAAATTTTTCAAATAGTAACTGACAAAGTAAGCAGCTTACCGAAGTACCTCATAATAAAAAAAATACGTATACACCACAGTGAACCAATCAATGATTTATTAAAGTTCGTAATAAATATAAACCAAAAAACACCACACCTTGATAATAAAACCTTCGATAATATTAATACATCAATGGACGAAGTCCCATAAAATTATTTAATATATTTTTTTTAATGCTGAGATAATAAGAAATTAAAAAAGAATAAACAATAACAATATTGATGCATTCGGTTTCAAAAAAAAGAAGACATACTTGAAATATAATCACTTTCAGTATTTTTTTTTTAACAAAATAAATTATTTCATACATTCGATATTCTGAGCATTTCATTTTCTATAAATTTCAATTTCGTTCCCCAAACGATACACTAATTTAGTTTTGTAATACACACAATCTCAATATAAAAATAAAAATTTTAATAATTCATTTCGAAAATGACTATAAAACATATAAATACACGAACGATGATTGTGTGACGATTGATGCTATTCCATATCATGTTTAAAAAATCAAAAATTAAATTAAACAAAAAAAGACATACACTGTGAAAATTTTATATATTGGACTATGTGTGACGGGACTTTAGTTTGTTGAGTTTATAATAATTTTTTTAAATAAACAAATTATTCATGAAATTCGAAAAAAAAACAGAATTAAAAAATTAAAGAAAAACAATATTTTATATAAATAAATAAATATATTTATATTTAGTTTCAAAAATTCAAAGTAAAAACGAATTGACTCACCGATTCTAACGTTGTATCGATGTTTCCATTCGGTCGATCGGCCAAAGTGGTTTCCTTTAGATTGATTTTTACATGATTCGCTGCGGAAGTTGTGGCACCACCACGCTGTGGCTTTGTCGCATCGAGGAGCACTTTCAGGGATGCAATCGCATGAAGTTGTGTTGCTTTTTCGTCCACCTTGCCTGGAACATCATCTTTGATATGTCATTGTGAAAAAAGCCCAAAGAAAATGAAGAATGGTTAAAAATCAAAAGGAATTTTGAAAATGTATCTCAGTTGGAATTTTTTTTTTATTATACAGACATGTAAGTTTCTGTTTCTTTTTATTGTTTTTTTTCAGCACAGCAAATCGAATGCAAAGAATGAAAACACTAAGTTTAACATAATTTTTTTTCTGCAATTATTTAAACACCAAAAAACTATTATTTTTAAATCGATTTTGTTTTGATGGGTATAAATATTTTACAAATGTGTATAATGAGTTTCAATGTATGTATATTGTGAAGTTTTTTTTCTTTTTAAATTTTAGAATACAATGAAGACCATATAAATTTACTGTATGTTTTGAAAAAAAATGTTGATTTTGGTTAATAGTTTAAGACGTGTTAAGCAAATTTTATTAACTTTAGCAGCGATTTTTTCCAAATTGTTTTTTTTTCGATTTGGTATTTAAACACAAAACACAATAAAACTGCAATTAAATAAGCAAAAGCTACACGTTGATAGAAATGGTTAGCATTTTTTTAATGGTTTCTAAGTAAAGCGGGCTCAAAATTTTGTAACACAGTTTATTATATCTTTTTTTTTAAGAATTATTTTTTTTCTGATTGAGAATTCCAAATATTATACATTTTTCAAAATAACCAAAACCAAAAGAAATCAAAATTAGAAAATAAAATAATAGAATAAAATAAAAAAATATCCATCCATTCAAGAGCCATACAAAATAAATGGAATTGAGTTACTTGCAAACATTGAAATATAATTCTGCATATTTATAAAACATCAAACTTACCAGAATATTTTTATTGTATTTAAAATAAAAATTTAAGGTTTGTATCAATTTTATATTATTGTAACTTAAAACTAAAGAAAGGCCTAAGTGATTTATTTTAAAGATTTTAATCATTAAAAATGTATCTATTGCTTTTTTAAATTAATAAAAAAGGAAAATACTTTTTAAAAATAATATCACAACATTAATTTCTTGTTTTGATTTAGCGAAGCGTTTCGATCTCACGGATCATCATCGGGCTTTAATTTATTGACTCGTAATGTTTTGCCGAAATTCAATTTATGTTAGCAATTAAATAATACAAATTGTTTTTATTTTTTGTTTTAAAAGAACGTCAATAGCATTCTTAAATTCAAATGAATTTGATACGTCCAATCAGGATTAGTTGGTAAAAGAAAATTAAATTTCAAAGTTAAAGTTTATTATTTCAATTAAAATTAAGTATTTTACTGTAGCAACTCTTGGGGTAATGGTTAGGGCGTTGTGCTATCAAAACAGTGGTCTGAGTGACAAATACTCCGAGCTGTCAATCGATATTTTTTTTTTAAATCTTTAATTTGACTTCAACTAAACTTCTCTAGTACTCTAATTTCTCTTTTATCAAAAATCACTTGTACGCTGTATAAAAACCTTAAGAGCTCTATGTTTTCAAGGGCTTCTTGTAATACCAACAAAAAAATGTTTTGCAAAAAGATCTTGAACATTTTTGGAGGAAAATATGTATGAAATTGTCAAAAGAAAATTTTGGAGTAAATGTTTAACAAAGTATAAAATAAAGGTTTAAGCGTCGTGACATCGAAAGTTTGGCATAAGTTTTTGGTGGAAGGGACTGAGGGTTAAATTACGGATTTTTATGTCAGGGATAAAAAGATGTCTAAATCCATATATTCAAGTAGCCCGTAGCGTAATGGTTAGGTTCGATTCTCAGCCTATGCCACCAAAAAACAAAAATGTTTTTCACGGGTTACTGGCCTCTTGCGAGGAATTGAGAAAGTCTCCTAGAGTTACTTTTCTCATGAAAAATTGCTTCTCACCTTAAACGTTCAGATTCGGCAGAAAATGGTAGGTCCCCTCAATTCCTGCCAATAACACGCACACGTGTATGGTTGCACAACCCAATTTATTTATTTTTGAATTCTTATATTAAATACGTAGCCATAAGTTCTTAACGTGATGATTCAACCAAAAAAACACAACAACCTTTTTAAGCAAACTATAATGGGAAAAAACAATGAAAAAGCAAACCTTTGATTCATATATTACCATACCCTTTTCTTTATCAAACTCGTTCCAAAAGTCAATAGTACATATATATAAAACCCCTATTTGAGAAAGAAAATTCTGACGGCGCAGGGACATAAAGCCCAAATTTTGTTTTTGGGCTTATGCCCCACTTGAGTGGGACATAAAGCCCAAATTTAATTTGGGCCTTTAGTCCCACTCAAGTGGGACGGAAGCCCCAAATAAAAATGTTGGGAGTTATGTCCCACTAAATAAAAACTATAGCAAATGATAAAAAGAAACTTTGCATACACCCAACCTCGCACCTACCCCAAATCCTAGTGTGCCAAGCAGGGGTTTGCAGGGGGGCAGCATGCCCCTCCATATATACCTCACTATTTATCTGCCGTAATTCTGGGTGCTTGCAATGCACTAATTTTATTTCAAATAAAACATCAAAAAATTATTATTATCTTCTATGCCTCTAAAAAATTTGGGGCTTATGTCCCATTGTTATCAAAAAATATTTGGGGCTTGGGTCCCACTTGGGTGGGACATAAGGACCAAATTGAATTTGGGCTTTATGTCCCACTCAAGTCGGACATAAGCCCCAAAAATTAAATTTGGGCTTTATGTCCCTGGGCCTTATGTCCCTGCGCCAATTCTGACGCAGTGTCTAACTATAGGGGACTGTTCTTTACACCGTCTCTTGAATAGAATCAGAACTTGATCAAAACAAATTACACCATTCACGAATTTAAAGCGGTTTTACTCCAATTTGAAACGAAAATTCCTATACCTACTGCCTTATACCTGCCTTATACATATTCCACTTAAAAGAAGAAGGTTTATGCATTTATATTGATCTGTTACACTAAACTCTGGACCTGAGCGTGTGGATTTTAATCAAAGCCCTCACAAGCTTAATTTATTTGAAACCTCCAAAGAACTAAACTGTATGTCTTTAAGGTACTATACATATGTGTGGAGGTCTTTAAAGTTTCCGTAAGCGATTCAACCATTTGATTTGATAATGGTGCTAACGGAAACATATCTGTTCTCATACATCTTAACTAAGTTTATTAAATTACATTTAGAGTCAAAAGTTTTATCCATGTTCGAACTCTACGAAATAAATGGCAAATTAACATTCTTCGAATTTAAATTTTGTAATTGAAATTGAAAATTGATTTTATTAAGTTAAAACAAGGTCAGGTCTGTATTTTTTTTAAATTTAGCTTCCTTAAGTTCTAAAACAGCTCACATCATCAAACTTGAGTAATCCTTTAAAGACAGTCAAAGTCACATTTTGTTTAAATTCTATAACCTAACCACCACACATATATGTTACCCGGAAATTGTTTATCAATTCGTCATCGGTTCTTCCACCTCAATGGGTCACTTGCCTTATTGAAAGCTCAAGAAATACCTATAAATGCTCGTCTTCAACATAAAAGAAAATACACTATGTACGTGCTCTTAAGGGCAAGTATTGGTTTCGTGTGAACAAATATTTGAGCTTTAATATAATTAAATAACATTACGATGTTGGAGAATTCCCAAAAAATGTCATACCTCGGTCGCGGTAGAGTCGCACAGTGGAAAATAATGGTGTGTTTCGGATCAAAAATCCATAACCTTTTTATTTTTAAAGATAGAGCGTTGAAATTTTGCACTAATAAATAGGAATGTAAAACATTTCCAGTGCAATGCTTTTAATAAGAATAATAAT
Source organism: Epistrophe grossulariae (assembly GCA_929447395.1). NCBI lineage: Eukaryota > Metazoa > Arthropoda > Insecta > Diptera > Syrphidae > Epistrophe > Epistrophe grossulariae. The sequence goes on along the minus strand of OV839567.1, from coordinate 21,064,591 downwards.
AACAATAATGAATATTTAAAAAAAAAATAAAAACTCCATTGAATAACATACAGGGTGATTTGCATAAGGTGTGACAAAAGACTAAAACGTGTAGGTTGGGTTGAGGTATGAAAATAATCGCATCAAATGGGGCTCAATTTCCCCCCGTTTAGGTGGGAGGGGCAATTTTATAAAAAAATGACTTAAAACAGACAACAAATTATTTAAAAACAATGGCAACACTTAAAAGGTCATGCTATAATTGTTTTTAAAGTCAGAAATCCATTCCTCAATTTGCTTTTTAATTCAAGTTGCTTGAGCGAATAGTTTTTGAGGAATTAATTTTCAAACTCAAAATTTTGAAAAAGAAAACTTAATTTTTTTGTTTAAACTGAATTTTTTCAAAATTTAACGTTATTAAGTAATGTTTTTAATTCTCAATGCTCTTATCAATTTGAAGTCAAACACTGAAAACCTGAAGGTTCTAGCATTTATAATTTTAAAGATATAAGCAAATATCTAAAATAACTTCGTTATAAAAAGAAGAAAAAACTGAACTGACCTAATTCATACCAGTATGGTAGCTGAAATGATCATATGAATTCAATGTTTCTTCTTTTTGTAACGAAGTTGTTTTAGATATTTGCTTATATCTTTTAAAGTATAAGTCCTAGAACCTTCTGGTTTTCAGTGTTTGACTTCAAATTGATAAGAGCATGGAATATTAAAATTAAGAACAGTACCTACCTAAAACCGTAAAATTTTGAAAAATTTCAGTTTGAACAAAAAAAATATTTTTTTTTTTTATTTTTAGTTTGAAAATTAATTTTTCAAAAACTAATTGCTCAAAACAACTTGATTTAAAAATCACATTAAAGAATGGATTTTTAGTTTTAAAAAATGATATAAGATGACGTTGTGAGTCAATGTTTTTTTTTAATATTTTTGAAATAGCTAAAATAGCGATTTTCAATTTTCTCGCTTTTATCCCTGTTTTGCTGATAACTTCCGAAACCGCACGTTTCCGCAGCTAATTCTTATAAATGTTTTTTTTTTATAAAAACCTAAGCTATAAATCAAAACTAAATTTAAAGCGTGGGTAACTACTAAATGTGAACTTAAAATAATTTTTTTTTAAATTTTATTTCACATTCAAATTAACTACTTGTGAACTTAATCATACAATTAAAAATCTGAAGTTGTTTTAAAATCTCCATAAAATAAACTTTTCATAAATGTATAATACTATATTACTATTCCTACAAAGTATAGAAAACTAACTTTCAAATTGATAAACCAAACGAACTTGAATTGAAATTCCAAAAAAACAATAAGCAATAATGTTTCAGGAAAATATTTCTTATACATAATATTATGTAAAAATCTTGCATTATCGTAAAGATTGACAATTTAGCTTTGAAATATAATTGAAATGTAATGTCAGTAGCGACTTTAGTAAAAACCATTTATGATATGCTATTGTTCTACCATTTTCCACTGTGCGTCGGTCTGTTTTGTCCGTGAATCCAGAGTGTAGATCGATTTTTTTTTGGAAAATTACTTTATTTTTGTGTTATGTTCGTATATATATATTATAATTTTGCTATTCGATACGTACTTCAAATAATATTGAAAATAATTTTTTTTTCAAAATACATATGTTTATAAACAAAAAATCAAAGAAAAAAATCAATTTTTCTTCACATTTTTTTTTGTTAAAAATATCATTACATTATTGAATTATGTACAATATGTACAATGAATGTGTACATCTTCAATTTCTAGCCACACTAAAATTTTAAACCACAAGAGCTAGTGCATTCGATTTGTTTTCTTCATCATTCTACCTTTTTAGTCAAAGTAAAAGAATTTAAAAATAAATTCAAAGTCACCTATTTGACGTAGCACATGCTTTATTATAGACACAGACACGCTAATAAGACATATAACCTACCTTCTTAAAAAAAATAAGTGAAAAGCCTACACAAACATCATTTTGCACGTGCCTTTATAGAAATATACAAACGAATTCTAAACCACTTTGATAACGTTAAAAAAAAATAAATATAGAAGAAGAAAAAGAAGGAAGAAGAAGACACAAAATAAAAATATATATATGTAGGTTCCATTAGGTTTAAAAAATCAATAGGAAAAAATAATAAACGTCAAAGACCACAGAAAAGTTGGCATTTGATGTTAAATAAATAATAAAAAAAAACGCTGATACGACTCTGTGCAGTTTAAAAAAATAAGCAAATGCAACCGGTCAACCACTTTCAAATGCTAAACGATTTCTGTTTTTCTAATTTATTTTTGGCTTGACTTTCAAATATGTACTTGAAAAGTTCTATTTGAAAAAGAAAATTATTGCACATTTTGGTCTATGAGGGAACGAGATGTAGCCATGCATTAAAATTATGTGGGATTCATTTTTTGCATTTATTGTAAAAAAATATACTAAAACAACTCTGAAAAGATTATAAAAGATTACAAAAATATTAGATGGTTAGACTTCGAAAAAAAACAAAGAGTTCAAGATATGCTACTGACATTTAGGGTTGCATGTAGTTGGCACCCCAACTTTTGAGTTGAGAAAAACTGAAAATGGCAATCAGGCCAAATTTTGAATTCATAAAAAATCGAACTCGAGATTTCAATCAAACATGATATTACGATGGTAGAGAGAACACGAAAAAATTCGGTCTCACAAAAATAACTGTCTGTCTGTACCTCTTCCTATACAGCCTACACAACTGAAGGGATTCTCTTCAGATTTGGAACTTAAGGTTATTATAGGTGAAATGGAAATTTTTGTTAGCTCCCAAAACAACGGTACCAGCCATAAAAACCGTTATTTGAAAAAATAAGTCTACCCGTTTAGGCTCTAGTTCAATTTGTAGTCGACATACAGACGTAAAAAACCAACAAACTAATGGAATCTTTTTTTTGTATTAATTTCAAAATTAAATGTTAAAAAATTAAAAACCATTTTTTTTGAAAATTCTAAAAATCAACCATATTGTTATGCTTACCACTTTACTACCTCTGCCGGTTTTGCAGTTTAAGGCGCCAGTTATAGCTTTCATTGAAACTCATCATTGACAATTTTAATTGTTAATTTTGAGGCACTGAAAAAGTGAAATCAGTGATTATTTTAATGAAAATAATATTTCAATGATTTAACTACCTTATCATTGATCATTGAAATCTTAGAAATCGTTTTATGTGAAAGGTAGGGCCAAAATGAAATATTTTTTTGACTAGAAATAATAATCGAGTTATTAGCTTTTTATTGGCATCAAAATAATCACTGATATCGCTTTTTTAGGGCCTCAAAACTGAAAATTAAAATTTTCAATGATGAGTTTCAATGAAAGTTATAACTGGCCCCTTAGGCAATAACTTTTTAAGTATCTACGCAATATTTTTGAAAATTATATATTTTTCATAAACGATTAGAAAAATTGAATTGATTTTATCTTAACAATGTGTCACGAAATTTATTTAAAGGACACTCCAACAATTATAAATAGCAAATTTGTATACCAAAATCAATTTGCGACCATTTTTATCGAACTGCTTGTACTTCAAAAAAGGATAAACAAATGTATTCCGTCTTCTTTTTGTATTAGAAAATAATAATGTATTGTTATAAATAGGATACAATTATTTTTCTCTCTTAAACTAGTTTAATAATACCAATATAATTTTTCTTAACTCAACAGCCTCTAATTGTCTCATTCTCATCTTATGCAAATACTTCTATTAAGAAATGAAAAATCCGCTATTACTTATTCCTAAAATCTCAAAAACAAAAGATCTCTTCATCCTTTATAAATCCCTCACATTGGTTTAGATATTAATTTTGTGAGAGATATACTTATTTAAAAAACAACAAACAATAAAATAAAAGAAAATAAAGCAAAGCAAAGCAAAAATCCCTCAAGTAATATCTACAAACAAGGAATTCAACTGTCAGATGTTTAAAGAAGTTTCCTTTTATTATTGTGGCTTTTTTTTTTATTGACAATGACATGGTTGCAGTATAAACAAAAAGGATTTCCTCTCTTGACATCGAATAAATCACACTTCCTAGCAGAAAAAAACAATTTTCTTTTTTTAATTCGTTTTGATCCTTTGAAATATTAGAATATACTATTTTCATTTCCCGAGAATATTTTATTATTTACAGTTCTTCTTCTTCTATAGAAAGAAAACTAAAACCATTTTCAAACGACCATAGATTTCAACACTTCCATTGTACCTATAAATGTTTCCAAAACTCAGTCCATCCAATATCCCCAACCTTCCAAATTCAAACTTACATTTTCCAATATATTAATAGAACCATTTCTCATTTTCGTTGTTTTTTAAGCAACGAAACAATACAAAAAAAAATAAACAAGGTTCTTAGCGGAGATGGAAGAGTTAAAATCCAAGACTGAGTCGTACGAGCTTGCTCACTAGAAACGTTTGGTAAAGAATTAATTTAACTTCTAACCGTCTTTGAAATTGAGTTTCTTTATTTACTTTTGGAAATTGAATATTTTTTTTTAATAAAATAATTCTATTTATTAGAATTTTAATGCTATTTGAAGCGATTTTCAAACCACGTCTTGTTTATTTTTAAATCAATTTTAAGAGTAAACAAAAATTATTAAAATCTAAAAGAATGTCAGCTTGTTTGTTTTTCAACGTTGAGCTTCAGTGGCGAGAGTAATTATTTTTTGAAAACTCTTCGAAACGAATTTTTGAGAAACCTATAAGATAAGTTTTAATGCTGTAATCATCAAAGTTAAGGCCCAGCTTTGCCTTCGAAGTAAGTGGCACTTGGCCAATATGGAAGACTAAGGGCCAGTTTCACACTGCACATTTAACAAAATAAGTGGCACCTAATTTTCCCATTATGGAACTTTAGCCGCAGTTTTACTTGTTGAGTAAGCGAAACTTAAGTGACCAAAATGGGAGACTTAAGTGTCACTTATTCCGATTCCGACATTGTGAAATTGTGCATTTGTTTCTCATTATTTGTCACTTAAGTGACACTAAATTGAGTGTGAAACTGGGCCTAAGGCTCAATTTCACAGTGGAAACTCACCTGATAAAGTGATATTTAACTTAGAGAGAACAAATCTGCCTAAAGAGATTCGTTACTCTACGTACTTTCGCAAATTACAGAAAGTGTTTTCATTTTAAATTTGTTAATTTTGTTTGACAGTTCATTTTATAACGAATTTGATTTGGCTGTTAATCTCTTATTTAAGTTGTTTTCTCTTTTTGTTTTATATAGAATTGAGTTTTGAAATTTCCAATGAACGCTTTGACACTTTGAAATAATTCCACTTGGGTGTGTTCGTAAGGATTTAACGTAATCTTACCCAACATTTCTGGCGAATTTGGTTGAAATGTGATTTTGTATGCGAAATGAAATGATTTTGAATAGAATTTGGAAATTTTAATTTCGTTTAATTACCGCATTTGCCCTAATGAAAACATGGTAAAACTGTTTTTTTTTTTACGAAGCCAATACTCGCCCTATAGAGAAAGCAAAAATAACAGTATAACTAAAGAAAAATGATGAATGATAGCAACCACTATGCTTTTAAACACCAAAAGAGAGCTCACAGGGATTTCCTTGCAGGACAACGACGAGAATACGATGATACGAAACGATGCTGGTGCATTTTATAGTGATATAGCGGTGCCAACTGGGTAGCGAGAGGGGTTCAAGGATTTCTTCATGACGTTATGTTACTTTGAGTGTGAGTTATTGCCAAGTGGCTAGGATAGGATCAATATGTATACTACATACATATACATAATCGTTTAGACTAAGGAAAGGAATGATATAGTCTGTGTGTAAGTGCAAATAACGAAATACCCTTAAAGTGGGTATTACGAGAGAGAATTGATGGAGCAGCTTCTCTATTTAATGACTAAATTGGGTCAGCTACTCTCGCATAAAATAGACATTGAGTCTAAAAAGGAAGAAACTTTCCCATTTTGTGGATAGTATATGTGTGAAGAAGATATAAAGTATAAATAGTAGTTAGAGGCGAGAAGTGATTTTGAACATAAAACAAAATGTTCCACTTAACATTTTTAACATTTTAACATTGGTACTGCAGATTTGCCAAAGGAAGAAATTTTACTAAGTTTTTCTATTCGGCATAAATATACAATAAGAATAGTGAACTTAAGGATTCACATTATTGTAAATTGTAATTAGCCTATAAATGAGGGCCTGTCCATTCCTTTTCTAATTTAAGAATCTAATGTTTTAAGCGTTTATGCTTACAATATCTCTATCCGCGTACTCTTCTTTTGAAAACTGCGAATTTTAGCCCAAAGTTCTTTAAAATGTATATACAAAAATACTTACTTTCCCGGCCTCATTTTTGAAGAAATATGGACCGATGAATCTGCCAGTTCATTAACCAAACCGTTGATTAGATACTATATGTTGCTCCCCAGCCCAAATGTGTCAATTTTTTGTATTAGCGTAGCCATTAAGCAAGATATGGGCCTCATCGCAGAACAAAATTTTTAGTCGGAAACAGTGGACAGTTACGGTCAACTTTTGAAAAAATTATCATTAAAAAATAAATGTAAGGAATGATTTTGGACCCTAAGGAATTTCTGCTTTTGTTTTGAAAATTAATCAACTTTTACTAATATTCGTAAAAGAAATTATTATTACATATTCCAAAATTATTTGTCCTATTCACAAAGAGGACTTTTATGGTATTATTTTAATAATAAATCAAACATTCATGTTTACCTAAACTATTTAAGGCTCGAGAGTTTTTACTTCAGCTTTCCTTGCGATAAAAAAACATGTCTTTATGAAAAAGAAGTCTACTGTAACGAATTCACGTCGTTTCCAAATTAAAGGCAAATTAGGCGTTAGCTGTTGTCTCTGTCTTATTTGATTTATTTCAATTTTATTGATTTCTCTTCAGCTTTTGTTTTATGAAACAGAATTTTTTTATTGGGCGGACATACAAAATTCTTTTTAGTGGAATAGTTTCTGATTTAATAAACAATGGACTTTGGTGTCCATTACTCTTTATTGTTGCTATTTATGTGGTTAAATCTGTAGTAAAATCCTATACAGTGCTTATCTATAATATCAAATTATTTGAAATCATCAGAAAACAGTCTGATTCTATTAAAATTATTGAATTCTTAACCTGACATCAAATAATATAAATTATAATATGTTTAGTTGGAATAATCAGGCCTTTCACAAAATCCATTGGTGAAAATCCTCGAATGGATTATTTCACTACGAACCCCGAAAAAAAGGGTTCACGAAATCCGAATGGATTTCGAAATCAGCTGTCCTATCTGACACCAATATGCGGAGCTTTTTTTTTTTAAATTCCCTTCATTTTTTCAAAAAGTCCCATTTTTTTGCTTTTTATTTTCCACAATTTTAACAATCCCCAGTTTTATTTATACTCATGTTGATTTTCATTTCCATAGATCAAAAATTTTGCATCTCCAAAAGAAAAAAAAAAACGGATAAAACTTAGATACCTACCTCATTTTCCTTTAGAGATCAAAATTTCCCATTCTCGATTTTAAGCCAGATTTGCTCCTTCTAGCACTTGCACGCATTCTTTCAAGTTTTACCTTTGGCCTTCGACATGTAAATTCTCGCGAAAAAATCCCATAATCCCAGAGAACTATTACAGCCGTCAAATGATTGAGATAGTGAAAAAACTGTTTTGTTGGGACTTGTTTATTTATTGTTTTAGCATTTTTTCCCAATAAAATAGATTCAACATAAAAATAAATTAAAGTTATAACAATAAAGTCATTTCAAATGTACTGATGAACTGAAGTCTGGGTAGTTTTAAAAATGATGTGTGTTATTTTAAGAGTTTAAGAATTGAATAATTTGCGTTTGCAACCATTGTTAATTTTAGAATTTGTAAACATTTTTTTTACGGAAACAATGGTTTTTCACTTGAATCAGTTGTCGTGTGATATCCCACAGATGTGGGAGTGATATTTCCGTTTCACTCGAAATTAGTGATAGCAAATTCTCCAAATTTCGAAATTATAAGTAGATTTTCCACTACTAAATCACTACGAATGGATTCTGCAATACATTTTTCGTGATTTGATTTTCTATTATGATGGAATTTGTAATATTGCTGAATGTTTGAATAATTTGAATAGAACAACATTTTTTCATTCCGTGCTGGAACACTGATATTAGGTCAAGAGTTAAGTTTGAAATTCCTATGTATAATTATTAAGTTTAATACTTTTTTTTTATTCATTGCCTACAGTGCCAAGCTCTTTTGAAGTACTTTAAAGTTTCAAAACAGTTTCCCTCTTCAAAATCGATCATTCAAACTTTTTCACAATGCATTTCTTCAATCAACTCGAAGATTTTCCTTAATTTTCTTTTTTCACAAAACAATACAAAATTCAAATTGAAATTGTTTCATGTTGAAAACAATTTACCAAAGTAAAATCTAAAGCACTTAAAAAAAGTAACTGCTATTTCTCTGGCACATGAAGTGAATTTCTCGTAATTGAAAACCGATTACTGCACGACTTCAACTTTGACTGCATTTTCATTTTCAAATTCATTTCATGAGGTACGACCATTCAAAGTAACTCAATTTAGAGTTTTTATCCCTTGAAATGATATAATTGGATAGTTGCCATTTTTTTTCTTGGGTCAGAAAAAAATACAACATTTCACAAAGGATTCAAATTCCTCTCTTCTTTCACATATTTTTTTTCCTGTTTTGTTTGCACTAGCACGATTTCACGAACAAATTTAGTTTTGACTTAAAAGCTCTCCTACTTTATGCAAATATGCAAACCAAACAGCAGTCTCTCATTTAGAATCCTTCACTGCTGCACAACAAGCAAATTCATATCCTTTGTGCCCGCAGAATTGTTCTTCCGTTATTGTTTACTTTTTTCTAGGCAAAAAAACAGAGGAAAAGGATTTTCTGCATGGCTCTTTGTCAAAAGGACCCGCAAAGACCAACTTCAGGGTCTGGCAAAACACACATTCTGCATAGTCAATCGAAATCCTTGACAGTAACTGTGACTTGGTCTTGCATGTGTTCTCTTTCTTCTTGGTGGTATTTTCCCAAAGCATCACATGAGCTAAATTAAATTCTTCAAAAAACAAACAAAATTTCAATCATTTTCCTTGACGCGTTTGTCAAAATAAAATACTTAAATTGATTTATTTCTTTTTAATTAATGGCTTGTCGTAGCAGGAAGAGTTATCGATGACACAAGAAACCGTAATTTCGTTTGAATGCGTTAGTTAAGATTTACGACACAGTTTTTGGCAACTGTCACTTTTTTCTTTTCGAACAATATCCCTTAGCAATTGTTATTTAAAAGGAGTCGATAAAATGGGGAAGAGGAGACAGCACGACAGGGCCCTAAACACACAAACAATACAACGATTGTCATTTCAAGGAATTTCCAATAAATCGACCAAATGTCATGACAAGTGTCACCCGAAAACTATACAAGACATGTTATTCTGTTCTTCTTTTTTAACCCTCAATTTACGTACTCCTCCCTAAGTGGAAAGAAAATGGAAATCTCCTTCATTTTGTGCTGCAAGAAACAAAATGGGTATTTGATTCCTCTCATGTTTACTTAAATTTAATACACCACAAAATTTTCTTCCGTGCACTCGTCGTTGTCTTTTTTGTCGGTTAACGACAATGTCTGCCAGATTGAGGTGGAGACATATCATAAAATTTTGAGTATCAATTTGGAAAATGACATTTTGTCAATATAGCCACACCTATACTCTTGTGTGAATGGAAGTTGTTGTCATCATATAGAGAAAGAGATGCATTTTGGGGTAAATAAATAGGCTTAAATAAGAATGTGAAATTTGTGTTGTTGAAGCCAATTCTTGCATATTCTTCTGCATTTCAAAATGCACATACGTGTTTTTGAAAATGTCTGTCATTCTGGAATAAATATGTTGAATAAAAAATGTCACCCATCATGAACTGAAGTATTAATTTAGGATTGTAAATAAAATTTAGGTGTAAAGATTTTGCTTTTGATTAATTTAAAAAGTAAAAGTGATATTTTATGTTCTGTTTTAGTTAAACTAATATTTAAGTTTTAGCTAAACTAAATTTTTAGTTTTCCTTTCATTTAGCTCCTCAATGATTTTTTTTTCATTTAAAATTTCGAAAAGAAAGATTTTTCGATCAGTCGATACGTAAATATGCAAAAATTTCCATATCTGCAATAAGGGAATCCATAAGTGACTGAGGAGAAGGCATTGTATCTCAAAAATTGACTGTTATTTTTCAAAATAACAAAGTTGTGACTGTTTCCAAGAATTCTCAGTACTATGGCGGTATGATAAATGACTTTTTTAGACTTAGGTAGCAACTTGTTGAAGATGTGAATTAAGACAATCGATTGCTTTAACTAAATATAACACAACCGAGTGCATTAATGTCCAAAAAATTCCAAAGACGTGTATAGTTTCGAGAGTTGGTGATGTCAAAGGGACTCCAAGATCGTGTGGTTTGAAGCAATTTAAAATAAAAATATTGTTTTTATGCACAGAATTCTCAATTACTTATACTATTTAAAAACAAATGTTCATCAAGTCATGGCGAAATCAAAAAGCCATCGAAACCTATTTCAAAAGGATCGATGTCTCCAAAAACGATTTTAGCGGTAATTTAAATAACGTCAATAGAATTTTAGGGCTGACAAAAATCACGTTTATGAATTAAGCGGATTACATGATCAGTCGTTTTTATTAGATAGTTAAACATTTTCTTATTTATACATGCATTCCAACAGTTTTCTAAATTTGTCCGCATATATTCATCTGATATCCCTGTAATGTGTCGATAACATGAATAATACGTTCAAAGAACATTCCATTCCTTTCAATATAACTTTCGAGTCGTAACTATAAACTTGCTATATTTTGTTCATTGAACCAATCCACTTAAAAATACGTTTGGACAGCCAGTTTGAGCCAGTGGCGATTCCTTGGTCTTTAGTTTTGGGTTGGCTACGAGTCCCGACTAGTGCCGTAGAAATTTTAATAATAAATACACATTTGGTAATTTTTGTTATCTATGCCATAGATTGTTGGTATTTATCTTCATAATTATTATATTCGTCATATTTTGTTGCGTAGTATGTAATTGTATTTCATAGAGTTTATTGGTCTTAATTCTTGGTTAGGCACCACCTAACTAGCCAACAAAAAATGGCATTAAGGCGTTATACTATATACAACTCTTGAAATTATACAATTGCTTACTTAGGGAAAAAATCGCTCACGATATTATTCACGAAAAGCTATTAAATAAGGCTTATATTATTACACAAGCACAAATTCTTTATAGAAAATAATAATTAAGTTAGTTGGACTGAATGAATATTTGACGAAAGAAGAATCTTTGAGGGCAACATAGATTTTCTAATTGGTGAAGGGTAGGTAAATTGAAAATATTTCAAAGAAATGTTCCGATGCCTCAAAGGTTTTATATAAAGGGTGCTTTTTTTTAGTGATGTGGTTTTCAAGAAGAAATAAAACGCATATATAATTTAATGTTATGGCCAAGAATTTAGCTTTATTATAAAGATAAGGGTTTGCCATTATGTTTTAAAAATGATTTCGGCCAAGTGGCCGCTGCGGCTGGCAAAATCTTCCATAAAGTGGATGTGCACAGCTCCAATTGTTGCGCGCGATGGCGGATAGACTCTTTCGGGTCTTCTTCGATACTCTGCTCCACAGCAGCTATAGCGTCTTCGGTGCGCACTGTACGGCGTCTCTAAGGATGCGAATTATCCACTAGAGTAAACGTGGTGGGAAACCGATCCATGGTTGCTCGAATTACCGACTCTGCTAGGCGAATTACCGATTCTGCTGTGCGATTATGTCGACCGAATATTGGACGCAGCGGAACTGAACCATTATTTTGGTAATAAATTTGCACGATTTGCAAACGTTGTACAGGAGTAAATCTATTAGTACGAGAGCTAGCAACGTCGAAAAAAAATTCATTTCAACAGTAATGATTTTTTAATATGTTGTACTGCTCACTAAGTCTAGTGAAATTTTGGTGGTCTGGCTGGACGGATACGTTGCGTTTTTCTGTATGCGTCACTTTTGTAACGTTAAAAAAATTGAAAAAAAAAATTCATTTTAACAGTCTTGGCTCCTATTTCATTTCATTCTATAAACTGTCTGCAGTTGGAAAATACAGGTCTGGCAGGTGTCAGACGTTGCAAAATAAGTCTGGCAAGCGATTTTTTAATAAAAGAAAAATAATCGAATTTTACATTATTGTACTATGGCTTTTTGAAAACAGATGAATTTATTCTTTTATATCACATTTAAAATTCTGCATTTACATTAATGGTTTTTTTTATATTAATTTTCATATTAAAAAATCATGACTGTTGAAATGATTTGTCTAAAACGTTGCTAGCTCTTAGACTATATCTTATTACTTTAAACGAGTTATTCTTGTATATACAATATACATATACATATATATTTATATATATTTGGTCTCTCGGAAATGGCTCCAACGATTTTGATCAAATTTTCAGAGTTTATTGCGATGAACGAGAAAAAAAATAAAAAATTGGATTTAGTAAAATCCGCCCACTCCCACGCCTACTTTTCTTACTTCTTAGTATAACGGAAACGGTCGAAAATGTCTTTATATCTCGGAAACGGCTAAAACGATTTGAATGAAATTTTCAGAGTTTACTTTTATGGGTACGAACAAAATTAAAAAAAAATAAAATTAGTAAAATCCGCCTACTCCCACGCCCACTATTATTAGTTTTTGGTTTTTCGAAAACGGCTCCAACGATTTGGATGAAATTTTCAGTGTTTATTCTTATGAACGAGAAAAAAAATAAAAAAATTGATTTAGTAAAATTCTATGACTGCCACGCCCACTTTTATAATTTATTAGTTTTCTCGAAAACAATTCAAACGATTTGAATGAGTTTATAAGAGTTTATTCTTATAACAAAAAATTGAAAAATTCTTTTACTAAAATCCACCCACTGCCACGCCCACTTTTATTATTGCTTGGTTTCTCGGAAACGGCACTAGCTATTTTAATGAATTGTTCAGTTTTTTCTCATCAATAAGAAGAAAAATGTAAAGAAAAATTTAGTGAAATCCGCCCACTGCCCCGCCCACTTTGTTCGTATTTAGTTTATAGGTAACGTCTCCAAAAATTTGGATGAAACTTTCAGAAATCGTTCTCTTTTATATGTAAGAAAAAAATTAAAAAAAAGAAGTTAAATCCGCCCACTGGCACGCCCACTTTTATTATTTCTTAGTTTCTCGGAAACAATTCAAATGATTTAAATGAATTTCTTAGAGCTTATTCTTATAATAAAAAATTCTTTTCCTAAACTCCGCCCACTGCCACGCCTACTTTTATTATCTTTTGTCTCGAGTTTTTGTTATGAACGAGAAAAAAAAATTTTAAACTAGATTGAGGCAAATCCGCTCATACTCCTTAGTTTAGTAATGTCTGTATTTCTCGGAAACAACTCAAACGATTTGAATGAAAGTTTTAGAGTTCATTCTTATGAGTGAGAAAAATTGAAAAAAAATAGTAACATCCGCCCAAAGCTCCGCCCATTTTTTTGGTTTATCCGGCTCCAACGATTTGCATGAAATTTTTGGAGTTTATTCTTATGAAAAATTTGTGAAAAATTTGATGCTGTAAAATACCATGCCCACTTTTGGAATATATTGAAATCTCGTAAATGGATTCAGCGATTTGGATGAAATTATCAGGAAGTGTACTGATGAACAAGAGAAAAAATTCAAAAAATATTTTTGGATAAAAACCGCCCACTTTTATTTTATTATACAGGCCCTTAACTCAGGGGCGCTTAAGCAACAGTTTTAACAATTTGGATAAAATTTTGTATTTAAATAATATTTTAACTTTCATAGCTAATAAAAATAAGTGTCATCCAGGCCCTTAACTAAGGAGGTGCCAAAGAACGCTGAATTCTATTTCAAGTCTAATGATTTGGATGCAATTTTATGTTATGCTTATTATGTTATGGATGCAATTTTATGTTTAGAAGAGTAGAAGAGGAGCTAAGCTTAAGTTTTTTACAATTTTGATGAAATTCTGTATTGAGATAATATTTTGCTTTCCAAGTTGATCTTAAGAAAAGACCGTAGCCAAGGGGCAGGACGTCAAAACAGGCCATAGCCAGGGGGGCGGGACGTCACAAAAGGACCAACGATTTTGAAAAAATTTTAAGATTTTGTTCTTATGAACGAGTGAAAAATTTAAAATTGGACGCCATGTTGTTGTTAGGGTTTGCTGTCCACCAAGGTGGAGTTATATTATATAGCAACCACAAGCGTTATTTAATATTTTATATAAACTTATTATAATTGAACATTATGGATATTAGGTGGTGCTTATAAAGGTCATCGTTAAATTTTGAACGGGACACCTCCTCAATTTGTTTTAAATATTAAAAAAAATTATTGAAAATTTTTATCTCTAAGACCTTGCAAGGATTTTTTAAAAATTCAAATCACATTTGAATATTGTTCTAGTTAGCAGGAAGATGGTTTAGGAAGTTTTCTATATTTGAATTCTCTCATACATACACGTCATATTTTTGATTTGGGGTTTTTCCTTATTGAATGCATTTATAAAGGAACAAATTTAATGAATGGCATAATGTTGTTTTCCACTAAAGGAAAAGCCGAGCGAAGCTCGGTCTCCCAGGTACTTCATTATGAAATGGCAAACTAAACTGAGCATAAATCAAGTGACAGCTGTCAAAAAGACCAACTCCGAAAAAAGTATTGCCAGATTGAAAACCACACGCCTAAAAAAAGCAATATCATCTACATCTCTGTTTTTGCGAAAAAATTCTATTTTCCAAACATATTTTGCAAGAAAAATGTACTCAATTGAAATTTTGACAAATAACTTCTTTCTATTCTTCACAAAATAACAAATCAATTAACTTTCAAAATCCATGAACAGAACAATGCAATTCAGTAAAAATCCATTTGTCTTTCAAAAACAAAGATCAACCTAATCCTGCACCACAAAAAAAGCAACTAGAGAAATGACTTTATCTTCAAATAAGATTATACAAAAAATAACAGACGAATAAAAACTTCAGGACATCACAACAAATGGAAACCCATATATTATTACATCCTTGATGCTAGGTATACCCATATCATTGTATATATCTGACAAAACACAAAAAAAATGCTTGAAACAAGCAGCACTAGAATAGAGTATGTTCTACTCAACCAGAAAGCATTGGTTTTCAGTTTCACAGAAATGTTAGTTATCTTTTATCTTTTAGTCTTTGTTTTTTGGAAACACATTTACAGTCCTTTGCATAACTTTGTATAGACGAAAAAAAAAAAAAAACAAGTGTTCAAGACAAAATATTATCCTTACTCAGCAAAAGTGCAAGGTTGCACGAATAATGCGAAACATTATATTATACTAGTATACTAAGTCATGGTTATAATGTCCTTGATATCATTTGGCATTCTCTCTTATTTTCTATTGCATTATTGTTAAATAGTTTTTTAATCCCTTGACGCCTTTTGTGCTAGAAATAAAAATGTATCATAAATACTTAAAAAAAAAAAACAGAAAACCAGCAGGAAACTATGCAAGGATAAATGCGTTTCGAATAATGAATAGCTACAAGAATGTTAAATACGGTAAATGAAAACTGGTCTAATAGCGAAGGACATCACGTAGATGTATTTTTTTTACACGTATTTTTGTATTTAAAATATTGCGTTCGCAACGCATTGTCAGCATATAAGTATTCACTATTCACAATTATAATATTGTAGAAAACTTGGAATCCTTTGAAACAACACGCTTGTTTGTTGTAGGTATGTACTTTAATTTTTTTTTATTTAAGCATAAAATGTAGGGAATTTCATATTGAAACGAAACAGGCACTCTTTTCAACATTTTCTTTTTTTATATTTTCTCGTCTTTATTTATCTTATTCCATTTAATATCTCTACGCTTTTTGGAAGGGAGGTACCTAAAATTGCAGACCAATTCCAACTAGTAGTGATTCTTGAGGAAATGAAGGCAAATATAAAACAGAAGATTTATGATACACATTCGCCATACATTGTGTGAGTTTGACAGTTTCCTAAAGAAAATACTTTGCAATAGAAAATTTAATATGAACGTATTTAATTTAATGATTACATTTAAGCTACAGACGAACTTTAAGAAAACGTTGATATTTCTGTATGCTGCCAATTTTATTTATTTAGTATCATACTAAGGGCCAGTTTGTTCACAGCTGATTTAATCTTAATCAAGGATTATTGCATCTTTAAAATCATAGCATGCGCATGGTACCCGAATTTATATAAATATTTTTATAAAGTTATCCATAATTTGTGTTCTTAATTATGGAAATCGCTAATCAGCCAAATTTGGTTGATTAGCGTCATTAAATTAGAACCATTTAAAGTCATGGTACAGTTTAACCCAATGTGAACAAACTGGCTCTTATACTCCATATGCCTCTTTGACATTTACAAATGTCAAAAAAGTTGTTTGTTTAATTTTTTGCCCCAACTGTAACTGTAGTTTTTTAAGTAAGAAAATAAGTTAAGTATGTATATCAAAAAGTATGTAGATCAAAGTATTTAAAACAACGCACATTTAAGTAATATTTAGAAAATGTTATAGCAACATCAGGCTGTTTAAAATTTTGCGCCGATGTTTTAAGTAAAAGTTTAGGATTTGGGTTCCAAGACGTACTATTTTAACGTTTTTTCCGTTCCATGTCAGTTTAAAAAAAAATGGGTTTATTTTAATGGATGAATATTTTGATGTGGAAGAACTACAATTAGTCCTAAAAAAATACATTTAACAACAAAAAAAGGGAACCCAAGAGTGTATTAAATATGAAGGAAAATTCTGCCTTGATATATGTACTTATTTTTAGCAACAAGATGGGACTGTTGAAATCTTCTAAATAAATACGATCAAAGTCTTTGAGCCAGTCAATAAAAAAGATAAATTTATTATAATTAATTAAATTCTATCCAAATTCGCCTACCTCAATTTTTCCAACATTTTGTTTATCATAAAATCATTTGTCAAACGGATAAATTTTTGAATGAATTTTTGAAATTTCATAGTTATTCATCCAAAATTAGTATTCATTTTAATTAATATCTAGATACTAAAATTTGCGTTTTAATTTCTAAAATAAGAGAAATTTGAGAAAATAAAATGGTCGTCACTAACAGATTGCAGATTTATTTTCACAAATTACTTTTATTTTAGAAATTAAAACGCAAATTTTAGTATCTAAACATTAATTTAAATAAGTTTTTTACCATTTTGTCTGGTTTCTGTGAAGAATTTAGGTTTATTAGATGTTTTAAATCTCATTTTGTTCTTTTATTCTTCGGTCGTTGGTCGCTTTCATGTGAATGGGCCTTTAAACGTTAAATTTGTTCCAGTTTTATGGTAAATCGCACTAATATTTTAGTTCTCAGAAAATTTGTAACCAGGGGTCGTATTCGAGAAAAAAAATATTTTTTCCTTAAAGGTTTTTTAAACACTTGGATGGTAAGTACCGTTATTTTTAGTTATAAGAATAATTTTATGATAATGAAAAGAAAAAAACAGCTTGCTAACACCAAGCTAAATAAAAATTGACACATGGTATGTTGGTATGTACTTTAACTGCACTGCAGTATATGTATCGCCAAAGGATATACATATACATATCTACTTCCTGAATGTAGATACCTCAAAAAGATCATGAATATTGATTTTTGTGTGAATATACATTTAATCGTATCTTTTGTCCTTTCAACAGGACATCTATATGACTATTCCTTGCCTACGAATGTAAAAGAACCCAATATTTTCCCAAAAAGTCTGAAGGCAGTGACTAGTGAAAACTAGTGAACTTATAAAATACACGAATATGTAATAGCTTTGTTACTTAATATCACAGGAATTGTTTTCATTCCAATAAAAAATCAATTTCAGAAGAACTCTTTTGCCTTTCAGAAATAATATTTTCAAAAAGCAAAAAAATTATCGGAAAGAACTCTCTTCTTGAAAAAAAAAACAATGAACTGAAATGACTTCCGCTTTGTCTTATAAAAGTTTTTGTTTTACTTTTAAAAAAATTGTCATTGAAATTTGCTCTTCATTGACAAAAACTCAAAAAATCTTAAGAGCTTTGCATTCGTCAAAAAAGTTGTAAAAAGGTTTCTGCGAAGATTATTCTAAAACGAACAGTTTCATTTTTTTCTCACTATAAATTCATCATCAAAACTAAAGGAACAGTCTTTTTCTTGCAGATTTAACTTTCTGCGTAAGGATTAGTGTCATTTGTTTGACGTTGATGATTATAAAACGAATATGACAGCCTTATGGCGTTAATGAAGATATGATGATGACACAGTTCCTTTTGTTATTTTAACATGGTGCTCTTCTTATTCAATTGAAATTCACAAACGTGACGACAACACACGACAAAAAATGATGCAGTTGAATTTTCCATCATAACGTCATTCATCATCGAAAAGTCATCCCTTTTCACTGCAAACAAAAATAAAACTAAAAAAACAGTAAAGGATCTAAATTAAAACAAAGACTTTGATATTTTGAGTGAAGAGTGAGTGAGTGAGAGAGAGAGAAGCAAGTTGCAACTTCTGTTTGAATTTAAACTATTTGCATTCTTAATCTTAGGTATATAAGATAAACAAAAGAAGAACCAACGGTATTGGTGGTGGTGAAACAAAATAAGTGGCGAAAAACTTATCCTTGCCTCCAGTTTTCACAGTGCGTCACCATTATGTGGTCCTTTTAACAATTTGTTTGTGTTGGTATGAAAAGTTTTGAAATCATCTGCTATGGCGAGAGTTAGCTTTTGTTGTTGGTCCTTAAGGAACATAAAATTCAAATTCTATTCATCCCTAACATCCTTGAGAGTTTCGTTTCCTTATCTGATTTAAAATTATGACGCTGACTGGAATGAGATGCAAGAATTGAGGATATAATATTTTTTTTATTTCCTCATCCTTTTTCAGTTTGTATAGCTAAGGTTTTGGGTGGTAAAAAAAAAAACAAAAAAAAAAAAGCGATGAAATATATAAGAATCTGCAGCGAAGTGGAAACTTTCAGCTCGCTTAAGTGAAGGAAACCCATTGATTTATTTAACTGAAAAATAGATAAGATTAAGAAGAAAGATGTGGATAAATTCTTGAAAAAGGAACTGTAGATAAGGAGGAGGTTCCTCTTCTTACATATACCCGAACAAAAAAAAAAACTGTTCTATTACGTGTTAGCCGTTAGCGGAAAACTTTTGTCTGTAAGCGTATTTTTTCTTCAGGCGAACATTTTTCGCTTGTGCTAAAAAGGTTTGCTTTTTCAAATGTTACAAGTGGAGGATTTGGCAATATAAAGAACAAAGTTATTTACTGCTGAGACCGAAATTAGTGAAGTCATGCAACCGCAAGCTTGATGATTAAATGGTAATTATCTCTCTAGAGGTATTCATTACATTTTATATATCTTCTTTATCTTGCTATAGTAGTTTTAATGAAAGTAATTTAATTTGGGAGATAGAGAGAGTTATTTTTAGTTGAACTGTTTATTATGGATTTGTTTTTCCAAAAACCACCAGAGATAGCCAAAAGACGTCATACTATAATAACAGCATGATGAAGTTATACTCGTATGTAGGAAGAATATGTTTTGCGTCATGCCTTATAAGCCTGTTTATGTTTAATAATTTTGACTTACCCTTCAATAACCTTTGTTTTTGTGGAGAAAGTTGTGGTCTTTAGTTTGGTTCATATCTGATGACGTTGGTAAAATTGTTATTATTAGAAAAACCGGTGTATTTCGAAACCTACACTTTTTTCATGTTATTATGATAATTGATAACTTTTCGAAGTTCGCAATAGGTACATATTGTTTTAATGTAATAATATGTAACATTTAATTTAAAAAAAAAATCTACGTAAAATCTATTGCCGAAAAAAAAATTTGTTAAAAAAAAAATTATTCATATTGAAAACAAATTGAATCACAAAATAGTTGTCAATATTTTTGTACAGTTCAAAATTATCGAAATTAACAAATTCCCTTTTCCAGCATATTGTATTAATGGCCATATTATTAATTCGGTTCATCCAGATTAAAACATAAATCCGGATGTAAAATATTAAAATTCAATGTAAATACATCCGGATTTAAGTTTTAATTTGGATGTGTCGAGTGAATATAATATGGCGGCAAGAAAACAAATTTTTTTAACATTTATTAAAAATGTTGCTTTCCCTTTCTCACATCCTTTTAGGTTGCTGGAAGTTAAAGAACGAAAGACTGTAAGATAATAAAATTTTCTTAAATTTCATTAGGGATATTGTTAAGTTACAAAATTTTTCAGTCTTTTCCGTAAATTAAAAACTTTACGAACCAATATTTCTAAACCTTTGTAACAGTGCAGATGCCTCAATAGTAGAATTTCGAGATCTTTAAACAAATTATTGTTCAATTGAATTCATCATTGAAAATTAGGTGTTTTGTGATCAACTTTACATATGTTTCTAATTTAGCAGGAATAGTTAAGAGTTGTAAACTCACTCGGCACTGTTTCTTTACGAGCTTTCGCGCCACCCTATTTATTTATAGTTTTATTTTTAATGAAATAAACGACATTAATACTGCTTAATGCAAGCATTTGTAACATAATATTTATTTTCCCTTCGGGTTTATTCACCTTCAGATACTGGGACATATTAACTTGTTACAATCATCATTATTAACACCACGCTAATTGTAAGTAAAATATAAAAAGCCTAACACACTACTAAATACAATACATAAAATAAATACATACATTAATAACAAGCTACTTATAACTACAAGTCAAAATATTAAACATTAAATTACATTAATTAACAAAAAGTGGCAACACTGTTACAATAAAAAGAGAAACATTAAATACAAACAATTAGAAATACTAAGAACGTCCATACAAATTGTTCTTAAGTGTAAGCTTTGAGTAACTCAAGTCGAAAACATTATGATTTTTATTCGCTCCGTGTTTCATACGAGTCAATGGTTCATTGAGGCCATAATTGGTACGATTAATCTTAATTCTAGGAAAACTTTTTGACAAACTTTGCAATTCATTAAGCCAGTTTGTGGTTTGAGATTGCGTATTCCGCAACCTCAGAAACATGAACAGGATTCCTCACTTTTGCTACCAAATACTGAGAACAAAATTTTGGAAAAATAGATAAACATAACATCGTAAATGACAATATTCGATTTTGAAAATGAAGTGAAGTCTTTTAAAATGTCTAAACCATTTTCAGGGTAGTTGTGGACTAGAGCCAGAGTTGTCATAAAAAAATTTATGTTTTGTTTTTTTTAGCTCAGAGTGGTTAGAGTTTAGAATTTGTGCTTCTTTTTCGTTTGATGCATTTTCAGAGCGATCTCTACGAGCTTAGAGCCGAACACGAAAAAGTCACACTGAAAGATGTGGAAATAAAAAGAAACAGATAAAACAAATTAAAATGATGCTGTTGTTAGGTTTTTAAACAAATCAGAAAAAACATCAATTTAACAGACAATGGCTGAGGATGATAGCTAAGTGCTCAAGCATGTTTCAAAAATCAAAATCAAAATACACTCGGTTCAGATGAAGTATAGAGTATGCTCGTTATATACTCGAACTCTGTTCAGATCACAAAGCAACCAACGAAGTTTTCAATACAAATTTACACGACGATGAAGGGGAAAAAGTGGTTCTTACATTTCTGTCTGTCCGACTACACTCTAAACACTCTTTCGTTTAAACTTAATAGATACAAAGTGTTTATTATATTAAAAAATATTTAGATTAAAAATAAAGGTATCTCATTTTTTTTTTAAATATGGGTGCTTTTTAACACTTTTTATCCATTTATGAAAATCTTATACCTTTTCTCAAAATCGCTTGTAATCGTTTTAATATCCTAAAAAAATTGTTCTTTCATTTTTTTCTTTAAAAATTAATATTTTGATTATTTCATATTTTTGATATATTTTTTTTTTGAATTATCAATAGTTATAAGTATTTTAAAAAATCTTGGTAGATTTTTCTAAAATTTAACACCAAGCGGTTTTTTAAAATTTCTAAAAAATTGTTTTAAAACCAAAAATAACGGTACCTCGTTTAGTAGGCCTAGTGACTTACAAATCTTAACCATTCCTATGTGCGTATTATTGGCAGGATTGGAGGGGATCTACAATTTTCTGTCGAATCTGAATGGCTCTGGTGAGGCGCACTTTCTCATAACACGAGATTGTCAATTCCACGCAAGAGGTAGTACCCCGTGAAAAAGTTTTCTTGCATAGGCTTGCAATCGAACCCAAGACCTTCAGCGTAACAGTCCTACTCACTAACCATAACGCCACGGACTATTACACGATACTCAAAATACACCGTTAAGAAAGATTGCTTTTACGATTTTGATAGAAAAAAATGTCTTTCTACTAAAATTAGTACGATCTACAATTTAATAGGAAACAATTTTGCCAAAAGCATTTACCTCTTAAAGAGCTGTTTTATTATTTTCGATTTTCACGTTATCGTCTAAGACAATTTCACCTACATTGTTAATACAGAAGCTTCTAAGAAGTTAAAATAATATTATATACATATGTACATATATATTGAATTTAAATTTTTTTATGATTCTATATTTTAGAAACGATTTTTTTTAATTAAATTTTTAACTGCACGTTAAAAAATTGTTTGACATACAATGATTTTTTTTCAATATTTAAAAATTTATTAAATAAGTAAAAATACAAATTATAGTTAAAAAAAAAGACAATTCTAACGATTTAAAAATGTTTAAAACTACCGGGGGTGGCCCCGGCGCAGTGGAAGTAGTGCTTGACTGCTAACCTGGATGTGTGGGTTCGATCCCCAGTCTAGGCAGCATTCTTTTCTATATTCCCTCAACTGAAAGCCACCCCAGGGATTTAATGAGATAATCAAAACCTAATTTCTCAATCCACTGTGCCAACAAAAATCTATCCTATCCTTCTATTCCTTCTAACATTTGCCTAATTTATAAGACCCTAGGTCTTACTGGCATATATATATATGTTTGTGTTGTTTTTTTTTTAAACGATATCATATAGGTAGTTATATCGGAGGCTTTTTACCACTTTAGTTTGGGAAAATTTTCAACATGTCAAACGAAAAGTAAAATAAAAACACCAGTTTTTTTAAAAGTGGTCGAAATCGCAGTAACCAACATGTAAACATGAAAAAACTTATCCGTCTAGCGGTTTTCTAAATTTTTGACCTTAAACTAACGGTTATTCTTCACCCGATTAAAAAGATTTAAAAACCACAGCGTGATCAGATGCATAAAGAGAGATCTCCAAGTAAAGAATGTATGAAAATTATAATATTTCATCACGTGTTAGCAATAATATTAGGCCTCACATTTTAAAAACCACTGGATACCTCGTTGACTTCACCGTGACGTTAAACGAATTTTAAATCATTGAAGCTCAAAAAAACAAATTAAAAATATATAGAAATCGAAGTGCTAATAGTGAGATAAGCATTTAAATTCACTAATCTTTCACAAATCGATAAAAATTAACTTTAAAGTTCGTATTAGCAAACTCAGAAATATGTAACTGACACATAGGATTTGCGTGCAAAGTTTAACCCTTAATGGCACATTCAAGCTTCAGACCTCCTTAATGTCTTCATGTGCATGTCCCGGTGACTGGACTGACTACAAACATGCAAACCAATCTCCGATGTGTCACCTTGCAGCCTTTTGTTAATTTTTCAAAAGCTTCTACTCTACACCTTTCATATACCTACTAAAAATAACCGCTTTACTAACATATGTATGTACATTCTTTCAGCTTAAAAAAATTAAACTTTACAAACCGCGTTTTCATATCCTTACATGTTTTTACGTGCAAACATATATTTATAGTGTGTGCATTTTGAATATATATATGAATATATATATGCAAAAAGGCTTAAGGTATATTTGTTAAAAGCCAATTTTGTTTTTTTTTCCTTTATCCACCTAATTGCCCAGCAACGTTCGACACTAGATGGCTCTGCTCAGATATCCAAGCGCTATATATCCCCTCCCTAACAACCCAAAACATATGAGTCCTCCATGTAGTAAAATGATTTTATCTGCAAACAAACCTTTATTGATGTGTAGGTTAGAAAAGGGATCCAGTTGCGCTGGGTCCTTTTTGCAAGACGACCACGGATGAGGAGGAGGACGAGAACGACAGCAGGGCCTGGGCCTGAGCCTCTCCTGTCGATGTAAATTACTGCAATTTGACACCCTCCGGGGAGCTTTGTAATCGGTTATGAATTTTGCAAACAATCAATGCACACACCGCATCACCACCATCTCCAATGTCGAGTAAAGGACGTAGTAGAACAGTGTAGTGTACTCTGTTTGTTGGGAGTGTATTTGTATACGAATAAAGTTAATGTATATGCACGTGTGTATGGAATGGTGTTGCAACCTATTTATGGGGTTTTAATGTGATTTTTCATTTTCTATATAGAGTAAAGTCCATTGTATGGTTGCGTAGGGAGGTGGAGGGGGGGGGGGGGGTAGGTTGTGACTATATACTTATGAATGGGATCCGATTTTATAGTTTCTGTGTTTAATTGCCCGTTTTGAAACGGATTGTGCTAGTTAATTAGGTCGATTGTGCGGCTTGGTTAGGAAATTGAAAGATTTTTGCAATAGGTGCAGTACTGATAGCTTCGGGTAGCTATTTTTGATTAGTTTATTGCATGGCTAACAAAAATGAAATATTTCGGTTTTCATTAAATTGTTCATTTAAAATTTGGTATTTCATTTGTAATCTACTTGGGTTATTGGGCAATCAAATGAACAGTTCTAAGAAATACTGAAATAGAGATAGGAAACTGTTTTCGGAAAGTATTCGAATTTAAAGGGAATTGCATAAGGATTGCAGAATCTTTCTTCAAATCCTGATCAGTCAAAATAGGCCTCTTTCCAAATAAATAAAATTTATACGTTTATAACAGTCACACGGAAGAGAGTAAGTTAAGAACAACAGCCCTTACTGTACCTACTTACATTTTAAAGGAAATTAAAAAAAAAAACAAACATTTTTCGAGTTTGTAATTAAAACTATGTATATTACTTCGACGATCGAGAAGTCCTAAAAGGGGGTTTCGTCATGCCGTTCGTCAGTCTAAGCGTCACAGCTCCAGGGCATCCGTATGCGTCCGGTGTAAATTGAGTTAAAGCCTAAACGAGTGGTTCGATTATCTTCACATTTGTAACAAAGCATTTTTATGTGATTACCTATGATGAGAAACTCGAATTTTTGTTTTAGCTCATTTGGAACGGGTAACTGCCATGCAATGATTTTAATTTTTTTTCAATTTTAACGAAAACGGCTTTAACAATTTTGAAAAACTTTGTACCTGTTCAAACTTTCTACCAAAGCAGCAATTCACATAAAGGAAAAAGCAATTCCACGTTTTTTGAGAAAATGGTACAAATTTTGGATTATTTGAGTTTACCTTTTATTTAATGTTTTGACCGATTTTGTTATAATTTCGTAATCTTCTTAATAGTTCTAACAATATTGTATTTAAGAATTTTGAAAACAAAACGAACAATTGTTTCAACTACACAGAATTTAAAGGGCGTTGATGCAAAATTTTGTGTAAACTTACCATTTTACACAATTTGTAAACTTACGACGTTGCATTTATTTAATTATTATTTTTTTTTCTTATTTTGAATACCCTTATTTTTTTTCTTATTTTTAACATATATATCAGTAATTCAATTTTTCTTCTTTGCAACAATTAGCATGCATTGTGGAGGAATAAAAAAACTTCGCAAGTGGATTGCACCTCAATTCGAATAAGCCAGTCTTCTCAATAAAATAAAAACGGACCTGAAATATGGTTATAATCTAGTTTTTTTTCGCTTATGGTATGGGTATAGGAATATGTATTTGTAAATAAATAAAACTCTGATATACGAAAGAAAAAAAAAAACAGATCAATATTCATTTATTCATTGACTTTATAAAGTACAAAAGACTGTCAAACCATCTTGTTTTCAGTGTTTGACTTAACATTTTACAAAAAACAAGTACTTAATAATTTTACTGATTTTTTCGACAAAAAAACCATGGCTTTCCGTATCATAAAAAATGTGTATTTCTGGCTTTTAAAAAAAGCTAAAGCATAATAATGTAAGGTTTGCTTTTATTTAAATTTTTTTTTAATTACCACTCCCGCCTAATCGGAGGGAAATAGACCTAGTTATACACTTATGAATATTATTCATCATTTCTACAGCGATTCAGAACTAACGCACATTATTTGAAAAATAAAAGTTTATTCAAGTTTTAACCGAAAATCAAAAATCTTCCCTATAGAGATTTATATACAAAATGCTATCAACTAAATTTGAAACAGAACCAATTAATATTATTCTTTATTTGGATGTAATCTGATGATGTTGTATGTATAAACCACGCTTTTTTTAAATAAAGAAACATATTTTCAATTTAAATGAATACAATAAAAAATGATAGAAGGTGTTTCTCATTTTGCTTCAAACCAAAATGGAAATATCCAACTCAAATCTGAAGAGCTCCAAAAGAATTTAATTACACACACGAGCAACGGACGGGACGTTTGCAAATAAAATAGTTTAACACTTTATAGCCTTCTACATAATTAAATTGAAGAATAAATCCTACAACAACCAATATAAAAAAAGCAAAAAAAAAAAAACACAAACAAACTATGGGCAATTTTGTGTTGTGTTGTGTTGTGTTGCACGAAGGATAAAAACATTTTTGTTCTCATTTTTCAAAAAAAAAAAAAAAAAAAAAAAAAAAATACCTACTGAAATATTTTTAGCAGCCAGGAGAAATTCTACACGGTATTTATTTGTTTGTTCGCCCATCGCCATTCCCGTTCCAGACCGCTGTCTTCCACCCGAGAACCGTGTGTGTGGTTTTGATTGTTTAATCCTCAACAATTTATCTTTTTGGACAACAAAAAATAAAATAAAACTATATACAAACATAGAGATTTTTGTGTGAATAAAAAAATTAAAAAAAAAGGAAAACACTGGGTATTCAGGGGCAATTCATAACATTAGGAATGTTTTTTGTTTTTTATTATTTGTTCTAATATGGTCTATAGATACATCTCTGTGTTGAGATACTTTTTTCCCTATACTTTTTATCTATAAATTCATCTAAAAGGAAAAACTGTTTTTTTTTTGTATATAAATAAAGAAATAACACGTAAACTCTATCTCTGTATGGGAAACCATTAAATAACACCAAACTCAAGCTCCGACGGGAATTTCAAATGCCGAGAGTTGCAACGAAAATTACGGTGAGTATTGGTATAGGTGGGTCGGGCGGTTGGTTGGTTCGTTAGTTAGGTCGGCAATCGGCTCATGGAATGTGCGATGAACACGTTCAGAGAAAGCTAACAAATGATTCGGTCAAAAAGACTAGATAAATGTGGGTCAACATACAAATGAGAACGCTGCGGTATTGATCGTTATGTGCATCCTTTAGCTTTTATATATGATACACTCCGAGTCAATTGATTGTGGAATAAAATTATTAAAACAGAACGTCGACATCAGGTTAGAACTCTATTTCCAATTTGCTTATCAAACAATATTGGAAACAACAAAGAAATAACACTATCGACATAATTAAACATTTTAAGTTAACAGAAAGCAAAAGATACATACTCTTTTGATGGTTTTGATGTGGCCTAACTCGATTCAGGTAAGGTTTTGGAGATAATCTGTGCCTATAAGTTCTGAGAATTTTGCATCTATAATTTTATTCGAGAAACAATTAAAATTGCAGTTTTGTTCCATTTTTTAACATTTCTCGACCAATTATATCGATGCGAGAGTTAACGAACGTAGGAACTGGTTTGAGAAATGAAAATAAAACTTTTTTGAAACTATTTATTACAAAGATTCAGTTTGTTGATGAAAAAAAAAACCTCAAATGAGGCGAAACAAAAATAACCTTTGATTTATAAACCAGATTATCTCAAAAACCTAACCTAATTTAGAACATCAAACCTGACTAGAGGGAGCAGTTTCGTGTTTAAATTAAAATTCAGAACGTCAAAAACCTTTGATTTGTTTAGTTACGTTTTAATATTTATTCACCACTTACTTAGAACATAATCAGCCCGTTACAACTCAGCTAATTACAGTACAGGTTATTACAAAATAAACGTTTAAAAATCAATTAGGGGCTCGACGCACGGACGAAAGGAGAAAAGAGGTTATAACTACATATTATAGAACAACCATATGACACAGAGTGTAGCACTAGGATTTAATAGAAACTTTATGTTTGTGTTTAAACAAACCTATGTATATGGGGTCGTTTTATTGGGCTTTAAAGCCAATCGCGATGCGCGGTACCATCATACATCTCGAATGGGAAAAACAAATACAAACTTTTCGAAAAAATTGCACAGACATTTTGAAGCGCAGTAAAACGAATATACAAAATCAAAACTTTAGTACTTAGCCTAATTAAAATTTTGGGCGCGGTCTGTCGACATCGTCAATATAATTTGTGTTTGTGTTGAGCCAAGGCAAATAAGAAAGAAATCAATCAAAGAGTGTTTCAGGTTATACATATGTATATGTGCGAATCCTGCAGCAGAATGGGATCGGGATGTTTGTGTATTGTGTATACACCAATGAAATTGTATTATGCAGTGATTTTGAAATGATTTGTTGAGGTCTATATGGAAAGTAGGTACATATTGGTAATCAAATCTAACAAAGGTATGATGATTACAGCAACGGATTGCTGCTTAGTATCAATCTCTATTAAAAAAAAAATAAGGCACGACTGGATCGCACGAAGTTGCTCTTGTGGTTAAAGGATATAACATATGGATATATGACTTTGAAGATGTAAAGTATAGGTACAGGTTTTTTAATACCTATGCTAACATAGTTAACGGTTAGTGGGGACTGGGGAAAAACAAAAAAACGAGCTTCTAACGAAATTTATTTATTTTTGGATTATTTTGGTCAGAATGAGGTGATATCGAGTATAAAAATCGTATATACCATTATAATTAACAAATTAAAGTTGCTAGTCGAGCTGACGGCACAGCCAGATCTTTTAAATTCAAAAATACTTGTAGTATATACAAATTGTTAATAAATGAATTTCTTACTTACTTACTTATAAGCCTTTAAATAAATGGAATATAAAACTTGGGAATGTTGATGTCTCTGTCATTGCCTTCCATTTCCAACAAAGGCCCAGAATTTTGAATTAACTGTCGCCTAAACCTTTAAACCCTCGTTCTCATATTTCGGTTATAAATAAATTCAATCCCAAAATTTTAACTTGGCTATTGAACCTTAAATGTTAGGATTGATAAAAATCTCAAATTTTCCTTAACGTAAACAATACTTGACCCTATAAAAATAAATAAATTGGGTGGAAAAACAGCTCGTGTATAGAACCAGGACCTATAGTTACTTACAAATTGGCCCTATAGATTAAGTAAAAATAAATTGGCTCAAATTCCAAACAAGTCAATTTGGCATTAATATATTTTAATTCTATACATTTTAGTTGAAAAAGTATTGTTTTCACCTTATTTTGGGGAACACTTTTTTGGTGGAATAAGATTTGTTTTGTCATCTGAATTAGGGGCTAATTCTAAGTTGCTATTTTGTATGTTGCTCGAATATTTTTTCTGTAATTAAAGTTTCTGCTATGATAACCTCTAGTTAGCGGCATTTATACGGCACCTGATTTTGTATATGCGTTGCTCCTATGTTGTGCAAACCCCATCCCTAATTTGTAGGTATACAACTTTTTCTGAATATTCAAGTTTCTGTTATTTAAATAAGACGTAAGCGGATAAAAAATGTTTTTTTTTTGGTTTACAAAATTAAATAAATTTAAATTTGTTGACAATTTTATGATATACCTATACTGTTAATGTATGCTCTTCTACAAAAGTTTAGAACAGGGAAGTTTAAACTCAAAAGAGTCGACATTTTAGTGAAAGAATCCATCGTTGAGGGACACTATCTTTAATTGATGGCAATGGAGTTTATTTCATCGAAATATGAATCTAACTTTGTACATGTTTACCAACATTACTTAGTTATAAGTAGGAAGATCATTTGTTAGGGACTTATGAATGATGTTGTCAAGTCATACACAATCAAAACCCTTTTAATGCCAAAGGACACCATTCTAAGACAAAACTGAAATTTTTAACTTGTTATGATTCGAGTGATAAGAACTTCCATTAATAAATATGGCGTAATCATATCATAAATGGTATGGTGTTTCACATTGTGACATTTTATTGTGTTTTAAAATACAAAAAGAATAGCAAAAATATTGTAGAACAATGAATAGTGCTTTTAAATTCAGTTTTGTATAACAGATTACGAATGGACATCATTACTCAAACCTGACTCAAACTCAATGAATGCCTAAAATAATTTTCTTAATTCCACTTGATCCAGGATAGACAGCTTCCTACGTAAATTAAATATTAAAGGAACATTTTTTTGTTGTATATACACTACGGTTCACTTGAATAAAGGCAACGTTTTTATTAAAGAAAAAAAAATAGTTTCAGAATATCCCAAGAGAATACCTACACCAACACAAATCACTTTACTGTACAAAGTAAAAGGACTCTAACAAATTTTGTAAAAAGAGTCAGAAATTCGAGCAATAAAATTGGTTCACTTGGATAAAGGCAAAAACAATAAATAAGGAAAATGAGTATTTTTTTTATTTTTATTTATTAATTTTTGTTGATAATAAATAATTATTTAACAAAACACTTAGTCATGATTATGACCACCATTTTTCAAAATGATCACAAAGAGGCGGTCTGGGAGGCGGGAGTGAGTCGTACAATGATTTTAAGTACCTATAATTAAGGAAAAATTAGGTCCAGCTAACTTAATACCCCGGTAAGTTATTCCTTATTTTCGAACTGCTTCCTCCTCAATATAATTTGCGAGTTGGCCATCCTCAAACATTTATTCCACGTCTTGACTTGCAACAAACGATTTTGCTGTGCGAGCACTGTGGATTGGTGAGTTATTTTGTTAGAGGATTCAAGACAACGGTCCAAATAGCTCGTTTAACTGCTGATTGCACCCTACCCTCTGAGCTGTGATAACGTATTAGAAACCGTTGTTTTTTCCATAAATCATGAGAAAATAAGTTATAGCCAACCGGACCATCCAAATTTAACTTAAAGACAACCTTTCGCCGATCGTTTTTAATATGACTGTCCCCCTAAAGGTCATGTTTTTTTTTGTTGTAAATTCTAATCAAAGTTGCTCACGCACTTAAGTAAGAAGAAGTTTTTAGACTTGCTTTATGGTAAAAAGTGGATTTGCTATGGCCTTTACTCTCGTCTGGAACTTGATTTTTGGTATCGAAAGACTGTAATTCGAAGCACAATGATTTTGCGCTATATAACAGCTGTTGAAACCAATGTAGATGTTCTTTCTATATATTTTTTTCCATGAGAACCAGGATTTTTTAAATAATTGTCAATAATAAATTCGCTTCGTCCAACTTCTTTTGTGATATTGCGGTTGTAATAACCTATCGAGTGGTAAACATTTATTTATAATTTTTCTCAGGTATATTTAAAGATTTTCCTTTGCCCATTTTTGGTAAAAACTGCACACAATTAATTTACTTAACTTCTAATTTTACTCAACTATCACATAAGACAGATTTCTTTACCAAATATTCACGAATTCAGTTAATTTCTCATCTTCCTTTATTCAAGTGAACCGATTGTATTGCTCGAATTTCCGATTCTGATTACAAATTTTGTTATAGCCCCGTTACTTTGTTGGTGAGAGATTCTGAAGCTATTTTCCACTAACTTATTAAAGTCATATAACAAGTTATATGAAAATAATTCTCGTTTTAGTTCAATACAAGTGTCGCCTTTATTCAAGTCACAAGTGAACCGTAGTGTACCTTTTCTCTTCTTTGTTTCGAAAGTGAATTGTTTTTGAAGATTTAAGCAGTCATTTGAAATGATTATTTTTTATTTTACCATAAACTACCCACACACACACACAAACACTAACATCAATCAGTGATTTTAGCTTATAGATATCGATTAAACTCCATGAACGTAAGTAAGACGATAAAGAAAATTATTTTCTGAGAAACTTATCAAATTTTCATTTTAATAAATTATTCAATAATCATTAAATCCTTAAAGAAGAAATTAATTTTTAGCTTTTTTTCTATACTTTGATTCAGATTATTTCACCATCTAGTGAAGGGGATGACTTAATTTATATCAAGGACCGTCCTATATAGATAAAAGGATTAATCATACCATTAGACGATTACTTTGCACATCATTAACTTCTTTGAATAGACCCCATAATGTCTGATGTAATTTGGTAGCTAAGTTTGCATTAAAATCATTATAAACCTTATCCTTATATATTGAAATTAACAAGTCAATCAGTCAATGTGGTAAAATACATGCAGAAGAAATAATTTAAAGAAGACACTAAAGGAACCGTAATTCCTTTAACACATTTGCTAATTACACAACTAATTAATTAAAAGAAATAAATAACAATTAAATTTAAGCATTGTTGTCTCTAAAATCTACAGTTCATTAATTAAGCATTTAAAGCCATAAAATTATCATTAAATAAGAGGAGATTTCATTCGCTAATGACGTATTGAATGAAATTACTTAAAAAAAAAGTCATCAAACTTTGAAACAGTGTTGCTTTGAAGGTCATCTAAAGATTTATTTGTGTTGGCGTATAATATGGTTGGAGAAAGTTTGTTTTTTATTTTTGTCTACAAACTATGTTCAGAGTGTTATATGATTCGACGGAAACATTTTAGGACGTTCAAAAAAAAGGATTTAAAATTCCCTTAAAAATTTGGCTTAATAGTGAAACTGCCCCTCAACTAAACTATAAAATACGTATATTAAAAAGAAATTTTTCTTTTAGGGAGGAGTTCGGTGTAAGGAGAATGGTTTTCCTCAATGTTGAAAAAGCCCTTGTTTTGTATTCCTTTAAATTGTTAATCCAAAGTAATTGCATTTGAATTTTGTTTGCCTTATAAAGGGTATTTTGTATAAGATGACATATTATACCTTTTTTAAAGCCAGAATTCCATTTTTACTTGCGATATGTTGATACTGATATATATGGCAAGTTATGCATTCGTAAAAAAAATCGAACTCGAGATTTTGATCAAAGGGGTGGGTCGTTTTTTTAAACTTGGACATTCCCCAGACAAGATTTTTTTCATTTTTTTAGGACCAAAAATAATAGTAGCTGCCGTAGAATTTTTTTAGTAAACAAATGAAATTCCCATAACTTAAAAAAAAAAATTCAGTAACTTTTTTTTTAAGTCTACAATTTTATAAAAACAAAATTTCCCAAAAATGGTTATAAATGGTCCCTCTTAAAGAACCATTTTTTTTATTTTCAATTTTCTCGAAAATAGTTCCACCGATTTTGATCAATTTTTTTATGAAGAATATTTCAAAAGCTTTTAAAAAAGTTTCAAAATTTTTGTTTGGAAACTTAATATTTCAAAAAGGACTTGATATTTTTTTTCAATATTGGCACCGAACAGTTTTTTAACATTATCTATCAGATTTTAAATAAAAAAAAAGGAAAATCTCGAAAGAACTCCTACCATATTTTTGGAACAAAAAATGTCTTTTATACTCTGTTCAATTTATATTTGCATGTACAGGCCTTATGGGAGAGATTTTTCAGAAACACTGGTGCCTGCTGCTGCTTGCACGGCACCTTAACTTAAGAATTGCCACTGATATAAGAAACAGAATCACTGAGTTACATTTAAATTGTTTGTGTTATCTTCTTTGAGCTCACGTTCATCACCATACAGTATGGTGGACTGCCCTGGATAAAGCGACACATCGCGACAAACTAAGCAAAGTCCAAAGAACAGCATGTCTAAGTACAACTGGAGCACTTCGGTCGACTCCTTCCGCCGAATTAGACACTCTTCTCCATCTGACACCTCTCGATATTTTCAGCGAACAAACGGCTGCGAGCACAGCCATTCGCCTCAAAGCCTCGTCACAGTGGATCAATGATGAGATTGGACACTCCGCTTTTCTGAATTCATTTGGATCGCTTCCTAGTAACACTGTCTACACAATCCCATCATTGAATTTCGATAAAAATTTTGAAGTAACTATACCTTCCAGATCGACCTGGGAAGATGTGAAATTCCTTGAAGATCAATCAATTCACTTCTACACCGACGGATCGAGAACCAAAGATGGGGTTGGTGGAGGTGTGTACTCTGATAGACTAAGGGCCAGTTTCACAGTGCACACTTAAAAAATAAGTGGCACTTAATTTTGACATTTTGGCACTTTAGCCGCAGTTTTATAACATGAGTAAGTGGAACTTAAGTGGCCAACATGGGAGACTTAAGTGTCACTTATTCAGGATAAGTTTACAATGTGTAATGTAATTGGGAATTAGTTTTCCATATTTTGTACTTAAGTATCACTTACTTCACTGTGAAACTGGCCCTAAAGTTAAGTCTCTCATTCCGTCTTCCTAATCACTGTAGCGTATTCCAGGCGGAACTTCTAGCGATAAAAGAAGTACTATCTTGGCTCAAAGAAAACGTGATATCAACCTTGGATATCCGCATCTTCTCTGATAGTCAAGCCGCTATTAAATCCCTGGATCTGTCTCTACGAACTCTAGAACAACCCTCAACTGTCGATCATCTCTGTTGGAGATTGCGCAACAGTTTAATATTCACCTTTGTTGGGTGCCGGGTCATAGTGACATTCCAGGTAATTGTAAAGCTGATGAACTCACTAGAAATGGAACATTACTACCCATTTTACCTGAAAAGGCAAATATTGGTATACCCATCGCTAAGTGTAAAATTTTGCTGAAGCAAGATGCGTTGCAGAGAACAAACATTAGGTGGGAAAACATCACTACTTGTTTGGCAACAAAACAAGTTTGGCCAAACCTTGACCTAAAACGCTCCAAGTGTTTAATATCTCTAAGTAGACTGCTCATCAGCTCTATTGTAGGTGTCATAACAGGACACTGTTTAATAGGCAGGCACGCAGCGCGGATTGGCGTACTTTCAAACGATTTTTGCAGAATCTGTATGGACGAGGAGGAGGAAGAAACGATTCCTCACCTTCTCTGTACATGATCTGCTCTTTCCCACAGACGTAGGCTACACTTAGGAGTCTACTTCTTTAACGATCCTAGTGATCTGGCAAACACTAACATTTATAGTCTCGCACGCTTCGTCAGGAGCTCTTAGTGCTTTAACGATTAAGAAAGGAGTTTTTAAGATTCATGTGGTATCACAACGGACCAAATTTGGTTTAAGTGTGTCAGTACTTAGTATTGACAGGTAGAAGTACCTAACCTAACCTAACCTCACGTACACCCCACCATGACCTATCTGCTCGCCGGGTGAAAGGCGAAAGCCAAGGAGACTGATCGCCAATTTACAACCAAGCCTTATTAACATTGTGTTGATTAAAAAAAAAAACATTTTGAATCAGAGTTACCATTGCCTAGTTGATGGAAATCGATATGGCATTTTCTTTGGTTTTTGCTATGTAACTTTCAGGATTTAAGCTTTTATAGAGCTTTTGGTAGCAAATATTTCTACTTTAGAGAAAAAGGTGTTGATGCTTGGTGTTTTTCTGTTTTAGGTTTTTCTTTTATGTATGGAAAAACAGTTACACATTAAAATGCGGTTATACAATTGTTGGCTATTGTCTTTTAGAGAGGTGTGGAAAAAGATAGTTTCAATTTATTTAGGTCATCATTGTTTTTGATTATAAAATAAACGTATATTAATAAATAGTTGGTTACTCTATCGAAATTTTTGTGAGATTTGCGGCAATTTTAAATACTGCAACCATGTAAGAGCTTTAAAATATTAATAGCTTATTGAATTCCATAATGGTCAGACTGAAAGGCAAATATCCTATCTTCCCTGTATTGTAATATAAATTGAACAGAGTATAGTTTTTGAGAAAATCAAAGCTCTCGAATCTATAATTTTGACTAAAAATTGACAAGAGCATTGAATATTGAAAATAAAAATATCATTATAATAACGTACAATTTTGAACAAAGTTGTTTTAATTTTTTTTGGATTTAATGATAGAAAATACAAGATTACGCCACTTTGATTTTTGCTTTTTGTTATTGTTATACCACGCATCGTGACGCAATTGGAGACAAAAAAAGATCAGAATTAATTTGCTATTAATTTTTAAGAGAGATATTATAGGTGCGTGAAAACTTAAAGTTAAAAACAATGGCGCAAAATTTTAAACGATTTAGTACGAAATTAATTTAATTTTTTTGTATGATAAAAATGCTCTAACATCATCAAATTTTATGCTAATATTTTTAAAAGTTTTAAATGCAATATTATTTGAACTATGTATTTAGAAGCACCATATTGCAAAATTGTAATAAAATTGGTCTCAACAAACTTATACGTGAATAACTAAAAAATCTTAAAATCGCTTTGGTTATAACGGGTACGAATTCTATTCAAAAGCGTAGGATACAGGTACCCATTTTAGATAAAAATTCAGATTTCACCTTTATGGCTCTATGACTTAAAAATAACCTGTATCAAATTTGAAGAAATTGTTCCACTCGTTTAGGCTCTAGCTCAAATTACAGTCGACGCACAGACCGACAGATAAAAATTAAATAAATAAATTGGGTAGCACGACAGCAGGTCCCATAGTGATTTACAGCTCTCAGGTCTCAACCATCCCTCTGTGCGTGTTATT
This sequence comes from Epistrophe grossulariae, assembly GCA_929447395.1. Classification (NCBI taxonomy): domain Eukaryota; kingdom Metazoa; phylum Arthropoda; class Insecta; order Diptera; family Syrphidae; genus Epistrophe; species Epistrophe grossulariae. The sequence goes on along the minus strand of OV839567.1, from coordinate 21,027,613 downwards.
GGCAGGAATAGGGGACCAACATTTTTTTGTCTGAATCTGAACGGCTAGAAGTACTTATTCATGATAAAAGATTTGTAAATTCTTCGCAAGAGGCAGTAGCCCGTGAAAAATATTTCTGTTTTTTTTCTGGGAATCGAACCCAAGACCTTCGACAGTCCTACGCACTAACCATTACGCTACGGGATATACTATACAGAACGACAGATGGTATGATGGAACCGGATTTGTCGGGATTTTCTATAATCGCAGTGTTAATTTTGATTAATTTTAAAAATATCGTATTTTTTTACAAGAAACCAATACTAGGCCTAAAGAGCAAGTCAACATTATTGCAAATTAAATGGTATTTGGTTGAGGCTCCTGCGAACCCGCTAACGTTTGGTCCACAAAACAAAGTACAGAAGAATTTCCCTATATCGACAAAAATCCATACAATATAGCATCCAATGGAAACCCTTTTCTGTTTTGTATATCGTCAATTTATTTATTTTTTGTCAAGCCTATGGGTTTTAAAATTGTAATTCGATTCGCTTTAACTGCTCAATTGCATCAATATAAATGTAAAACGAAATTCAATTACTTCTTCAAACTAAATACACAGTCTCGACAAAATTTCTCAATTGAATTAAAATCGTTTTAATGTCCAGTGACATGTGTGTGAAGTAAATTCTACTTTATACTGAACCTGCCACAACAATGGATCCATTTAATTTTATCCAAGTGCTCGCACCTTCCGTTCCGGCAGAGGAATAAAATTTATAAGTTGAACAAATAAAAAAATAAAAAAAAAAAGAAATACCACCTTGATTATTTTCTATCCCAGAGCCAGAGCTCAGGAGTAGGGATACATTTTACGATATACCTACATATAAACAAAAGACATAGAGTCAATTATTGGCTTTAAAGTGTCACTCTAGTACAGACTATATACATATATAGAGCTAGTAATTGACTGTCGTTCCTTCGACAACAGAACATGTATGTGGGCATTAACAAAAAATAAAAAAAAAGATACGCCACCATAGGCGTTGTGTCGGTGACGTTAGTACGTATCAGTGTAGAGAATTGAAACATTTTATAGCATTTACTACCAAAAACTGATTCATTTCCTTTAGGTTGATGATGATCATGATGATAGTTGCTCTGCTCCCTGAACAGTTCAACACTCACATCACTTGATTAGGGTTAGGTTTATCAAAACAATCATTATAGCGATATAAACGTTGTGGAAATTAATCTTTTTAATGTCAGTCTAAAATTAATAATGCTACAAAGCCCGTAAGGATTCGATTTTCAACAAATATATTATCTTTGTGGTACTAGGGCAAACCATAATATGTTTTTCAACAGTCATGCCAGATAGGATTTTTAAAACACGATTCCGATTCCAAAAAAAAATCGCCCAATTTTTTTACTGAAAGGAAATAAAAACCACCATATTTTGTTTGCATTTTTTTGGTATACACTTGCGATTTAAATTTCGACGACTAAAAATTCTTAGTCGCAACAAGATATAAACAAACACGCACTTGTGTTTTTCAATAACACGATTTTTTAGCAGTGTTGCTCCCCCCCAACTGGTTCAAACTGTAGCGTCGCAAATTTAAAATGTAGTATAGTGTCGATTATACTAAAAAACTTAAATTTTTAAGTCAAAAGTTTTAAGCGAAAACGAATAGTTTGTATTTCTATAATGTGTACCATAATGCAAATCGAGTCAAAAAATGTAGGTACTAAAAGTTTTCTGAGCCAATTAAAATTGTTTTTCAATATCTTTTGCAAGTTTCAAAATTATTTTTTTTACACAATGTACCTGCTATATCATTTTTAATGTTTTTAATTTCTGAAATTTTGAAATTGTAGTGTTTTACGAATATTTTGAGACTGTACGTAGCAACTTTTTTTTGGAAAAAATATGTAGCAAAAAAGCTACAATTGTAGTAGGGGGCAACGTTGGTTTTTATTATTTATGCGACAGTTATTGTTATTGTTATTGTAAATTATTTCTTTGTACATAGCTAGATGCAAGCCAAGAAGGTAGATTGCTGTTGGAATTCAGTGAAATAAAAACTATAAACAAGTTGAATGTTTTTTTATGGAAAAAAGAAAGAAAGAAGGTTGCTCCCTCCTTGTTGACAATTTTTCTTAGTCATTGATGGTCGCAGGCCAAATATTTTTATTTGGGTTATGAATGTTTGGAGAAAAAAGGTATATGTAGGCAAGTATTGTAGTTTGTGGTTATAGTAAAAATAATATTTTCCCCCAATTAAAAATGCGCTTGGAATATTTCTCGACCAACCACCATGAATTTGTTATCACCATTATCACCACTAATATGGGAACACTCTTTTTCAGACAACGATTTTCAATGTTTACGGTTTTGAATTCTCTATTGGAAAGATTTATATTTAAGAATTAAGTTAAATCGTTTTAGAAAATTGACCTTAGAGAGAAACTAATTGCAATTTTCGTCAGAGTAATAAAATTTTATAACTGTAAATTCGTCACATGAATCTTTGAATAGAAACTAAAAACTAGAACCACAGATTAAATTGTATACCAATAACAAAATTCATCCGGAATTCATGATCCGGAGTGTATTTGTCCATTTATGCAATAACCCTGAGGGAGAAAAGCTTTTGTCGTCATTTAGCCTTCATTCTGACAACCAAAATCGTGCGTTCTTTCGTATGCGTATATGCAAAACATTGCGTTCTGTATATAGATGTTTTATGGCAAAACGAAAGACATACATACATACATATCTCTATGGGTGGCTTATAGAGATTTCACAATAACATTACGTTTAACAATATAAGGATGTATGTAGTGCACCTAGTGCAGAGGGAAATATACGAAGAGATATTGCACAAACTCTCAAAACATAATAACTATAACAGCAACCATGATGGCTCTTGCTAACATGGACACATTGTATGGAAAATATATTTATGTACAGAGCTTGTAAGAGGGAATTTGCCTAGAAGGTAGGCAATGGACAAACATAGAACTGGACATGAGTTTGGACATGTGTTAGATCAATTTTAGACGAGGATTTGCATATATGTACATATATGTTATATCATTTGGCTAAAAAATTAAAAATTTTATTCATATTAGTTTATTTGTATCAGACATGATGTTATTAAAGAAGTACAATATGTAAAAACGTCAAATTTTACCAGAAACACAAAAAAGATGACGTTTTTTGTTTGAATATTTGTTGGTTTGACCTTGGAGTTTTGAATTACAAAAACTTCTGTATTGCTCAAAACCGAGTTAACTCTTAAAAACTCTTTTTTTCCGTCAATTTAGATCGCGAGTAAGTTCCGAGTTAACTCATCGATTAAGCGTCTGGATTAACTGAATACATATTTTTGTACGATAGATGTGTGTCAAAAAACTATGGGAATCACCCTTCAATACTGTCGCATAGTATTGTGTCGTCCTCTCTATTTCGGTAATGAATGTGCATTTCAAGAGTGTCGCACCTAAAAATTAGTAAATACTAAACTGTAAAACTGCTTTTAAGTTCACACGGGTTCAATTTAGTTGCAGGATCTACTAAATCTCCCTTAAAATTAAGTTTAAATTTAAGTTTGTTTGTTTAATCAATCATTAACTGAGGCACTGAAAAACTGTCCCGTAGGTATTGAAAAGGAATTTTAATGGTATTGTATTTTTTTTAATTCAATATCTAGAAAACGGGTTGATAAATTAATTTTTAAAATCAAAATACTTATACTAAGGGATAGTTTTTCAGAGCCTGGAAACAAATTGAACCCAAGTTAACTCAAAAATAGTTTTTCAGTGTAGGATTAACTCTATACTTTCAGTTGTCGAATTACACTTATCGAAAGAGAGATAGAGTGCGGCACTATGCGGCAGTATGGAAAAAGACTATTCCATAGTGTCGTAAAAGAATGCATTCTTTTGTGAATGCAGTATTTAAAAATCATTTATTTATTTCAACTAGAAGATTGCATTCAATGACTTCACTTTGAGACTTCAGACTTTATATAATGCAATCAACATTCACTTGAATCAAAAAGATTGCAATCATTTGTATTCCCATTCTTTTTACAGCAATCAATTGAATGCAATCTTTTGGGAATTCATGCATTCTTTGCATTCATTTACATTCTTTGCTTCATTTGCATTCTTTTTTTTTTAGTCGGCTTTTTTGATCACAATGGATATGTCAATGAAACAATTAAGTTAACATTAGATTTTCCAACGCACTTTTCGCAGGGGTTGCTACCTTCTTAGGGGTAACTTTATTACACAGAAAAACCAAACCTAACAATTTTTTTTTTATTGAAAAAACAATAACTGTTATTCAGTTAAAGAGTCAACAAAGAGTCAACAATAAAATACGTATTAATGTTGTTTGTCCTTTTATTTGTATTATGAGTGAGAAAATGAATTGTCAATGATAGAATTTAATTTTATTTCCGGACACTTGGCGGCTTTGAGAAAATAGTTTTAAGACAACTGAATAACAAACCAATGATCATTTTCAACCCACAAAACTTTTTGTGAGGATATGAAATGCAGATTCTAAAGTAGTATTGTCTGCAAATAAAATCAAATCGACTAAAGGGCCAAGACGAATTTAATAATATCTATAAACTCAATATGCAAAGTGACAGCCAGTGACTGGCAGTTCATCGATTAGAAAAAATGTATCTTAAAAGGAGCTGAAACATGTATGATGTAACAAAGATTTAAAATGCATGTTGTGAGTAAATTGGTAATAACAGGAATTTATTTATAAGAAAGTCGTTTTATTTTTTGAGTTAGGATATTTTCTGTATATCGGCTAGGCAAGTAAAAGGATTTATATGAGAAATATATTTTTTCTTTAAAAAATAATAATATTCTTTTTCTCTTTTTTTCAATATAGGAATAAATCATCCATATGTTATTGGATTTTAATAATGACTCTGGGTCCAAGTCACATAAAAGTTGTATTAAATTTGATTTAGAATATACCTATGATACATGGTGAGACAAAAAGTAACGACATTAATTGGCTATAAGTGAAATTCAATAACATATTGATGATTATTAATAATTTTAGCATACTTTAAAAATTTGTATAATACAAAAATTCTGATTCTCACATACACTCAATCATATATCAAAATTAAAAAGATTTCCTTCTTAAATGAAGAAAATAATATTTAAAAAAAAAATAATTAAAATATAATAGGTAAGCGAAAAATTCCCAATCTTTCGAAATCGTAACAAAACAGCGAACGAACGAAATGCCATTCACTTTTTTTATAATTTATATAAATAATTTTAGATATATTTATATAACTTTACACACCAAATTAGAAAAAGGCAAATATTTTAAATTATAAACACGACATTTTAGATATTAATATTTTGATAGAAAAATAAAAAAATTATTTATCTCAGATTTTAACTTAAAGTTTTATTATTTTTAATCATTTTGTCACTACATATTTTTTATTTTAATCATTTATTTTGTTTGTTAATTCACAAAATAAATAAAATGTTAATGGAAAATCAAAGTATTTGCTTTTTTCTTTGAAATAAAATACACAAACCACAAATAACATTACGTTACCAAATATTATAACTAAAATAATATACACTGTTAAGCATATTTTATTTCCAGAAAACAAACATAAGAAAAAAATATTTATTTATTTTCTTGTTTGTTTTTTATTTTTAAAGTTCAAACACAAACAATCAATAAAACAAACACAAACTAAACAAACAAAAAATAATTTTTTTTGTAGATTTTGTTGGCCAAGATGGATCGTCGTGTGCATTTTGAATGAACTCACCATCATGAAGCGGATCTATTGTGTGAATCATAAGCTGCAATAGGCCATGACGAAATTTTGCACCAGTCTGTGTAGTTCCACTACTGCTATTACCTGTCGCTCCACTACTCGAGCCAGCTGGCCCAGATCGGGTTTCCGATGCTGCCCGCGACGTCACCGAACCACCCGGTTGTGTTGCCATTGAGGTTTCTGATGAATTCGCCGCATTGCCCTGAGAGGGGAAATAGAAATTCATAGTACATATTAAGATTTTGAAGGGAAAGTTTTTGATTAAAAAAAAAGAACAGAGAGAAACTAGAATTTTTTGCTTAAGTTTCTTTTTGAATTTTGTATAAAACGAATTAAAGAAAATAATAATTAATTTTTTTTTATAAAAAAAAAAAAAGAAATATAAAAACAATAATACAAATTACATATTATTTACTTTTAATTAAATTTTGTGATTTATTAGTTAATTATTTTTGTGAAACGCAAATAGTGTCAAATTGTTATTTTTTTTAAAAAGCGTTGCCAGATAGATACAAAGCATAAATACAAGTTTAAATTTTATTTTAATATTTCAAAAAATAAAAAAAAAAACAAAAAGAACTAAAATTTAAATTTAAAAAAATCAATAAAATTCGTATATTATTTCTTATTTTGTTTAAATAAAATATTATGTTCTTATTAATAAATATTTAGTTTTGTTTCTTTTCTTTTATCATATTCAATTAAGCGCAGTGGGAAGTTTTTAGTAAAATATAAAATTAAATAAACTAAATAACGAACAGTTAATTTTAATCTTTTTTTTTAAAGATATATAAATAAAATCTTTAGAACCAGGAACATTGATGAAGAAATTATAGAAAAATGGTATTAGAATCTTTTTTAATATAGGGTTATAGTTTGAGTTTTGAAGTTTTTGAAAAAAATAAACTTAACATAATAGTTTTAAAAAATGATGAAAATTTATATTTTTTTTAATTTTTGTTTGTTTTTATATAGATGGGAATGATGCAACATCAAAGAAAATTCATATAACAAAAACGCATGCTTCTAAAATTTAATATAAAACAGGACTAACAAAAATTGTTTAAATATATATAAAATATCTAAATATTTAACTCTGTTTTAGAAAATAACCTGTCTTTACTTAGTGTCCTCTTGTATTTGTTGTGTCCTCCTTTAAGTGATTTTACAAATGAGATTATTATTTCTTAGAAATGTTAACTTCTTGAAATATATTTTTTTTATTGTTGTTGTTTTGAAGGAGAAAGCGTTAAAAAAATTGAGACATTTATTTAAGTGTTCATTGTGCATGGTTATATAATTGATATTTAATGTGTAAATTGTTATATTTATAAAAATAAATTAAATAAAAAATTATGTGTAAAAATACATGTAAAATAAAATAAAGCTTGCATAGCTAGTGGTGCAAAAAAATTCTGTGCTGTGTAAATTTGCATTTGCATTGAATTTGATGCGTTTTTTTTTTTTTGGCAAATGCTATGCAATCATTCGAATCTGTGTGTTGAAATTAATGCTGTTTGAAAACTTCCGATTATTGCTTTTTTATATCAGATATTTAAAAATAATGGTCTAGATCTATATTTTCTCCAACCGGTGTACAGTTATTTAGCACAACTGTTGTTTATTATATTTATTGGCCGAATTGCGTGTTGAGATTTGAATTTTGCAAATGCTTGAAAAATCATCCTAAATATTGCTTGCTATACAACTGTCATAAATACTCCCACACTCATGTTTTTTAATATATTTATTGTAAGAACAAATCCATTTTTCCAATAAATTTGAATAAGTACTATTTACTCAAATATGTAATTACAAAAATAAATAAATACAAAAATGTAATGTTTTTTTGTATTTTTGTTTTAGATTGAACATTCATTTTCTATTAGCCTATAGACTTTTTCTTGGCTATCAAAAGATATCACAAGTTCTACAAGCCATTACAAATTTTGTATCTCTAGTTCTTATTAAAAAAGTTTGAAGTTTCATAACACTTTCTTCAAAAATAAAGGTTTTGAAAGGACTAAATACCTCACTATTTTCACAAAAATTAGAAGGCCTTATAAATCATCTTAATATAAACGTTTGACTTAAAATCGATTAAATCATTAAATTACAAAAAAATATCAAATTTGGATTACAAGAACTCGAGAAGAATACAATGAAGCTAAAAATTAAGAAAATATTTCAAAAAAATCCTAAAGATCGAAATTTTCAAAAATTTTAAATGCAGTATTGTTTGAATTATTAATTTGCATCAAATTGTAAAATTATAACGTAATCAGTCAAGTTAAAGATCTTTAGGTGCATACATAAAAATAAAGAAAATTTATCACTCTTTTAGGCTATAGCTTAAATTACAGTGGACAAAGCACGCACAAAGTTAAGGTGTTTAAAATCAGATAAAATTGCAAGTTAAAATCGCGATGCCTGTGCGTTTTATATCAAACACGGTCGTCCAATAAAACACACCTTATACATTTAATAAGAGTTTTTTTTAAAGTCTATAAGAAAGATACGAATATACTTTTCTTATTCAAGAAAATCAATTTCAATTTTTTGTACCTAGTAAAAAGATATAAAAGTGTTCATTTAAAAAAATATTACCCAAACAAATTTTTTCTCAAATTAAACTGCTCAAAAAAAGTCCTAGTAATTTAAAAACTTCTATTTATTTATAAGAACCAAAGCCTTATGCCCCAAGAAACAATAATCCTGCTTTTTTTCTTCATCATCATCATATAATATTATTAATTTGCAAGAAAAGTATATCCAGAACTCAGATTAAGGAACCTCATTTATTTCATATTTTTACATATTTTTTTTTTTAGATTTTCAAATTGAGAAAACTTTTTACCATCTGCTACGTTTTCTGTGCTATTTTTCCATTTATTTAATTAAAAGATGAAAGAATATTTTAAAAGCAAAAGAATAAATAGAAAAAAAATGGTAAATTAAATCCAAGAAAATGCAGCAAACCATTAAAATAAGTAAAAGAAATATATGCACACATATATATGTATATAATATACAGAATATACTTAAGAATCCTACTGAATACTGACTGAATTGAATTCCATAGGATGTGATTTAAAAGTTTAAGTTAGTTACGGAAGAAAAAACAAATCTTGAAATCTTTCGTCATAATTACATACCTACAACATAGCAAGACAATTTTTCCACAAGACGAAATACGATGTTAAAGTATTCAGATTCATTTGTTTCAATTTTGTTTTAGAATAAAATGACTGAAGAATTGGTAATACATATTTGTAAATACGACAATATTTCCATAGTTTATTTTCTTACTTTTATCATTTAAATTTTTGATGAGATATTATGCAGCAGCTGATTGAAGATGGAAATGCATCCATCTAAAACCAAATCTGTTTTTTTATGATTATTTTGTGCGACAAATTTTTTTTTCTGTTTTATTGAAGAAAAATAATTTTCAAATTAGAAATTTTATTTCAAAATCTTATCATAAACATTGTTTTGAGAGAAATTAAGTATTTGAAGTTCATTTAAAAAAAAGAAATATCCAGCCTTAAACAATGATCAATCAAGCTTCAACGACTTCCGACTTCACACGGAATTTATCTTCAATTTTATAATGTGTAAATAAAACTTATAGTGGCTTCAAAAAACCCTTTACAGTTAATACTTTGGAACGCTCCCATAATTTGTATTCACAAATGTAGCAGATTAAGATTGTAACGCCATCTTATGACAATCCCATTAACTTCGAGGATAAAATTAATCGATTATAAATTCTGTAGAATTTTTTCTTTCTCATACAAAATGGAGTTTCAGAAAGCGCCACCATCAACCCCTGAAAGTATGCAATTTCGATTTTCCTACTTTTCCGGTCGAAATTTACAATTTTCGACTTCGTTCAATTTTCGACCTGGCCCAAAACGATCCAACAAAAAAATCCACATGGTAATCGAACGATGTTAAGCCGGATATGCGCAGTCCTACCATAGGCCTTAACAAAGATTTTAAAGTTTCGGAACGAGTCAGTATTCCTCTTGAAGTTGTGAAGGGCAACTTATTCCCAATCTTTCATTTTAAGAAACTGCATCATTTCAAGAAAAATTGGGTTAACCTTTATAGTAAATTACGAATAAATGAATTAATATGCAGACCCCGGCAAAACAGGTTTGCTGCAACCTGCTCTGTTCAGTAGGCATCCCTCACAATCCTCACTGTCGTATAGTTATGGGGACTGGCATAAAAAGGAAATAGTCGTTCATTTCCTCTAGAAATGCTCCGCTCCTGCCATTTGGAAAACCATTTTTTGACGATCAAACCGAACTTTCCCAACTGAAGATCAAAAACTTAATCTCTTTTCGACTGCGACTAGGCGCACGATGATTTTCTGAAGTTTAAATAAATTCTTCGAACAAGCTCTGGTTTCATGTGCAGAGAGTGATCTCCATTGCGGACCTCATGTCATGCGGAGTGAGCAGACTTTAAAGCCCAGTGGAATTTAATATTTGAACTTGTAACACTTTTCAACTACAAATCAAACGAGTAATCGTATCAAAACAGCGCAATCCAGCGCTTATTGGGTAATGTCACAAAAAAAGGTGCTCCTGGCCGCCATTTCTACCTACCTTATATCTATTAACTCTGAAGTAAAAACTAAAGTTGAATATCTTTAACAAAAAACTAATTTTATTGACTCTTAAAAAACGTTTGCCTTAATTGTTTGCAAATTTACAGAAAGTTCAAAGGATAAAATATTTTAATAGTTGAAGATTGTGAAGTTTTTAATAACTATAAAAAGACGATCAAAATTTGTTCATATATGTTGTCGTAATAAATAAGATTATTTTATCCAGAAAAATAATTTGATTTGTTTGTTTTTGTTTTACATTTAAGTTGAAAATTATGTATACAGGGTGTCAAGCGGGTAACGGGTGATAGAGTAGGTTGTACCTGTTCTGGAAAAAACAAGAACAAAAATCTATCTCGCTTGGTTAAGTAATAATAGCAATATTTAGAAAAATAGTGAAAATCGATACCCTAGACCACATTTTTAAGTACTGTGGTCACAAATTTCCGAATTTTGAAGTGTTTATTTTTTGTACGTAATCCTAAATAACCATGCTATTGATTTCAATCACAAATTACAAAAATAAATATTGTAAGTTTCGTAAGAAAAATAAAGTTTGACTGAGTCATGTTTCAAAAAAAATTTGTAAGCGAACTTTGACACTTCATATTTTTAAAAAAATGTACTACACTACCTTGGCAAGTATTTTAAAAAAAATTGGCGCGTTTCATCAAAATGGTACAACACTTGCTACTTATTCATTCGTAAAAAATATTTTTCATTTTTTATATGCAAAAAACACCTCAGTTCACTTCAATCACTTTTACCCGAATAATGCTTTTTTGTACTCAAAAATCTATTTTAGCAAGGTGTACGTGACATAAACAGAGGCACTGGAATCAGACTCTGTTTGCCGTCAATAAGAGTGAGACAGATCTACATTACATAATATGATACGCCACGATCTACGTTCAGTACGCTATGTTCCTTGTTTTACTCGCAACATCTCACAATCGTGGGCTTTTGTTACTCTGGACTCGAATAGTGTTGTGAAAATTATGTTAGTTATTATCTAGTAACAGGTACTAAAAACTTCACAAATTTTTGCCAACATTGTTCAGCAAATATCAACACTGGGAGCGTATAGTTACGAGGGAGCAAACTTCGTATACACGTTGCATATGGTACGGGTCACGGGTGGTAGTTGTTTTGATTTAAAATTCGATGAGCAATGCTTTTCGGTATTCCAGTGGATCTTTCAATCGTACTGATCAAGCGCTGGGATCACATTCAATTCAATTTAATTTAAAACTACTTCGTTTTTATGTCCTTGGGGTCTCCCTTCTGCAGCGCCGCCATACGAGTACTATAGGCAATCGTCCTTGCGAGTATGATAGGTGTGCATAGATGAACACCCGGTGGCCATGGGTGACGCCCCACATTTGGGTACCTTTCGATCCACTGGAAGTTTTTAGTTCCTATTACTAGATAATAACTGACACAATTTTTACAACAATAATCGAGTCCAGGGTGTAAAACAAGGAACGTACCGTACCGAACGTAGATCGTAGCGTACCATATTATGTTATGTAGATCTGTCTCACTCTTATTGACGGCAAACAGTGTCTGATTCTAGTGCCTCTGTTTATGTCACGTACACCTTGCTAAAATAGATTTTTGAGTACAAAAAAGCATTATTCTGGTAAAAGTGATTGAAGTGAAGTGAGGTGTTTTTTGCAAATAAAAAATGAAAAATATTTTGTACGAATGAATAAGTAGCAAGCGTTGTACAATTTTGAAATCTTGATGAAACGCGCCAATTTTTTAAAAAACTTGCCAAGGTAGCGTAGTACATTTTTTTTAAATATGAAGTGTCAAAGTTCGTTTACAAATTTTTTTTGAAACATGACTCAGTCAAACTTTATTTTTCTTACGAAACTTACAATATTTATTTTTAAATTTGTGATTGAAATCAATAGCATGGTTATGATTTGTTGAAATGTATTTGAGAGGGGTAATTATTCCTGAAATTTTATGACAGCTGATTATATGACGGGTGGTGTTGAAGAGTCGGTACAGCAGTTTTCACCAGAGTTTTTCAAACCTCATCTACAGGGTGCTTCAAAGGTAGAACTATTTTTCCAGCAAGTGTTTTTTCCCAATCTAATAATTGGTTGAACAAAAAAAAAACGACAGGGCAGCGACGCATAGTCCCCTATTACACGATGAGTCTTTGCGTCTGACTCTTTTTTCGAATTTCCCTTTGAAAATCATCAAAATAAAGTTATATAAAAAGAAACGTCAAAAAGAGTCTCGGAAAACTTGGCCCACGACTCACAGGGCAACTGGTCTTCCGTCTCATCTTTTTAGGTGGATTAAATAAAAAAAATAAACACGTCAAAATTCGGAAATTTGTGACCACAGTACCTGAAAATGTGGTCTAGGGTATCGATTTTCACTATTTTTCTAAATATTGCTATTATTACTTAACCAAGCGAGATAGATTTTTTTTCTTATTTTTTCCAGAACAGGTACAACCTACCCTATCACCCGTTACCCGCTTGACTTTGAGTTACGGGACACCCTGTACTATATGCATAAAATTCAAAAACATATTCTAAAACTGTGAACATTTTGTAAATTACTAGAAAACCTCAACAAAAATAAACATTTGAATTTATCGTCTTAATTATTAACTCAAAGAAATTGTACAAATTCTGATATCTCTATATGCTAATTATTATCTTGCGAAAAGCAAATATTGTCAGCATAAAAATAAATGCTCCCATTGACCTTTATTTGCATATAGGTATGTATCTACATATGTAGGTATGTATGTGGTTTCTAAATTAAAAACAACAATTAAAAATTTAATTATAAACAATTTAAAAACAAAAACAACTAAAATATTAAAACGCTTTCACTTTAAATCACAAAGAAATCATTTCGGGAGAAATTATAAGTTTTCGTTTTCAGCATGTTTTTTCCTGCAAACATTATTAACAATAATTAAATAAGAAAATAAGAGGGTGCAAAAGAGTCAACAAAAAAAAAACAAACATATTTAATGAAATTCTCATTACTTTATGAAATGAAATTTCATTTTTGTATGTTGAATATGCACAGTCAAGACTCTCTTAATCGTATCATAATTAATGCTATTTTTCCACATAGTTTTAGTGTTGGATCTATCTACGGACCAAGAGTACTTTTACTTTTATTATTATTATTATATTATTATTAAAAGCTTTATTGATCCATTAAACAAAACATGAAATTAATTATTTTAAAAATTACAATAAATATATATATATACAATAAATATATATATATATATATATATATATATTAAAAATATGTGAAGTATATTATATTTCATATTATAAATATATTATATTTGGATTAAACCTCCCCCAAGGTTTTCCAATCTGCTTTGTTCGTTGCTGCTCCTTCCCATCTGTTGTTTTGCCGGACTATGTCATCTCTTTTACTTTTAGTACACATTAATTTTTTAAAAACTAAGTTTAAATATTTTTTGATAATCACAATGATTATATTTCAGTATCTGCAAAATACAGTATTTAAAATTCAAGAAATATGTTTGAATCTTATTTTCTCCTAAAGTCGATTTTATCGAAACGATCAAATTGAAGTAGGGACAGAATTACCGACGCTTCCCACGCAAAAAGGACTTTTCTTAATTTTTCTGTCTGTTTTTTCCTAAGTAATACTTTTTACATTATTATTAATTTAATTTATGTTGTCCATCTGCTTCAAAGACAAACAAACTAATCTAATTTCAAAATAACTTCTATTTAAAAATCTTTAGTAAAACTTTCGTCGAAAATATTATTCGGGTTAGCGAGACTCTAATGTTCTTTCATATACTTAAACATATGGGTGCCAGTGCCATATATGTATACCGAAGAAAGGAACAATAACGAACAAACGAACGACGCAAACAAGAACTTTTTAAAGTCTTATTCCACTCTATTTTTGTTGTTTCGCTATGTTGTTTTGTAGGAATGTGTAGGGGTTTGCCTTGTAAATATGTATAAATGTATTTGTAAAGTAATAATATATACGTATGTGCTTGAGTTTTATTTAATTGTGAGGAAAATCATTGTACAAAACGAATGTTAAGTAGCACTTTGTAAAATACTTACTCACTAACACGTTTTATATCTTTGTATTTATTTTTTTTTTAAGTTTTTGTTTTGTTGTTTTGAAATGTATTTTTGTTTTATTATTGTTTAGTTCATGGGTTGGAGAATTATTGTATAGTTAAGGTGTTTAATTTGAAGACAATGTAGGACAAAATATTTTAAATTCCAAAAGAGAGTTTTAGTTTAACCACTAACTTTTGAAAAGAATATGTCACAATGCTGTTTGTTTTAATTATTTTAATCATTTTTCTTTTTTACAATTTATGTTCAAAGGATTAGGACTTCGTTTAACATGTAAAACACATTGCGAGTGTTAGAAAAAAAAAATATCATTTAAAAGAAGGCATATTATTTTTGAATTTGAGTGCAAAATAGAGTAGAGGAATTCATTCCATATATTCGTGCAGTGTGGTTTGAGTGACGCAAAAGTTTGCATTATGGCTGTATCACCAATCATTTTTAAAGCCTCTTTCTTTATTCTGTTCAAAAAAATCAAGAGTTGATGGAGCAACTGCCAAAATATATGAGTTATATACTCAAGCTTTGCACGAATGGTATTCCATATAGGTAACAAATAAGAAGGGGAGACAAATTTTTAGTATTGTTGAAGGACGCCTACACTCTAACCTTTGCAGTGTTTTAAGCGACGTCGAACATATTGTGGTCATTCCACAGAATGTGGTTGTAGTATGAACGAGTACTTACAAATACCAAGAATGGAAAGTTGTTCAGTTTACTTGATTCAAGTGCCACTCACAGTAGAAGACCCCGTCAAAAGGCACCTATACCTTCATAGAGTTACCTGATAAGAGCTATGCAGTTTTTTAGGTAGTATTTAAACAAACAGTTGCCTAGCAATACGCGGTCAAGGCATAGGATTGCTTAAAAGGTTAATTTTTGGGTTAATTCAATTATCTGACCCAGCTCATTTTTTTCAAATTTTATTCAAATATTTATTAAAGCAGAATTTTTTGAAATTCAGAATATTAATTTTATTCAAAGATAAAGACTCACGGTCGTATTTATAAACGTTGTCTACCTTTGTGCAGCCGTCGAAGTAATAGATAAACATTTTTATTTGATGTTTAAGATCTATCTAACTTAGACAACGGACTCGGTTGTGTAAACTTGGCTAATGTAACATTTTATTTCATCAAATAAAGCATTTTTCCAAGTACTTCGAACTATTTTTACCATTTAGACACTATCTAACTAGTAAAAAAACTAAAAAATACGCCCTTGAGAATTTATTTTCTAAACCAACAATGGTATAGAGAGTATACATACAATAGATAGATCTAATAAATACAAGAAATTTATAGGCATACAAAACTTCTAGAAAATCTAAAACTCAATAGAAAAATTTGGAAGTCAAAAAATGAAAAATAGAAAATCAGGGTGATGTTTTATATAGAAAGAAAAACAGATAATAAACTAAAAGCTTAAACTTTTTCTTGGTTAGGGGAATTTTTGAAAAATATATATTTTTTTCATAAATTTTTGTTGGTTTTTAATTTTTTATTTTGAAATTTTTCAGTGCGTTATTCTGATAGTCTGAGAAAATGGGTTACAATTGTGTTATAACATCGAATTCAAAAGTCTTGCAGTTTTTTTCGTAGCCTGTGGTAGATGTGGGGGTTAGAAATTTAGATTTTTCCAATTATTTTGATGATCCGATAATCCTATACAGTCCAATATATTATTGTAAGTTATATTTATTTTGAAGATGAAACATTTCGTTGGAAAATAGTCACAGACGAACCACGTTGAAGAGAACAGGACACTATGTTTTGTTTATATTAAGGAGTTTTAGTTTTATTTTTTCCGAAAAATAAAATAATAAACAAATAATTTTTGTTATGTAACAGAGCTAAAAGGATCGTTTTATAATATTTCTAACAATATTTACTTTTTATTGTGTGATTAACACAACTGCATTTAGGTTGCCAAGCTTTGGCACCATCATATTAATATTAAAGGTTTGAATGAACAATTGTTAAACAATAAAAAACCTAAATTGGGATGGACCGATCACGTGAGTAGTGCATATGGCTATGAAGGGACTTGGTCTGGTTAGCCTCTCAGTCGTGGCAAAAAGTTTTTCTAAATAAAATTGAACAAATGACCAAGCACCAGAAAAAGGAGCCTGATGATCACCGTGACAGTCGTGAAATAGCTATAACTCAAGGCTCCAGCCTATAAAAACTTGGTGGTAGCTCAGTCAAGTGTTGTTGTTCATTCAAACCTTCAATATTTACTTTTATATTTTATTTAAGTTTTCATCGATTAATATGTATAGTTGAGTTCGTTTTCTTGAATAACATCCGTATTTTCAATTTAATCGAAAAAATGCCTAAGCCATTTATGGTAAGAAGAATTGCCTCAACTAAATTTTCGATATGATATTTTTTGATATTTTAAGTAGTCAACCGACCAATTTCAATTAATACAATTGTGATAAAAGAAAATATTTTACCTGAAATACATGTTAAAATATATTAAAAATATGAAAGAATATTATGTTTTCAATTTTGTTTGTTAACAATTAGAACACTGTTTTAATTTGCTAAAAACTAGTTCACTTTTTATTTCAAGAGGGAAACACTTAAAGAGGTCGAAAATTTGGATTTAAGCTTTCTATACTTACACTATGACATCAAAAAATGTTCATACCCAATGCTTTTTTTTATTTAACTATATGCCTGTAAGACATAAGGTCTTTTAATTGCAATTACACAGCACTAGTTAGAAGGAATAGAAGAATATGAAAGAATTTTTGCTGGCCCAGTGGCAGGGTTACCTCTGAATATTTTAAAGAGGAGTCAAAAAAGGAGTCCTGGGTGAAAAAAAAGAGTCCTCTATAAACTTCAAATAAAACACCAATAATTAGACATAAACTCTATAATTCAAAGAAGTTTAGTTTTCAACTTTATTAACATAAATCTTTTCTTTTATACAACATAAAAAAGTTCAAAAAAACCATTTTCCACACAAAAATGAACTTAAAAAATCGTATATTAATAGCCAAATTTTCAATAGTCAGTATAAGCAGTGAGTTAGTACTTTTGCTAGATTTAAAAGACTTGAAAAATTGGCAGTATTTCTGTTACAAAAGTGGTAAAAGAATAGAAAAATTCATTTTGACATTTTGTCTGTTTTTTTTTACAGAAATACTTCCATGCAGTAAAATAATAAAAGTAAAATGAAAAGTCAAATATTTACATTTGTAATCCACTTTTTATTCACTAATAATTCTCTTAAACCTTACTAATCTTAAATGATTTTTATTATTTAACGCGATGAAGTTAATTCTTAAATATCGACTGCCACTCTACTGCTACTTGTTCCGTCTGTCTGACTTATCAATCAAGTTACCCTTTTTCTTTCTCGTTCTGTCTCTGTCATTAGATACGTTTGTTTTATTGTCATTTGTTAGTTCGCCTAGACGTGATCATTTTATTGTGTCTGCTTGTTGCAACCAAAAAAGAAATAGTCTGTGTGTTTTACTGATGTGAATACTATATGGTATCTGTGAAAGATCCAAAACGTTAACTTTCACAGAATATTTAAAATGGCACCGTATAAGAATGGCATTATAAGAAAAGGGTTGAACGAATTCATTTCGAAAGCATAGGTGTATTCACTTTATATATTTTATTTGTTGGTTTACAAAAATTCCCCACTTAAGCTGAATCAAATTTAATTATTTTTCAAAAAGATGAGTCCTGGAATATGACTCTAAAGAGTCGTCCCGAAGGTAATACTACGTTTTCACCAAAAGTTAATCTCGTTAAGATTTAATAAATCCTAGGAAGTGTTTTCAACGCACAAAAAGATTAAAAAGGAGATTAACTTTGACGGTACCTTTAAAATTGCATATATTGTTTCATTTTTTCTTCTCAAGTGGAAGTTCGATTTGTATCATATGATGAAAAAAAAATAGATTCTGGAAAATGTTCTCTCGATTCTCGAATATTGTACTGAATATTGCGATAGGGGAATAGGTGTGCTAGATTTGTAAAATTATTGGCTCTATGAAGATTTAACAAGATTAATTTCTAATCTTCTTGATTTAAAGATTAAATCTTTGAAATTTGAAGGTGATTTAGGGTAAACCTAACTAAATCGCGGTTTAGCGTTCGGTAAAAACGTAGAAATGAAAAATGAAAAGGGAACGGTAAGAATGACGTTTTAAGAAAAAAGTTGAACGAATTCGTTTCCAAAGTATTCAATTGTATATTTTTTTGCTACATTTATAAAAAAGAGTCCAAATTTTAAAAAGGAGTCAAATTTCAAAAAGATGAGTCCTGGAGTCCCAGCGTTAAAAAAAGAGTCAAAGTGACTCTAAAGAGTCCCGAAGGTAACACTGCCCAGTGGACTGAGAATTATCGGTTGAAACTTGAAACTGAGTTATATATAGAAAAGAATGCTGCCTAGAGTGCGGGGCTCCAACCAACACCTATAAGCGAGAAGTCTAGCACTACATCCACTGCGCCATTGCCACCCGCACTAACACTTATAATAATCTAACTAAATTATAGGTACTGCTCTATAAACTGCAATTAAGTTGGTGAAGATCGTGTAAAAAGTACAGCTACGTATGATACATCAAAATAATTGTTATCGTTTGTTAAAATTCCAAATTAATATTTATGTCAAATATTATAAGGTAATTGTGATTGATTTTGTTTGATTTGACCTGTTAACATTTCAATAATGATTTTAAAGAATATAACTGAAAATTCTAGATTCAATGTCAATAATGCAAAACATTTCATTGATGTTATTTCACCATTGACCATAGAAGCTGATGAAGTTTTGGTGTCATTTGACGTTGTTTCCTTGTTCACAAATGTTCCAGTTCATATGATAATTGAAATAGTTGAGAAGAAGTGGAATGAAATAAAACAACATACCAAAATAAAAAAGTCTCTGTTCATGGAAATGCTGCGCTTTTGCATTATCGACAACAACTATCTAGAATTTGAAACTACCATTTACCAACAGAAACAAGGGGTACCTATGGGTAGCCCAATATCACCAATACTGGCGGACATAGCAATGGAGGCCTTGCTAGAAGATGTAATTGGCAAACTAACACCAAAACCAAAAATTGTCACAAAATACGTCGACGATTTTTTTGCTATTGTGAAATCTGATAGCATTTCTACCACTCTAGATGCTCTGAATTCATTCCATAGGCGGATCCAATTCACGGTAGAAGTTGAGAAAGAAGAAGAATCCATACCTGGATGTGAAGGCTATTAGGAGTAATGGAAAAATTATTTTTGATTGGTTCAAGAAACCCACTTCTTCTGGGCGTATAATAAACTTCCACTCAAAACAAACAAAACAAATCAAATTCAACACTGCCCAAAATATCATCAACAGAGTGTTGGACTGCAGTCACATTAATTTTCGGAAAAAAAACATCAACATTATTAAGAACACCCTGTGCTCCAACTCCTTCCCCACGCATGTCATCAACAAACTGATAAGCAACTATTCACATAAAAACAACTGCAATGATACCCCCGCAAACGATCAACAACCTTTATTTTACCGAAGTGCTCTATATATTCCATCTCTCTCCACCCGCATGATAGCTGCGCCTATACGAAACAAAGAGATGACGAGGATAGCGTTTAGATCAGCTAAAACTCTCAAGTCTTTGTTATTTACAAATACAAAGGCAAAAATACAAAAATTGGATAAGTCTGACATTGTCTACAGCATCAATTGTTTGGGTAGTAGAGAGGTGAACTGTCCATCTGTGTATATAGGCACTTCCAAACAAAAGCTCCGCAATCGTCTCTCAGGCTATCGTTCTGATATCAACAACGGTGGGTCTCAGAAAACTTCACTTGCGCTCCATTGTATAGAGAATGACCACAAGCCTGATCTAGACAATGTGAAAATATTGGAAGTGGAGAGACACCAAAACAAGAGAATGTTGCTGGAAATGCTACACATTAACAACACGGAGAGTGCAATAAATAGGAGATCTGATTGCGATAATCTGAGTAGTATGTATAGTCAGCTGTTAATAAAAAGAAAAAATACGAAAAAATAAAAAACAGTAGTAACAAAAATAAAACTACCGACAGTAGTGAAAAATTTAAAAAGTTTTCTCAGTATAAAATGTAATTTATTTAATTATATGTTTTTAATGTTCTCATTGTTTCATATATAAAATTTATTATTTTTATAGTATTTTTTCAAACGTTTTGAACCAAAACTGTGTAAATGCTGTGAAATTAATTCAATTATTTGCTGTTGTAAGTGTAATTGACATTTGTATAATTATTTTATACATGAATTTATGTTTGTTGTTTAATTTCATTTAATAATAAAGGCCTGATGAAGAGTGTATTCATGTTCGAAACGTTACATATCATATAAAACTGTGTTTTATTGACCTGGAGCCTGCTACAAGATTTTCAATTTGTATACAACTGAAGAGGTCACAAATAAATTCATATAATAATAATGATTTTCTGCATTCAGTGGTAGGGGAAATTGGGTACAAAAGTAACATATTCGTGCCAGAATTTGGTAATCGCTTAGCATTACAATATAGTTCATCAAACAGAAAAACTTATTTTGGTTCAATATACATAATAACGTGATAAATATAAGAGTACTTTTTAATTTTCAATCTAATGAGGCCAGACTTCGAACTATATGACCAGACCACACTTTAGAAATTTTATTTTGAAGATTCATGATTTCCTATTGCCATTTATTCATAAAATGAACTGTAGCATTAATTTCAGCGATGAATAAACCAAAAATAATAATGCTACTTTTAAAATTTGTAAAAAAACAGGCTTGGTCCCTTTGAAAAAAGTTGAATTTTTTTAAATAGAATTTTCGTTGCATATGCTATCAAACCTCTAATATTTTAGCACCTTACAATCAAAATTCTGAAAATAATGTAGCAGGTTCTTGGAAAAATAAAATTTTTCATTACTTCACTGATTACCTACCTCGAAACTAGTTTATTGCATTATCAACTATCACTAATTAAAATAACATAATAAATCAAATTCCTTATACTTATCATGTTATTATTTAACTTTTAAATTCTTGTTCAAAATGTAATAAATCGTAAGATAAGGCAATTCAAAGGCGGCAATAAAATTGTTCAAACTTTTAAAAATATGGTTTGGAAAAAAAATATCTACAATAGAAAAATAGTACAAATTTAATTGAATTCTTTGAGTTTATCAGGCATCACTTAATAAATTCTCAATGTTGAACTAAGTCAACCAATTATTCATTATTTTTTGCCATATACATGGACTGTCAAAGTACTACATTAAATTCAGATATACCTATATGACTTGTGTGCTTTTGGAAATAGTCAGCTACTAATTATTTATATTTTTAACCCCAAGGTGGAAATAAATGTTAATATTCGAAAAAATAGGTATACACTTGTCTTCAATTATGTTCATATAATTTCTCGAAAACCTATAATTAAGTACCTTGTTGAAATTTCCAAGGTTAGTAAATGGCACAAAATTATTCTTGTGCAGCATGAATAAATTAATCTGCCTATCATACTTGACCACATTTCTAAAATGTAGGCAGATATAAAACTATAGGAATTGGTATGAATATTCAATAAACTCCTTTATACATATATACCCGTCGTAATTCCTTAAATTAAATCACTATAGCATCAGAGGCAGAGTTACAGAGAGCTAGTGCTCTATCTTCCTATAGACATAGGTTTAGGTATATAAAGTCCCCATATACTACAAATCATTCACAGACCATCTTTAGAAAATAAACCTCCCAATCACAAATCACATTGAAAGAGAGAAGCTCCTAGATGTCAGATCCAATTAATTATTCAACATTCCTGCACAAGCACAGAACTGCACACATATGAATATAAGGCAGAAGGTGCATTCTAGATAAATTCGAATTTATCACCATCATCCTTTTAGAGGGATCAATATTCAACATGCATGCACCTGGTTGATTTAAATTTAAATGTGTATCTAACTTGCGCGCCCGCTTCAGATCGAGCTCTCAATACCTTCGTCAAGAAGAACGAACTTGTTGAGATGATAACGTTATGTATATATATATATATACGTAATGGAGAATGAATAACTTTTCATACCTATAACGTGTACCTACGACAAAAGTTTCTCAATTCGTGCGCCAAAACGAAAGTTTTATACACAATTAAAGTTCACTCCTTAATAGTGGTGGTGGCGACCGACGACGCAGTAGGTGTTCGCGTAGTCGAAGAAAAATCCTTCAAACATCAATGTTCTAATTAAGTCACCTTCAGATAGTTTCCTCGATGCAAATGCAAACCCCGTCAACCTCTCTAAAGCAAACTTTTAAAACAAAAATGCCACCAAGGCTATAAAGAGCCCACTTGACACACCCACAAGGACGAGCAATTCATTGAAATGACGGTCACCATGGAGACAACAAGTGCATTGTGTGCCCCTATCGGAAACTGATACCGACACAAAATAGTCGGTCAGGTTAGCATGTATGTATGTATGAATGTATATAATTTCCCCCCAAAGGACCTTCACCGTTATATTAATATGGTGGTGGCCGAACAACTGCGAACAAAATGAAAATTTTATTCAACTGTAAACCAGTGATAACGGTAAATATGCGACCATTTTAAAAGATAGCGAGTGAGCGACAAATTTTTGATTATATGTAAATTAAAATCACAAATCAACGTTTACAAGTCCACAGGACATGAATAACCGAAGCCAAAACCTAACCAAACCCAGCACAACATCAATCTTAATCGACCAAAAGGAAGAGTCAATAAATTTGTGTAAAGCACAATCCTCGAACAAAGGCTTTGTATAAAATTGATGATTTAAATCCGAAAGTCAGACGAAACAAAACGAAACGAAGTTAAGTTTGAAAGACACAATTTATCGTTGAGAAGTCCTTAATTAAAATGAACTCTCTTGCAGGGTTGCAGTCTAGTTGACGTTTGAGGGTTCAAACAGCAGGAAAGTTTAAATATGTCGAGTTGATAACTATACTGACGGAGAGATTGAAACGACAGGCTAAATTATTTAAATAATTAAGTGTACAGACGTCACAGTGTTCAAGATTCAGGGTGAATTGTGATGGGGTTGTGAGGTTGATATGGTTCTATGCTATTTGGCACAATGGCTTCAGGACCATGTAGTTAAATAGAACATACACATTCTATTAATGTTCGATAATTTATGGATTGTTGAGATTTTTCATTAAACTGGACTCATGTGGGGAATTTCCTGCTGTTATTTTATATTAAGTAAGCTGACTGTTTATAATTGCGATATGTTCTACAAGATTTTTGAGAATTTGTATTTTTCTCAATAAACAAATATTTTTAAATTGTAATGCAGATATTTCGTAGCGGTTGAAGCAAAAGCACCTACAGCAATACCAACTGTAATCTTAATAAGATTTGATCAATTGCTTATATACCAACTGCAAATTTTGAACACAGTTTACCGGGCAACTAAGTTTATCTTTCTATGCACAAATTAAGGAATGTCATTTAAAATTCTTCGGATTCTAGAGACATTTGTATGAGAACAACCAAGCGGCAGGATGGGATGGAGATACCATGTCAGACTGGTTTAGAACGTCTTCTGGAGTTAAACAAGGCTGCCAGCTAAGCCCTGTTTTGTTCGACATCTTTTTGGATGATCTTCTCACGAACTTGCCTGGAGGCTCACCACGGATTTATGGAGAAAACAGCAGGTTCAACAAGTAGATTGATTTACAGTCAACTGAACCATAGTTTAAATGAGCTTCAATGACTTCAATGACTTCAATGAGAGCTTTAGTATTTATCAAATAAACACGAAATTCAAGGCAAGAGATGAATTGTTGCCTCTGAATTTCGGGCCGTACAGGGAGATCTTCCATCAAATTGAGAGAAAAAGAGGACATCTACCACTTTTTGGCAAAATGCCAATTTTCCTAGAAATTGGAATATATCGCTTTACTTACTTATGTACACGCGCTAGAAGTAAAACTTCTTTCACGACAACAGGGCAAGTATTTTTCAAGTCCTACCACTCAGAGCACCCGATTTGAAACTCAGAACCGTGTTTATAATCCATACCACTTAAATTGTTTTCAAATGAAAGCGCTTTGTATACAACACTTGCATGAATTTTATTGTATTTCTTCTTAAAATCAAATACCTCATAATTTCGTATACTTGTAATATTTTCATTTGGGATAGATACTTTTTATTTATAGCTCTTTCGCACGTCCGTATTTCGATGTATATCTGACTCGCTTTACTTTTCTTCAAAACTGCAGATGAAGATCAATGGGGGCGTTCAATGCAAACCGGCTGTCATCTGAATTTTCAGATTTCTGAATTTTTTTCGTTGAACGCCAAAAAAAACTGAAATTTCAGTCAAAAGCCATTGTGGCAAATTCTTGCATTTATCTGTAGAATTTACATTGAAGCGAAATAAAATAGAACTTTAATTATATTCGTAAATTAAACATTGAGCGTGAATAGTTGTAAAAATGAAATTATATGTAACTAAATCAGCAAAAGGTTTCATTTATTTCATTAAAACACTAGTGGAGCAAATTATTTATTTTCTTCAAATATTTGTTTGATATGTATGGCCAACAAAATATAGCAAAACTATCCAATATTCTTGTATAACAAACAATGTTCCACAATAATCGTATGGAGAATTCTGAGAACAATTTTGTAGATATCAATAGTCAATCTTTTTATTTAAAAACACACTAAACAATAGACAAAAAGTTCGTTTATTTAAATAAGTACTGAATTACCATGATAAAAACTTTAAAAATCAACCACCACCCAGAGCGAAAATTATAAAGTTCAACTTTATGTGTAGTAGTAGTAGCTGATTTGACACTTCCCCCACCACAAACAACTTTTATTTGAATTTTTTTTGACTAAAAGTCACAAAAAGTCATCTAACTTTTTATGACAGCTGG
Source organism: Epistrophe grossulariae (assembly GCA_929447395.1). Lineage (NCBI taxonomy): Eukaryota > Metazoa > Arthropoda > Insecta > Diptera > Syrphidae > Epistrophe > Epistrophe grossulariae. Next base: position 21,002,066 of record OV839567.1, on the reverse strand, counting down.
CCAATAAGAAGCTCCAAAAATTCAGAAATTCTGAAAATTCAGATGTTTTTGCCATCCTTGAACGCCCCCAATGTAAGTCCACCATCACAAAATGGAAATTTTATAGAAAGACTTAAACGAAGGCAAACATGCCATAATAAAGATGAACATGTTCGTCTTCACTATAATCTTCATCTGCATTTCTCAAGCTTCCTATAATCTTCATATCATGAAGATCTCTTCATTTTGGTCTTCTCTCTCTATTCAACAAATGTAAATTTTATATCTTACATCCCTTTTTTTTGCGGAATTCCGCATGAAGATGAATGTAAATCCACCATCATTCAAAGTCACATCTCTTTGTTTTATTAAATTTTATTTTATTTCACAATTACAATCGCCTTCTTCCATTGTTTGCTGCAAGGAATTACTAATTGCAGCAAAAACATCATCTTCATCACTCCTTTCCTCGGCAGTGCAGGGCTCTTTTCTCTTTACTCATTTCTCGTGAAAAGAAAAGAGAACACTATACTGCGAATCACTGCGGATCCAGTAGCCGTGTTTTTTTGCAAGCCCGGGGGGAATTGGATGAAAAAAACGACGTTGGTGCTAAACAATTAACATGTTAAATGCAACAACAACTAATCCCAGAGAATTCTCGGGGTTTAACTTAAGCGCACAGAAAAACTGTGTTACCGGCATGAATTACATACATGTTGTCGATAGTTTGTATGAAAACTCCATGTTGTTTACTGTCATGGCGTCGCTAATCCCCGCTGTCGTTTTTTTCAACGAATTCCCCCCGGGCTTGCGAAAAACACGCCTAGTATTGCGGATGCCATAATCAGCATGAATATGTGCCCTTTCACACGAGGGGACTGAGTTGCTAGCAACTTTCAGTTTGATGCTGATTAAAGCAGGAAGTAAGAAGGGAAAACTAAATCTCCCCGGTCAACGATTTGGAGAGATTTTTTGACGTTCCTCTTCACACACACAGTAGTGTGTGTGTGTACAAGAGAAAGGAAACCGTCAAAAAAATTTCCAGCAACTTGATGCCCCGTGTGAAAGGGGACTATCGCATCCAATTTGTTCGACACCTAAAGATAAATAGATGGCAATGCTGTTTTAAAATTTGACAAAAATTTAGGATTATTCGCATATGGCAATAGTGGACTTGACATTTGCCGAGAAAATGTTTTGTTTACTTTTGGTTTTTGTGATTTCTGTGAAATAATTTTGTTAATTTGTGTTGTTAAGAATTAAATTTTAAGAAAAATTATGGATAAATGTATTTTAATATGTATATATTTTAAGTGGAATTAATAAAATGTAAAAAAAATATAAGTTTTTGTGTATTTTTCTTACTAAATTGGTGGTTTTGTGTTCTGCTCCGCGAACTTCGTTTTTAATTATCTGAAATAGGCTTTAAATAAAGATTTTGTAATGAAGAGTTTTGTTTAAAAGTGTTTCCATATATTTGTTGTCGTTTATGAATTAAAAGAATATTCTTTTTGTTCAGAAATAGGGTTTTTTTGGTATTGCAAAATCGTGACGCTGAATTTTGTAATTCGTGACGGGAATTTGTATGTCGGTTTGACATGTCACTGACAGCTCCATAGAAAAATTTTTTACCCCCATGCCGCAAAAGAAGTTTTACTTCAAAAATTATTTTTATATTAAACAATCAAAATTGTAGAACCGATTCAATAAATGTTTGCCTTTCTTTAATTTTTGTGTTTCAAATCATGTCAAAATTGTTCATAAGAATGAAAAATCGCATCTAAACTAATGTTTACAAACCGTAAATATATTTTAAAGTAACAAAACTATAAATATTATTAACTTAATCATTACAATTGTCAATCTGGCTGACGGCTTTGCCATTGCTAAACAGAATTTAAAAAAAAATTAATATTCATGAAAATTTAATGAACAAATAAATTCAATTCAATTCAATTACTGGTATGTCACAAATCAGCATAAAAAGTTTGACTGTTCTAAGCAGCAACAGAAGAGTTGTCAGCACGGAGAAGAAGATCCTGGAAAGATATAAGTGGGGGCAATCAAGAAGATTGAAGGTTCAAAACCATGTGGTTTTATATAAGATCTAAACAACTGGCTGCTGGTTTCACGACCGGCCGGCAGGCAGGACATTCGATACAGCGAAGGTAACCTAGTCAAAAGTAATAGTAGATATATTTACCCAGCATTTCCAACAGCTACTTAATGATCATCGCATATAGAACGAATAGGAGGGCAAGAATATAACCCACGTCCAGTCAATGAATTTCCATTTACACTACCAAGTTCTCAATCTATAAAAAAGCTTAAGAACACGGCAATAGGATCTGATGGTTTACCGGCAGAGTGAGGAGTTGGTTGAGTGCATGCATCAAATCACCAACCAAGTATTGAAGAAATAAGCACATCTGAGGTCTGGGCTATCTAATTCGAATGACTAATCTACCTTTAACCTGCAACCTATTATCTGTAATTATTTAAAGCTGTTCTGCAACACTATAGGTCATCGGCAAGTATCAGTGTGGATTCCTACTGAGCTGAGGAAAATCCTAGAAAAAAACCAATGAATTTAAAATCGGGACTTCTAAGCGACATATAATAGAATGTCGAACTCAGGATCCCAGAAAAAACTGCCCCAGCTGTGTTGGAATTGGAATAAACTAGGGAAAAGCTCCTCCGAACTATTCCGAAACATACAACTGTGTTTTGGCAAGGAGATACGCTATCATGTGAGTTCTTCAACCTCCTTCTGAGCCAGATAGATAGGTATGCGGACGATAGCGAAATCATCGGCTCCCAAGGATGTCTTTATTGAGTCATTAAATGCGATTGATGAACCAGCGAAACTAGTTAGTCTTAAAGTAAACAAGAACATACCTGCTTTCAACAAACAACAAGCACCTGTATTCCACCTTGGACAAAATCTAAGGTATTCATTTACCGTAAGCATTAACTCCATGAATGACACCTTACTTTAAAGCTATTATGGAAAATTATCCTACTTTGGTTTTAAGAAACAAAAGGGTTCAAAACTTAACACCCTTGTACAAAAAGGTACGCAAATTTTTAACTACATATAGGTATAATAATTAAAGTGTAAAAAGAGATGTTGTGTCTGTCCTTAATCCTACTGCTTTCTCTTAATGTATCCTTTAATGATATTTTAATCAGTTTCGCATGTAGTTATAGATATAGATGTTTTTTTTTTTTAATACATTCAAAATCACACTCTAAAGCCGTTGTCCTCACTGGATAGTGGGTAAATCATCCTTGTATGTTTGTATATGGATTGAGAATTGAGTGAAAGAAAGATTAAGGCCGGGTAAAAGCAGAGTTACGGCCAAGCAATATTATACGAAGGTTGGATTTGGAGAGAATTTTACTAAGTGCCGAGTGCATTTGCATATCAGAGCTGTAGCATTCCGACGAAAAGTTAGCAAACGATGGTGGAGTGGTAGAGTAGGAGGGGGAGGAGAACGATACAGAACGACCAGAATGTGTGCAGAAGGAAATTTATATTCTATGAAGACGATTTCATGCATGAGTGGTTTTTTTCGAGCGTTCATACATAAATGAGTGCGAAATGATTATGATAATAATGATGATGATCATCTTCATCGTATAGGAAAAGGCGAAAGGAATTATGATTGTGTTGCTCAAGATAAGTGCTTTGTATATAATGTAACCGGAAGAGTTGTGACCAGTTTTTTTGAAAACCCCCAGACTGTGCTTCTTATATATAGCCAACTAAACCATATATGTACATATAACTCTGTAATGTATGCGGCTCATTAAAAGAATTTATTTAGCAAAATGAGTGCTTATATTGAAGTGCATCACATCAGGAGCATTTTAAATGAGAGAAGTTATTTCATGCAAATAAAAGTAGAATCGAAAAAAAAAAAAAAAATTAAAGAAGGATTTTCAAAGGATTATTGACGGAAAATTATTTTCTTTCAAACATTATACAACAGCTGATCAGGAGGATTAAGAAGTTTTGTATGCAATTTTGATAAAACAGACACACTGAGAGTAGGGCTTTGGATTTAAATTGCGTTTTTTTTTTTCAAATAGGAACGCAAATCATGTTTGAATAATTTATTTTAAACTTGGCAACATCCATGCCTATATAAAGATGGAAAATAAATATGCATTAGTTTTAAGAAATTCAGGTAAGCTTTGAGAGCGAGGGGATAGCCCAATAGATACATTTTTTAAGTTTATTTCAAAATAGATAACTTAATTCAGTATAACTAATCAAATTAAAAAAACTCCGTTCTTTTTTCGCTTTAAAAAGCATAATATTGTTAATGTAACCGCCTGGAAAAATGGATAGTTTTTGCTAAATTTCAAGTTATCGCCCTGGAAAGTTTTCAGTAAAAAATCTAGACGAAAAAAAGATAACCCCTGTTAGGCCTTTTTAGTACCTACTTATATATTTGTAAAACTGTCTAGACCCTCATTAAGAAATTAGATCGTTTCTTTTCAGGCGGGTAGGATTTAATTTTTTTATGAATTCTGTATCTTTTTTAAATCAATCTTTTAGAAAACAACCCATCTCACAAAAACGCGGGAAATAAAAGATACGTTTTTCTTTCTCAGGAATTATTCCCCAAATTATTGACACTTCATCTGGAAACACCATATTTATCAATCAGAATTTCGGATATAACAAATTTTTTCCGCCACAACAAAAAAGAAATTTTCCAAAGAACATTCCCTGGAAGATGCAATGCTGAGTTATAGGTATCTGAAAATTTCTAATGATCCGCTTAATTATTATAATAAGCTTACCTAAATGTAATTATAATTGCATTTTAATTTTTTTAAATTATATAATCTCTTCAGCCACAATCAAACTCATTATTCTCTGCCATGCCGCATCACATAAGTTGGTTGTCATATATTCACATATAATATTCTTTTTATACGCAAATCTCTACATTTCAGGTTGTCCTCAATTTAATTTTGTTTGCAGAGATGATGCATCTCCTTGACATTTATCTAAGATTGCGATTTTGGCAATCAGCCGATATGATTTTCGTATGCAAATTACCTTTAACCCAAAACTGCTTTTGCTATATGGGTGGTGATTATTATTCTCTTGCAAAATTAATGGTCTGTGTATGTGTGTGTGCAATATTTTAAGATGATTTTAGCACACAGGAGTTTATTTGTTTCCTCACATTTAAATATTGCCACACCATCTGTTTATCTATACTATACCTTCTTCTATATAAGGTTTACTTAATTTAAGATGCGAAATATTCTAAGTTTTGCTAAATTTAAATGACACCGCCATTCAGCCGCTATAAGGCTATTATAGTTTTAATTAATATTTGCTTTTCATGAGACATGATGCAGTATATTACTTAAAAGGACACATGGATGACAGTGTGTGTGTGTTTTTTAACCTAAAAAGTTATTAGAATTAAAATTAATAGAATTTAAGTTGGAAATGGAGAACTATTTGGGTTTTATTGCTCAAAGGCTATACATGAAGAAATTTTAATACATATCATTCGTTCTTGGTATTGATAAACTTGTAAAATACACTTATTGTAGCTTAAAACTTAAAATGTTTTAGGCAAGCAAAAAATTTAGAATCCGTAGTTGTATTGAGATGTTTCGAAACATATGTACTCCGAAATGAAATTGGGAAGCGAAAAAAACTCACACACTAAAGAGGTTACGGAACGCACTGCCTTAAGTAAAAAACTTAAGGTTTGTACCAGTTTCAAGAGGATTGGGGGCTTTACGTTTTATACAACTCTTTTCTCATTCTTCGAGACTTAAAAAAAAAGCGTTGGATCCGTTTGAATAAAGAATTGCAATATTTCATTTTGTCCCAGTCTATCGCAGGAAATGAATTTCTTTATTTCAATGATTAAACTACCTTATCATTGATCATTGAAATCTTAGAAATCGTTTTATATGAAAGGTAGCCCAAATGAAATATTTTTTGACTAGAAATAATAATCGAGTCATCAGCTTTTTATTGGCATCAAAATAATCACTGATATCGCTGTTTTAGGGCCTCAAAACTGAAAATTAAAATTTTCAATGACGAGTTTCAATGAAAGCTATAACTGGCCCCTAATAGTCTAGCCAAATTTTGTTTTATCTTGAAACTTGTAGGGTAGTTTTGATTTTTTGCAGTTTGTGTCACTTTCATAATGGATATTTCGTCGTTGTGGTTTCCGTAAGCATTTCGGCTGTCATGTTTGAGACCACTTTAGCAATGTATCTACGAGGCTCAAGGCAAAAAATGTTCAGAATTTCAAGCTAAAATTGTCTACACATGCATTTTCTGTGCAAAAAAATAAGAATCTAATATATTGATACAGAGGAAAAATAAGGGAGAATCGCTGTTACAAATTTAACTGATCATAAATCCTGTAGTTTCACTGTAGAACAGGTAGCTTCCATACAGCATGTAGGTATAACTAAGTTATTAAACTTTGCTTCAAGTTTTTGCATGAAATAAAAAAAAAAGTGGATAATTTTTCTTTATTCACATTTTCTTCGTTAATGCCCCAACGAATATTTTTTGGAAAAATGGCATAGTTTTGTCTTTATTCTAACCAACAATTTTTTAATTAAATTTTATACACAGGTCTGTATTTACTTTAAAACTGCATAAATTTGTTTTCTCGTACTATGGGAATGTCAACGTTTTTGATAAAATTCTATATGGATTCTATGTCATCGTAATAATAAACCGAGATAACATACATCTTCAATACTTATCTTATATACCCTTGAACCATAAGAACATATGCGACCAAATCGTGAATTCTATTTCATTCGAGATTAAGAATTCAGAATTTACTTTATAAGGGGCCAGTTATAGCGATCAGGAAAACGAAACAGGAAAAACTTTCAAATAGTTTATTTACTAGGTTCTCATTCGATTTGTAATGCAATTGATGCACTAATAGATGGCAAATAACTCAAAGAATTTTTTGTGTCAATAAAATTTTGAATTGAACAAATTATTTTAGTGAAAAATGTATTTATTTATTTTCCTGACTGAATTTCATTTTTCGTACCAGCTGATTGCCATTTCGATCAAAATGAATTTAATTTTTTTCGGTTCAATTATTTGCGTTCCAGCTTTTGCTTGTTCCACTGACAGATTAGTGGAAGGAAAAACAAATCGTTTGCATTTCAATCAGGAAAACTTAATTGGCAGCCTACTCAGTGACGTAATTTTCATGTTGACTATAAACGCTCATAAGGAAAAAATTCCATCTGTTTCAACTTTTCCTGATGGTTTTTCCTGATCGCTATAACTGGCCCCTAAGATAGAAATGTCAAATAACTTGTAAAAAATGTATATGATAACAAAACATATTTATTAAAATTACACCCATTTTCCCATAGAATAAGAAGTAAAAAAAAAAATCATTTCAGACATCATGAACCTAGAAACCTCAGGCACCTAATTGGAAACAACTAGATAAAATAGCAGGACTCACTTCTTTTGACTGCGTCTTTTTTTTTGGAATGGCTTTTTCATAGGCACGTTGTGTTTATTCTAGCCGATCCCCTTTGTGCAATTTATCAAAAAATATTCTCACTGAGGTTGTCTCTCTACAAAACTACCCTCAAGTAAAAACATAAACTATATAAGGATATTTCTCGTTACCGTATGCAAATATTTTTTTTTAAATTCATTTTTATACTCAAAGGAAGTGAATATAAACAAAATAAATACACATACATATAAATTACAAAAAAAATGTACTAAATAAACAAAAATGTAAAAAATACAAGAGGAAACATATACAATTATACAGACATACATGAGAAAAATAAAAAAATCCTTGGAGCATTTTCCTTCTCTCATAAAATTTATCAACGAGCAGGAAAGTTAAATTAGAAAAACAAAAAAAAAAATAAACAATACATTCGAATCCCTTTTTTTTAAGTAACATTTTGTGCTCTCCTTAAAATATGCACATATAATAAGAAACAAACAACTGTTTTTTTTTCTCTTTGTGTAAAATGTGTATTGTGCAAATTGCAAGTTAACTTAACGAATAATCTCTAGTGGTTTTTTTTTGTTCAAGACAAATGCGAAAACTTCTCAATTAGTAATGTTGTCCTTTGAATCAACAAACCAACTTAACAAAAAAAAACAAACAGATGAGGACATTGCAGAGCAAACGAAATCCTCATTCAAGCCATTAAGGATTCATTGTGGAAATATAGTATATATACCCCGCACTAGCGGGCTATAGGAAGGATTACAATTAAACAAGAAAGAAAAAAGCTGAAACTATTTAAAATCCAATTTAGGATATGTATGTAGCTTCGCATAAAAAAATGAGATGAAACAAGATGACACAATTTAATTTTTTTTTTTTTTTTAATTTTTTTTACACCTGCACAAGATTGGTTCGTGGTTTTTGTGGTTTTGAGTTTCTCTTCACTTTACTTTGAATAAAAAAAAGGTAAAATGTACATACTATTTTTAAATTTTTAAAATTAAATTACGATTTTCCCTTCTGGATTAAAGGATTTACAAAATATTATGTAGCTGCAGTTCAAGCAAGCGGAAAGTAAAAGAAAATTAAATTCAAAATATGTAAGTACTAGGTTTTTATTTTAATTCAACTTAAATATATTTTTTTTAATTTTTTGGACAACGGAATTTTGAAAAACAAAATATAAATTGAAAAACTTCAGTCAACGTATATTTGTATATTTACTTTTTTTTAACGCGCTTAAATTCTTAAAATTTATATAAAATTTATAATTATGTAAATGGAACTTGTTTAGGTAGTTAAACATTATTTTACAATTTTACACACTAAAACACCGCTAACCACAAAAGAAAAAAATGAGAACAAATATGTCAGCGTTTAAAGTGAAACAATGTTTTTAATAAAACATTATGGTAACCCCTGATTGCTTTGTTGTTACACTTCTGAGGCCAGCATGATTATATGTAACGTAATGACAATTGCACCAAAACAAAATTATGTGTATATGTAAGTTAAGTGTTTTCAAGCTCAATATACATCAGAAATAACGACAATAACATAAATATAAAAACAAAATATAAACATAAAAATAATAAAATTAAAATATGTAATAAAATTAAAATTAAAAAAAAATAGTACGTATACGCCTGAGTGAACCATTGTTTTAGATAAATAATCCTTGCTATATTATTAAATAGCAAAAAAAAAAGCTATTTATAATCAGTGTTCGACACCTTTTGAAATGTTTAAAAAATTTATAAAAAAATTAAACCAATTAAAAATTAAAGATTGCTAAATTTTTAACGAAATTGCTTATAACTTGGTTTTCGTTGTTTTAAGTTGAGGAACATCTTCCTGAACCGAAAAGCCATTTTAAAAATGTAAACACGTTTTTGAAATTGTTAAATTGTCAATGAATTGTTGTAAAATCACAAGTATGCTGAAAACGTCAATTTCAGATAGAAGAAATAATAGAGGAATGAAACTGCATACTATGTACCATTTCATTGGCGAAAAGACTTTCACTTCTAAGAAATAGATTTTTTTTTAAACAAAATTGTATCAAGGCATTATATTTAAGAACTCAAATCTATTGTACTTCGAAATATACTCTTTCTAAAATATTTCCGTAATTCACCCCAAGGGGATTTTTGCTCATCTAAAGTGTTCAGATAAACAGTATATTCTCGTATCCTGGCACCTTCTTTTTTAAAGTAGTTATATACGTTTATTTTGTGGATGCAGGATGCTCATAGATCTTTCCTCTGAAATCTTTGGGGGAATAGTTTTTATATTTTTGTATTTCATGAGGGCTTTCCGTACTTGTTCATTTTATTTTATTTTTTTTTATTTTTGCATAGTATAGTTCTTTTTTTAGTTTCTTTGTAATGCGCGGTTTTACAAATTGTACCATTATCTGCAATACTTCAAAACACTTTAAAAGCAAAAGATTAAAGGTATTTCTATCTGTTTTTTTTTTTACTGCTACTCTTCATATTTGTATAGCAATCGTCTGGTAAAATCTATTTTTATTTATATTTTATAAAGTTTTGATTTGATTTGCCCGAGACTTTAAAATGTTATGAAAAGGCATAAAGAGCTTTCTAAGAATTTCAGTATAGTGTAGACTGGGATGCAGGAATCATAAAAAACTATAAAGAAGAGAGAATAGACAAAATGTCGATTGTCTATTTTTGTGTGTGCTAAGCGGTTAGCTTTAGTCAGTTATAAATTCGATTATTTTAGTAGGTACCTAAATTCTTCAGATACTAAATTAATTTTACATTACAGAGTTTTTTGACTAAATTAATATGATTATTTACAAAGATTGATTTTTTGAAATCTAAAATAATCAAAAACATTAAAGCCAGAATAATTATGTAATCAGATGACTCTTAAACTTTTTTTTTTTTTTTTGTACAAACTATGCTAATGTAATCATCCAAAGCATCTTTTTAAACATTATATCTATTTATACGTGACATGGCGGCGGTAAATTCTATTCAGTTTACCTAATAAATAATATTTTTGAGGGTTTTTTTAATAATACAAATTCTATATTCTATTCTACTGAAATACATCAGCCAAGTAGAAGACTTAGCACTATTTTAATGGACTTTGTTGAATTATTGATTCAAAATAGCTTTTAACGGCCTTTAAGTCCTACAAAAATTGGCGTTTCGTCCCGGCGATCTCACTTGGACTCATCAGTTGACTATAGTGAGGGCCTTTGTCAATACGCAATTTTTGCTAAGTTCAGTTCATCTTACATAGATTTCGTGACGAATACCTAGTGTGAACTATATCCAACGAGACTAGAATTCCTAATCATTAAATTGGAAGTTTTTGTTTTTGTATTTAGCCCAGGGCCTGGCTAGTTTATATAAGAGGGTTTTTTTAATAATACAAATTCTATATACTATTCTACTGAAATAAATCAGCCAAGTAGAAGACTTAGCACTATTTTTATAATATTTTTATTTTAAGATATCTTGTTTTGTTTTTTAACTTTAATCTGAAAAAGAATAGGTAACAAATATTCGTTAAACCACAGATTTTTTTTTCTCATCATATTTTTTTTTGATTCAAAAGAACTGGATATAGAGACGTCTTAACTACTTTTTTTAAAGTACATTTTAATTTAATCTACAATAATTTACAAAATTATTTTTTTTATTTTCCATGAAATGCAACATAATTCAAAACCCTGCAGTCGATACGAACTTTACTTGGACACCAAATTTTTATTTCCCTACAAAAATCAAAAAATTCAATCCAAACTTTGTAATATCTTTACGTAATCATTTTTAAAGCCCATCACAATCGTATATAATATGTGAATATCTTCCCAGAAAAGCTACGTAATGATGTTGTTACGAGTGAGGCATTAGTAAGTACCCTATACATCGAGGCATTTTTGTTTGTGCTTGAAAACGTTTTGTGTTCTACGAAAAAATAGTAAAAATCTTTCTGCCCACTTAAAGTGTGCAACTTAAACACTTGAAACGCCCTCTCATACCCCACGTTTACCTAAATACACATCCCTTAAGAGGTCTTCCTAATATCCTTGGAGACGCATTCGGAATGCATATACAACTAAAACACATCCTGCATAGGATCTTATGAGATGTGTTTGTTATGTTAAGAACGAGAGATCTAGTATATACGTAGATGTTCAACAAAATAAAGATATATACCATAGGCAGAGTCAGGCAAGCAAGCAAGCAAGCAAGCAAGCAAGCAGGCATCTTCTTTTGCAGAAGATTATGTTTTTTTTTACATATACTTATTTTACTCTGCTTCTTCGTATATCTAGTAGTTGTTTTGTTGTTGTTATCTTTATAATTTAACTTATACATAAAGTTGGCATGGAGAAAATCCTTTTTGAGACTATGTTCGCTCCACAAGAGTATAAAATGAACGTCTTCCAACCCTTAGGCTTAAAAATTTTCTTGCAGACTTTTTTCAAAGTTTTCTTGGTTTTCTTCGGCTTTTTTTTTGTTATAATAATACAATATATGTATGTGAACTTTTTCATATACCTATTATATTATCATACTAAAGGATATCAAAATGAGAACAAAACTATGAGGATATCATTAGATAAATTGCTGTAATGGTGCAAGGATTGTACAATGTACAGTAATTTTTCTTGCATATTATGAACTCGCTTGTATAAAAAAAGTGAAACTATAAAATAGATAGTAAATTATGTCAAAATCGTAATTTAGATCAACTCATTTATGTATATTGAGCCATGTATTGACAATGTATAAACAAACAAATATACTTTGTATTTTTAATTACTAATGGTATAAAAGAGAAAATCACATTTTAATTTAATTAATTTTGAATAAAAAATTTGAGGGTCAATTGATTTCAATCCCGCTAACACTTTTGCCAGATGGTTGTTTAAAATAAATTTTTTAAATGAGTTAAAAGGATGAAATGGTAGCTTTTCCGTATTTCAATAAACTTATTATGTAACACTTTTCATATTCAACAAACTTTATTTTAAAATGTATTAAATACTGGCTAATCATTCAATGACAGAAAAATGCGTGTGATTATTAATTATTTATTTAAAAACTCTTAATAAAATAAAAGAAACACGAAAAAAATATTTTTTAATTTTGCCGCCGCACCGGGCCTGTTTGAATAAGAATTGGAATGATAATGATAGACGACATAACCTTTGACATTTAGTGATTTTAACATAGCCTTTACATTAGCCAATTTTCGATCGCCGCGCCGGTATCTTCTGTGAATTGCCATGAAAAGCTCGATTGGCTGTCACTTGGCGTGTAAAAAAGTTTAAATATTCAAATAAGTCACGATTTACAAACGTAAATAGAGTTCAATGCAGTACTCACCCCGAACGTTTGTCTACAAAAAACATTGCGCGTTGTCACTTCCGTATTATTTGTATATATTTTTTTTTTATTTCTTTAGGATTTTCTTAGTTGTTAGAAATAATTTATGTTTTTAGCGTTAGCTACAAATTTTGTTTACATATTTTTACTTGCAATATACTTATAGGTACTATTTATATGGCAAGTTATATGCATTCGTAAAAAAACGAACTCGATATTTTAATCAAAGTTGACATTACGATGATAGTAAAATCGAAAAAAAAGTGTCTCACAATTCTGTCTGTCTGTTATTTCGACTGTAGCTTAAACGAGTGGGACGACTTTTTTTATACTTGGTACCTAGCCGAACATTTTTTTCTTTTTTTTAGTACCGAAAATAACAGTAGCTGCCGTACATTTTTTTTAGCAAAAAATTAAAATCTCATTTTTCTCAAAATAGCTTTTTTTTTTATTCAGTAATTTTTTTTAAAGGCGGTTGTCTATTTTATATACAAATATTCCCGAAAATAATTATAAATGGTACCTCCCGCATAGAACCATTTTTTTGATTTTCGATTTTCTCAAAAACGGTTCAACCGATTTTGATCCAAGTTTTTATGACAAATGTTTTAAAAGGTTTAAAAAGATTTAAAATTTTCATATGCGAACTCAATAATTAGAAAGCGATTTGATTGATTTTTATCAAACATGACACCTGGCAGTATTTTAACATTATATAGCAGATTTTAAATAAAAATTATTCTTATAACCAAAATTAACGGTACCTCCCATACAAGTATTTAAAAACTGGTAAGGAAAATCTCATTTTTCTGAAAAAACGACTCCATACGATTTTGATGTAATTTTTTTGTCAGCTTATATCAAAGAAAAATTGAATCTATCGAATAAAATTGGTAGCTATCACAACACCATTTTTTTGGTTTTCGACTATCTCAATTTTTATTAAAACGATTTTAACGAAATTTAATTTTGGATTCGATAATTCGAAAATGGGTAGTTTTTTTTTTCAAAATAATTTTTTTAATTCAACATTCATCAATACTAAAAAAATTCGTACCAATTTTTTTTCATTTAAAAATGTTTAAAAAATTTTATAAAAAAATATTTTTTTAAAAAACCACTCCAACGGTTTTACATCGCATTGGTGTGCGCTCTAGGGCTTAGTTTTTCATTGCGAGATCATCCCAGTTTTTTATAGTTAAACCCGAGATAACACCTGAAAAATATACTTTTCAGTCAATTCAGATTGCGATTTAACTCGTAAAATTTGACGAGTTAACTTTACATTAACTGAATAGATATTCCTGGAAGATGTGTGTCAAAACACTATAGTTAAAATTATTATTATTTTTATTAAATATAATAATAGAGGGCGACACTATGGGAATCACTTCTATCAACACTGCGACTTATTGTTGTCCTCTCTGTTTTAGTAGTGACAGCGCATTTAGCATAATCGATTTCGATATATTTTTGACAATTGATAATTAATTGTACACTAAACAACTCCTTCTGAGTTTTACACGATTTCAATTTATTTGCAAGATTAATTATCTCTGGTTTAACTCAGAGTAAAATAACACACTGACATTGGCCCTAAGTGTTTGATATTCTTGGGCCTAGTTTCACAATCGAAGTAAGTGTCACTTAAGAGCCACACATGTAAAACTAATTCCCAATTTCATAGTTCAGACTTATGGGAATAAATGACACTTAAGTCTCCGATATTGGCCACTTAAGTGCCACTTACTCAGACAGTAAGTGCCAAAATGGGAAAATTAAGTGCCACTTATTTTGTTAAGATGTGAACTGTGAAACTGGTTTTGAAGCTCCGAAATAGGTGTCATAAGACGATATCTCTTTTTGGGAGATTTCTGCTACAATGGTTTCAGTGATCTGTCAAATACATACAGAAATAAGTCTAGCTACAATTCATAATGAGCTCCTAATGGTTTAACGATTATGGAATAACTTTGCTAGATCGATCAGGTATCACAACGGACCAATAATTGGTCGAAGTGTGTCGGCTTTTCACTGACAGCCACTTCTATAACTTAACTCAACCAACCTAACCATTCAGAGAGACATACGGTTTTAACTTACAAAAAAAATGATTTTACACCGAAAGAAAAAAGCTTGGTTGATACAAGCACGTTCCGTGTTCAACTCAAAATAAGGTGGTAATTGTAGAATTGAATCCGATTGTGCTTGAATCAAGCAATGCCTCATACTCAAATCAACAATGCTTGCGGTTTTGATATATTTTTTAAAAAGTATCATACAAATATTTGATATGAGTATGTTTGGACTTGATTTAAATACGATTTTATTGCGAAGCAACAATGCCATTGTTGATTTAATGGTTAGTCAATTAAAATTAGTTTGAAATTGTGAAATTGAATACGTTAATGCTTGAATCAAACAAAGTTTCGTGATTAATCAGCAAATCAATCATTGTTGACAATTTATATTTCATTTGTATCACATAATACGCTTTCTTTAACAATAATTGTACTTGATTTAAAAAGAATTTCATATTAAATCAGCAACGTTGTTTCTAATGTAATTATTATTCAATCACAGGCGTGATAGTTAAAAAATAAAAATTCAATCAACGGAATTGAATACGCTTTCATATAAAACAAACAACATTCCGTGCTTGAGCAACGCATCAATAACTGATAATACATATTTTTTTTTTAAAGTACCACGATCCAGTTTCGTTGAAGCATGTTGGTGCTTGTTTAGAAACGATTTCATACTTAAACAACAACATTTTTTCTAGTTTCATTAATATTCGATTACAGACGTAATACTTATAAAATAAAAATAAAAAACTACGGAATTGAATACGTTTTCATATAAAACAAACAACATTCCGTGCTTCATCAACTCATCAATAATTGTTAATGCATTTTTTTGTTTAAAAAGTATCACCAAACAGTTTTGTTGAAGCATGTTTGTGCTTGATTAAAAACGATTTCATACTGAAACAACAACGTTTTTCTATAATTTTATTGTTATTTGATCACAGATGTGATACTTATAAAATAAAAACCGACCGAACGATAGCAACAAGAGCAACAACAACATCATCATGTTTGGCTACATATACATTTTAAAATACGTTTGTGATACTTTATCAATGTTCTTTTTAAACTAAAAACTATTTTGTTTCTTCTATCACAAACATATTTTAAGACAAATTTTAAAGTTCAAGTTCATCTTCGATCTAGCAAAAATGTTGTTAAGGTAACACAAGCATTGTTACGAGAGCACTAACGTAGTAAAAGAATCACGATCACAATAAAATTGATTAATAATCATGGTTAACTAACAACGAACATGTTGCTAGTTCAATTTTTTATTCGAAAATAAATATTTCATATTCGTTTAACGATTTCATTCCAGTTCAGTGTGAATTGTAATGTGGTGTGGGTAACGTGCGCGGCAAAGTAAGCAAAGTTAAATTAAAAAAAAATAGTTAAAAAATTATTTACAAATGCAAATTAGAAAGTATGTTTCAATTTGGATGGAACCTGCAATTTTCTATCGAATTCAAAAGGCTAAGGTAAGAAGCCCTTTTTCTTGACAAAAGATAATTTTGCAAGATTTTTCAATTCCTCGCAAGAGGCAGTGAAAAACCGAGAATAACAAAAGTGTTTTTTTTAATTTCTTTTTAGGTGGCATAGGCTGGGAATTGAAACGAAGAACTTCGGCGTAACAGTTCTACGCACTAATCATTACACCACGGGCTACTAACCTGTGTTTCAATTTTGAGGGGACCTGCTATTTTCTGTAGAATCCGAAAGGCTAAGGTAAGAATCTCTTTTTCTTGACAATAGATAATTTTGCAGGATTTGTCAATTCCTCGCAAGATGCAGTGAAAAACCGAGAGTAACAATTCTGTTTTTTTTCTTGTTGTTTTTCTTTTTAGGCGTAACAGTCCTACGCACTTACCATTACACCACGGGCTACTAACCTGCCAATAACACGAACACAGGAATGATTGAGAGTTGTAAGTCAACCAATTTAATTTAATTTTTAATGCTTCAATCAATGTTTTTTTTTCAAAAAATGTCATACGACGGGGTGTATCAACATCACACACATCAGAAATCAACATCAACATGCAACATCGTGGTCATTCGAAATTTTGTGAAAAATGTTATAAGGCTATTAATTAAATTAATATGTATACAAAAATGTAAGTAAGAAATTGTAATGTAAGTATTAAATTAAGTTGTTTATTAAAGTAAACATATTTTACTTAAGTATAAAAAAGTGATTAAAAAATAACTAAAAATCAATAAAAATTATAAAACACATAAATTGAGTTAGCGTTTCATTAGGATTTTCATATCAGAATGCAGCAGCGTAAGTATCTTCGAATTATTATCAACGGAACATGAAGTATTCTTAACTGAAAATGTTTGTGGTAAAATGACAACAATAACGTGATGATGTGAAAAGTAACAAGTGTTGATTATCTATAATGATAGTCAATCAAGTAAGGTCTCATATTCAGGCAAGCACCGGGATTTAAACAACACGATCCTAGCATCATGAACGTTGTTGCCAAACAGTGATCGTGATCAATCAATGAGCCTTTCATGTTCATCCAGGCACCACGATTCGAAAGGGAACACGTACCACTATTTCATATTCCAAACATCATGAACGTTGTTGCCAAACAACGATCGTGATCAATCAATGAGCCTCTCATGTTCATGCAGGCACCACGATTTAAAAGGGAACACGTTCATTGTTAATGTAACACGTTTTTAATATTCCAAAACATCATGAACGTTGTTGCCATACAATGATTGTGTTTAAACAACCAGCCTCCCACCAACACGAACGTACTGATCCCATTATGATTTGTGATAGTTTAAATATGAAATTGACAATGAACATCGTACGGTTTTAACAAAAAAATTTATAAAAAATGTATCACGCTGCGGCACTTAAAAAGTGAAATCAGTGATTATTTTGATGCAATTAAAACGCTGATAACTCAATTATTATTTCTTGGCCAACAAAATATTTCATTTCGCAGGAAATGAATTTCTTTATTTCAATGATTGAACTACCTTATCATTGATCATTGAAATTTTAGAAATCGTTGTATGTGAAAGGTAGGGCCAAAATGAAATATTTTTTTGACTAGAAATAATAATCAAGTCATCAGCTTTTTATTGGTATCAAAATAATCACTGATATCGCTTTTTAAGGGCCTCAAAACTGAAAATTAAAATGTTCAATGATGAGTTTCAATGAAAGCTATAACTGGCCCCTAAGACGTTTGAACTGAATTTGTACATGTATTTTCATAAAGATGATAAAGATGCGTGGGCTTTTTTGTATAGAAAACTTCAAAAAAATCATTATTGTCCGATTTTTTCTTTTAATACAACCATTTAGCACAGGGAATAAAAGTGGAGCAGGTTGTTTTGCCAACAAATGTATACATATCGAAACACAAGGACCAAAGTATTTTACCACACAACTTTAGAGAAAGAACGAGAAGAAAACCAAGGAACTGGGACAAGTTCTTGTATTATATTTAAGGACACCAAACACAAACTTTTTTCGCTATTTTTGTTTTTGCCTTCAATCTACCACGCTTCCCTGATATTGATCGGCATCAACAAAAAGAAAAAGGACAGAACATTACTTACATAAGTGGATTGAAATGGTTCACTGGCTTATGTGTTCCCTGAGCCTTGTAATTTTATCCTTTAGTGAAGGTTGGTTTGGTGTGTATGCCTGCTGCTGCTGTGCAAGGCTTTAATGAGCACATCGTCGTCGTCGTGCATGTTTCGAAATTATTCGCAATTATTTGCTTTTAGTAGCTTCTTCTTCTCAATTTTATTCAAAACAGAAAAACATGAACAACTGACTTTGTGTTCTCTGTTCTGTTCCTTATGGGCTGAAGTTAATGGTTTAATTATGCATTTTACTTTATTTATTAATCCCTATACACAGTCTGTATGTACTATGAGAGTGGAATTGGCTGATACGGTAGTGCGTGCGTGTTTGGATGCATGTGGTGGAAGATAATCACACGATTTTCGGATATCGAAATAATGGAGTTGTTCAATTGTACTCGTACATATATAGTTTGTGAAATTGTCTTGTGATATTGCTTTAAGTATTATAAGATAATAGCACAGAATGTTTTAGGAGAATAGATTTTGGAATTAATTACTACTGAAGCAGCTTATGTGAGGAGTTTTGTGTGGTTGGTTAAATTCAGTATGTATAAAGATGAAATGTGAGGAATTATTTTTGTCAGTTTATAAAAGGGATCAGAAATTGGTTTTGAATAAGACAGGGCTGATAATAATGGTTTTTGTGATTAAATAAAGTTTGGTGGAAAGTCAGTTTAAGCCAAGACAAGAAGATTAAGTTCATGTGGGTATCTATGCAAATCCGTGATTATTTATTTCTTAAAAATAAAAAACTTGTTTTTTTTTAATATGCTCTGAGGCTTATTTCACCAACTTACAAAATTTGTATTTACAAGCGAATTTTGACAAAATTTGTTGAAAAATCGATTTATTCTGTTTCACCAAATGTTTGTATTACAAAAGTATATCGTCGGCTAAATACGTAAAACTGCTAAGTCCATCTTTTGCAAATTTTTCAGGGGAGCGAAAAAACAAACAAAAAATACATAAGGCTCCATACAAAAACTGATTTTCTCTTTAGGATTCTGCAACAACCAAGATACAATGGCCAGAAGTGATTAAGCCATTTTTTGCAGAATGTGTTTCGTAAGAAAATGGCATCAAAATCTCAATTTCGGCCAAAAGTGGACTAGCTTTACGTATTAAGCCGACGATAATTTTAATTTACAAAGGGAAATTTGTGCGAATATCTTTATTTTCGTTTCACCAATACATATGTACTAATTTTTGTTTGTAGTTTACAAGTACAAATTTGTAAAAACTCGGTTCTCTTTGTAAGTTTCTGTTTCACCAAATAAAAGAATTTCACAAAATTTGTTGAATTGTGGATAAAAACTTGCAGAAGGTAAATGACGTGTAATTTCTTCTACAAATTGTGATTTCTATATTAAAATTGCTCTTAAAACGTAAAACCGTGGAAACTGTGATAGTAAAATGTTTTTTGTTTATTAACTCCCGGATTTGTTATAAACATATTATAGATTATATGCCTTTTTTTGAATTTAAAGTTCTAACAACTTTACACTTTGTTTGCACATTTGAATATATTGCCCTTTTCATTTTACATTTCATTAGAATCTCACAAATTTGTTTGTATACATGTTAGTTTGCAAATTTGGCATATCTGATGAAACGCATGTTTCTTTTAATTGTTAACTACAATTACTGTATTTCGTAAATTTTGTTTCGTCTTGGTTACAAACTTGTTGGAAATATGTATGTAATTTGTGAAAAAGAAATTCTGTTTACAAATTCGTAAATGTAGTTTAGAAATACAAAATTGTGTTTGTAAACTGTATTTGGTTAAATAAGCCCCTAGTGTTCCAAGAATTTTAAATTATCTTAAGAAACAGTTTTCGAATTGAATTGAACAACTCACTCGAGATATAGAGAAGTCTAATGTGTATATATATCTGTCTATTTCTCATGTTCTGCATTTCGAACGAAATCAAATTGAAATAGATTTTAATATTTCCCTCGAAATAAAATTCTATGTTCCACAATTCGTTCGTTTTTCGAACAATTCGCAATAAGTTGAACTGTCAAAATTAAAGGTCCATCCAGTTTAAATTGTTTTGAAAAGTGAAATTATACTGCGGAAGAAAATGGATGCAATGTTATTGGCATTTTTAAAGGAAAAAAAGTTGCGAAACGCGAAATAAAAAATTAGGTTAACAATTTTGACATCATTATGATTACCTAAATATGAATCTGATGAATTATTCATTCTTCAATTCAAAAGAACAAAAAATATAAAATAGGTTTAAATCTTGCACCAAAACAAATTGAACAAACTGCAATTTCAAAAACAATTCACAAAGAATAAACAATTGCCTGCAGAAATTCTGCAAAATACAGAACAAGAATTTTCATTTTCGAAATTCTAATTTACAATTAGCATTTCGAACGAATTTAAGAAAATCTAAATTCACTTTCGTCATACGTGTAATGCAGAAAATGGGTGTATATTTTGGTCTTTTATTGCTCTGGATCGCAGTATTCTGCGACGTTTCTGTAAGTATTTTATCAAATTTCGGAACTGATTGTATTTGTAAGTTAAGTCTTTAAGTGATACATTCTGTAACTCTCGCATAGAAAAAATCAGTCGAGAAACAATGAAAATTGAAACAAATCATATGAGTTTTGTTCCATTTTTCAACGTTTCTCAGCCAATTTTCTTGATGCGAGAGTTACAGATCGTTTCACTTTTGAATCCCTGTATTTCAAAAAACTTAGAAGCGTCCGTGCGTCTTTGGCCCACTTGCTGACAAACACAATAGCTTTATTCGATGCCAGCCCTGGGGCGCACTGGATCGCCCCGAACTCGCTCTGAAGCGTTTTATGTTTTTTCGCCATAGTTTATTTGCACTGTGTTTGATATGTGTTTGGGGCGAGCTCTGAATGACTCTCAGAGACCCAGGTTTTTTCTTGGGCCAGAATTCAGAGCTGCCAAAATTCATATCAGCTGTTGGAATTTAGGTAAAAACAAGTTTTAATGCTAAATTTCTTGATAAATATGAGTTATTTTGTTGATAATTTTTGATATTTATTTGTTTTCATGTAATTATAGACTAAATGTCAAAGTATACAACAGTCTATGAAACAATGACATGCACGAAAAAATAAAATGGTGAACGTTGTAGCAAAAAATTAAATGGTAAACGTTGTACTGAGCCCTAGTATGGCTTCAGTCATTTAATAGCTAATTAAATACATATGTACGTACTTTACGTGCAGATAGATAGGCTTTTTCTAATTCCATATTTGATTAAAATTTTAAATTCTTTTAAGGAAGCAATGCAATCCTATGTTTAAAATATAAATACATAAGTGTTATGTTTTTCTAAAGCTTAATACATAAATTTGTTACATTGAATATCTAAGTATTAATTAAATTGACCTTTAAATTTTGTAGGGTAAAAACTTTTCTCAAATCAAAATCCAGCCCTGTCTATCTGATGTGGTGGTATTTTTTTTTTTTTTTTCAGGAAGGAAAAGTGACATAAATGTCGTCAATAAGAGTGTTGTTTATATGTATGTATAAATACAAGTTTATAAATATACCTACATATGTTACACATCCTACATATGTTACGCATACGGAAAAGTCTTCTTCCTGTGTATCATTAAACGAAGGAGGTAGTGGTGGTGGTGGTTCAGATGATGGAGCATTTACTGCTTCCAGGATGGTAAAGGAAGAACATACAAGAAAGAAAAAAAATTATACAAATTCCTTCACGAATACAAAAATTGCCTCAGATTTTACCACTTCCCTATATATAATACTACTACTACTACTATGAAAATGGCTCCATGGTTGGATTTATAGAATTTCCGAAGCCCGAAAAGTATAGTGCCTTAACAAACCTTCAAGTATTGATTTAAATTATGTTATCATAGGATGCTACATGCTCTACCTTATTACTGCACTGTATAGTGTTAAGCTGAGGAAAATCATCGCCTTAGAGTCTAAGAGCACTTTTATTTTTGTTCATATTAATCCGACACTGAAAAGCTCGCACGAAACGACCCGAAGGCACACAAAATGCAGCAAAATATTATGATATTATGTATAGGAAGCCATGTAAGGATATTTATTATGGAAAAAAAACTGTATATGCTCATTAAAAGATATCACTGGCTGATAAAACTCAACATCCTGGCAGTAGAGTATGTAGCAGTGTGTCCCTTAGTTTGGGTTGGAGAGAACACATATACATACATACATTAACACCATACCTAAATGGCTTTCGAATGGTTTTAATGGTTTCCTCTGATTTTATTTTACTATTTATATACAATTTTGTGTGGTGTCTCTTGGGTAAAAAAGGCAACTTAAACAGACAAAAAAAATAAATCCAACAAAATCTGTGCGCACAAACAAGGACAATGACGACGACAAAAAAAAAGAAGATAAACAAAAACATATGCAAATTCATGAAATTATGATATAAATTTTCGATGCAAGTTGGAGTTTTATGCTGATTATGGCTAATTGAAACGTGGAAAAAAAAATAAATAATATTAACACCACCCAATGGAATTTTCGTTTGCGTTCTCATAGGTCATCTGCTAACTCTGAGGAATAATTTTGGGGCAAATAAAATGTTTTAATTATTATTATTATTTATTTAAGCCTAAATAACTTTTTTTACCAGAAACAATTATCATTTGGTGGTGAAAAAGCTTTGACCTGAATAAAATTTGGTATTAAAAAAAATATTTTAATCGAATAAAATTTAATTTGGAACTTAATCCGTGATTAAAACTAAAATTGTTTTAAGCATCTTAGTAGGTATACTTGTTTTTTTTTTTTTAATATTTAAATTGAAATTATTTGTTCAATTTCAGTTATGAGTGCGGTTTGGTTTTCTGGAGAGGAAACATTTTTATAAGGTGATTGGTTTTTGATTTTTGTTTAGCCACAAGTTAATCTTTTAAAAATGAATACTTATATTTTATAGGTTAATTTTTCATAAAATTTATTTTTCACTGAATGATTGAGTCCATTGTTCCTGACCGGATGTTTTATGAGTTCGCTTAAAGAATAACTTAAAATAATGCAATTAAATTAAATTTTAAAAGTAATGACTACTTAATCCGATTTGCGATGGTGTCTTTGGTTGATAATGTAGACAAAAAAGAAGATTTTAAATGTCTTTTGGTATGCAAAACCTGTTTAGGGTTTTTAAAAAAGCTTCATGTTTTAAGTTTTATGTTTAATTGAAGAGTAATTATTATTCTTTTAAACTAATGCGAAGAAGCAAAAATGCACGATCATTGGTCTTGAAAGTTATATCCTGTCTTTAAAACCTTTCCATCCAAAAGGATATTATTTATTCATTTTTAAATAAATCTGTGGGGACAAAACCCACATCTATATTTAGTTTTAAATCTAGAAAATCAATTTAAAACAGCATTTCTTTTACATTTGTTTGATATTAAAGAATATTATGATGTCTTTAGATACTTCATTATCTTATATAGGTAAAACCTAAAGTACGCAGATCGTGGTAAATTTAAACTATCACTTCTCTCTACAAAAGTCAGCAAATCCCTAGCCATATTTTGACAAAAGAGGGTTGTAGAGAATATGTACAAAAAACAGCTGTTCTCAGAGAAGAAATTATATTCAACCATTTCAAAGAATTTTTTTTTCATTATTTCAAGTGAATTTAATAAAATATAAATCTTTTGTTTCCAAAAAAATAATCATCCAATTCGATTTTTATCTTCACAAATCAAGTTTATACTCTCTTTAAATTAAGGTAAATAATTAATTTACCAAATTATTTGATAGATAAGTGATTTACAGTGAGAAACAAAAATTTGATTTTTTTGGCTGGAGCTGCGTCCTGTTTGGCTAAAGTGCTTGGCTTAATTTTTAAGAGAATTTTGTATGAAAGATTATACTTAGTGCGATCTGCGTGAATGGAAAAATATGAAAAAAAACCAAAACCGTTTTGAGAAATAAGATGTTCAAGCCTCTCCATCGGAAAAAGTCTATAAAAATATATTAGCTATGCGAATTTCTCAAACATCTTTACCATGTCAGAACCATGACGATTCATCCGTCAATGAGAGAGTCGAAAATAAAAAAAATCCTATGGTTGGTTAGTTGGGACAGTTTATAAATAAAACAGTTCAAAAACCGATATGTCCCAAGTTGAAAAAAATCGAACAAGTTTTTCACAATATTCAATTAAAAAAAACAAGATTTTTGAAAAAAAAATCCAAAAAGTAGAGATGGGGAGTTAACGAAGAAAATCCACTCGATACATAAGTACCTACTATCACAGTGTGGCCTTACTAAAGTAATTTAAAGAGAATTACTAACGTAAAAGACCCGGAATCTTTTTTTTGGATCGTTTTGGAGCAAGACCAATTTACTTCTACTGATAGTCAGTAGAAGAGAGGGCCTTAGTGACTTCCTTGAGGAACGCATGAAGTTATTGGGATCAGAAATGGAGAACCTGAAGATAGACACAGTACGATTTCCTTTCAGGTATTATCCAAACTATGAAATTAAAAAAGGTGGAAATCTATGGGCGTTACTTTAAAGGTATAGATTTGGTGACAGATTTTGTAAAAGTGTTGTTGTTATGAAATCTACTTCATTTTCTCTTTCTTATACTTTCAATGTCCGAGAAACAAATTCAGTTAGTTGTAGTAAATCTCTTAATAAAATCATGGTCCTGGGGAAAAAATATATTGAGTTGTAAATAATACCTTCGGAGAACTTCCATATAGAAGAAAGTTTGGCTATAAGCCGGAAGTTGGATATGTCTTTTTTAGAGACATTTTTGTGGATAGGAAAAAAAAAGAATCCTTCAATAATAATAATAAGGCGCTCGTTAACTTGAACCCGTACGAAACTGGATCAAGATAAAAAATTGTTGTTGTTTTTTAAAAATAGTTAATTTTAAAGATTTAAAAACAAAAACAATAATATTGTAAATAAATAATTTGAAATGAGACGTTATTAAGACAACTTGCAAAAAAATTCGTTATGTTGTACTGCTTAGCCTTGCGAAGCACACTTTAAAATCCATATTCTTGCAAATTCTGGAGAGTTAGAGAAAATTTCTTTCCTAAATACGCACTTATTCACATGATATTCATTTCGATATGAAGAAGAATGCTATATAAAAAAAATAAAGTGGACGCTCGTTGACTTGAACACATACGAAACCAGGGGTGTATCAGCTATAGGGTTTTTCAAGTTACTGAATCAAGATAAAAAATTGTTGTTTTTTTTCTATAATATATAGTTTATTTTAATGATTTTAAAACGAAAAACATAACATTATAAAAGCAGAGGACGTAACGTTTTTCAATTTTTGGAGACTTTTTGTTTTAGCTTTAAAGTTCTTAATGTTTGGCCCTTTTTAAACCTAACACTTTTTCAAAAATTCTTTCCTTACGATTTCCCTTTACAAAAACGGTTTGCATTTTGTACCAACATTTTAGGTGCCTTGCAAAAATTCAAACATTAAAATTTATTCAAGTTACAGAGTTTGGAGAAAGTTATTGGAATGTTCAAGTTATCGTATGTTCAAGTTGATTAGAGCCCACTGTACATAATATTAATTTCTTCATGATAGTCAGAAGTTTTTAGGATTAAATTATATGTTACATAGTGTGTATTAATTTTTAATGCATACACATATATGTTGTGGTTTTTTATCGAATGACTTATATTCTTCGAAAAAGATATTATTGTAACAATTTTATCTAAATATTGTATTTCGTGCACACAGTATCCCATTTTTTTTGCATAAGAAAAAAAAACACACATTAGTGATAAGAGTAAAATTTCATAACTATATTGTCATACACTTAGTTAGTTTTACATTCACATATTATATCCATGACTCGATCACCCTTAAAGCTTTATGACACATCGAAAAATAAATAAAATGCACGATTGGGTCGCATGAACTTGCTCTTATGTGCGATCACACTGTGGTTTTAAAGTTTTAATATTTTAAACTATATATCTTATAAAAGGGGAATGTTCAAAGTTTAAAGAAAATCGACTCACTAGTTTAGGCTGAAGCCGAAAGGAGAGACAGAAAGGCAGACAGACAGACAGAATTGCCATATCATCTTAATGTCAAGTTTGATCAAAATCTCGAGTTCGATTTTTTTTTACAAATCCATCACTTGTCATGTATCGCAAATAAAAAAATATTATTATACATGTCATACGCAAAACAAAACGAAAACAAATTCGGCTGGAATTTAGTTATATTTACACCATCGACGGGTTTAAACAATTTGACTTGAGATAAAGGAAACATTCTTGTTCGGTTTTTGCTGTGTTACGCTTGTTTTAGAGATTTATTGTCCTAAACATTAATTTTTCAATGTCAATGATTGGATAATTGTTACTATATCAGTTTGGTGATTGTTATTGCACCGAAAGGTTAAAAAGAACAGCAGCTTGCTATTAAAAAAAAAAAAAAAAAAAAATAACCAGAATAATTGGTTAACAAGACTTGTATAAGAGGGCTAACCTAACAAATCAAGAAGAGGAAACACACTCATTTAAAAAATGAAATTTTTAGACAGATTAGTAAAGAGGAAGGCTAAAACATTATCTTTCCTTATGATGCCAGAAAACTTCGATATGAAAATTATTACTGAGCAGTTTTTGGAATATGAAAGGGCGACGTATGTAGATTATGTTGTAAAAAAGTTCGTTGATGAGACTGAGCAGATTTTGGAAATTGGAAAGCCGGATGTTATAGATGTTGTGGCGAAGGAGTCCGTAAGCGATATCTATCCAGAATATAAGAAAAAAACCTTTGTCACTTTAATTAATTTGTCTTATGATGATGAAAATAGTACTTTCAAGTTGATTCAATAAAGATACTTTTGTTTTTGTTTTTACTGTGTATTATTTAGTTCATAGAAACAAAAATTGAATTCTCTGTAATTATGATTTTTAAATATTTTTTAATCTAACATAGCCGTGTGTTTATTTTAGCTATTTACATTATAAAATGTTTTGAATAAACAAAGAAAATCTGATTTAATACAAAATTTGGTATTCCATTTTTCTTGAGCAACAACCGCGAATTTCCGGATGGGAAAAAAAATCGGGTGTGGAATCATGTAATGTGCTTTGCGATAAGTGAGGGTCACAATCAACCAATTCAGTCTGTGCAAGATGATATCACATTTGATAGCTAAAGAGCTATCACATCAAAAATATAATTGTCATTTTCCAACAAATTTGACATATCGTAGTCAGTGTTGTTCAAATCCATGTAAAAGACTATTTTTTACCTTTTCTACGTAAAAGTAGGTAAAAAATGTAAAAGTGCCGTAAAAAAGGTAAGGTTAGGTTAGGTTTATGTGGTTGTCAGCAGAACGCTGGACACACTTAGACCATTGGTTGGCCCATTGTGATACCACAGGAATCTAGGAAACTTTCTTCCTACTCGTTGAACCATTTAGAGCTTCTTACGAAGCGAGCGAGACTATTAATGTCATGACTTGCCAGATCACTAGGATCATTGTAGTAGAATTCTCCTAAGTGGAGCCTACGTCTTTGAGAAAGAACAGGGCATGTACAGAGAAGGTGAGGAATCTAAAAAAGGTAAAGAAGAGGTAAAAAAATTAAATAACAGAGAAAAAAGAGAAAAAAACGAGAGGTATCTGCCAAAATTTAAGTAAATAAAGAAAATTTGGCAGACGTTCAAAAATATCGACAGAACAAATAAATAATTGAACCATTTTATATTGAAAAACTTGAACTGAAGTAGATTAGAGAATCTGTTTTTTTAATCATTTTGTCGAAAATAAAATAAAAACCTAACAGTTTTTTATCCAACTGTCATTTTGTACCTTTTTACGTTTTTTACATAAGCATAATTAAAATACAGCAAGTAAAAAACGTAAAAAACTATGTAAAAAAACGTAAAGTTAAAAAGAAGAACAACTCCTACGACAAGAGTTGCCAGCAGCCTACAAAAATTGTATAACTTTTTCAGAGTTCTTTTTTTTATCAATAAAACACAAAAATATACATTCTTGTGATCAAAAAAGTTAACTACATTCCGGAAGATGAAGAAAACAGAAAAATTTTATCGCAAAGACGTCATTTTCGTTCCATATTTTCGATAGCTCATTACAAACATTTGAAACATTCACTATGGCAACCATGTTTTTGGAAAATGCCATTGGAAAGTATTCAATTGAATTGCATTGAGTTGAATCACCTTACCCAGACGGAAAACTAAATGACAATCACATTTGACTATGGTTGATATGACAATCATTTATCACCTAAGCAGATTCCACCCTAGTTAATTTCTTTGCGAGAATAAAATTAGGTCTGTTTCTATATTTTTGCACATTAAATCACAAACTGTCAGATTTTGAAGAGTCAGAGAGAAATGTTGAGAGAAATTCTCTCAAAAATGCTGAAATTTCGAAAAAGTGATTAAAAGAACACATATCCAAGTTCAGGATATATAAATAGGTTTTTCGTTTAACCTTATGTGACTGACACCCATTAGTCATAAAACGATGTTTGGCTTTCTACTTTACTCTCACGCTGAAATTTTGCCGAATCGCGAATTTCTTAACATTTCATGAGAATAGGGAAAATGTGTTCCCTCTACTACGAGTTTTATTTTTTTTTTAATATACAAGGGAATGAGATTGGACTGAAATTAGTAAACATTGACATAAAAAATCCATGTTGCGTATTCCACATATTGTGAATTCACATGACAAAATTGAATTTGGGTGTTCCACAATTAGTTCGAAATGCTAAATGTGAATTTTAATTTCGAAAACGAAAATTGATGTTCTGCATTTCGGTTCATTCCGTTTTCTGAAGGTATTCAATCCACTTTTGTATGCGTTGTGAAATAGGTGCATTTTTAAATAGTTTTGTACCTACCTCTTTACTATTTTCGTAGGAAACATGAGAGCATACGAATAAAAGAATGCAACATTCATCTGAACAATTCATATTCATATTTCATGAAAAATTGTTCGGCTAATTTTTTCTTTAATGTTGCGCTTTCTTTTTTTTTTGTAAATGCCAATAATAATGAATCCATTTTCATCTGCAGTGTAATTTCACTTTGAAAATCAATTAAAAATGGATGCACCTCGAATTTTGACAGTTCGAAGTATTTGCGAAATTTTCGAAAAACAAAGGAATTTCATTTCACGTGAAATTGAAATTCGATTTAAATTCAATTTTATTCGAAATACAGAACATGTGCCAAAGTCATAGAAATTTGCAGTAGGACCGTAAGAGAATGAACTTTTTATGGAGGATAACTTGGAACAACAAGTTTGACTTGATGGAATCGGAACAAGTTTTTAAAATATTTTAAAAACCAAATACAAAATGGTGTGGAAACCGGTTGTTTCTTGCGTTAAAATGATCAAACACCGATGGTTGTCAAGCCATATTGTCAAACATTTTGTTCCAAATTTTAAACCCTTTCTAATATTTGTACTAGAACGTTGTTTTATTAAAATCGTTCAGCAAGTAAACAGAAAATTGTGCACAATTTTGGTAAAAAACGATACATGTATAAATATTTTGATGTAATTTTAAAAATTCAATAAACCTTTTCTATCATTTACAAAAACGATTATGGTTGAACTTTATTGATTTTTTTTTTGTTTTTGGCTGATTATCCCTATGTTTGTATATTTAGTATGTTCTTATACTTTTTCTATTGTATGATGGATGTGTTGAATTGATTGTGAGAATGGCAAATTTAAAAAAAAATAAAAATACATAGTTTAAATTAAGTTGTTTTAGGAAAATACACCCCCTTGACACACGCAATTTTCTTATATTTGAGTAAAAAGAATTGTAAAAGTGTTATGTATATCTTTTACTTAATACGTACATTATGTCTGTAATTATTCCTACAAACTACCACGCCCTCTTTTTTATACTTGAATTTAATTCGTACACGCAGAAAACTATTTACTAACAAAGAGCGTCTTTCTGTGGGTTAAAAAAATGTGTTAAGTATTACGTAGTTAAGGGTAAAAATTACATTTCTAAAGTAGTCTACTCGATTAAAATAAATTGTTTAAAATAAAAACCTAAAAATGGAGAAACTTAATTGGGATGTGCAATTTTAAAGACATGTTAAACGAGTAGCTTGCTAAAATCAAATTCATAAATATATTTATTTAATTTCACACATCTCTGAGTAGATTAGTATACTATGAGCGATTTAATATGTTCCATTAACTAGCTTAATTGGTTATTGAAACCAAACAAACTAACCCAGAAGTAGTTAAATAAGATTTGTACACTGTGTTTGTTATTTAAGTTAACCTAGTTTTGCATTGTTTTTAACCGATCATTTTTCTGGTATTTAAATTTAATTTTAATTTTTTTAATTAGAGGGGAAAAGATAAAGCAAGTGTGTTTGTTAAAATTCGCCCACAGCCACACCCATTTTAGTTTTTTTTAATTTCTTTTCCTCATCTCATCGAATCTATAGATAGTTACATACATTTTTGGAAATACGACCACGCCGAATTTTCTCATATGAGAGTTTTCGTTTTCTTTTTTATTTATAGTTCATAGAAATCTGAAATTTTAAACTTAAAATATCTTGGGAGACAATTACCATTAAAGTTGAGCTGTAATCTACCGATCGGTATTATCGTTCACAGCTGTTTGTGATATGTCAAAATCCAACCATATCGGACAATCAGGAGAAAACTTACAACTGATCTTAGTTGTTTTGGAGTTTATGTAAGTGAGCACTAAGAAGGGATTTTTTAAAATTCCCATTATAAATAGGGTAAAATAAGGTAAAATTGGTCAAGGGTTCAAAAACTAACTTTCAAACGGTAAGTTCTACAATATTCATTTATTTTTTAATAAATGCATTATTAAATTTCCAGAACTTTATTAATTTAAAAATAAATTCTATAAAATCTACAAAGCGAGATACAAAATTCTTTATACTTCAAACTTCACAAATTACATAATTCCAATAAATCAGGGGGAAGTCCGATTTAAATAAATAAAATACCATTGGAAAGGTTTTTCAAAAAAAAATTATCCATGTTCTACAAAATTTTGATTCTTTTTTTTAACATCATTTTTTTTCTTTCAAAAATTTACATTTTTTCAATACAAGTTTTACTACTTTTTTAATTTTTAAAAAATAACCGTTTCTTTAAAAAATCTCAAAATCATACACCTCATACATATTATTCATTTACATTTATTATAAAAATATTAGATTTTTCAAAATTTTTTTAACACACATTTTGACATGTTTTCTGTTGTTTTATTAATCACCTCATAACTCATTAGTTATTGCACCCTTACAATTAGTTTTTCTTTTAATCGCATCTACGAAAATACACAATTAATTTGATACATCATACATAACTGTACACCCCACACGACCTTCACAATAGTTTAAAATGAAATAGTTTGAAAAATCTCGCAAAACACCAAAAAAATGGGGTTGTTGTTCATTGCCAACCATCGTGTCTCAGTGGAGAATTGTCCAATTTTTGTTAAATTTCAAAAACACCCCTTTTCCATTCATTCAAATGCTTATATCTTCACATCCAATTGTCCGATTTTTAAAATTAAAGCCACAATGACAGTCGAGTTAGAGCAACAAAAAAATTTCAAAACCTCTCAAAATTTCATACTAAAAACATGAAATAATATTTTCGGGAAAAAATTTCATCGAGGCAAACGTAAAAACAAAGAGGAATACAATAAAACAAATAAAAAAAACTTTCCTATATCAATATACTGGTGGGAAGGAGATGGCTGTTCTAAAGATGGTCGAGTGTGTGCAACAAAAAATCATAATTTCCTATACATGTAGGTATATATTTATTACTAGTATATTTACCCGAACAGTTGGCTTCGCTAACTGTCACACGATGTATGTGCAAGACAATGTATTTGCAAGACAATGTATTTGCAACACAATGTATTTGCAACACAATGTATTTGCAACACAATATATTTGCAACACAATGTATTTGCAACACAATGTATTTGCAACACAATGTATTTGCAACACAACGTATTTGCAACACAATGTTTGTTATAACGCGATGTATTTGCAACACAATGTATTTTGCAACACAATGTTCCAACACAATGTTGCAATACAATGTATGTTGCAACAGAAAGTATTTTGCAACACAATGTATTTTGCAACACAATGTATTTTGGAACACAATATATTTTGCAACACAATGTATTTGCAACACAATGTATTTGCAACACAATGTATGTATTTGCAACCATTGTATTTGTAGCACAATGTATTTGCAACACAATGTACCTATTTGCAACTCAATGTATTTTGCAATGTACTTGCAACATGTATCTCTGTATCTCTTGGTTCAGTATTGACCTACTTTTCTACCTCAAGCCTGATAATTCACCTTAATTTTAGGAAATTAACCTTGAAAATCTGACCATTGTTACTCCATCTAGGCTACCTTTTATTCCAGTAACTCAATTAGTTTCACCTTAGTTGATAAAAATCGATTGCGGGTCCCCTGCCCCGCTCACGCAACTCCGTTGCTCCGCTTAGGGTATGTTCAGTCGCCAGGCAGGCGCCCAAGTCAACAGTTTTCTCGGAGAAAGGTACCTTTGGGTGAACCGTATGAATTGTTTTGCTAACTTAATATAGGTTCACTGTTTAGCCGGATAGGTACATACTTAATTAAAATTTAAAAAACTTGACCTTGAAAATCTGACCATTATAACTGAAGTTATACTTGCCACGTGAATCACTTGACTTCACTTTGCATGATTCTAATTTATTGCTTAGTCGATTTGATGGTTAGGTAGGTAGATAGTAGATACCTAACAAATATAATTATACCTAGGTACCTACTTTAACACACTGTCGTTTAAGAATACCTATAAGATTAGAAGATAATTATGAATTTATATTATTGCAAATAAACAATACATACAAATATATCACAAACTTTTGTATGTAACTATGTAGGTATATGCGTTAACATTATACCTACCTAGATACCTCTCTTAATTTTAAGACCTTAATCTTAAAAATCCTATCATTAGAAAAGAAACCAAATCAACCCTTTTCTATTAATTTACATACCTACATTATGTGCTTACATAGACACATACATATAGATGTAGGTATGTACATTGTACATAATATGGTTTTTAATATCCATGTCAGCGAAATCGATTTTTTTAAATCAACGTCGAAATCATTCACCTTTTTTAAATACCTACATTTTCATATGATTTCAATTATTATTTTATTATTATAATAACTAACGTAAAAACAAAGAGGAATACAATAAAACAAAAAAAAAAACTTTCCTATATCAATATACTGGTGGGAAGGAGATGGCTATTCTAAAGATGGTCGAGTGTGTGCAACAAAAAATCATAATTTTCCTATACATGTATAGGTATATATTATTATTATTATATTATGCAGGCAGCACGTTGGTTGTAGGTATTTTTTTTCATGCACAACAATACTAAAAGTCCCCTCATGGTTGGTTTGGTTGGCTGATAACTTTTGTTTATGATCGGATCGTTAAGGTTGATGCCTTAAAATGTTCATGCACGTGTACTGGAACCTTTTAAGGAAATTTATGATGTGGGTAGAGTATATTTTTTAGTTGGCTTATATCTTTTGTTCTACTTATCGGATCTGTAAGATTAAGGTCTTAAATTAATCTTAAAATAAAGGTTAAATGGTAGGCTAACTTATTTTGAGTTATAATAAAATAATAATTGAAATGATATGAAATGGTAGGTACCTATAATGTCAGTTAACGCATATAGTTACATACAAAAGTTTGTGATATATGTAGGTATTTGTATTGTTTATTTGCAAAAATATAAATTCATAATTTATTATCTTCTAATCTTATAGGTATTCTTAAACAACAGTGTGTTAAAGTAGGTACCTAAGTATAATTATATTTGTTAGGTATCTACTATCTACCTACCTAACCATCAAATCGACTAAGCAATAATTTAGAATCATGCAAAGTGAAGTCAAGTGATTGACGTGGCAAGTAGGTATAACTTCAGTTATAATGGTCAGATTTTCAAGGTCAAGTTTTTTAAATTTTAATTAAGTAGGTATCCGGCTAAACAGTGAACCTATATTAAGTTAGCAACACAATTCATACGGTTCACCCAAAGGTACCTTTCTCCGAGAAAACTGTTGACTTGGGCGCCTGCCTGGCGACTGAACATACCCTAAGCGGAGCAACGGAGTTGCGTGAGCGGGGCAGGGGACCCGCAATCGATTTTTATCAACTAAGGTGAAACTAAGTGAGTTACTGGAATAAAAGGTAACCTAGATGAAGTAACAATGGTTAGATTTTCAAGGTTAATTTCCTAAAATTAAGGTGAATTATCAGGCTTGAGGTAGAAAAGTAAAGGGCAAATCGGATATAGATTTATAACTTGAGTTCTAATGGAAAAAAATTTTGAAGAAATCAATGCATTCAAATTCGTTATTTGAAAGTATTCATTATTTAATAATAAGGAGAACGAAAAGGCTTATTACTTTGGCAATTCTTGATCGATCTTTATAAATAAAGTGTCAAATGAAAGAAGGATTAAACAAATAAATGGCTATATATTATGTTTGTAAGACCAACAAATGGGACAGAAATAAAGAGAGAGAAAGACAGAAATACTGAGCGAGACAGACAGGTATAGAGAGAGAGAGAGACAAAGAGATACAGAGATACATTGTGTTGCAAATACATTGTGTTGCAAAATACATTGAGTTGCAAATAGGTACATTGTGTTGCAAATACATTGTGCTACAAATACATACATTGGTTGCAAATACATTGTGTTGCAAATACATTGTGTTGCGAAATATATTGTGTTCCAAAATACATTGTGTTGCAAAATACATTGTGTTGCAAAATACTTTGTGTTGCAACATACATTGTGTTGCAACATTGTGTTGGAACATTGTTTTGCAAAATACATTGTGTTGCAAATACATCGTGTTATAACAAACATTGTGTTGCAAATACATCGTGTTATAACAATACATTGTGTTTGCAACATCGTGTAACAGTTAGCGAAGCCAACTGTTCGGGTAAATATACTAGTTTCATTATAAACAAATATTTATCATATTCATACTATTAATGAATCTAGAGATTTGGGGACGATTTGGAGACGATTTGGAGACGATTTTGTGACCTTTGGTAAGTTCCTTTTAGATTCCACAAACAAAGTGCTAAGATTAGGCCCTAAGGCTAATAATCCAGGAATTGAACAAGTTCGTACGACATATTCATCTCATTTATTTTGTTCACTTTTTTAAAGTTATTTAACTTGAATTAGTCATAATCATAATTTATTTTTAAACTTTGACGAGAAAATTTATTTAATTATTTTATCTTGCTTTGTCAGACTTTTATCAAAAAAAAAACGCTGGAAATTCCCAGTTCGAAATTAACAGGGAAAGTTCAGCAGCAAAATTAATGTGAATTGTTGCTTTCTTATCTGCATCGTTGTTTTTTTTTCTAATTAAAAGCGAAGTCTAAAATAATCTTGAGACGTTGTAAAATATAAATTAAAAGTATATCTACATGGTATACCCAGCGGGAAAAATAAAAAAAATTAATTGAGGAAAAATCTGCTTTTTCCTTGAGGAATGGAAGCTACATCTGCCACTTTTCAGCTTATTCCTTTGATGAATTTAACATGGGCATTGGGCGGGTCATTGGCGGGAAGAACATGCCAATTTCTCGATGAAAATTCCACATCTAAATCACTACTTCCTTGGAAGTTGCTTACTCAGCAGTTGGACTGAAAAAAAAGAAGAACCGGCATCTATTGATAACCCAGCCGGCTGCTTTTCCAATGGGCTATACTTAACTATAAACTTGGTTATAGTTATATAAGAATAAGAGTTACTTATGGTATCTAACTAGTCCCTTCTGTTGACTAAAATCGATTTTAATTCAGTATCTATTTCAATAATATTTTATTAGGCGAAGTAAAAAAAAGAGAGCGTCGCGTTATAACGATTTTTATTAAAATTTGGTGTGTAAAAAAAATGGACTAAAACTAATAAGAACTGTACCAAACCAACCAGCCACAGAATGTTTTTTTTTTTATTTTCGATTTTCTCATTAACGATGTTGATTTTGATCAACATTTTTATACAGGAGGCCTTCTAAATAAAAATAATATTAGAGGTTCAATTTTTTCAAAAAAAAAAATAAAATATTTTTTTTGAAGGTTTGAATGAACAACAACACTTGAGTGAGCGAGCTACTACCAAGATAGGCTGGAGTTATATATAGCTATTTCACGACTGCCAGGCTGATCATCAAATCAAGACTCTTTTTAGTGGTTCTTGGGTTTTTGTTCAATTTTAATTGAAAAAAGTTTTTATGCCCAGCTGGGACTCGAACTCGGACCAGCTCCCTGAGAGCCATATACATACGCATTGCGCTACCGAGTTCAATTGATCAGGTCGATCTCAATTTTAGGTTTTAATGTTTTGACAATTGCATTTGAAAGCAGCATTTTTACTAGCCACCCATACGTTTTTTTTGTACATGCGGTTTCTTTCTTTTACTCCGTACTCGATTTATAAGTCAACAATTCGTCGAACATATAAGGAGGGAGAATGAATGAAAGATTTGAAAAGGGTCAAGAATTAATTCAAATTTATAAGGGGTTTTGGGGCCGATCATCAGACTTCCTTTTAGTTTCGCTTGGTCTTTGTAAAATTTTTATTGAAAAAACTTTCTATGCCCAGCTGGGATTCGAACTCGGACCACCCTCCATCAGAGCCATATGTATACCGTGTTATTTTTTTGGATATAAGAAAATTAAAAATAAATTTTTTCAAATTCGATATTTCAAAATATCGTTTGATGATTTTTTTTAAAACTCCATTTTTAACTCTAAAATTGTTAAAAAAAATAATTGTGGAATTCATGCAACGTCGTAAGTTTAAAAATTGTGTAAAATGGTAAGTGGAATTTTATAACCATGAACGCCCTCGTATAAGTTAATTAACAAACATGGTCAATATTCAACATGCAAATTGACCCGGTTAAATTAGGTACATGAGTCAAATCGATTAAACAAATTTTTTTAAATCTACACACTGATTCGATTTAAGTGCACTAAATTTTATTAAACTACTTCTGGATTAGTTTATTCGGACTCAATAACCAATTAAGTAAGTTAATGAAACATAATAAATCGCTGATAGTAAAAAATCTACTCAGAGATGTGTGAAATTAACTAAATATAATTATTTGATGTAAGCAAGCTACTCGTTTAATATAAACGATCTTCTAAATTGGGAATCCTAACCAAGTTTTTCGATAAAAATTGTAACGAAGCGTTACAAAATACCTACTTACATCATATTTATTTATGATGATACACTGCGCACCCACCCTACTTATCATCATACGAAATGTACAATAATCATATATTCATATATGGTGCATAACCACTGCGCACCCACCATGAATCGTTTTCCTACCTACACGTTGTATATTGTGCTCAACCACCATGCACCCACGAAGTACTACGCACGTCATATTTATAATATGATATATACATACATACGTGGTAAACAATACATATTGCGCACCCATCATTTAGTTATTTTAATTTCATACGATTTTGTCGTTTCCTCTTCTTATAATTCACACTGCCTTTTAGCCATAAATATAAGAAGAGGAAGTAAAGAAAATGATTAAATTGTCTTTTGTTCTCGTCCAGTGTGGGTACCAATCTTGAGTATAGAGAATTTAAGATCGGGCCGTTACATAAATCCAATTAAGGTGTTTTCGGCGACAGATAGGCATTGCTTGGCGGAATTTATTCTGACTGAGAAGCCAATCTAACTTTTTAGTAGAAATTGGTTAGAGACGTTAGATAGAGTAAAGCAGAATTATTCTTAGTATTTGCGTTTATTATTATCATTATTTTATTATTATTATATATATATATTCTTTAAGAAATTCCCTACCGTTTCTTTCCTCTGAGCTCCTCTTCAAGAAGCTCATTGGACAGGTTCTCCAAGAGTTCCAACCGTTTATTTCCCTAGGTTTTGTACTAGGGACAAGGGCATTCTTTAAGATCCCCGACCGTTTCTTTCCTCTGAGCTCCTCTTCAAGAAGTTCATTGGACAGGTTCTCGTTAAGAGTTCCACCCGTTTATTTCCCTAGGTTGCTTACTAGGGACAAGAGATTCCATTGTGATTCTCGACCGTTTATTTCCTTTGTGCTCCTCTTCAAGAAGCTCACTGGACAAGGTCTCCGCTGAGAGTTCCGACCGTTTGGTTCCCTAGGTTGTGTGCTAGGGACATAGGGCCTCCGATAAGGATCCCCGCACCCGTTTCTTTCCTCTGAGCTCCTCTTCAAGAAGCTCATTGGACAGGTTCTCGTTAAGAGTTCCACCCGTTTATTTCCCTAGGTTGCTTACTAGGGACAAGAGTTTCCATTACGATTCTCGACCGTTTATTTCCTTTGGGCTCCTCTTCAAGAAGTTCACTGGACAAGGTTCTCTACGTGAGTTCCACCCGTTTATTTCCCTAGGTTGCTTGCTAGGGACAAGAGTTTCCACCGAGATTCTCGACCGTTTAGTTCCTTTGGGTTCCTCTTCAAGAAACTCATTGGACAAGGTTCTCGGACAAGGTTCTCCGCGAGAGATCCGACCGTTTAGTTCCCTAGGTTGTGTACTAGGGACATTTAGAGCTTCCGATAAGGATCCTCGAACCCGTTTTGTTCCTTCGAGGTCCTCTTCAAGGGTCCCGCTGGGCAAGGTGCTCCTCGGTGAGTTTCCGACCGTTTTATTCCTCAGGTTGTGTGCTGAGGACACTTTATATGAAATACCGTGTTAATTATTTAAGTTACCGAACACTGTAGTATATGAAATACCGTGTTAATTATTTAAGTTGCCGAACATTGTATTATATGAAGTACCGTGTTATCTTATTATAAGAAAATTAAATATTATAAAACAAGAGAAATAATGAAAAGCAAATTATATGAAATACCTTGTTAGAATTAAAAGTAAAATAAATTGATGAAAGGAATTTAAAAAGAAGTAAATTTAAACTAAATCTTTTATTTGTGAGATCCTTCAAGCCCAAGTTTTGTTGCTTCTTTGGGAAGAATCTTGGACACCGGTGAGTTTTACCTCAGCTGGAAAGAAAAAGCATCACAAATTGGCGCCCGAACAGGGACTTTTTGAAGGATCAACCGAACTCCGACTGACCACCGATCGACCTAGAATCTTTTAAGGCAAAACCGACCGCCGTACCGTTTCCTGTTTTCTTCGATAAGTCCTTAAAAGATTCATCCATATCCAGACCGCCGAATTACCTGCGACCCTTCGAAAAGTTCCACCAAACTTTAAATATTGACCGACCAGAACCAGCCGCAACATGTCCGACTCCGAGGAATCACCAATGAGCGAATATAACCCATATAAAAATCTTGGATTTATATACTTCTTGAAGAAGCCTGAGCTCATTGAAGTATTAACAGCCAGAAACCTAGACACAAGTGGTAATATGCAAACACTCCGGAAAAGGCTAAGCCAACATTTTAAGGAGCTTCGAACACATAAATCCACTCAGAATT
Organism: Epistrophe grossulariae; assembly: GCA_929447395.1. Lineage (NCBI taxonomy): Eukaryota > Metazoa > Arthropoda > Insecta > Diptera > Syrphidae > Epistrophe > Epistrophe grossulariae. The sequence goes on along the minus strand of OV839567.1, from coordinate 20,961,866 downwards.
TGTGTGAAGAGTGGGAAGGCATTATAGAAGATAGAAATAATGCAGAACCTACTGACGGAGAGCCATCGACTGGTAAACAGCCTTTTAAGACTCACATAAACATTCCTGTTCCGCCGCCGCAACCCCGTACACCGTTATTTTTGACTGTCCCAGATCTTCGAAGGCCTTCAACGGCACCAACTAACCAGACATACGCTGCAACAAATCAACCGTCCTGTTCTTATAATCAGGCAACACTCAGACTCGCCAACGAGCCGGTACCGCCGCCCCGCCCGGAGACTAAAGCACAGACCACCACCCGTTTCACCTTGAGTTATGAGGCCGAAGTAATGAACGCGGTCCGTAAATGGGGCCTGAAATTCGACTCTTCCGGAAACCCCTTAGAATTTCTGGAAAGGATAGAAGAATTAACCAGCTGTTATAATATATCGCCAGCCGACATGTTAAGAACGTTACCAGAAGTATTTCGAGGAACTGCGTTGGAGTGGTTACGCATAAAGAGAAATAGTTTTTCCTCTTGGGGGGAGTTTCGTAGCCAGTTCCTGCAACACTTCCTGCCAGCCAGGTACGTATTTCGACTCGAAGACGAAATTTATCGAAAGCGTCAGGGCCCCCGAGAACGTGCAAAGGATTTCATAATGGCAGTACAGTACCTCATACGCCAGCACCCCCGCCTTACTTCCGCCGACTTAATAGACAGAATCTACGAAAATCTCCGACCAGAGTATCGTTATTACGTGCGTCGCGGAGACTTCAGAACGTTGGATGAGTTGATGACTTTAGCAGAGGAATTTGAAGCGATAAGGAACGACGAAAGGAACAATCGCTCCGCTCCTGCTTTCAGCAATCCCGCTCCCTTCCCGAGGGCGCCTCATCACAACGTCCCGGCGACCAGGAATAATGATTATTATCGCCGCTCCACTCCCGGCCCTTCTCACCCGTCTCCTATTCCAATGAGTAGAGCACTACCCGCCGCTACACCTCCATACGACCGGTCGACGCACTGCTGGAACTGCAAGCAACGAGGGCATCAGAAGGAAACCTGCAACGGCCGTTTCATTTGTTTTGTTCCTTCTGTGGCCAAGATGGAATTTTAACAAAGGATTGCCAGTGCCACCGAAACCCCGTCGCCGTGATGAACACTCCACCAGCTTTGGACCCTCGAATTTTTGTCCCAATCAAACTCAATGGACGTTCTTACCAGGCTCTAGTCGATACCGGTTCTACGAAGACATTTGTGGGAGACGCGCTGCGTCACGAATTCATGCTAACTGAGACGCCGATGCGTAAATATGAAAGAGCTATTCACATGGCAAATGGAAACCCAGTCGTTACCTCAGAACATTACACCGTAACCTTCTACTTAGGTGAAAAGCCAGTCACTGGAGAAGTAACATATTTACCAGGGTTAGAAGAAGATGCCATATTCGGGATGGACATTTTAGGAAAAGTAAATATACAAATATTCGTGGAAGGAAAGCAAATCACCGGAAAGAAGGACGCGAAGCTTGGAACGAATGACAGGGCATGTTCAATCAAGGAGCATTTACTCCTCAACCAGGTCGAACGTTTGAACACATTCCTAGCCACAGAGTTACCTTTATTTGACGAGATCAAAGGAGTCGCAAAAGTTCCTCCACACCAGATTTGGCTCAAATCAGAGCGACCGTTTAAACAACGTTACTACCCCCGGAACCCAGCGATGCAGAAAGTCATAGACGAAGAGGTAGACGAACTATTAAAAACTGGAAAAATTACACCATCTAAAAGTCCCTATAGTTCACCGGTGGTGCTAGTGCGCAAGAAAGGAGGTTCGTGGAGAGTTTGCGTGGATTACCGTCAACTCAACGAATTATCCATCAAAGACGCCTATCCCCTTCAGCACCTAAAGGAAGTATTCCATAAACTTCGCGCAGCTAACTTAAATTTAAACATCGAAAAATGCAACTTCTGTCGAGAGAGCCTAAAGTATTTAGGGCACGTAGTCAGCAAGGAGGGAATTCATACCGACCCCGATAAGATATCAGCCGTTCAAAACCTCAACGCCCCGTCCAACATCCGAGAACTTCGTCGTATCCTAGGAATCTGCTCCTGGTATCGCCGATTCATCCAGGATTTTTCAACCGTAGCCGCACCGCTAACCACCCTGCTTAAAAAAAATGTTAAATGGAAATGGAACCCCGAGCAGCAAATTGCATTCGACCTCCTCAAATCGAAACTCACAGAAGCACCTGTACTCGCTTGCCCCGATTTCGACCTACCGTTTACACTCCAAACCGATGCCAGCCAGTTCGGCCTAGGTGTAGTCCTAACTCAAACGAAAGACGGTTATGAGAAGGTCATTGCGTATGCTAGTCGCACTCTGACGGATTCTGAACAGAAGTACGCAGTAACTGAGAAAGAGTGCTTGGCGATACTATGGGGGATCAGAAAGATGCGCCCCTATCTCGAAGGTTACCATTTCAACGTAATCACAGATCACCATTCGTTGAAGTGGCTGCACGCTTTAGAAAACCCCTCCGGTCGGTTAGCTCGTTGGGCTGTGGAAATGCAACAATACCACTTCGACATCCAGTATAGGAAAGGTGCCATGAACGTCGTAGCCGACGCTTTGTCCAGAGACCCTCTACCAATTACCGAGATTGACAGGATTGCAGCTTCTTTCGACACCAAGCCTGATTGGGTCCTAAAGAAAAAATGGCAATTAGAAAAAGAACCGAACAAATATCCAGAGTATACCATTTTAGAAGATAAATTGTACCGCCGATTCGATAATCAACCTTTGGCAAGTTCGCAAGAATACGACTGGAAGTTTTGCGTACCGTTAACCGACCGTAACCGTTTGATATTTGAAAATCACGATGTCCCAACTGCCGGACACCAGGGATTCGCTAAGACTACAGCTCGAATGACCAAATTTTATTACTGGCCTGGGATGTTCCGAGACATTGGTAAATATGTAAGGAAATGTAAAACTTGTAATAAATTTAAAACGTCGCAACAAAAACCTAATGGTCTGATGTACACTAACCCCGCGGACGGACCTTGGGAGACAGTATGTGCGGACTTTGTCGGTCCGTTACCTCGCTCTATGAAAGGACATACTACACTTCTAGTGATGACAGACAAGTTCTCCAAGTGGGTTGAAGCTGTCCCTTTACGATCCGCCACCACTCCAGGGTTAATTCAAGCTGTTCGAGAACGAATTACTACCCGCGTCGGAGTGCCTAGAGTTTTCTTGTCCGATAATGGCGCACAGTTCACGAGTCATCAATTTGTAAATTTTTTACAGGACCTAGGAATCAAGCAGCAATTGACAGCACCATACACTCCGCAAGAAAATCCCACGGAAAGGGTCAACAGAGTATTAAAAACAATGATAGCGCAATATATACAAGACAACCAACGCCATTGGGACGAATACATCCCTGAGCTTACCTTTGCCATCAATACAAGTCGCCGCGACTCCACCGGTTTTTCTCCTGCAGTCTTGAATTTCGGTCGAGAATTGAGAGGTCCGTACGAGCCGGCCACCCCATCCTCGCCTAATACCGCCGTTGAAGACATCAATGCAAGACAAGAACGAATGCAATCGCTATACGACCTCGTGAAGATCAATTTAGCAAAGGCCAGTCAAACGCAAGCAAAGTATTATAATTTGCGACGAAGACCTTGGCGACCAAGTATTAACGAACAGGTTTACAAAAAGGTCAAAGTGTTGTCTTCAGGCGTAAATTACTTTGCCGAAAAATTAGCACCCAGATACGACGGCCCATACGAAGTAATTAAATTCATATCACCGGTAATTGTATTACTGCGTAAAAAAGGAGACAAAAGACAGAGAAAGGAAACAATCCGAGCCCACGTCAAAGACTTGAAAGGTTTTTATTCTGAAGATTACGATTCACAGTCACTTGCGCCCATAACAAGCATAAGGGAACGTCCATCCAACCACCAAGTCATTAGTCGACCACCGGCCAACGAAGTATGTATACCGATCGCAGCAACTAACAACCCAATACAGAACCAATTACTTGAGGATCAAAATCATAACAACATGGAAGATTCTCCGATGGATGAAGAGCCTTGCCGAAAAATAATTCGTCGTAACCCTCAGTCGAACAAACAAACTGAACGGAAAAACACTGCAGCAGTTCGCAGCAAGCAGCAAGCATCGTCCGATACTAGCGAGCGCAAAAGTGGTGCGATGGATTATGCGCCCTGTAAAAGACAACGAACCACGCCAGCAAAAGTAGCCACTCCCGCTCGTGGAGACTCACAGGTTTTCTTCGAGATACGACCGAAGAAACGAGTCGGCCGAGCAGCTTCGATGACACACGACGACAGCAAAATCTTGCCAGTATTGCCACCTTGGAACATTGCAGATCAGATGGCTGAAGTGCGACGACGCCGCCAAGAGGCAGAAAAAAAATGGACTCCGGCGATCCCTGCGATGGAAAACCAACTGCGACCAGAAGTCACGCCGACGGTCGCCTTTATCAGGGATTCAGGGATCACGCCAACAGTCTCCGGCACTTCAAAACCATCGTGCAGCTCTTCTGCCAGTCGCAAACGAAAAAACACCGCCACCTCTACCAAGCCCGCAACATCTACGGCCACCACCCGCAAGGTGACCATAAAGGAACCAGCAGTTACACCAGTTACCAGCAGCACCACCACCGCCACCACTGCAGTTACCAGCACCACCGCCTACCCGGCACCCGTCGAAAGCAAAATTGAGTTACCCAACATTTCTAAACTCACGTTAGGAAAAAAGGTACCATCTGACGCTCATATACCAAAACCGGTCGCCAACAGTCCAAAACAGGCAACAAAGACTGAGTTCGACCCTGTTAAAGGAATTTCTCTCAAAGGAAAAAAACACTACCGAGCGTTCTCGATTAAGCGCCCATGGGGGAATATCTCAGTCCGGTTCAACAAAAAAGGAAGCCGAGCAACGCTAAAATGGCACGAGCATCTTAAAGTTTTAGACATACCGCAATAATTTTTTTTTTTTTCTATAATAAATACAATCTTTTTAAGTTCCTTTCAATGAATTAAATTATTCTTTTAAGTTCCTTTATAATGAATTAAATTATTTTTTTTTAATTATTCAAAAAAAAAAAAAAATTATATATGTCGATGAGACGAGAAGGTTCTCGTCTACTAAAGAAAGGGGGGAGTGTAACGAAGCGTTACAAAATACCTACTTACATCATATTTATTTATGATGATACACTGCGCACCCACCCTACTTATCATCATACGAAATGTACAATAATCATATATTTATATATGGTGCATAACCACTGCGCACCCACCATGAATCGTTTTCCTACCTACACGTTGTATATTGTGCTCAACCACCATGCACCCACGAAGTACTACGCACGTCATATTTATAATATGATACATACATACATACGTGGTAAACAATACATATTGCGCACCCATCATTTAGTTATTTTAATTTCATACGATTTTGTCGTTTCCTCTTCTTATAATTCACACTGCCTTTTAGCCATAAATATAAGAAGAGGAAGTAAAGAAAATGATTAAATTGTCTTTTGTTCTCGTCCAGTGTGGGTACCAATCTTGAGTATAGAGAATTTAAGATCGGGCCGTTACATAAATCCAATTAAGTTGTTTTCGGCGACAGATAGGCATTGCTTGGCGGAATTTATTCTGACTGAGAAGCCAATCTAACTTTTTAGTAGAAATTGGTTAGAGACGTTAGATAGAGTAGAGCAGAATTATTCTTAGTATTTGCGTTTATTATTATCATTATTTTATTATTATTATATATAAATATTCTTTAAGAAATTCCCTACCGTTTCTTTCCTCTGAGCTCCTCTTCAAGAAGCTCATTGGACAGGTTCTCCAAGAGTTCCAACCGTTTATTTCCCTAGGTTTTGTACTAGGGACAAGGGCATTCTTTAAGATCCCCGACCGTTTCTTTCCTCTGAGCTCCTCTTCAAGAAGTTCATTGGACAGGTTCTCGTTAAGAGTTCCACCCGTTTATTTCCCTAGGTTGCTTACTAGGGACAAGAGATTCCATTGTGATTCTCGACCGTTTATTTCCTTTGTGCTCCTCTTCAAGAAGCTCACTGGACAAGGTCTCCGCTGAGAGTTCCGACCGTTTGGTTCCCTAGGTTGTGTGCTAGGGACATAGGGCCTCCGATAAGGATCCCCGCACCCGTTTCTTTCCTCTGAGCTCCTCTTCAAGAAGCTCATTGGACAGGTTCTCGTTAAGAGTTCCACCCGTTTATTTCCCTAGGTTGCTTACTAGGGACAAGAGATTCCATTGTGATTCTCGACCGTTTATTTCCTTTGTGCTCCTCTTCAAGAAGCTCACTGGACAAGGTCTCCGCTGAGAGTTCCGACCGTTTGGTTCCCTAGGTTGTGTGCTAGGGACATAGGGCCTCCGATAAGAATCCCCGCACCCGTTTCTTTCCTCTGAGCTCCTCTTCAAGAAGCTCATTGAACAGGTTCTCGTTAAGAGTTCCACCCGTTTATTTCCCTAGGTTGCTTACTAGGGACAAGAGTTTCCATTACGATTCTCGACCGTTTATTTCCTTTGGGCTCCTCTTCAAGAAGTTCACTGGACAAGGTTCTCTACGTGAGTTCCACCCGTTTATTTCCCTAGGTTGCTTGCTAGGGACAAGAGTTTCCACCGAGATTCTCGACCGTTTAGTTCCTTTGGGTTCCTCTTCAAGAAACTCATTGGACAAGGTTCTCCGCGAGAGATCCGACCGTTTAGTTCCCTAGGTTGTGTACTAGGGACATTTAGAGCTTCCGATAAGGATCCTCGAACCCGTTTTGTTCCTTCGAGGTCCTCTTCAAGGGTCCCGCTGGACAAGGTGCTCCTCGGTGAGTTTCCGACCGTTTTATTCCTCAGGTTGTGTGCTGAGGACACTTTATATGAAATGCCATGTTAATTATTTAAGTTACCGAACACTGTAGTATATGAAATACCGTGTTAATTATTTAAGTTGCCGAACATTGTATTATATGAAGTACCGTGTTATCTTATTATAAGAAAATTAAATATTATAAAACAAGAGAAATAATGAAAAGCAAATTATATGAAATACCTTGTTAGAATTAAAAGTAAAATAAATTGATGAAAGGAATTTAAAAAGAAGTAAATTTAAACTAAATCTTTTATTTGTGAGATCCTTCAAGCCCAAGTTTTGTTGCTTCTTTGGGAAGAATCTTGGACACCGGTGAGTTTTACCTCAGCTGGAAAGAAAAAGCATCACAAAATAACCTTTTGACGTTTTTATTTTAATCGATTCGAATACTTAAGAATTAATATACATATGTTAATTTTACCCTTTACTACGTAATATTTAACTAATATTTTTTAAACCACCGAAAACGTTCTCGGTTGAAAATTATTTTTCTGTGTGAATTTAAAAAAAATTGTATAAATCATTTGCCATAAAAAAAATTGACAGTTCATTAACCAAATCGTAAACTTAACCAAATAGTAAATTTTTCAGACATCATTGTATAAATACCCTTAATATTTAAAAAAAATTTAATTTTCTTTAAATAAATTTAGAATTGGTAAAAAAAATCATAAGGTCAACAATTTCCGAAGTTTTATCAATTTATTTCTAAAATAGCCGTATTTTGGTTTTACACGAAAACAACAACAAATCATTTTTTGTTTTGTGTACAAACAATAATAAAGTACCAGTTAATGATATCCCGAAGCAACTTAAATATAATAATCGAAAAGGGTTTAGGGGATATAACAAACAAAAATGCAAACTACAAACCGAGAGGCTGGCCTGGCCTAACTCGTTCGTCTTACATTCACAAACTTACAAAGTTTAACCGTTAAATATTTTATATTTAAATCTGTATATAGGAATATCAAGTCGATACAAAGCGGAGGTCAAATCAGAACTACCTAACGGAATCCAAGTTCCCTTTAGCTAGCCATCTGTCCCATACACTGTGAATGGTGAAGACATTGGTCCCACTATGTGAATCGCTGATTAGTCCATAATGCCAATGCAATAGTGCATAGTGGCGATGGCATGTGCGTAACCTGATATTAATACACCGGGACTGTGGGAACAGGCTCAGTCATGAGAATGTTGACTCAGCGATTCCGATTGTGATTCGCTATCTCATTATTATGTCAATGGCCGGGTGCATTGTGTTAACTTACCTATTTGTTATCACTTTTTGTTTGTTATTGTTTACGAGTAAAACAAAAATTGCTGAGTTGGTTACAAACTCTCACCGAAACATAATATAATAACATCATAAAATTAGTATTATCTTAAGAAAAAGAGGTTAAATGTTTTTATCCATTCAACGTTGAGATGCATTCATGGCTTAGAAACTTTAATTTACGAATGCAACTTAGTTTCAGAGAACCTAGGTAGGTAGTACGCCGGCAACCTAGTAATAAATAAATTAATACTATAATAATTAATAAATAAGTACATATACACAAATAAGAGCCTTGTAATAAGAACAAGTAGGCAGAATTTCGGAACCTAATTAATCTCTTTTTCGCACTTTAATTTTTGTTCTTTAATTTGTTTCCAAACTCAATAATTATTACCCTTTTATCATTATCTCGTTTTCTTTTTTTGTTATACAAAACTAAAATACTATTGATAACCAATAGGGTGTCCGTTATTTCAAAAACTAATTTTTATTATCACAAACTGAAATATTTATGTCATACAAAAAACTTTTCACATTTAATTTTGTTAAACTTTTGTTGTAACCATTGCTTTTAAGTACTCATTCTATATATCAATTAGCTGGCCCGCCCCACAGTACACAAATCAAAGGTATTATATTGCGCAGTTTGTCAAATTTGGAAGTGTTAAGAAATTAAAAATGGCTGTTCCATGGTCCACAGGAACTCAGCACGCATTATTAGAAACAACTACAAAATATTGAAAATAGACAAGTAAAGGGACACTGGATCCACCATTTTACCACCATAATACCTCAATTTTCACAGATGCGCAGAGCTGAACAAAAATGAAAACGCTAATATATTACCGTAAATAAACGCTAAGATATTACCTTAAACATGTGTACTGTGGGCTCGCCCGGCTTCGCACGGGTTGACAAATCTTAGTTTCGTAAAAAACAAAAGAAAATATTAATATGTAAATATAAAAACAACTCAACCTATAGATATATATATATATATATATATATTGGGATAGTGGAATAGCATATATCTAACAAATAGCTATAATTCTCGAACGCAAGGAAAGATTGCTATAACTGGCGTAAACTATTTCAATAGCTCAAAAGTAGATGTTTTTAAATATTTTGTATAACTGTTACTGATCCGCTTCGCTGAACCCCGCAACCCTTGCATTATAAAAATTGTGCTATAAGCTAATAAATCCTTTCATTCGAACTTGAAGGAAATAAATCCAAATAAACAAATACCATATGTAATAATATAGCGATTATATTATTAGGTAGAGTAAGATGGATAAGAATGTAATTTCACCAGCATGTTCCAATTGAAACAAAAAGAAACTGACGTATTTTTTATTCTTCCACATTTCACCTCATAAATAGCTAAGTTTTAACATTAACATAAAGATCCATCCTCTAAATATGACATTTAAAAAAATATTTTTTAATTCGGATGCTTTTTTTTTTTTTTGTTTTAACTGTTTTTACCCTATAAAAAAAAACAAATTTTAGGAAATAGTCCTTACCTAAGTAGTTCTTGAAGTCCATTTACATTTTTATTTATGAAAAGATAGGAAATAAATTAAAAAATAAACGAAATTTTAAATAACGAAAAAGAAAAAAAAAACACTATATTCGCGATATGCTTAACGACACGATTAGCCGCGTTTTATTATCAACGGATCTAGATCGGGATCTTCTTTTAACACGTAATACAACAACAACTTTGGATCCTGCTCTGTATCTGGATTTATTTTAAAGACCCGAAAATAAGTATTCACTCTGGCGGGTAGACGGCTCTTAAGTCGGTTGGAAGCATAAACTGTAGTGTAAGGAAAAAAGACAGTATATACATGAAAAATAAACAAACATAAGAAAAAGAGAGATGAGCATACAACACTTTTGTCATCAGGATCCGTATCGTTTTATTTTCATGGGATGATAATGATCCAGATCCGTAGATAATAAAACGCGGCTATTGACATCTCCTTAAAAAATTGGGTAAACAAATTTAAAACTTGATTTCCTCAATTTTTTGACAGCAAAATTGACACATAGCTCAGTACATATCGGTTGTTGCCCAACAAATGGCGCTGTTTCAATATGTCAAAATGACATTTGTCAATTTCTGAATATTATATAAGAGAAACAACTAGTAAATTGATTGAAAACTACGTGAGTGTGAGTGTGTAAACACACAAAATATCAACTTAGTTTTATAGTATACACTACAGTCCGTTACATTTGAAAAGCGCACATTTTGAATTTCTTTCATTTAACAATTTTTGATACTTCTTTGATTTGCACATAAAGAAATATATATTTAAAGACAATGTAAGAAAACGCACTTTAATATTAAGATAATTTTTTAACAATTTTCAACAAAGGTCCCAGATTGATGTGCAATTTTAAAAAAAAATCTGTTAAAGAATGCAAAACTTCCATCAATTCTTTCTTATCTATCAATGACGAAAATAATACGATAAGCTTGCAATTACAACCACTCTCTGAATAAATCAAGATACGGAGTTGGGTTAGAAGTTAGTCGATAAGACGCAAAAATAATCTATTTAGTACCAGATGGATAATACTACTACCAGATGGATAATACTACTACTTCCATGATTAAGGAAAAGAAAATCAGAACAAAAACATTAATGTTAAAAAAAGAGCCAAGTTCTTCTATAAAAAAACCTTTATGTAACAAGTCAACCGTGAAAAGTAGTAGTATGCCAAGTTCTTACTTTATAAAGTTTTAATATCAAATATTTAAAGTAGATTACTATTGAAGCAACTCCAAATTATGAGAAAAATTTATTATTTAATGACTTAAATTTGGCGGTTCACTGATCAAGTTTTCAAATACATTGTTTTGAATTGTGAGTAATAAAATGAAAACTTGCCAAGTATACCGCCAAATTTAAGTCATTAAAATAATAAATTTCTCTCATAATTTGGAGTTGCTTCAATAGTAATCTACTTTAAATATAAGATACTAAAACTTTATAAAGTAAGAACTTGGCATACTTTTAGATCTCACTACTTTTCACGGCTGGCTTGTTACATAAAGGTTTTTTTATAGAAGAACTTGGCTCTTTTTTAACATTTATGTTTTTGTTCTGATCTCATTCCTTTTTGCAAAGATTTTAATTCTTCCCCACTCAAGCCCTACCGAATTTCATCATTCTACAGCAATCTGAAGTGTTCAACAACAATTCTGGGAAAGTGGGCGGATACCACGCCCCTTGAATGGAAAACCTAAAATATGATTTTTTTTTCTTTTTATGCACTTCAAGTCCTACCGCTCTACCAAACTTCATCATTCTACAGCAATCGGAAGTGCTCTATTTAATTGATTGTAATTCTGAGACTACGCCCCTGAATGGAAAACCTCAAATATTAAATTTTTTGTTTTGTATAAACTTAAACCCCTATCGTTCTGCCAAATTTCATCATTCTACAGCAATCGGAAGTGTTCCAAATAATTGATAACAATTCTGGGAAAGTGGGCGGATACCATGCCCTCTGAATGGAAAACCTCAAATTTTCGATTTTTTACTTCGTATATTTTTTGACGTCTTATATCTCGGGAACCACTTACGATAAGGAGTTGAAATGTGGTGCCTGTGCTTGGCTAGCCTGCCAAACTTTCCGAATTTGAAGTTCCTGACTTTATTGGTACTGAAGTTAGAGGGGGGTCGAAAATCACCTGAGTTTGTTCCTGTAAAAAGGGTGTAGTGCCAGAACTTGGCTGGGCACTACCGTGCCCTTTGATTTGTGTTTTGATCGCTATCATAGCCGTGAGGGAAGAGTTATGGTATGCGAATGCAGTATCATTTTATGACACTGCTGATTTAGTTTTTGTACACTGTGAAATTACAGCGAAATAATAAAATTCCTACATGCAGAAAAAAAATTTAAACCGAGTGCGTTTTTACGTGGGTTAAAAAATAATGCGTTCAAAATAACATAGTCTCGGGTAAAAACAACGTAGTCCATAAGGTTAAAATTAACATAGTCAACTCGATTAAATGAAATTGTTTAAAATGAACTACAAAGAAGATTAAATTAAACGAAAGACTTTGTCATATTAACCGAGAAACTTGTCTAAGATTCGCAATTTGTGAGATTGTTTATTTTAAACGAGTAATTCGTTTAATTTAAATAATTGCATTAAGTAAATTTGACACACCTCTAGTTTAACATTAAACAATTATCTGGTTTAAATTAAACAATCCTGTTGTTTGAATTAAACTAATGGATGTCTTGTTTAATTTAAACGAGTATTTAGGTTAAAACAATCAATCAGATTTGTTTAATTTAACCAATTAAATAGCTTAACATACCTTATGTTAAATAATCTACTCTCTTGATTTAACCGAATGGAGTCGGTCAAAATATCACAATAAATGGCTTATTTAAACGAAGGGGTATTTGTTAATATTGCACACTTTTCGGTTAAAACAAACAATCAGATTTGTTTAATTTAACCAATTAAATAGCTTAACATACCGAATGTAAAATAATCTACTCTCTTGATTTAACCGAATGGAGTTGGTCAAAATAACACAATTAATGATTTATTTGAACTAAGTAGTATATGTTAAAATTGCACACCTATTCGGTTAAAAAAATCAATCTGATTTGTTTAATTTAACTAATTAAGGGAGGTTTGCTGATACTACACATTACAATTTATGTTGCACTTAATTTCTTAAGTATCACTTTATGACATGGAAAAAGTACCCCTTAAGAATTTAAGTTCAACTTAACTCGTTATGTGAAGTATCAGCACACGGGCCTAAGTAGGCTAACATATAAAATGTTAAATAATCTACTAGCTTGATTTAACCGAATGGAGTTGGTCAAACTAACACAACTAATGGTTTACTTTAAATAAGTGGTATTTGTTAAAATTGCACACCTATTCGGTTAAAACAATCAATCAGATTTGTATATTTTAAGTAAGTAAATAGGCTAAGATACCTAATATTGAATAATCTACTCGCTCATTTAACAGATTGGAGTCGGTCAAAATAACACAATTAATGGCTTATTTTAACTAAGTGGTATTTGTTAAAATTGCACACCTATTCGGTTAAAACTATCAATCACATCAGATCAACCGAGTACGTATACTACTTCAACCGAGTAGATAGGCTACTCTAACCGAGTAGATAAGCCACTCCAACCAAGTAGAAAGGCTACTCCAACCGCGTAGAAAGGCTTCTTTACCCGAGTAGAAAGGATACTTTAACATAGTAGATTGGCTACTTCAGCCAGTAAGATTCGCTAATCCAACCGAGTAGATTCGCTTATCTAACAAAAAACAAAAACTTCCAATTTAATGATTAGGAATTCTAGTCTTGTTGGATATAATTCACACTAGGTATTCATCACGAAATCTATGTAAGATGAACTGAATTTATCAAAAATTGCGTATTGACAAAGGCCCTCACTAGTCAAATGATGAGTCCAAGTGAGATGGCAGGGACGAAACGCCAATTTTCGTAGCACTAAAAGGCAGTTAAAGATATTTTGAATTAATAATTCAACAATATCCAATTAAAATCGTGGTAAGTCTTCTACTTGGCTGATGTATTTCAGTAGTATAGTATATAGAATTTGTATTATTAAAAAAACCTTCTTATAGAGTAAGTATGTTAATGTAAACGAATAATTTTTGAAAGCAACTGAGTTGAAAGGTTACTCTAACCGGGTAGATAGGCTACTCCAGCCGAGTAAGTATGTTAATGTAAATAAATAAGCTGTTCAAAGTAACCTAGTAGGTAGGGTATTCCAAGTGAGTAGATATTGTACTACAACCGTGTTAGTATGTTATTGTAAACGAGTTAGTTATTTAAAGCAACCAAATAGATAGACTACTCCAACTGAAGGGATAGACTAATCCAACCGAATTAATAGGCTACTTCAACCGAGTAGATTGACTACTGCAACCGAGATTATAGGATAGTCCAAACAAGATGAGATCCTAATTTAACTAAGTAGTTAGGCTATTTCAACCGAGTAAATTAGCTTCTATGACCGAAAAGATAGGCTAATCCAAATGAGTTAATAGGCTACTCCAACCAAGTAAAGTTGCTTTTCTAACTAAGTATTTAAGCTATTTCAACCGAGTAGACTGGCTGCTCCAAACGAGTAGATAGGCTAATACAACTGAGTGAGTAGGCTACTCTAACCAAGTGGATAGGCTAATTCAGCTGAGTGGATATGCTACTGCAACAAAAAAGAGTGGCTACTTTAATTGAATAGATAGGCTACTTCAACTAAGTAAGTTGTTTTAAGCAACTGAGTAAATAAGCTACTCCAACCGAGTAGATGGGCTATTTCAACAGAGTTGATAGGGTACTACAATTTAGTACATATGCTACTTCAACGGTGTAGATTGGTTACTTTACTTGAGTAGATAGGCTAAAACAATTGTATATAAGTAATATATTCTGTATATAAGCTTACCAATTGAGTAAGTCTGTTATGTTAACTGCGTAGATAGGTTACAACTGCCGAGTAGATTAGTTATTCCGATTTAGTACTTAAAACTGCAACCGAGAAGATTGGCTAACCTAAATAAATAAATTTGCTAATACTACCGACTAAATTGTTTACTATAAGCGATTTAATATGTTACTTCTACTAATATAATGGGATATTCTAACCCTTTTAATTCAGGTTAAAGTAACACAGTAAGTAGTTTAGTTAAATGTAGTATACTTTAACCGTATCAGGGTGTTAAATTAAACTATTTCTTTTAATCTAGTTCACTCGGGTAATATTAACAGAGTTAGTTTGCAGGTTGTATATTAGCAACATTACTTATTTAATTTATACGAGAATTATTGGAAACAGTCTTGTCTCAGTTTTAGTGTATTTTAGGACCACTGTCGATTTTTTTGCAGCAAGATAATGCACCGATTTACACAGACTGTAATAAAATGTTGTAAGCCTAAAATAAACAGCAACTATCCTGACCACCCTACTCTCATTAAAAATGTGTGGGGTTGTTTAACACGCAAGTTTTATGGAGGTGGAAGGGTATACACAAGAAAAGTAAAGTTCATAGTAGCTATCAAAGTGGCCAGGGTTAACATTTCGTTAGGTTTTAAAGGAATCGTTTGCGATTGTTTACGGAATCGAACAATGATTTTATATGATTCCTTAAACGATCGCATTTTTGACGTAATTCAAAACAAGCGGGGGCTCTAAAAAGTACTAAAATAGTTCATAAACTATAGAAAATAAATACAAATAATTCTCTTTAAAAAAAATTAATCAATTGTTTTTTTATTTCTACTATATAATTACTGTGAGGCTATTCTAATGTTACATAAAATAATACGCATTTTGGTGACTATAAACAAAATAAGTTCAGAGAATTCCTTTAGCTTTTAGAAATTATTCAAAACTTCTCTTAATACTAGTAACCATTTATTTCAATACAAATTTCTTTTTTTTAGAAATTATTCAAAACTTCTCTTAATACTAGTAACCATTTTCTACCTTGCTACTGAATACGAATTTTCTAATTAGACTTCAAAGAAGTACCAAAAACAGTTATTTGTAAAACAAATTATGTGTGAGGCTATCCAAATGTTATAGACTGTATTATAGATTTTCAATTTTTGAAATATGGAAGATCTTTCATATTTTTTTGTTTTATAAACATTTTCACTTTGAATATAATCTTTAAAACGGGTGATTAAAGGCACAAGTTAATCACCCCAGACACAATTCTGCCTATCACTTTTTTTGGAAAATAATGTTTGTTTCTAACAAATTGAAAATAATGGTCACCCTAATAAGCAACCTCCAAAATATGTCAAGTACTGAAATTAAATTCCATATCAGAAAAAACAAAATTATGAACCAAAAGCAAAACAACAAAAAAGTGGGTTTTTCACAAAAATCTCAATCATTTATTAAAAAAAATCATATTTAAAAGAAAACACTTCAATTTCAAGTCAGTTCTAGTTTTGACTTTAAAGAAACGGGAAAACCGGGAAAAATAAATAAAGAAAGAAAAACAATTAAAATTTGTACCTTTAAATTAAGAAAACGTTAAAATGCCTCTGAAAATTATTGTTAATATATGTATTTCTGGCATTTTTTGGCTTTCGGTTTTTATTCTGAGCACACTACTTTTTAGATCTGATGAAGTACTTAATTTAAATTCTAACACAATTACATTGTATGGGGTTGCAGCTATATTTTACGGATTATTGATGTATTACACTTCTTACATCTTTGAAAAATACCGTGAAAAAATTTACGCTCGACCAAATATTAGAATATTAGGACCTCATAATATTGGAGATCCTCCACCTGAAAATATTGATTTTGATTCGTTTTATGATGACGATCCTTCCAATCTATATTTTAAAGGTCCATCTGAAGAAGTAAAACATCATTTTCGAAATATAATTGGAATGCCAAAACCAAAAGAAGAATTAGAACCAGAAGTGAACCAAAAAGGGGAAACAGGAGTTGAATCAAAACCCAAACCAAAATCGGAGTCAGAACCAGAGTTAGATTCAAAATCACCATCCAGACCTTTACCAACGGAAAATATTATGACACCAAATGAAGGACAACCTATTTGTGAAAATTTAAAGGCAATTGTAAACTATGATAAGACCATTACAGTTAAGTTTATAAACGAAGAGCCGAAAAATTAATGTACTCAGTTTAAGAAATAGTGGTATTTTTTTTTTTAAATAAGTGATGAAGAAAATCGAATATAAAATATTAATTAGTTTTAAAATTATAATAAGAAAAGATTTTAGAGATGTTCAATAAAAGTATTAAATTATATATTTTTGAAATTCAATATTAGAAATATTTATTGTTTATATTTATAAAAAAAATGTATTAACTACAGGTTGACCTCAAAAAGAACAAATCCTTTTTATGTTTTTTATAAGTTGAATTAATTTAAGGAATTCTTCTATTTCAATTTATTTAATAAAATAATTTTAGTTGTTTTTTTAAATAAATAATAATATAATAAAAATAAAATTAATTATTAAAATAGTTTTGCATTTGTCTTTGTTTTATTTAGGGCAGTAACCTAAAATGTTGAAATAAAAGTTTAAGAACTTGAGGCAAGGAATCGCCTTAGGTTGATAGCCAGTAACTTCGATGCCAAAATTGGAAATATTATTTCAGTACATAAAAAAAAAAATTTTAAAATGCAATAGTAAATATTTTAAATAATTAGGGCCAGTTTCACCGTGCACCATGCAAAAAATGACACTTAAACCCTACGTCCGACAAATGGGTCTTTTGGACACGCGCAAACAAGCTGAATTCTTCCAGAAGAAAACAGAGGAGGGTATTGAAGTGTGCGGTATGAAATGGACTAAGATCTTTCACCTCGGATGAAGTCTTCTATAGGCGGAAATCGGATTTCTCCCAAACAATAATTCATCCCTCGTGCACTTGAAATAAAGAACGAAACCGGTTTTCCGCCCGAAGAATTCATCTCGTGTGCACAGGATTAATACCGTTTACAAGAAAAATAAAAAGAAGCACCGGATAAATTCTTTCAAACATGAAAGAAAGACTGTAGTAGACATTTTTCAGAAGAAAGCGAAAATGCTCCGAAAAGTCGTTGTTTTCTTGTTTAGAGGTGCATAAATACAGTATGCTTACAACACCTCAAAATTAAATATATTTGTTTAAGTTTGTTTGAGAGAGAAAGGTAAGAAATGAATAATATAAAACTTTTAAATAAAAAAATGGAGGGTTAAGTCGGGGTGAATTGTCTAAGTAAGTTTCACTTAAGTGGCCAATATGAGAGATTTTACTTTATATTCTTTTTCAATACGGTAGTTTTTTTTTTTTTTTCTTCAAATCAAGCGGAATAATGTGTAATTTAATGAATTTGTGATTTAAAGATAAACATTTTATTTTTATTTTATTTTGATGCCCATCTAAAATCAGATATAATTAGAGTACCTACTGAATGTAGTATTTCTATGCGTTCATGTTCTTTCCATTAAATATATTAAAAATTGTATACGATTAAAAAAAAACAATGGCAAAGACTGGATAAAACTTTATACATTCTGTAAAACGAGCTTAGAGTGTAGAAGAAAAATTGTTGAAGAAAGTTTTTAAAATTTTTATTTTTTTTTGCTTTATATAATTTTAAATAGCTAAAAATCAAAGTTACAAAAAAAGAGAAAATAGTATAGTATTAAAATGTCAATCTGACAGACGGCCTTAGGCCATTGTATAGTTTCATTATGTAAATTTATAGATTTGTGAAATTGATGAAATAAAATGAAAATGATTTTATTTTTTTGATTTAAATTAATTTTTTCAATGAATTAGAAATAATTTGTACAGGTTTAGACTTTAGTAAATACCAAGTGGGTTCAAAAGATTTGTTGAAATATCACTGAGCTATGACACAACTGTTCGCGTGAAAGAATACCCTATTTATTGTCAAGATGAAATCTCGAGATTGCCAAAGGTTAAATTAAAAAAAAGGGTCATGTAAAGTTAAAAATTCCAGTGTGACATGTTAATTCATTTTGGTTCAAAAAGCCACTGTTTTAGTTAAATATTGAGATTTTTAGATTATAGAGACAAGTACCATCAGTTTATTTCAACAGTTTATCAAGTTAATTTATCTAAATTTTCATGTTATTTTAAGTTTTTTTACCACAAAGTTTAAAATTATTTTTTTGTAAAAAATTTGAAAATCAACAAACATATAACTGGTTAATTTTGGTTTAATTTTACATGAACTTTCTGCAATGCCTATAGAGCTTGCATGGCGTATTTGTACAGTGACAAACTAATAAAAACTAATTATTTTATTATAAGACCACGTAAATTGAAGCGTAAAAATCTGCACTGGACGGCTTCAATACGTTCTATGTGAATTTGATGATTTGGTGACCAGATTTGGAAGGCATATTCTAGGAGAGGTCTAAAGAATGACATATAAAGAATTTGATAATAAGAAAATTCTTTTCACCAGTCGTAGTGGGAGCGAAAATTTAATTGAGTGTCACAAATGACTCCCAGGTCGCGAATGGAGGTTACAGTAAGAAAAAGCCTTCCATTAATCGAGTATTTTCTATGGGATAAGGAAGGGCGCTTTTAAGTAAAAGTCATGGCTTGGAATTTCTTAATTTTAATTATCAAGTTATCCAATTTTCGAATTATTATGCAAGCAGTTTAAATATTTAAAACTCTTTAAATAACTTTTTTTGGTCATTCTGAAGTATTTAACCTTAGTTAAAAAAAATCTAACAAAGCCAAATTTAAGTTTGTATTCACAAAAGCACTATACAATAATGACATGCAATTTTGCCAAGTTCTTTCATACAACCTTTCCATTTATACTATGAAAATGACAATGCTGCCACGTCCCTTCTTTAACAATTTTTACCTCCTTTCGTACTCCCCTTATAGGAAAAAGAATATATTTTGTTGTTTTTAAAAAAATAAAAACATTATGGGCGATTATATAGAATTTTATGTACCTGCCTGAAAGGTAAAGGTTTTTCCAATGGGAATGGGTAGATTTTGACAGTTCATGGCAGCCATGTTGTTTTATCTGTCTGTTATTTTCTTTTTTTAATTTTTCGGACACTGAAGACAAATCACCAATTCCAGTTCCAGCGGAAGCGGACCCAATTTCAGTAGAAAAAAAAAATCATCTTCATCGACCAGGCCTATTTTCAGATGAACGGCAAACGCCAACAAGCTAATTTGTCAGATCTGGGGTTCACCAAGTGACAATATATTCGCAGAAACTAAGTGTTTGATGTGGCTGGCGGCATAATTGGTCGGAAGGCATTACCAGCAACCTCAACGGATAGCGCACTACCTATGGATGATAACCAATTTCTGTTGGTTCAAATTGGATGATATGGGTGATGTGACAATTTGAGAAAAAAGTCACAGATCTACGTCAACAAGCAGCAAACGACCGGCGAAATCAAAGTCACCATAGCCCTTGCCATTGCTCAAATTCAGCCTGATCTATGTGCCAGAGTGATCAAAAATTGGCTCTCTCGGATGCCAGCGGACAACGAAAAAATTCCTTGATATCTTACACACAACTTCTTTTATTTGATTTTAACATCTGCCCGTCCCTAAATTAGAAAACCCATCACTAATTTTTTTTTGGGAATGTAATGCTTTTCTACCAACAAAAATATTTTTCTTAGCTCAACTAAAACGCGTTAAAAATGAGTTGTTAAAACTTCTTTACCCCTTTTTTTTAAGCAATTTATACCTTCAAGCATGAATCTCTTATAATTTTCGTTTGCCAGTTATAAAAGTTTGTTTTGTCAATGACTGCATATTTGTATTTGGATCAAATTGTTTTTAAAACCATTTTGTAGAGAAAAAAAATTTGTTAAACATGAAAAACCACATAAACTTCCCATGCATTCAAGCTTCATGGGCAAATAATATGGTACTTGATGCCAAAACCGAAACAATCTTTATCTTGTTTCTTTTATTTTATATTTATTCAAATAAATTTTTATTTATATGTAGGTAGGTACTGTTTTTGGCGGTTTTAATCATAAAATTTCATTAATAAATTAAAATTCCATATCACTACAAATGATGTAAAATTTCATCAAGTAGAAAAAAAAAACAATTTTTATCAAAAAAGAAACACCTCAAGCCAAAATAAAAAATCTATTTAAAGGCAAACATTTGGATTTTTATCTCAGTTCTTTAGTTGGCTTTGAAGAAACAGTGAAAACGTGAAAAATATTTAAAAAAAAATTATATTTGTAAATTTAGACAGTTATTAAAAATATGGCTCTAAGAATTGCACTAGCTGTATGCACAACCTGTCTGTACTGGCTTTCGATTTATCCAGCAATTGCATTTGTTTTTAGACCTAAAATTATATTCGAATACGCATCTCATACGAATTTTTTTTACATGGTCTTCGTTTTGGCGTACATATTATTGATTTACAGCATTTATTTCATCTTGGACAAATATAATGTAAATGATGACATTTTTCCTAAAACAAGTATTCGGGGACCTAATCCTGGTGCTGTTCCTTTTGATGAACCGTATGAAATAACTTTCTCAAAAGATGATGGAAGTCATTGCAGTCCCTATTTTGAGGGTCCATCAGAGGAAGTAAAAAGAATACTTTGCCAATTGAAACGAAGATCAGACGATAAATTAAATACAAATTCAAAAACAAAATCAAAACTGGACTCGGAATCAAAACAAGAAGAAAAGCAGGATTCGGAAAAACCACATAGATCAATCAAAAATAAAACTAAACTACACGAAGAGACATCACGTATAATTCGTATTTTTGATAATTTTAAAGATAATTTAAAATTTGATAAAGTCCTTATAATTCATTGTATTGAGGACGACCAGCAGAAACATTCAAGTGCATCTACAAAGTGCTCTTCTCTTTAAGAATTTGTGTTTTTGAAGTGACAAAAATTAAAATATAAATATTGATTTTTTTTTAAAACTTAAGAAAATAAGAATCTAGAGAAACGTTTAGTATGTTATTTCTGAAGCTTCATGTTGTTTTTTAAAAATTATATATAGACTACACCATGTTACTATAAAAAGTATTCAAGTTTTGTATGTTCATTATATTTTCAATAACGTTTAATTTTGTTGCAATTAATACCACCAGTAGGTATAGCATGATTTGGGGACTTTTATGAAATATTAAAATTGTTAACGACATTACGTATTCTTTTATAAACAAAAAAAAAATAAAGTTTTTCGTATTCAAATATTGATTTAGTCTTTTTTATATTTCTCTCAGTTTTTGTGTATGCTGCAGACTTTGAGAATAATGAAATGTAAGGAAGTTGAAAATCGCTGCATCCCAAGTTTTTTTTTCTTTAGAATTGCAGCTCTCGATAAGTAACAATGGTATTGACAAAATTTAAACACCAAAATGTTGAGGGCAAGTTTTTCCAGGGGCGATGTCCGTTACTGTTTTTGAGTTGAACCTCTTTATATTTTTTTTAACTGAGTTTCTAAACTTTTAAGTTATATTTTTTTTAGACGTGCAGCTAGGCCATAATAAATGTTTTATAAAAAATGTATGTAGAGCATACGTTTCTCTAGGGGCGATGTTCCATATTTTTTTTATTGAGCTTTTTTGAGCATGAAACTTAAAAGGAAATACAGGCAAGTTTAGACCCTTATAACTTCGGATCAACGAATGGTGTCTTTTATTCTTGCCCAATAACAAATTATAACAAAATGGTAAAAAAAAATTTCGGATGCAGCGATCTTCAACTTCATGAAATGTTAAGTTCAGGTTGTTACATATTTTGTTTGATATTACCCTAATTTTTTGTACACGAACTTATTTATAAAAGGACTTCATTGCCTGAGTTTAACATTAGAAATGTTTAAGCGGAGGCATACCTACTAACAATGTGAAAAAATCAACAGAATTAAAAAAAAGTGTAACGCCGAGTAGAGAAAGAGGGCGAAACGTCAGGGAAATAGACAAAATTATTGCGTTCATGCTATTTTCTTACTGGTCTGAGGAAACAGTATACGAAGAAGATGATAAAACGGACACCAAAAAAGGAGAAGTGTTCGTAGGCAGGGATGGCCACTACATTTTTCACATTTGCTACGTAGTTAAATTTAGTTAATGAAACAAATTGTAGCAAACTTAGTTTAAAATATCAAATGATCTGTCAGTTGGAACTTTGAAGCTTGAATTTTGAGTTAAAATGTTCAAATTTATATTGAAATTTTATTATTTCTCTAAATTTACTTTGTATGTATATGAAAACGTAACAATTTGTAGAAAATAAAACGTGTAGTTTATTAAATTAATTACGCGAAGTTTATGATGTAGAAAATGTAGTGTAGTTAATTCGGCCAACCCTGTTCGAAGGCTTTCCAGATTTGTATGTGAAGAAGAGCAAATTTAAAAAAGAATTTATTCAAAGTTTTAAAATACATATGTAAATGCTTTTTTCATTTCTAATGTACCTCAACTATGCTGGAATGGCAAATCGGGTAAATTTTTTGACTAAATTCGAAACGAAATAGTAGAACTTGATTAAGTTTTAACTCATTGCTTCAGCTTTAACATGTTAAAATCCCGATTAAGATCTCAGTTTGAAGGGACCAGATGTTTTATATTGGTTTACTTTTAATCTTATAAATCTGTGGTTACAATGAGAAACTGCTTAAGACAATTTTTAACAATTATCAGGACAGACACGTTTGAAGTTATTATTAGAGCCTACAATTCAGTCCGTGTATTTGAAAAAACACGGGTACACAGACTCCGTGTAATTATTACACGCAAATAAAAATCCTTTCTCTTAAAACACGTGTATTTATTTGCTTAATATCCGTGTATCCGGATATTAAGCATACACGGATCTTTATTACACGGATTCTTAATACACGGAATGGTTTTTTATTTTTATCTTTTCAAGGGGATAGCTTATAAGCTCAAAATTTTGAGGGATAATGGATATATAGATTTTTATTTTTGGTGATTTTCCAAAAAAAATCGATTTTTAAAGAAAAATTAAATAATTCTAAATTTAAATCCACTGACAGATTCGACTACCAAGTCGTTGTCATATTTTGATCAAAAAAATCCCATAAATTTGGCCCTCTCCAGTGATGATTGGATTATTTAAAATACACGGATCTTCGAATACACGGACACACGGATGCACGGATGCACGGATGCACGGATGCACGGATACACGAAATACACGGATTTAAATCCGGATATTATAAGAACATGTGTATCCGTGTTTTTAAATATCCGTGTAATAGGAAGCTCTAGTTTTTATAAAAAATTCAAAATTACAAAATGCTCTAGAATTCTATTGTAAAATTTGATCGCCTCTAAAATAGTGTATGAATAAAAGAGAAAGTGTGGCTCTTTTTTTTATGATATAAATATAAAAAAACATTACAAAATAGATTTGGACACGCTGAATCTAATGACAATTTCGTCTAAACTCGACTTCAGCGATTTTGGTTTGTGGAAACAGAAATGATTCTCTTCGAACAAATTTCGCAATGTTGTTAGCTCCATCTGACCATATCTACCTACTTAATTACAGAGAACCCCACAATAAACTCGCAAATCTAAACTAAAGATTTCTCAAAGTGGAATCAAAATTCATGAGAAATTCCAAATACGTAACTTGAGAGGGAAAAAAGAGTCGGATCACGCAACAGTTTTATGAAAAAAAAAATTAATGCAAAAGGGCTTAAGGTATGCAAAATTTTTTTATTGTTGTTTTACGTCTTATTAATACAAACATTTTAAATATCTCATAAATATTAAGTCTAGTTTAATCGTTGGAACTAATATATAAATTTATTTCAGATAACAACCTAAGCCATTGTCTTGAACTCTTGAAAAATACACTCGGCGACGATCAATGCGACCCACGAGTCACGACCCAAAAAGCCAAAAGTCGCGGAAAAAAAAATCCGATGTTTTTTTTTATTTTTTTTTGTTTTTTATTTCTAATAGAAATATAGACAGAGCTTCTAAAAGAGCAAACAAAATAATCTTTTTTTTAAATTGTTTGGTTGGGCGATTTTTCTCTAAAGTAAAAAAATTAACAAAAAAACGAATTTATTTTATTTATTGCAATTAAGGGATATTCAATGAAAATTTTACTTATTTTTAATAAATAAAACAAAAAAACACCTTTTTTATAAGTTTTTGAGGTTTGAATTGAGCTACGCTACATCCCGCTGAAAAATTACCAAGATATTTAAGTCTAACTATTTTTTCAATCATATTCAAAATTGCAGTTGCAAATTTTTACAATATTTTGAAATAACGTAATTTGTTTAAAAAAAAGAAGAATATTCCCGGTGCTTACATTGTGGTCTTAAAAGCAAATTTACCTTTGGAAAGTTCGAGTTATTTCCTTTATAATAATCCTTAATGATTGTTGTAATTTCAATAAGCCCAAACTTATTTTTTCTGAAAATTAAAATCTATAATTAATTTAAAAAAGACGTATTATGTATTCTATTTTAAAATTATATACAATATTATTTTTTTAAATTTTGGCCTGTTTACTTTTTCCTACACTGTTTCACTTAAACACACGACCTACATAAATCGATGATCCACAAAATGAAAAAAATACTGTTAAAATATTTGCTAAGAACATCAAAAATTGGTTGGTTAATTTTATGCATGATCGACTATGGTGAAAAGTTTTATTTTGGACCATGTGAACAATTAAATAGCGGCATACTTTTTTTTTACAAAATTCCTAAAATTTTAACTGTTTTCAAAGTTTTGCTTTAATTCCAACTGAACGCCACCCGTAGGATTTCATGAGATAAATAAACACCTTATTTCTCAGTCTAATGTACCAACAAAATTCTTTCCTATTCTTCTACTTCTTCGAACTAGTGCCGTGCGATTCAGGTTGCAATTCAAAGACCTTAAGTCTTACAGGCATTAAGTTAAAATTATTATTTATTATTATTCCTTTTTCGAAGAAATTCTTACTTGAGTCTAAGATTTAAAAACACCCTTTAAACCAATTTTCTATTTTACTATTTACAGCCTTGAAAATTTCCTTTAAGAAGAAAAAAAAAATTATGGCGATATCTTCATGCGTTCAAAAGGTATGATTTTCGAAACCAAAAAAGTCATTTTTGACCACAGTGCGACAGCCTTTTTATAATTAATTTGATTTGTAAAAAATATCGAACTTGTGATGGTAGGATGGTAGGGAGTTGGGCCACGGGGCAAGTTGGCCCACGCGAATTACTCACAAACTGCTCTCTTACCAGCACGTGCCATAACGGTTCCAGTTGCATTGTGCCCTCAGAAGGTAAACCCCACACAGATTTGTCTTTTTCGAGGGTAAAAGTAAAAATACGGATAAGATAGTTATTTATTTTTTTTTTTTGCTGTATAGGATGGGTTAAATGGGATTTTTAGTTAAAATTCCAGCAAAGTTAAAGAAATTTCCCTAACTACAAATGTGTTTTATTATTCCAAAAAATAAATATTTTATAAAAGTTTCTTAATTTGATTTACTTTTAAAGGGGTTGCATCGATTATATCCCCAAACGTTACCGTAAAAATCCTATTGTGTATTGCTTGATTATGCAGTCTGCGAACACCAGTGTCAACAAACTAAAACAAAACAAAATAAAACAAAGCAACCAATTGGCATTAATTTTGCAAAATGAATAACAATTTGAGGAAGTATTTTATATTAATTCTTTTATATTTTTCAAAATATCAGCGTATTATTACGAGGACTGTAATAACACGCGAGGTATGTGTACATGCACATGAAAATTCAAAATTCATAACATTGATTATTTCCATTGTCCATCACTTTTAAAAATAATTTCAAATTCAATTTTCTCTCTTTCTTGAGAAACGTCAAAATTTAACCACTAGTGTCAAATTTTAACCTGCTCTGGAGCTGGGTAATTTTTAACCCATTTTATTCACCACGCTAGTGTCAAAATTTAACCAAACGTCAAGTTTTAACCCACATTTTAACGCAATTCGGACACGGCTTCTCAAACCAGGTGTGGGGTTAGTTGGCCCAGGTGGGTTTTGTTACAAAAATAAAGTTCCAAAAAAGAAGAGGAACTGGGATATTTTTGCCTAATGTGGATATAGAATCATTTGCTGAAAGATTTTCGGGTAAGAAGTGGATATACAGTACCATCAATGCAGAAAGTGGGCTCATAAAAACTAAACAGTAGCCGGAGATGAGTCCTTCTTCAATGCGTCAATTATACAACAGCGATTACGATTCCAAAACTTATTTTAAACCTTAATTCATTTTTATTATATATTTATTTTTAAAGTTTTATTTAAAATTTATTTTTTAGTTTGTTTGACCGTTTTAAATAAAATTCCTTATAAAATACTGGATTTGTTTTCCTTTATGAGACTTGTTTTGCCACTTTAATGATGAGTAGTTTGATAATTATGAGAATTCAAGTAAAAAGTGGGCCAACTAGCCCCGCCCTACCCTACTGAAGTCGAAAAAGTGGGTCTCATAACTCTGTCCGTCTGTCTGTCTGTCTGTTTGGCTGCAGTGGGTGGATCCATTTTCTTTAAACTTGGCACTTAGCATTTTTTGGACTTTCTTCCGAAAAGTGTTTGTTCGTTTTTGAAGGACCAATAATAACGGTACCTGGCGTACAATTTTAAGCAATTGATGAAAATTTTATTTTTCTCAAATACGTTTTTTTTTTTTTTATTTCAACAATTTTTTTATATCTATGCTAATCCGAGAATAGTTATTACAAATATCAAAATGTAAGTTCTATAAAAGGTCACTAATTATTTTGTTGTTTTTAATAAAAATCCATAACAAATACAAATGATTCAAATTTCTTCTTTGGATTAAAAAAAATTCCATTTTTTTTTTGAAAACTTAATACAGTAGACGCTCAATATAGTGAATCTCGGTTGTAATTCGAACGTCTACGAAAAAGACTTGGCTGATTTTTATTAAACATGGGTCCCAGCAATTTATACATTATCTTGCACATTTTTCACAAACAATTCTTATTACATAATAAATTAAAGTTTGGTTTTGTGTACGTTCGCTAACCAGCCAAACCGGTTGACCGATTTTCTTAATTTTTTTTTTTTTAATTAAAGAGGAATAAAGGTAGAAGGTTAAGGACAACAAAAAATTATAAAAAAATAAAGACAATCTGGTAAAAAAGAAATGAAATTTCAATTGGTCACATGGGTCAATGATTTGAACAATATTTAGTGATTTGCGCAATTATAAAAAATTAAAGTTTGTGGTTCAGTAAAAAGATCTCCGCTTTAGACGTGAGGGGTCTCAGGTTCGATTCCTGTCACCGGCCACATTTTTTTTTTAAATCTATCTATATATATAAAAGAAAGTCGTGCTAGTTACACTATTTATAACTCAAGAACGGCTGAACCGATTAGGCTGAAAATTGATGGGGAGTAACCAGGAGAAGGACATAGGATACTTTTTATGCCGTTTCGGTGGGACGAGACATAAAACGCGTCACTTTGACAGAGCAAGAGAATGATATATAAACACATTGCATTCCTTGCGATTGGTAAACTATCAGATAGGCTATCCTATCCAAACATTTTCAGATAAGTTGGGTTGTTTTTGCATTAACAAAAAAAAAAAAATATATCCGGATAGCTTTGGATTGATACCTGAACATTGTGTTCAAAGGAATTTACGTGGCGAAACACCCGAATCCCGAAATTTTCTAGCAAACACTCAAAAATCAAATGGTTGTTTCCAAATGACCCTATTTGGGGCAGACATTATCGAAGAACGAGGATTTAATCCGACATTCAAGGAACTTATTTATTTGTAGAAGAATAACATACTACACTTATTCTCATGTATTATGTATGCTATGTATGCTAATTCTAAAAAAAGAGTTTATAAATCAGTTATACTGACTTTGCTTTTGATTTTGTAGATACAAGGACAGATTCACCATCGAATTGGATCATTGCAGCATAAATTTTTTCAAATATACTTCATGGGCAACATAAGGCATATTAAGGCTCACGGGAAGGATTTGAATGTGGAATTGTTGCTGTTCTTAGTAATAGACAATTTCGTCGAGATTGATGATGGATTTTTTAAATTAGTTTAACCGTTTCACATCGATTAAGACAATAGCAAATTAATACAATTAATCTTTGATTGAAAAATAAAATGTTCCATTCTTTATTTTTAAAATTGTAATCATATAAAATATAGCTCAGAAATGCAACTCAAACAAAACTCAGAATTCAATAAAAGTTTAATATTGCCGACATTTCGTATTCAATTTTTTTCATTTAGACCAAAATGCAAAGAAGTGGAAGTAACCTAGCCGATGTTCTAAGGCTGCGGGAAGGTAAGCAGTAATGAGAGTAGAGCAGACCGAACAAGGGCACGCACAAGAAAAGCAAGCTAATCGAGTACCCATGGAAAGATCACGGTATCGCTTAC
The DNA here is from genome assembly GCA_929447395.1 of Epistrophe grossulariae. Taxonomy (NCBI): domain Eukaryota; kingdom Metazoa; phylum Arthropoda; class Insecta; order Diptera; family Syrphidae; genus Epistrophe; species Epistrophe grossulariae. The sequence continues at coordinate 20,932,677 of OV839567.1, read as the reverse complement.
GAAATCAAAATAATTCAAATGATCGAAGATAACAGCGTATACATTTAGTTCGTGCTGCATTCAATTACAATTGCCAGTTAGACTACAGCTCTGATAGGGTTGTTACTATTGGTATACAATGAACAAAGTTTACGAATGTTTTAAAGCACTCAAATTCAGTGCTGGTTTGTGCTGTGCAAGTGGAAAAGTAAGATTGCTGCTGTTGAATATACCACCTTAACCAAAGTATTTCAAGAAATAAATTCAGTCTTACAACTCATGTTTTCATTCATTCATTTTTTTTATTACACTTTTGGTGCGGATATAAAAGGAAAATATGTATGTATGCAGAGCGAATAGTGCTTGGATTCACAGATTCTAGAGTTCAAAAAATTGACATTGCATGCCTAACATACAGCCCTATCATCGTATCCGTTTGGAAAAATCTACGTTCGGAGAAAATTTCCGATCGGACGATTTATTCTGTTCATGGTATACGAATCGTGAAAGAAATATTGATGCGTATCGACGCAAGTATTTGACATTTAAGAACATTTGTCAAAATAAAATATTTTCAACATAAGCAATAGTGAAAGAACTGATGTGAACGGCGAATGAAACAAATGTTTATTTCATATGATTTATAAAATCCAATTTTATTTACTTATAAACTACATCACAATTAATTAATACTTATTAGCAAAATTTCAATTTAAATAAAGTGCTAGCAGTTGGGCGAATCATCAACGACTCAATGACTGAAATCCGTCATCTGTAATCATATAACTATAGGGATAGCAATAATAGTTAAGCATGTGCAGACTGAAGAGAGTTACGATATATGTATAATTACTAGACTTACATAAAGTCTGTAAACGGTTTAATGGTGAGAACATGATGATAAGAGAATCACAGGGTGACCACGACATACTCCCCTTCCAGCTGCAAGCGTCCCGAGATTATATAAATTACTTAACGAGAAAAAAAAAATGACTGATGTAGAAATTTAAGCGAATGTTACTCTTTTTCTTTCAGCCGAGTTTGATTCATTTGCGATGACATGCGCCGGTTTCAATCGGTCAATTGAAACTGAAATATTTTTATTATTTACTTCAATTATGAATTGTTTGCGTAGCTTTCGAATTACTTTATACGGGCCTTCATATGGAGCTGTTAGACCAGGTCTGACTCTATCAACTCTTAAAAAAACATAATTTGAAGTACAAAGTGATTTGGGTACATTTACATTTGACTGTACAGAATTTCTAGTAGCTTTAGGAATTGCAGATTGCATCGTATGACGGAGTTGGTTAGCAAAATTAGACGGATCGGTGTTTTCAGAGATTTTAGTCATAAAATACTCTCCGGGAATTTTCAGAGTCTGGCCGTATACCAACTCTGCTGCTGAACAACCAAGATCTTCTTTGACTGCTGTTCTTATGCCGAGTAATACAAGAGGAAGCTCATCCTTCCAATGTAGAGTGTTTCCTCGAGCTACAATGGAAGCTTTTAACTGTCGGTGCAATCTTTCCACCATTCCATTGGCTTGAGGGTGGTATGCCGAAGTACGGATTCTATGAGAACCTAACATGTTAGTTATCGCGGAAAATAATTTAGACTCAAATTGTGTTCCTTGGTCGGTTGTTATTTGGGCTGGAACACCGAATCTACAGACGTACTCTTGGACAAAGGCCTTGGCGACGGTGGCTGCGCAAATGTCAGGAATGGCATACGCCTCTGGCCAGTGAGTAAAACGATCGACTATAGTTAGCACATATGAACATCCATTGGATGGAGGTAGTGGACCCACAAGATCCATATGTATGTGCTCGAGGCGTCCGGTTGGACTTTTGAATGTGTCATATTTTGTTTTTGTGTGTCTATGTATCTTCGAGCGCTGGCATGCTACACACGTTTTTGCCCATAAATTGCAATCTTTATTTATAGATGGCCAAAAATATTTTGATACAACTCTTTTACGCGTGGCGCGAATACCTTCATGTAAAAGATTGTGTAAAGAATCAAAAATGAGTCTGCGTAGGCTTTGAGGAACAAATGGACGAATGTTTGCTGTGCTGGTTTCGCACCAAATCTGTTCATTAGTGATTGGCATTTTGACTATTTCTAATTTAAATTTAGAAGTAGGCCTGGTGTTACCGGAAATCAATGATTTTAGCTCTTCGTCCCTTTCCTGCAGCTTTGAAATTTGTTTGAGATCGAATGTTATTGCATTGATCTCTGCAGAGGGATTACCAGTACGTGAAAGGAGATCAGCTACCACGTTATCTTTGCCGCGAATGTGACGTATATCATTGGTAAATTGGCATATATAGTCCATATGTCTAGTTTGACGTGGGCTTCTATCAGATTTGGACATCAAAGCGTTTGTTAAAGGTTTGTGATCTGTGAAGATTACAAATTCTCCACCTTCAACAAAACACCGAAAGTGTTTGATTGCTAAGTAGACACCAAGCAATTCACGATCAAACGCTGAGAATTTTTGTTCAGAAGGCTTTAGTTTCTTTGAAAAGAACGCAAGAGGCTGCCATTCTTTGTTTTTGTTCTGTTGCTGCAAAACAGCACCTACAGCCGTGTTAGAGATCCTGCACTATTGAGTTTATAAACCTTTGAAATGTCTGACTGGCATTTCGGAGACCGAACGGCATCCTAACAAACTCAAATAGGCCAAATGGTGTAGTAATCGCGGTTTTGTGCACATCCTCAGGAGCAACGGGTATCTGATGATAAGCTCTTACTAAGTCAATGCATGAAAATACCTTACATCCATTGAGATTCAACGAAAAGTTGTGGATGTGACTAATCGGATGTCGATCTGGTTCAGTGACGTTATTTAAACCTCTGTAATCTCCACATGCTCTAAAACTATCACTGTCTTTTTTAGCTACCATGTGGAGTGGTGACGAAATAGGCGATGAAGATGGTCTACAGATCCCTAGGCTAACCATATTTTGAAATTCTAAAAGAGCCGCTTTATGTTGTTTAACATTCAGTCGGCGTGGTTTTGCAAAAGGTAAACGACCTTTTGTTATGATATGGTGTTGAACAGTATTAAAATCCGGAGGAGCAGTTAGTGAAGGAAATTCTTTTACGATGTTTCCATAAACATTGTTGATGGAAGGATTTTTCGGAGATGGAGTATCCACCAAAGCTTCCATAGCGCTTATATGTAATTTGGTTACTGAATCGATAAGGCGGCGATTCTTTATATCGACTAAAAGTCCAAATTTGTTAAGAAAGTCGGCTCCTATTAGCGGACGATATACTGCTGCTATTGTGAATTCATGAACGAATTGTCTTCGAAGTCCAAGATTAACCTTCATTAGCTTTGTACCATACGTGCTAATGGAAGTACCATTAGCTGCACAAAGATATAAAGAGGGGTTTGTATCTTTTGTTTGAAAAAATGTGCTTGGAAGAACTGACAAATCAGCACCAGTGTCAATTAAAAAGGTGAAGTTGTGATCGGGATCGCGTATAAAAAGACGGCTTTGTAAGGAGCAGACCGAGCTGTGTGCCGTAGAAACAACTGGTCTATTTAGTTTTTTTCATTTTTGTTCACCTTGTTTGAAGAAGAACTTTTATTAAAATTGCACGGACTCGAACAATTCCGGGCATTAGATCCGAACTTGGAATGAAACCAGCAGATATCTGACCTGCTACGTGACCTTTGCCTCCTCCTTGAATTGTTTCTGTTGGAATTCCCATGTGAACGTAATTTTTGTCTACTACACCTACTTGTAAGTTGCTCTACCATAGACTTTAATTCACTTATTTCAGACCGAAGCTAAGTATTGTCTTCAGAAAAATTAGAAGTCTGTCTGTTGTTCAAACGTATTTCAGAAATTCCACCTACTACACCCGAAGCTTCCCAAATTTTATCTGCCAAGGCAATGTTAATAACTTGTGGGAGTCGTCTGAGCCACAATTTTCGAATTAAATCGTCGCTAATTATACCTGATGATGCACCCGCCAGCTGCTTTAAAGCTCTCAGAAACTCAGATGGTTTTCTGTCACCAAGTTGTTCGCTAGATAACAACTTTTCTATACGGCGCTCTTCGCTAAGCGAATGCCGTTGGATGAGGGTTTCTTTAAACTTGTCATAAATACAATCTGCCGGAGGGGATTGAATAAAATCGATAACTGTTTCAAGAACATCTTGTGGCAATGCGCCAAGAACATAATTGTATTTTGTCATATCTTTTTTTATTTTCGCGATTGAAAACTGCGCTTCTGCCTGAATAAACCAAACTGCTGGTGACTTTGGCCAAAAAGGCTGTAACTTAACCGAGACCGAGATAGAGTTAACGCTGTCATTTCCTGCTTTTAGAGATTCATGATCACCCTTTTTTTTCTCACTTTCATCATCACTAGCCATTTTACCGAGAAAAAAACACAAATTTGCCAATAAAGAAACCAAAAAACTAACTTCTGCAAACTGCACATGCACCAAAAAAAAAATATTATTTGATTATTTTGGATGATGATTCTCCCTGTATGTAGCTGTACAAAGAAAAAAAAAGAAAATATTTTAAATGAAAGAAAAGAATTAAATAATTTAAGAAACGAAAATGTAATAGGTTACTGAAAATTAAAAATACAAAATAAAGTTAAACATTTCAGAAATATATGTATAAATAAATTGATAAGAAAATGAAAAATTGAAAAATTCGATTTGTTAGAATATTTGATAAAAAAAAATAAAACAGCAGCTGACGTCTTGATGGCGGTGAAACTTAATCAAGTTGGAAAGCTTACTAATCCGTTGCATTAAGCTCTCTGAATTCTGATGTTGTTTGAAGCTTTGAATACAGGTGCCGATGGTAACAGTTTATAAGAAGGAGAAAGAAACGTTGCGGTGCATTCATTCCGATTTCAATGAAGAAGAACAAAAATGATGGTGTGTTTTGTAATGATCATTAGATCTTTTCCTTGTTCTTGAACTTGTAATTGTATGATTTTACTGTTCTTTTATAATTGCGGTAATTTGGGCAATTTGATTTTTAAGCGAGACGATGATGATTTTAAAGCGTTTTTTTATTGATTTCGGGTGGTACGAGTTATTGTTATTATGTACGCACTTATTTTTGTATAGGCTATAGCACTTTATGTGGTCACTATATGCATAAATAGTTTATTTTTTGCAAATGTAGTATGTAGTTTGGATTTCACTGTCACAATCACAATTTAAGTTTTTGATAGTAGGTAATTAAATACGTGAACTTTTCGGGGTCACCAATTGATGTGAACGGCGAATGAAACAAATGTTTATTTCATATGATTTATAAAATCCAATTTTATTTACTTATAAACTACATCACAATTAATTAATACTTATTAGCAAAATTTCAATTTAAATAAAGTGCTAGCAGTTGGGCGAATCATCAACGACTCAATGACTGAAATCCGTCATCTGTAATCATATAACTATAGGGATAGCAATAATAGTTAAGCATGTGCAGACTGAAGAGAGTTACGATATATGTATAATTACTAGACTTACATAAAGTCTGTAAACGGTTTAATGGTGAGAACATGATGATAAGAGAATCACAGGGTGACCACTACAGAACCATGGATAGTGCAGCAGTGTTTTTGGAAGCGGAGAGATATGAACAAAGAACACTAAATAAAGAAAAAAGAAGATTCTTCAGAAATATATCAAACATATTCCAACTCTCAGATGCAGCGTAAGTAGTAAAAATTCATTGGCAGATGCTTTGAAAATAAACATTCCTAAATTTTTTTTCACTGCTTCAAAAAAAACTTTGGTTTAAACAAAAATTCATTTCGATATGTGTTAAACGAAATAAAACTTAAAATCCCACCGGCTTCTCGATCTGATGCTTTGACCCCGGAACAAAAATTAGCAGCATGTTTGTGATTTCTAGGTGAAGGATGATATCAGCATGGCGTTGGCAAGGATTATGATTCCCCATTGGCGCAGTCAACGTTTTCGAAAGTTTTTCAGGAAGTGTTAAATATAATCGAGGAAACCTTGTGTCCCAAATGGATATCCCTCCATATGTCAGCGGAACAAATTGAAGCATCCAAGATGCATGCGGAAACAAAAACAGGGTTCCCTGGTGTTGTATATTGTGTTGATGGGACCCATGTAAAGATAATTGCTCCTAAGAATGATAACCACTTATTTTTTAACAGGAAAGGATACCATTCCCTTAGAGTTCTAATTGTGATTTGTAATCTATGTTAAAAGGCAAAGCAAATCTTATTTTTATATTTGTTTTAGATTTGCGATTATAAAAGTCGATTCGAGCCGTAAACACCAACGGAATATCAGCCTTCAGCGACGTTATTTCGAAGAAAGGTACCAAAACGGTGTCAGAGATGAAATTGTTTTAGGTAGGTATATACACTAGAGTTCAAAATAGATTAATTTTGTAGCTTTATTTTTTAAGGAGATGCTGGATATCCGTTAGAACCTTGGTTGATGACACCTTTTAGGACACCAAATCCAAATAGCCCGCAAAGTCGGTACAACAAATCCCACTGCAAAGCTCGAACCGTCGTTGAAAGAACGATAGGTTTGCTTAAAAACAGATTTCGATGTTTGTTAGCAGCCCGGCAACTACATTATGCCCCAAAAAAGGCAGCCCAAATTGTGAACGTATGTTTCGCCTTGCATAACATATGCCTTTTCTTTAACGATGCCATTGACTTTGATGAAAGTATTCAAGAAGAACACGTAGAAGAAGAAAACGAAGACTACTACACTTCCAGGTCTCAGTACCATAACAAAGCAGTGAATACAAGAAATGAAATACTAAAAAATTTTGTTTAATTTATTTATTTAAAAAAAACATAAGCGTACGTTCGTATGCAAAACTTAAAACTAATAAAGAAGTAACTAATAACATTTTTTAAATTCATTTATTCAAAGCATTAGTTCGTATGCAACACTTAAAACTAATAAAGTATAGGAACTAATTAATTAAATTCATTAATTTAAGAGTAAAGAGTCAAACAAAAAACAACAAGACACTTAACATCACATTTTAAATTCACAGAACACATTGTATACAGGTAAGATTTGTTTTATTCCCCCCTCATCATAATGTCGTGACGGAGGATCTCCAACTCCAACATTTTGGTTTTAAGTTCTAGCTTTTGCTTTGCTAGTTTTTCCATTTGTTTGTTATGCTTTTGCATTTCTTCTAACTTTTTTATCTCAACTTCTTTTATTTCGTTCATATTTTGATTCATTTTTCTTATTTTTAATGTCATTTCTTTGATGGACTTGTTTGTGATTTCCTGAATCTTGATTTGCTTACTAAGAAGCTGAATAGAAGTAAGGGGTCTTCTGGCCTTGCGTTGTCTTCATGTGCCTGATGGAGTAATTTCTTGCGGTTCGGGTTCCAGATGGGTGTCATTGGTTGGAATGTGTGGAGCAGCGGTACTAGGAACAGAAGCTGTAGGATAAGCAGCATTAGGATCAGTAGCGTCTAGAAAAGCTGTTGAGTTTCATTCCCCAGAGGATTTCGCTCCTATCCCAGTTATAGAGCTTCTTATGTTAAGAATCGCAATCACACTTTCTTCAATTTCACTAAAAGTTTTCTGCCTATATGGGCCACCACCTGTTGCGGTAAATAACCAAATAAAAAGACGCTTACTTACAAACCTTTTTTTTGCTGAGCATCCATTTCTTCCATTTTATTTTTATTTGTGTTCGGAAAATTTTCCACCTCTGATTTTCTGTCGGAGAGATCGGACATCGAAAATCGTCAAACATCGCATGAATTCGTGATGCGTTGCTGCCATTTTGACATTTCATCGGCATGCAACGCATGAATTCGACATTTTCAACGCACATTAAATTTGATTTCGTAGATCTGTCCGATTGACTTATTGGAACGTCTACAATGATACAAAATTCGTACATTTCGTAGAAATCGGAGAAAATTCCGTTCCGATCGGATACGATGATAGGGCTGATAATTTATAACGATACATACAGCTAGTATTACATAAAATAACGGTAGGTACGTACCATACAAATGTTTAAAAACAGTTCTGAAAAATCTAATTTTTCACGAAAACCACTCCTACGATTTTGATAGAAAAATTTATGGTGGCTGTAATATCAGTACGGTCTACCTTATTGTTGGAACTAATTTTACATTAATTTATTATTTACCGTACATAACTCTTATAGTTTTTGACTAGGTACCTCATTATATGTTCAACCGATTTTCATGAAATTTTATGCAAGAGCTTTTAATAAGTTTAAATAATATTGCATATCAAAATTTTTGTTTAGGTCAATATTCAAGCCAACAGTTTATAAGTGCCAACGATACAGCTACCATAATAATGTCACGTATCATATTGCTGACGGTGCTTCATTCCTGAACAATCATTGCTCCAGATGTTGTTGTTTACTTTTTATTGCAATAATAATAAATTGTTCCAGATATTATTTATGTAATTTGTTTTGATGTAGTAATACTTTATTTTGTAATTAATTTCGCAGCATATTTGACCTGAGTCAGCATAATAGTAAAAGTAAATGAAAGTATAAAAGACTTATGAATCAATTAATAAATTATCATTATACATACTACAACTAGTCATTGGTGATTTGTTCTGTTGTTCAGCTCGGATGAATCATATTTACATTTTGAGCAAGTTTAAGTGCTTGCTTCAAATCGAATTGAGTATCAAGTTTAAGTGCTTGATAATCAACAACTTAGGCAAACGAGTCTAAACAATAAAAAAAAAACACAAATTTTTAATAAAAAAAAAAAATCAAAATTAATTTTTAAAAATTCGTTATTTCGAAAATAGGTAATTGAATTTCTTTCAAAACTAATTTTTCAACTCCGCATAAATAAATATACTTAAAAATGTATATATAGTTAGTAGTTACAATAAAAAATTAATTTTTAAAAAACCACTCAAACAAAAAAAAAATTTAAATTTTTTTTCTCATAAGTTAAAATTCCATAAAAAAATCTGGTATCAAAGTTGTTGTTTAATCAATTTATTTCTAATTATATTGATTTTTGAACAGTTTTTGAGTTTAAATTAAAAGTTCCATTCATATGTGCTGCAACACGGTGTTATATTGTATATTTTCGTGAACTCACTACCTTAAAATATCGTTTTTGGTAGTTGGCATAAAACATAGACTCCCATACCTAACTTATTTCTTTTAAAATCAAATGAATAGAATTTAAATATCCAGACTTAAAAACCATACTGTAATCGTACATAAGAGCAAGTTCACGCGACCCAGTCGTCCATTTTATTTTTTTTATTATTTACGAACCAAACGCATAAAAAGTAGACAATTTTGCGAAAATGTAGTTCCGTTAGCAACCTTTGATCCCATTGATAATGAAGGTTTTTCAAGCCAAAAATATCAAGACAAAGTTTTGACTGAGACTGAGACAAATTAAGAACTTCTCAAGCCGGGACCATCAAAATGGTTTGACTAATTTTTTAAGCAAAATTAAATATGAAATATGCAGGAGACACCAATAAAAAGAACGCACCTGCTAGCAAAAGTTCCGTCTTTATAAAAACAAAACTTGCAAAATATACGCCAAAGAAAAAAAAAACTTGTAGATAATTGTTCTACGACTTATTTTCATGTTTTTTTTATAAGAAAAGACTAAAAGTAGCATACTTTAAGGCGTCTTAACTCTGAAAATAATGCTATACATAAATGAAAAAAGAAATATAATATACAAAAATTGATTTCAAATTTTCTGTACTATAAGCCTTTTTCAGGATAATATCTAAAACGCCTTTTTTTTTATTTCGACTGACGCACAATGCTGCGTCATTTTGTTTGTATACCCAAAAAAACAATTCTAATGATAAAATACGTTTAATTTTGAAAGAAAATATAATACACGAATGTGTCGCACGAACTTGCTCTTATCTGCGATCACACTGTGGTTTTAAAGTCTGAATATTTAAGATCTGTTAGCCTGATTTTAAAAGAAATACATTAGTTATGGGAGCCATATTTTATGTATACCACCTGCTAAAAACGAAGTTTTAGTATAAGTGGGAATTCAAAAATTAACACCGTGGTGCACATATGCACGCATGAAACATACAGTTTAAACTGAAAATTGGTATAAAAATTAATATACATATGTATGTACATATATAATTAGAAAAAAATTAATTAAACAAAATCTGAAATTGTTTTGACACCAACGCCATCCATGTACGCCATCTGATATCTTAAATAAATCTTAATTTATGAGAAAAATTTCAAAAATCGACGAAGCTGTTTTTTGAAAAAAAAAATTTTTTTTATAAAATTTTGAAAAATTTTTAAGAAAAAAATTGGTACGCCATTTATAAATGTTTGTTAATGCGGAGTTAAAAAATAAATTAAAACAAAATCATTTAGGTACCCAATTTCAAAATATCGAATTTTGAAAAACTAAATTCGAAATTTTTTTTTTAAATCCAAAATCCGTTTTTTTGAAAAATTTGATAAGCAATATTGTTCAAATTCATTAAAATTGGTTCAACAGGTTATGAGATACTCGAAAACCAAAACAAAAAAATAGTTCTATGAGAGAAACCGTTACTTAACGGTAGATATGATTTTTTTCCAAAAATTTTCAACCAAAATAATACGAGTCGTTGTTGAGAAAAATGAGATTTTCCTTACCATTTTTTTAAACACTTGTATAAAAGGTACCGTTATTTTTGGTTATAAGAATAATTTCCATTTAAAATCTGTAAGATAATATTAAAAAACTACTGGGTGCTAAGTTCGTTTTCGAATTATTAAGTTCTCAAAAAAAATTTTTTTTCAATTTTTTCAAAAATCGAAAAAAAATTAAAATTTTGGTATACAATACAACTTTTTGAAACATTCTCCACAAAAAAAAAATAACCGTTTTTGAAAAAATTGGAACGTTTTAAAGAAAAACTAAAATCAAAAAAATGTTTCTATGGGAGGTACCATTTATAAAAATTTTTCGGAATTTTTTTTTTATAAAATAGTAGCCGTTTTGTAAAAAAACATTACTAATTTTTATTTTAAGTTGTGGGCTCGAGTTAAATTTTTTTTACGAATGCATAACTTGCCATAAAGTACCTATATATCGCAATCTATCTACCAACTGGCATAATTGCAATAAATTGTTTGCGTTCATCAGCAGTGATGCTGTGTTGTATTTTTTTGTTTAACCTTGTTAAATTTTATAATAACTTAATCATTCAAAAGTTTCAGATATGAATTTTCAAAATCAAATTTATCATAATTAGCGCTGAATGATTGCAAATTCATCTTTATTATTTATTCAGATGACTAACAAGATTTCTGCATAATATATTTAAAAAAAAAACAAAATTGGAAAATTTTTAAAAAATCATTTTCGATTTCACAATTTCAGTTCGTTATTCAGCTTCGACAAAAAGAGAACAACACAAATTGAAACTTACCAAAAACATCAAGGACTCTACTTCATTCCATATCCGAAAATGCCACCTTACACCTGCAAAACTATAATTCTGACTATATATTCCTGCATCTATTGGTCATTAACGTTCAGTCTATTGCGCTTTGTATTTCATTATAAGGAATTATTTGACGATTACTACAGAGCGGTTATTATATGTTTTTTTGTTGTATTTGTGTATGGAATAGTGTTGATAGGAATTTTACTATTGCTATTTAGCAGAGATATGAACAAAATTGAGGACACTAAAGATAATGTGTCCCTGACTAGAACAAATAGTTTGCGCCTGTCGGATATAAGCAGTAATCCTGGATTTGAAATACGTGATGGAAAACGCAGGTATTCAACTCGTATTGATTTCTTCATTGATGGTGTAAGATAATAATAATTGTAAAAAAAAACGTGTTATTAAATTTTGTATAATTGTTAAACATTGTTTATTGAGAATTTTGAACTCATATATTTTATAATATTTTATGAACAAAAAATGTATCATATTATTTAATAAAAATAAATATAAAAAAAAATAAATAAACAAGAAATTATATTATGTGTGAAAAAGCTGTGCGTGCAAGAGAAAGAATAAGCAACTTAATTTTATGTGCAAAATCAAAAGAATCTTCAAAATCAATCAACTTGTAATGTAAACAATTGGATTTTACCTTTGAAAATTCTTAATAAAAATTAAATGAACGACTGGAACGCATGAACTTGTTCTTATGGTTCAAGGCTAGAACAAAGATATGCTTTGAAATAATAAAGTTAGTATATAAGGCCTTCTGCAACCGAAGCGTCCTGTTGTATAGACGCGTACTTCGATTATTGGCGTCTTGAGAGTAGATTGTGTGTAGATCGCGTGTGTTTCAATAAACAACCGCACACGAGACGTAAGCTGCAATTATTGGTTGTATCACACAAGCTGCAAATCGTAGGGCTTTAGGCACTGTCAGTCACAGTTTGAAGTATTTTTTGAAGTAAAACTTCTTTTGCGGCATGGGGGTAAAAAATATTTCTATGGAGCTGTCAGTGACATGTCAAACCGACATACAAATTCCCGTCACGAATTACAAAATTCAGCGTCACGATTTTGCAACGGTTCTGAGTTTCAAATCGGAAAAATTAATTCAAATGAAAAATACTTGCCCTGTTGTCGTGAAAGAAGTTTTACTTCTAGCGCGTGTACATAAGTACACGCGCTAGAAGTAAAAGAAGAATATGACAATGTCAAATGTTAAAGCATCGCAAAATTGTTTGAAATTGATTGAAAATGTTCATTGTGTTCAGTGTTCTATCTATGACGTGACGCCTCATGTGCAGAAGTCTAGCAGTTGTCGAATCATTGCTGCATGGCATGGCCTGAAGAAATTGTACAAATTTGAAGAAAAACGTTTACTGGTTTAAAATTTATTTCATTTCGCTTTTCAGTAGCCGTACAGAAGCACAGAGTGACGGACTTTTTAATACAACAACTTTTTTGGACTTCTTCTTCTCTTTGTAAATTCCGAATTGAGTTTGTTAACCGAAAAAATACTTGGCTCATAGATATGGTGAGTATACATGTCTGTCCTTCTATGGGTGGGACAGTCACTCTTAAGCAATTGTGTTCAAAATCTAGAGATTAAAAGAATTTCAACGTAAAAAAGATTATGCTTATTAAATCGACTCGAACAAATTTGAGAAAACAAAAACAGAATTTTATTTCAGTTCAACAATGAAATAAATTTTGAAATAGGCAAGAAGAGGGACTAACTAACTCAACAGAATTTTACTCAGTTTTTATTTTAAGAGGTTTTTTAAATTCTCAACACTGTAGCGTCCTTTGCAATATAATTTTTTGTATGTTGGATTGTTAGTTTGCAGGCCTAGATAAAAAGTCTAATAAATTCACAAAAGTCTAATACGTTCGTAACAGTAAGCAAACACTACCCTTTTTGACATTTTTAAATGTCAAGGGGTCCTATTTATGATACTAAACAGATAAAATAGTGATTTTCGTTTACTTCCCAAACTAACATTTTTTACTAATTTTTTGGTAGAAAATAGAAATTGGCAGTTTTGGAAGCAAAAAAACAGACTTTACATAATAAAATGTCAATATTATTAAGCTTGTCTTAACGTCTTACTAAATGGATTGAAACTTTGCGCCAATATTCCTAAGAACTTTTTTTTAAATACTTTTAAATAAACAAAATTGAAGTATTACCAATATCTTAAAGTACCAAAAAAAAAAACTCAAGCGCGAAAACTCGTGATCCATGAAATTCTTTACGAGCAGGATATCAAATTTATTATTTCTTCTGCAACAATATTTATTCACTTGCTCAAATTCCTTTTTTTCAACCCCAAAAAAACGCAGTGTAAGTTCGCGTTGGGGCCAGATCTTAATTTGGAAAACAAAAGTTTGAAGGATACAAAAGTATTGGCGACAATTGAATTTTTAGCTTGCCAATTTAACGAGTACACGTTTTGATATTTTGGAATGCGCAAGCATTATTTGATATAAGACTTTGAGTAGATGAAAAAATCAAACTACACTAAAAAAAGGCCACCGACAAATTCTTAAAATTCGATTTTGATTTCCCCTTGATAATCACACGACCGCGGTTACATGTTGAGATAACATGACTTTCATGCGTCTAACAAAAATGGTCAAGCTATAAACTGTCAATTGCACTGCCCATGATATTGATGGATTAAAAAGCCTTAAAAAAATCTGAAATTTTGTTGATTAAAAAAAATGTTCAAGCCTTTTGAATTAAAATATTTAATATACGTCAAAATATATTTTGCTGTTTATTCAATTCCATTGAAGGATGACTATGATGTCGATGGATTATAAAACCTATACAAAATCAGAAACTTTTGAAATTGAGAGCAAGATCAACGCAGGCTATGTTGGCGCAGTGGAAAATTCAGCTTTCTCAACATTGAGTTACAGTCAGCTCTCTGAAGAGCAGTCTATCGATGGGGAGAGTAACGAAATCCCGAATCACGAAATCCCGACAAAAAAATAAATAAAAATCCCGCCGAAATATTTTTTTATAAATATTTGACGGGATTTTCGCTACTCTTTTTAAAGTATTATTTTGTACTTTTAAAAAAATATTTCTAAATTAATATTTTTTGAAAAAGTATTTAATTTAATTGAAATATTTTTTAATTATTCTTAGCCAATCAGAAGAAGACGGCAAAAATTGTATGCTAGAATTTTTTTTTTAATTCTGCAAAATGCCTTAATGTATAAAAAGATTCGAATGCAATGAATTTTTAGAGGAAAAATATTTATTTTTTTTTTAAATATTTTGACCAATTGGGAGGGGCCACGGAACAAATGACGAAACACTAAAAAGGCATTTTAAGCAAGAAATAATTCTGGAAAATGCTCAAGCCTCCTTAAAAATAAAAAAAAAATAGACTTAAAATGCATTTTTTAAAGCATTTGTTGCGAATTTTCAACTATTTTTGGAATTTTGACTAAATTATGCAAAAACGCTTAAAAAGTATTTTAAGCAAGTTTTACAATTATTTGCTTAAAAAGCTTTGAATAAAAAATTGGTCGGCGAATTTTACATTCGTTCTTGTTGATTTTCATCATTTAGTGTGACCTAAACTAAAAGTATTTTATTATGAAAAAGCGAGGTGCCGAAGTTCATTTTGGTGCCGACAATTCTCTAACAATAAGTTAAGCATGCTGCTGAAATAATTTATAGCTTAAAAAAAGTTCTTTTAAGGGCTAAAAATGATTGTATGAAAATCTTTGGAACCCGCGCAGCCGGCCAAGCAATTGTAGATTTCACACTTGGATTTATTTATTTTTATTTGTTTATTTTTTTTTTTAAGTTTTGGAAAAAAAACTTTTTTTTACCAACTTTTTTAAAATTGGCACTTCATGGATCACGAATATGCATTTTTGAAGTCGCTAGGTCGCTAAGTTTAGCCGCAATTCAAGTTTAAAGGTGTGAACTTTGATGCCTCTAGCACGTCTAGTTTAGACGCAAATCTCGTTTAAAGATAAAAGTCGATTTTTCATATAACGCGATACATGAATTGAAAGGTGGCAGTCGATAGGTCGCTTAGTTTAGCCGCAACTCAAGTTTAAAGGTGAGAAGTTTGATGCCTCTAGGACGTCTAGTTTAGCCGCAAATCGCGTTTAAAGATAAAAGTTATTTTTTCATATAACGCGAGACATCAATTGGCACTTTCTAGATCACGAATATGCATTTTTGAAGTCGGTAGGTCGCTTAGTTTAGCCGCAAATCAAGTTTAAAGGTGTCAACTTTGATGCCTCTAGGACGTCTAGTTTAGCCGCAAATCGCGTTTAAAGATAAAAGTCATTTTTTCATATAACGCGATACATCAATTGAAAGGTGGCACTTTCTAGATCACGAATATGCATTTTTGAAGTCGGTAGGTCGCTTAGTTTAGCCGCAAATCAAGTTTAAAGGTGTCAACTTTGATGCCTTTAGGACGTCTAGTTTAGCCGCAAATCGCGTTTAAAGATAAAAGTCGTTTTTTCATATAATGCGATACATCAATTGAAAGAAACTTTGGATACACGCAACCTTGCACCTACCCAAAATCCTATAGTGAGCGAAGCAGGGGGGTTGCAGGGGGGAAGCATGCCCCCCCCCCCCCATACATACCTTACTTTGCGTGAGCAGTACAGAGGACCCAAAAAGCGGACCCGAGCTACTTTTGCTAAAGAAAGACTTTCTTACAAGAAAACTGTTGACAAGAATCTGCTTTTCATTTACAAATTAAAAACCGCTTCGTAAACATTTTAAGCTATTTTTTTGTTTTAATTAATATTTCTTTACAAATTCTTTTAGTTTTTGAAAGAACTTTTCTTATTTTTTGAATTTCACCAAATTTGAAACCGCTTAGTAAGCGTTTCAAGCTATTTTTAAAAGTTTATATCTTTTTAAGAATTTTTTTTTAGCCCTTGAAAGAACTTTTTTTTGTCCCTGAAAAAAGGAAAGCTGAAAAAAAACATCGTCGTCGTCCTGGCCATCGTCGTGCTGGCCACCATCCCCTTTGTCACCGTCGGTCACCATCATCTTGTCCACCGTCATGTTCACCATCATCGTCATTGTCCTAGCCAACGTCGTCATGGTCGTTGTCACCGTGCGTCGTCGTCATCGTCGTCACTTTGTCCACCGTCGTTGTCACCATCATCGTCATCGTCGTGGCCATTGTCAATCCTCTTGGACGTCGTCAGTCAACGTAGCCGTCTAATGAAAAGGGTTTTTATCTCTTAATGAGGACTTGCCTCTACCGAGTCCTAATAAGAAAAGAACTGAAAATTATTTTCAAATGAATCCTGGTTATATACTTTTTTAAAAAGGAGGAGGAGCCTAATCCAGTGCGGTCTTCTGTAAACCAAAATAGTAGGAAACTTCGTTCTCGTTGATTCTCATCGATTGGTGTCACCAATTACTATGGAAATGAAAATCCATACAGTGCTGTCAATTTAGTATTGAAATTTCGGGATTTTGTGATTCGGGATTTCGTGATTCTGGATTCTGTGAATCGGGATTTTGTGAATCGGGATTTTGTGATTCGGGATTTCGTACCCAACCCCTATCGATGTTTCTAACTGCGTTGATTTGGCGTTGACGATCACACGCCTTGACAACCTTATGACATACTTTGGTGTGATATTATAGTTAATAGTACATTGATTCCATGTATTCATTCTTTTACTATTTCACGTTTAGTATAGGTAAGTATTTCGGTATAGTATGTTGTTGTATGAAAAAAAAACAAAATTTTACATTTTGGAGAACTTAAATTATCATTTTAAAAGCCTGAATATCTATATTCAACAAATTCAATTCCCCTATCCCATATCTGCTGTTACGCACTCAAAAAAAAAAACATCATGCAATTCAATTATAAAAAAAAGAAGAAAACGTTACAAAGTCTTTCGGTCTCAGCGCGATGTCAGCCTCACTTTCCGAACAATCGATCTAGGTAGGTACCCATAATAATATGGTTGCGTGTGTCTGGAAAGCATGAAGAGAACATGCTATAATAAGGCAAAAAAAATAAAACAAGGTCATCTGCCCAAACCTCAGACTATGTAGGTACCTACATAATATACCTATTCACCAACAACTGGAAGGAGACGAATTATAATGGGGCTGGGGAGCTGGGCATATAATAAGACTTATATATTTCATATGCCAGAAGATTATACCATGCATAACAGGTGCACATTAAATATTAAAATAGGCAATAAATCTGATGAACAAAAAAAAAGAAAAACTACAAAAGACTTCAAATTAAATGCAAAATACAGAGACAAATTATATACGGATACATAGATAGACACACACATCAAGGTGACCTAATTGCCAAACGGCACAATTTTACTCTTAAACCTGCGCTCGCTTCTTTAATTCGAAAAAAATATAATAAAATTCATACAAAAAAAACAAATCATAAGAGAAATCTGACAAGCCAACACACACATAATGACGCAAGTCAAAATCCGACGATGCACAAGGACATCACAATGGAAGGATACGACAACGACGATGACGACGGCGTGTATCCTGCGTAGAAAAAAAAAAAAAACAGATAGAAGAGAAATCCAGCTATGGATACCAGAAATAAGTATGCCAAACCCCTGATGGCGTTTAAGCCATTCACTCATAGTAGTAATAAATATAACACAGTGGAGCGAGCAAACATACCAAATGAATACATAAAAAAGGATAATTATCCAGATCCTTGGGGCGTTAAAAATGACTATGTCCTTCTTTTTGTGTCTCTAATATTTTTTTTTTGTTTTGTATCATCTCAGCAATGCCGTTTGCTTAATTACGTACGGCAATGTTGAACTTTGTAAATATTGTGCGACAAGCATAATATAATACTCGTAGGACATGCTCCAACAACCAACTACATATATACGAAGAAAGAACGACAGTACCAAGTACCTACAGTAATAAGTCTACAATGACAGAACTCACATACTATATAAATTGCTAGAAGTAAGTTAAGGATGCTCGAGAGAAACTTATCCTTACAGTTTGTTTACCTACATAGTGCTGGGGCTGGGGATTCTTAGGAAGAGAGGTGCGGAAGGTCCTTAAATGTCATTATCATTTAAGTGAACGGCGTATAGTGACACTTTACATAACTCTTGATGTAGGTATACCTAAATATTTTTAGGTTCAAAATCTCATCGTATTCTAGGAGAAGGTATACGGATGTTCCATTTGCATTTCCATATCTTTGTTTCTATTTCATCCTTGAGAAAAAGAACATTTCTTTATTTTATCGCAATTCACAATGCACTTTGTGCTGCTGTATTTTAATGGCTGCCATCTTCCGACACCTATATAAGAAAAAAACTAAAACTGACCACATTATGACTTAAAGACCCATGGGAAAACGATGATCCTAGCTGATGTTCTCAATCTTTGAACCTTACACCAAGAGTCCTTTAAGGATTATTTTGATTAACCAAATATGGCAAATATAGAGGGGAAGTTGCACAAGTTTTACAAGGTTTGTTCATGTTGCAATTTTAACTTAATGTCGGGCAACCATTGTAAGGATATTTCATGATGACGGACTAATAAAGAACCCATTTAAACCCATAAAAAACGTAAACACATAAACAAAAAACTTTGTTTGTGAACTCAAGAGGTTTGTTTCTTTTTTCTTTTTATTATGTTTTACTCGAATACAAATTTTATAATTTAAGTAGAATTTTTATGAACGTGGCAGTGCGCTACTGTTTCATTTTGATTGTTCTGGATGGTTGGACAAAGAGTGCTGATGATGGGAAAAGCTTTTTTTTTATTACTTTGTTGGTTATAAAGGTGGACTGTAGCAAAACAATGTAGCAATTGGCATCGAATCGTTTGCGTGACAAATTAATCAACGCACCATTTACGAGATTTTACTCATCAGGTTGATAAAAATGCCACATGCACCGTTTATTTGCGATTTAATAATTAAAATAATTAAATATGGTGCATGTGACAGTTCGGGGACAATCCTCAAAAATTTGTATTTCTGAAAATCTTATTTTCAATCACACCACCAAAGAAAAAAGACTACAATTATGTTAATTGACAAACAAAATACACCACCTGGAATTTCGACTCATCTCCTCGTACGTTAATGTAAAGGTTAAAAGCTACACAGAAGTCACTCCAACTGAAGTTTTAGATTTTATATTTACTCCTACATTGATTTTCACAGAGCTGGTAAGAAAAAAAAGCTGAAATCGATTTCATGAGATCAGTTATTTCATTAAATTTGTCATCTCCAATGAAAATTTCCATTTCACGCCTGATTTTATGAAATTAATTATTTAGCTTATGAAGGCGATAACGATCAGTTTTCGAGAAAATTAAAAAAAAAAATTATTGTATATAGAAGTTGAAGCTACCTTTTTGATGTGATCTAAAACAAAATTGTCTTTGATATCATACGCACAGGAAAGTCTGCAAAACTGTCACACCAGGATATTAAAAAATATTCTTTTAGGTAAGTACTACGTTTACGTCTGGAGACATCACTATTCTATGGGAGCTAACTCGATCATTAGCCTTTTCAAATTGAGTTAATTTTTTAATTTAAAAACTTCTTCTATTAACTGGGATCGAACATACAACCAATTGCACTTCAAAAGCCAAGCCGAAGCGATATACCAATATCTACTCAACTCCATCTCAATGGTGATTTTATTGTTTATCCATATTCCCTTTAATTGATTAAAATAAAAAAAATAAATTGGGTGGCGCGACAGCACGTGTAGAACCATGGGCCTAAGTGACTTACAACTCTCAACCATTCCTGTGTGCGTGTTATTCGCTGGAGGGGACCTTCAATTTTCTGCCGAATCCGAATTGCTAAGGTCAGAAGCACTTTTTCATGACAAGAGATACTCTTGGAGGATATGTCAATTCCTTGCAAGAGGCAGTAGCCCGTGAAAAACATTTTTTTTTTAGGTGTTATAAGCTGAGAGTCGAACCCAAGACCTTCCATCGTAATAGTTTTACGTCCTCTAATCATTACTGCAATTAATTGGTATTTTTAAAATCCCACACCAGTTGGTTTATTCAGTTCACCAACCACAAGAAGTAGGTAATATAAGCATACATTGCACATTTTATAATACAAAACTAAATTATTATTTTTCCAATATCAGATACCGTTTAAATCTTCTGATAACTGTGCAGAAACTAAAATAAATAACCAGAGTACTCTATTTAAACTGATACCGTTAGAAGAATTTATGTCGAAATAGCTTCCCATTCTATGAGAACTTGATAGCTATCTATGACTCGACTGTTACTTCTATGTTTAAACCATCAAAACCAAACTAAGCTTTGAGGCTGTAACTTTAGATATCCTGTCAATAAGCAAATATTTCAAATTCTTTTACAAATACAGATCCAACAGTCAAAATAAATTATCACTTTCCTGTGGGTTAAACATTCATTTTCCCCTTGTCATGCGCCATTAACCTAAAAAAATTATTTTATTCCCATAATTTACCACAATAATGATTTTTCTCTAAAATTCTGAACCATTTTTGTTTGTCCATTTTTAAAGGGCTTCATTTTAAACCCCTGCCCCACTAACCATTCCCATTCCTGCCCACCCAGACGACCTGACACTTTTTTCGAAAATATCACGAAAATTCGTTGCGGTCTTTTCAGTCTGCTATAATTTACTACCAAGCTTCTTGGTTATATAGCAGCAGACATTCCTCGGTTGACAGTTGCGATATTTATTATGTTTTCTGTGTTAGCCATGTTGTAAATTTTTCGTTCTCTCACTGTTCACACACCCCCCATTAAAAAATAAAAAATACACACCCCCAAATTGAAGGTTGAATGTATTGGAAAGTTTTTAATCATCTGGATGTGAGTGAGTGAATGTGAAAACGTGGCAAATTCCTTCGAAATCCCAAGCCAACCCTCAACGGTCGACCTCAGACCACAAAACGAAAAACCGTCAGCTGTCTACTTAAACAAGGAGGTACAACAAAAAGCTATAGGTTTTGGTTGGTTGTGTTCTGATCGGAGGACGACATATTTAATACCTTTAAGAGTATTTATGAAATGAAAAAAAAAAATTGGAAAGTTCACAAACTTATCGGATTTTTATTTTTTTTTTCTTACACAAATACACTCGCGCATTGTCGTTAGCGATACTATATATGATTGGTATGCAATGAACGCGCATTATGTCATTCATTCAACTCAAAGTTGACAGCAGCTGTCATGTCAATGTTGAACGCTGAAAGGACCTTTGGAATAATTTATGTACTCGTTCGTTGTATACTTCAGTTTAAAGCAAAACAAAAATGAAAAACTTTATAAGATTGACGATAAAAAAAAACAACAAGACACAAAAAAAGGACGACTGTGACTTCATGATATTCTTTGATTTTATTTAAGATGATCAAGTTACATAGATGAGAGTTTTTTGCATAAAATGGAGACAGTTTTACAGAAATCTGAAGTACCTGCTTCGTTTGAACAAATTGTGTAAGAAAAATTAAAAAAAAAAAAACACCTATTTCCGTTAAGTGCATTTTTCCTTAAACATCGAAACGCAATTTTATAACCATAAATTTTGATATATAAGAGAGAAAATTCAAGTTTAATCCTTTTACAAAAATATTTGTTTAAAAATTCATACGTTCTTTATTTTGAGGTCAAAACTTTTTAGGAGTTGTGGAGTGTACATCAACTGAAGATTGGGCCTCAATCCCTTTGGAAAGAAGTTGTGGGAAGCAAACGAAAGACCGGAGAGGAGTGTTGGGCCCATATTACGGTTGTCAATAATTATCAATTGATAAATATTGAAATTTGGTACATTAAAACTCAATTTATTACAAATCTGATAAACTATTTGGTGATAATTATCAATTTTCTTCTAAATCACGTTCTACATCATTCTCAATAATCAAAAATTGGGTTTTTTATTCTCCATTTTCAAAATGGGTGATAGTTGATAAAGAGAGCTTTATTCGGCTTTCCAACTTTTTATAACATTACTAAAAATTTGATCAATCTAGTTGGGGTTCATGCCGTGTATCGCGGGATGACTTCAGGGCCACGTTAAGTTACTTATAATTGCGAAGTATCAAAAAGATTTAAATAAGGACGGATTTATTTATTTTCTGATGAACCAAGCAAACAAAATAAGGACAACGAAATTTGGACCTGTTAGTGTAATGCTAAGTCCCATAGAAGCCTGCTACTAGCTAAAAAATTGACGGAGGTCTGGAATTTCTGAAAAAAACAAATATCACCGGCATTCAAATGTGATAAGATAAGCCGGGCAAAAGAAAGTTAAAAAATTGCGATATAGCACTAAGGACACTATTACCGAAACAAAAGCAACGTTGGAAGCAGATTTAGACAATAAATATTGAGTCTCAATTATGTGAACGATATTAGCATCAAATTTTAATTTAACAATACAATCCTTACAGAGAAGGAACGAAGTTGATGGCTCAAAAGCATTTTCTACGAGGTTTTTTTAAGAAATTGCAGCAAACTTTTATAATGAATTCAAGCTGATCTGCAGGGGGAATGAGGAAACCAGGAAATGATGTCAGAAATCTAGACCGACTAATTATTATAGAAGATAGTAGTGATTATTGTTTCCCTTCTTTAATCGTGATACAAATTTAATTGCACGGTAGTTCTATAGGACCTCGTAAGATACTGTCAGATGTCACCCGAATCCGGAAAAATTAATTCTTCAATAAAAAAGTAAAAGAATGAAATATTCCTTATGTGTTCCCCATTGTTTACCTATCACACACATTGTATGCCTCTTTCACAGCAACATCATTCCGACGGACAATTTAAATGTCAGCTTATAGTTTTTCCAGGTCTCTAATATCAAAAGGTGGATAAATGTTTGTACCAACAAAAAAAAATTAAAAAGTCCTTACTCCTTTTTGATATGAAAATTAAATTTTTATATGATTCTTTTTTATCTCATATTCTATGTTGAAATTTGTTTGTGTCTTCATAACCGACCCACAGTCCCAGGTAAAAAATGAATCATGAATACCTACAAGTTTATGTTAAAGGGGAGATTTCTTTCAAATTATTTTTTCAAGTGTTTTTTTTTTCTTTTAGGATCTTGATTGTGTTGTATTGTTCTTAATCTTTTTATATTTTTGTCACCTCTTTTCACCCAGGAAAAATCAAATAGAAGGAAATGAAATAAAATTAAAGAGTTGTGGGGTGACATTTTTATAGAGCTTATCAACATTTGAATGCCCGAAAAATAAAAATGAAAAAAAAGTTTCCATAAGCAATTTTTGGTGATATAAATTGTTTCGATATAAACGTGATCTACCTTTCAGTAGCGTACGCAGGATATTTTTTTTGAGAAGGGGGAGGGGGGCTCAATCTCAATTTTGGTAGAATTTAAAATTAAAAAAAAACTAAAGCTAGCATAAAATGAAAATCTTTCTTAATAAGAAGTACAATTTTAGTAAGAAATCGATTAAAAAATACACAAAAAACACTCCCTAAGTTATTAAGTGAATTTTATTTATTTTTTTCTTTTTAAATTGAGATCTTTTTTTGATATTTTTAATTTAAAATAATAAATGTGGGAAACAGAATTTGTTGAAAAATTAATTTCATTCTTCTTTTATCGATTCACCATATATCTTCAGTTGTGGCCCTCAGCCACGTTTTTAACCATTTCAAAGTAGAAAACGAACATTCGGCTCTGCAAATTAGGATACAAATCCGAATTGCAAAACGAAGGTGAAGTTTCCGGTATAGTTATTTCGGTTCCATCCTTCCACATTTGTTTTTTATCTTAATTTTGAAATTTTCATACAAATGTGACGCGCATTTCATT
Source organism: Epistrophe grossulariae (assembly GCA_929447395.1). NCBI lineage: Eukaryota > Metazoa > Arthropoda > Insecta > Diptera > Syrphidae > Epistrophe > Epistrophe grossulariae. Next base: position 20,908,357 of record OV839567.1, on the reverse strand, counting down.
ATTTTGGATTAAACGATTGTCTTTTCTAGCGTTTTTTTATCACCAAGGAGAAAAAAAAAGAACAAAACATGGAATTAATACACTCTTTTATGAACTTTTTCAAGATTCTGATGACAGTCATTGAAGTAGATTATTCAGGTGCTGGTATTTCATTACGTTTTATGGGTTTTTAGAAATGGAAAAGAAAAGATGAAATGTATGAAATCTTTTTGGGAATTTTGCCTGATTGCAAAGGAACTTTTTTTGAGTTTCTATGAATACTGAGAGCCTAGATTACGTGTGGTATGAACTAGTGATTTCATTACGATATCCATACTAATAGTTTTTTTTTTATAAAAATTAAAAAAATATTGTTTATGCTAAAATCTAAATAAAAAATGGTATTGAACGAAAAAATAAGAAAAAATGTTTTTCGATATTATTTGCAATCTTAGAATAGAATATCATTTTGGTCGGTAGGGAGTCGAGCCCCTTAACCTCCCTGCGTACGCCACTGCTACCTTTAGAAAAACAATAAAAAAAAACCTTAACCCTCTAGTCGAGCTATTCATTAAAAGAAACATTTTATTTTGTTTTTTTTAAACAAAGGCTTAAAATATTTAATGAAAATTAAAGTTATGCATCTTAAATTCTGACAGTTCGAAGTATTTATGAAATTAATGAATTGGAGAACATGAAATCTCATTTCGAGTGAAATTGAAAATCGATTTCAATTCGATGTCGTTTGAAATGCAGAACATGGGCTTTTGTATTTTATTAAATACAATTTGTAATTGTAAGCATAAAGCTACGCGCAAACCAACGCGATGGCGATCACGATGCCTCATATAAAATACACTTTAATCGCGTAGATGTGTTCCTCTCCTTTGATTTATATGTGCGGCATCTATATTTTTATCGTAATCGCCACCGCCATCGCGTTGGTTTGCGGATCTTCGAGTAACGAACAGAAAAATATATTGTCTTGTCAGATAAAAAAAAATTAAATTTAATCAGAACTTTTGTTTGTTATGTTTTAATTGAGAAGAACTTGTTAAGAATCAATGAAATTTTTATGGATTTTCCTCTTTCAATTTTATGCTTTTGTGTTTTTGAAAAAAAAAAGTATCTACTTACTTACAGCTGGTATCTAGCAAAATTCTAAAAAAAAAGATTGTTAAAAGAGTAGCTTCGCAATCAAATGACGCGCAGCGTATCTATTGTTAGTCTTTTAAAAATTGATGAAAATAAATTATCCTTCAACATAAAAACTGATTGGCAGTTATTCTCCACACATCCCAATATAGGTACTTTCAAAAAGAGTTCAAGAGTTTTCCAATCAGGAAACTAAATTTTTGACATAAGCCTAGTATAATTCAACGGTGAACGGTTTTTAGTTAAAAAAAATCCACATCTTTTCCTTTTTTGTAATACTCTTATATTAGCGGTATCTTTGCTTTATATTCAATTTTTCCATATGCTTACATTTGACATTTAACCAACATAAACCGATTGATAAAAAAGATTCATCCTTTTTACCTTAAAAAATCCTTACATTTTTTTGTTTACATTTTATATCCTTTTGTACATAGGAACATATGTATATATATAACATTGTGTTCTTAAAAACCCTCAAATATTAATAATTATTTCCCTGCCAAAAAAATAGGTAGGTACCTAATATATTCGTAATTCCCCCATCATCATCGTCGAAAAAGGCTTTACAATATTTCTTTTGTTGAAAATATAACCCTTATCAAAAAAATAAAATTGGAAAGCGGAAAGAAAGCCTAGCTACTTTTTTTTCTTTATCAATCATTAATAATTTTAATACAAGGGCAACCTTTTGTGGATACATAATTAAAAATGAACAAGAAAATCTAAATTTAGATATATATTAGAAAAAAATCAATAAATTTATTATTTGGGTTTTATTTACCCTATGGATGGACTTATGTATTTATAACCATTTATTATTCTCTCTTCAATCTACATTTAATATGTAGATCATTTATAACACAAATATATACATATTATGTAGGTACTACCAAAAATTAGAAAAAATCAAATACAAAATATAAATTTCACACATAAATTCGTGACATTTAAAGCATATAATATGATGGATCCCATGATAGGGTAAGTTTTTCGATGTTTGACATTTGGTGTTTTATAGTTAAAAAAATTAAAAAAAGTGTGTACAAGTAATGTACATATATGTTATTCAGCCATCGGCAATATATAAAGGTTTGTAGAGTGGTTAAAGGAAATCAAGAACGTTGAGCCGAATGTCACACGTCAAGTGTTATTGACCGGTCTTTCATCTTTGTCAGGTAAAATTTAAGAACAAAAACACCTATTAATGAACATTGACAACTACGTCAATAACACTGACAATGATGTATGATGTATCGAAATTTGTCAATAATCATTGAAGAAAATAAAAATAATTTTGTGTTTCGTCAATTTATTAATATAACTTGTGACGAACATTTAAGTAACTACTTACGATCAATGTTACATGAATCGAGACTCGTTCATGTAGGTAGTATTGTCAGGTAAAATTGATGACGTGTAGGACCCTTATAACTTTGATAGTTTATAATCAGGTTTCAAACCAAACCAATTTTTGCACATGAAACCTAATTCAGGAGCCTTGACGAATAACTACAATTTCTTTTTATAAATAATATTATCAGATTACACCGTTACCACCCAAAAATAAATTATTTTGCCACATTTTCTAAAAAAACCGTGCTATTTTTATTATTTTGTATTTATTTTATATTATTACGAGGTGAGTGGTGGGTTAGTTTTGACTTTCTTAAATTTTAAAACCTACATAGCTTCGAAAGTATGTACTTTAACAAAGGCCATTAAATGTGTTTACGAAAGTTGAATTGTATAAAACCATAAAAAGCAATAAGACATGAACTCGCTTTCAACACCATCAAATCAAACTAGAGTAAATATTTGTCTGATGGGCTGCTAAATTAACATGCGTTCAGAATTGATTCCAGTCCGTACCTAATTAACGAAAGCTGTGTTTTATTGAAAAAATTAAGCAGTTCTAGCTAGTTCTAGTTTAATTTATAATTTTTTTCTCTTCAGCTCATTTTTTGACAAAGGTAATGCAGTGCGAAATTACCAAACAAAAAATGAACACCCGATGCAGGAATTTAATTTTTGAAATTTGTATATATCCTCAGCTGGATTTGACTTCGGTTTTATCGAAAGTGATCCACAGTGGGATTTTGTACTTGGTATGTATGTATGTACATACATGTAGAATCCTACTTCATTGCAGATATAGGTTTTCCAAAATCAAAAACGGATAAGATTTTCGAGGTTTTTTTTTATTGGAATCTAAAAATTGGATGAACAATACCAACGATAAAAAAAAAAAAAAAAAAAAAAAAAAAAAAAGATAGAGTACTTCAACCACTTGCCACACATTGTACGCATTTGCATTTTAGCATGTTCTTAGTTTTTTTCTATATTCTCTTTTTCTATGTCGGTGTCGTGAATATAAAATATTCATTGCTTTTCCCCAATTACTCGAACCCATGAAATTGCAAAACAACAGCCACGAACTTTATTCCAGATACATCACGTTTCCATATACATGTACAAAAAAAAATAAATATATCTAATACAACAAATTTATATATTTTCCTGATCCTATATAGATAAAAAAGGGATTCTTATAAATATGTAGACGTTATATATGTATGTACATAGGTACTACATGTAAAATTGAAGATGCGTGCTTTTTGTTTTTTTTTTTTTCCTAGCTTTTGTTTTTTTTTTTATTTTATTCTGCTTTATAAATATGTGTGAATTTTCTGGACGAAATATACTAACAGCAATAGCTTTATTAGTTTTTTTTTTTTCATTCATATACATATAACATACCTAGTTGTCATTTTTGTGTGGCTTTTACTGGAGGCGTGGGGGGGGGGGTTTGTTTCTCTTAAAAGTTTTACTAAGGATTTTCTAATAAGAGAATTTTCATAAAAAAAACAATATTTTATTGAAGTTTGATGGGATTTATTGAGCTTTGCATAGAAATTTTGTGAAGAATAATTTAGCTTTATGAGCTTTAAGAAATCGTTGCGTAAGGAGGTAGGTAGGTATAGATATATTAATATACAGATGAGAAGAAACAGTCGTAGGATAAGTAGTAAAAGATATGGTTTTTTTCCTTTACTATATTTTTTTGGACAGTATTGAAGATAAGGTATGTATTTGAAAATTATGTTTATACATTGATAATGACTTTTTTTTAGATGTTAATTGATGCGTCTTCATAGACTTTTTTCTTGGGATATAAACAATAAACATATACATATATAAAAATATATATACCTACTCAATTTTTATTTTGAACGAATTCATATTCGTGCAAGAATTCGTTCAAAATAAAAGTCAAGTTTTTGATCAAACCTTATATAAAGGTGACTGGTTAGACGAAAAATGTTGAACTCGCAATTCTGTGTAACTGCCTATTCGGCATTAGTCCAAATGGCTAAGTCGTTTTTTGACCGGAAATTGGAAATATAAACCGAAAAAGGTAGGAATACTTTCAGGAGTGGATGGTGAGGATTTCTGAAAATTCGTTTTGTTTAGTCCCTCAATAAATTGGGATCACAGAATGGGATCGTTACGATCTCAGACTGCTAGATGTATGTATAAAAAATTATTGGAGCGTACCAAAAATCCACGTATTCAGCGAATTATTTGAAGTTTTCAAAATGAAAATGTTATTCACACGGAGAAACTGTTGAAAAAGTTTAAAAGATTAAATTCATTGATTACTTTGTTTATAAGAAGTACCCGTTCTATGTGTAAGAGATAAAAAAAATAATTCGACTTTCTGTTCTAGATAAATACACTTAAATTCAAATGCAGTTTTACATTTTGTGTATAGTCATATCGTCAAGCCTGAAATGTGTTTCAAAGAACGTACAAAAGCCCAAACGCAGGGGGCTTTGACTCCCATAATTTTTCTGGGGGAGTCATTTTGATTCTCACAATTTTTCTGGTTTAAAGTACATAGGTATATTGTTAGTGTTGCTTTACCGGACTGGGACCGCCACTTAGTGAAGGGGAGAGCTGATATTGGATTCTTTACATAGAAGGAAAACCACCTCAACATTTTTATATGGAATCGAGAGTCATTTTAAGTCTCCCAATTTTTCTGGTTTCAAGTACATAGGTATCTTGGTAGTGCTGTTTTACCGCACTTGGACCGAGTCTTAGTGAAGGGGAAAGCTGATATTGGGCTCCTTGGAAAGAAAGATTTTCCAATGGATACTAGGTTCTGTCTGTGAGGTGGGCGAATGAGAGGTAAATACTAACCTCAACTCTGTAGAAAGATGTGGATTTAGTTCGGAAAGTAAAAAAAACACGTCAAAAACAATGGCTCGGCCAAATCGAGTAAACGGACAACTATGCTCCAGGTATTACAGTCTTCGGAACGACAAAAAAAAACCAACTTCAGTTTTAAAGACTAGTCCATAGCAGGTCCTCGAGACTGTTGTTTGGGAAGATTGGAAGTAGCTTGCTTGGGATTGTAGACGATGGAAGGCGGTTTTGCTCAGACAAAGACTCTTTATCAATCGGGAGCGGGATAAATAAGTATACATTATAAAAGTACTGATTGTAATGTTTTTAATGAATAAAAACTGAACTCTTACAAATTATACCGAAACCAAAACTTGGTATCATTTCTTACCGATTTGCGGAGATGTAAGCATTCACTCCTTTCTTATATTACGTAAAGTATTTAAGAAATGTCTTTTTTTTTTACTTTTACTCTCTTTTTTTGGAAATGCCTTTGACTTCCATTGAACCTTAACATAAAAAGAAGTAATCAAAACCAACAATATCCTCATATCGCATGATCAACATAATTAAATCAGCCGACTACCATAACAACAACAACAAACAAAAATTTAACGAAGAAACAGAAATGAAAAAAATAACAACTCTTCCTCGCACGATTTCAATTAATTTACCTTTTACCCCCTTCATATACGCTGTTATACACTGTTCATCTTCCCCGGAGGAGGTGCAGAATTTTCGAGACAAACTTTTTTTTTACCTCCTTACACCTTAACATCAATATATCATGCTTCATTTCAACTAGGTACGCAAAAATTAGAAAAACAAAAAAATAATAAACAAACTTTTCTCCTCCAGCCCCCTTAAAGAGCGATAAGGCAACCAAGTGTATTTCAACCAGCCCCAAACCCCCATAGTCCACACTTCGCAAATTATTGTGAACCAAAGCACCATAGGAGCAATGTTCAGGTCTCAGGACAAAACAGCGCCGACGAGGAGTTAACGCGCGCGGCAACTTAATTTATTATAATTTAAGTCAAGGCAACTCGCTCCCAGCTTGTAGTGTGTAGTGATACAAGATTCAACCACAACACTACTTTACCTTTAAATCTAGGACATGTGGAAACCGTTGTTTATATATAGGTACTTTCTCCTCAGGTGTTTTGGGGTTGTTCTATACAATACATCCTAGGCTATCTCAGAGCATTTTTTTTTTTTTAATACTACGTCTGAGTAGTTTCTGAGTTCTGGTGGTCGGGTATGGTATTGGTTGTGCAGAAGTCAGTCCTTGGAACAAAATTCTCTGATTAACATAGGGGTGTTGGTCGTTGGTAAGAGATTGGATTTAATATTTGTACGTGTTGCGATTTCATATGCGAGGCAGCAGCACGAGATGGAGAAACTTTATCGAAATAATTATATTATCGATTACGTACGACTAAAGTTGGTGATTGAAACAAATAGTTTCGTGTTAATTGTAGGCATATACTTGGGAGTTCAGCCTTCTGAGACGTTTGGAAGTAATTAACGTGAGTTCGGTCAGTTAAATCATTTACAAGGGGGCATATAGAGTTGGTATAATTGTGGAATGTATAGTTGGGGACAAGTTTTTTACAATGGATATTTTGGTTGGTTTCAAAATGATATTTGTGCGTTGTAATATACAAATATAAATTGTGGTATGCTTGGATTAAAGTTAAATGTTAACCGCAAGAAATAATAATTAATTTACGTATAATGTGAACTTGTTGTTGGCAGACCTAATTTACTTAACATTGAACTACATATCTACAATTTTGTTTAATGGGGCAACATGGCGTATACGTACTTATTTTCACGTCGATTCCTTGACTTGTTTTTAATTTTCAGTAAAACAGAAATACCTTGTTCGCATTAATAATTTGTGGATTCCAGTGTATAAAATTGCTTTTTTACACCAAAACTTTTATTAGAGTTAGATCAAAATGAGTCTTTACACCGCGTTGTTATTATTTTCTAATACATAAGCTCTTCTTGGATTGCTTCTGCCACTGCTTTAGCATTAGTGCCAAAAGTGTTGCGTATTAGTTTTTGATCAACTTTAGCTTCTCTATTGCTGTATTTTTGGAAGTAACGATTGAATTCATGCTGGGGACCACTGCTGGTTGGGGAGCGGAACAAAATTAAAAATCACCCATATATGAACGTATTTAGATCTAGACATATATGGAAACGTTTAAACTCACACCATTTTTCTATATTTTTTTCCATTTTTGAGTTTCAATCGTAACTTCAAATTATGAAGAAGCAAAATATATACAAACATACAAAACGACCCTCGGAGTTTTAAGAGATTTGAAATTTTTTTTTAATTTCCTTTTTTTTATAAATACCTTTTTTATTTAAGGAAAGTATAGCTATGTATGTGTACTTATATACATACGTATTGGCAATATTAATTTTTTTCTTTTAGTTTACTAACTTTACAATTAAAAAAATTTATATAGGTATTAATCTTTTATATACTGTGGTTTTAAAAATAAAAATATAATTATAAGGAAGTAAAACTACTTATTAACTCAAGGAGCATTATAGGATTAACAAGAAGTAAAATTTTACAAAATACAATTCTAGATCAAGCAAAAAAGATGTTTGATTTTTTTTATTTAAACAAAAAAAAAATGCATTTTATATTATATACAAAATATATGTAAATTAATATTTTTAAGAACAAAAAAAAGAAGATGAAAAATAAAGTTTAAACGCCAACTTGAAGCCTTACTCGTTTTAAGCCATTTTGTGTGATTTTATTATGCCAAAAGCCATTTGCAGGCATGTGAGGTAGTATTATTAATAGCTGCTGTTGGTGATAAATTTAATTATAGTTAAAAAAAAATAAAAAACAACAACAACAAAACCAAATGAAATACGTGAAAATAAAATAAAATGAATTGAAATTATTGGCATCCATATTGCTATGATTTATTTTTATTTATTTATCGTGCACCTCCATCAAGTTCTTCTTTTTTTTTATGTCGCATACCTTTATAACTTCCTACTGCAATATACACATTACCATTTGCATAAAAAACTTTTTTAATAAATTCTATAATTTTGTTTGATTTACGACACTTAATTTCAGAGATATGTATACTCGTATGAAGTTAGCAATTTACCAATGTGTATACCTCTACCTATTTTTCTCGTGCAGAGTCCTTTGGAATTTAGCAATATATATTTCAAAGACGAAAAGAAATAAAATTCAATCTCTATAATGTCTGAAGAGGTGTGTGTTGTAATATATACATATGGGTATCTGTGTGTCATTAAGGATAAATTGAAAATAATAAAGTTATCGGTGGTTGGCGGTGTGCGATAAGTGTACTCAACTCATGTACGTTTTAACCGTGTAAACATCCATAAAAATGCAAATTTCCAATTGCTATAATAATAATAAAGTTCTATAGAGTATAATATTTCATAATTCACGTAAGTATACTGTATAGGGATACGTAGATGGCTTCGAAGCAGATAACACGTATTGTTTTTTTTTTATTCGAATGATAAGGGTAAAATATAATATGGAAAACATATTGATTTCATCTTAAAAAAAATCTGAACTTTTGAATTAGACATTATATTAATTTTTGTGTTTGGTTTTAACGATTGCTGATGGAATCAGAATGTTTTTTTTAAGGGAAAATATATCATGTTGAAAACGGTTTCATTACTTTTGTTATTTCCGATTTTAGACTCTGAATTGAATACTTATTCGAATATTAAAAAAAAGACGGATTTTTTAACTTAAAATCACAATAAAGTAAAGGTGAAAAACAACCAATGAACCAATTCGGCTATTGAAGGTTTGAATGGAACAACAATTATACTTGGGTGAGCATTGGTGAAACTTGGCAAAAACGTTTAAGATATAATGCGAATCAAAAATCAAGCCCAAAATCTAAAATACATAATGAGAAAACGCACATCTAGTAATTGTGATTATAAACTTTGTAGGTTCAAAGTCATTATTAAATAAAATATGTGACAAGATTGCACGAGATTGCTCTGTGTTTAGCCTCGCCTGACGGGTGTTACTATAAATCATTCCATCGTACGACCAGATCTTAGGACTGAATGTAACTATCAAGTCTGAATTAATTTTTTTTACTCATAAGTCACCCACTACCTTGTGAATCAAAGCCATAGCTTAAGCAAAAGACCAAGTATAGCGACCGGGTCTTACGACCAAATCTAACGACTAATTTTTACCATCGGGTCTTACGATCGAGTCTTACGAAAAAGTCTATAAACCGGGTTAAAATAAAAGTGAAATAATAAAACGAGATTGGAAAGAAATGAAATTAATACGCCAGTATTACTGCAAATAATGAAATTCTCAACATGTTCGGTTCAAATGAAGTCGGTATACGACAGTCGTTGAATTTGAACGCTAACAAAACGACTCGGGTCGGGCGACACGTCCTCGAATATGAAACTCCTGAGTTTTACGATCGGGTCTTACGACCGGATTTTACGACCAAGTGCTACGACTAAGCCATACGACCAAGTCTTACGACTACTTCATACGACCGGGTCTTAGGACCGGGTTTTACGACCAAGTCATAGGACCAAGTCTTACGACCAAGCCCTAAGACCAAGTATTACGATCAAATTTTGCGACCAAGTCTAACGACTGGGGCTTTCGGCCAGGTTTTACGACCGGGTCTTACAACCAAGTCAAACGACCAATCTAAACGAGTAATCTAAGCGTCACGTCACAAAGTGTAAATATTGTGATGACACTATTTTCCAAAATAGTATTTTTCACTACTCGTAGAAAATTTAAGTCTTATAATATGGAAATCAAAAGATCGAAAAATACAGAGATGCTTTCTTTTTTGTAATTTTAATCATTCAAAAGGTTCAGCGTTAACCAACTCGAACTGCCCATTAATTTTAACTTGACATAAGAAAAATAAAAAAAAAATATTTTTCGAACAAATCCCTTAACTTTTTCGGAAAGGAATTGTTTATTAGTAGGTATTTCATGTTTTGTTTTGGAAAAGAATCAAATTCAAATTAAGATCCAAAATACTGGACAATGGAAAAAGATACATATACCTATAACAAATAAATTTAAGGGTGCAAAAATTCCAGCCCATTTTCTTTTTCTTTTGATTTCAATTAACTAACTGTAATTGTTGCAATGATTTTATTCGAAGGTTTTCATTTAATAATCAATTCTTTAGATATCATAATTTTTTTTTATAATACACATAAATTTAAAAAATATTGATCGGTTTATGTCGACACGCCCTTTGCATTAATGCATAGCTACCTGTCTGAATGTAAAATATCATAAAAAAGATATTCGAACATTTTTGAATATAAAAATCTTAATTATAAATTATTTTGTTGTAAATATTCTGTTGTTATTAGTATACAAAAACTGAGTGAATTTTTGAGCTTTGCAATATATTGCACATGATTTTAATTTAAATTTATTATTTTATTAGATATATGCTTTTGCTATTTTATTTAATATTAAAAACCAATTTCTCTGTCCAAGAAAGTCGTCATCTATATCACGATTAGGATACCAATCCCTTTATTGTTTATATCACTCTAAAGATATGAAGCAGTTTTATTAAAACTTCATCCTAACGAAATTGAAGATTTGTTTCACTTTGATACCGGCCATTAAAAAAATTATAGAGATGCACGATGATTGTCCAATGTGAAAAATGTGAAATTTGTTATAATTTGTATAGCAAATACGCTATGCTAGAGTGAAGAGTGACATTTATAGAACAGAAAACAAATAATCTATTATTTGATGAAAATGACATTCATTTTGAAAATTCTACATGCTTTCAAATTAAATGAAAAATAAAACAAAAAATGATAATTTTAACTAAAAAAAAAAAAAAAAACATGTTATAGAAAAAGATTTGAGATCAAAAAAATTATACATAAAAGGGAAAGAAAAATTTGTATAAAGAAAATTAAAAACTGAAAAACGAAGACACAATAAAAACTTCCCAACTACTTACTGCAGGCATTAGTTGATCAGTGCTTCGAACGCGAGTCACCTTATTTTTCGTTATGACTTTCTTAACGCATCTCTCCACTTGTTGGTTCCATTTCATGAATCCCACGTAGCTCATATAAATACTAAACAGTATCAGCGCCTCCCACCAGTAAATTAAATTATCCCGAAAAAAATAAATTAAAATCAACAGACTTAAACTGTAGAATGAACAATCGCGAAATAGCGGCCACCACGTTAGCGTTAGGATCGTTTTCGAGAACAGCGCACACATACCGATCACGAATAGGATATTGAATACGGCCGAGCCGACAATTGTACCAATACCAACATCGTCGAACGACACGAATACACCAATAACGGATGTGAATAGCTCGGGCGCGCTTCCGCCAGCGGCCATAAATGTAGCACCGGCTACATCATCGGTAATACCTAGTTTTTCGATGATCACATCCAAAGAAGGCACGAAAAACTCGTCGCACACAATCGCTAATGCGACAAACATATAAATAACACCAATTATATGACATATAACAGCACCGTTTTCTAACTGTTCCTTTGTAAATAGGTCCGGGGGGAATAGAGGGGTTTTTGCGACTGTTATGTTAGGACCCGTTGCTGAAATGAAAAATAAGAAAAAAGAGAAAGAGATAAAAAAGGAAATTAGTGGTTTTGTAATTTTCTTTTAAGTATTTATGTATTTTTTTTGTACAAATGAAAATAATAAAAAAATCAGAAAATTAAAAAAAAAAAACAAATAACAACAAAGCTGAGGGGATAAGAAGAGAAAAGAGAGTGAGTGGAAAGTGCTTTTTGAGAAATAGAAAGAGTAGTGTATTGATTGGACCAATTTCGCTATACTATCTTATTTTAGACCCTGTTCACCTTCCATTTTATCCGCTACAAATCTTCTTTCGTTTCTTCTTGTTTTTATTCATGTGTACTGATTTTCTACACTGGTATTTTGAGAGATCCTAAGGAGTTTCTGTAGGTTGAAATGTTTTTTTTTTTCAAATCTTTTTTTAAACAGGGCAGAAATTATTCCGTTACGTTGATAAATATTCTATGGAACCAATTCAATCGACTTCACAATTCATACTCGTATATTACATATGCAAATTAAAAACAAAACAGTTTTCATATAATATCTAAATTAAGGTTGCCCATTGTTCATAGTTGCGATTATCGCTTAGTAAAACGAACAAAAAGCTCTCAAACTATAAAATTTCTCGATAACAAAGCATAAACTAGTATTATTTAAAAATAATCTATATCAAACGAACACAAGGACACTTCTGGCATTAGATAATAGAATTATTTTAATTTATAAATATAAAGAATGAGTAGTAATTTACTTCTGTTGCCAAAAAGTAGCTAGATTCAGTATTCAGAGTAAAATTTTAGCTTTTTTTTTAAATACTAGCAAACCCCATCCCTTCAAATTCGATATTGTATTCCAAAAAATCATTCTTTTGGTTTTAATAATCTTGTTTATAAAATATCGGCTTGCTAGAGACTTTTGATGGGTAGAAAATCTTTACCGAAAGATAAGGGGTGTGGCAAAGGCGTATATTTCTAGAACAAAATCCATATAATATATGCTTTGCAATCTAGAGTGCTTTTTAACAGAAGTTTAGCTTTCTGAAGTATGTATTTAATTAAGGAAAAAGACTCAGATACAAGAAAAGTACGCATGACATTGGATGTAAAAAATATTCACTTAAGCTCCTGTATTGGTCCCAGACTGCCTATATAGACCAAAACTCTGCTTTTTTTCTCAGAAATTTTAATTAATGATGTAGAGTATATCATATCCTTGATAATTATTCTTGACACCATCAATTAATTATCATACCACTACTACCCACAGTGTTCCCTACCAAATATTTACCGCGGCATTTCAATTATAAACTTGTGCAATGTAAATGGCGAAAAGAATTTATTTATAAGAAATTAAACAGAATTCGATTAAAAAAATTTCATTTTGAGTTTAAAAAGTTTTATTTAAAGGATGGCTTTAAGGCTTAATATTTTCAAAGTGTTAATTAAGGTGTATGGTAAAAAAACGTCAGTTTTTAAAAATTATTTTTGTTTTTGAAAGGTTATATTATTACGGGAATAGGACTTCGATGATCACTTGAAGCCTTAATATTTTCGAAGTGGTCTCTTTTCATTGGGTGAAATGGGATAAAAACAACAAAAATAGCATTCGACTTTAAAAGTTATTTTTTATAAGGTTAAATTAAGAGGATAATTAATCGAAGTTCATCTTAGAACTAGTTTTTTTTTAATTTAGGTATTTGGAGGGTGAAATGGGAGGTAAAACCAAACACTTACGTCCGTTTTACATTATATTTGGAAGGTAAGAGACATTTAAAAATTCCTCAGGGCGAGATGTTTTTTTTTTAATTTAACTATTATTAGGGCAAAATCGGCTAAAATATAAACAAATATTGAAAATATTAATTACCTGAGTATACAAATATTTTGGGTGAAAAATATATAAAATTTTTCTACAATGAAAAACTTCTGATTTATGGTATTCTTGCAGGAAAGAAGAATTATGTTTGTTATGATTTTTGTCTCTCAGTCAAGTTTAAATGGCTGGACGGATTAAGTTATAACATACTTTTTTTAACGCAAAGGTAACGAGCTCCGAAAGCTCATCGAAACGGAAGGGTAACAACTATGTACCATATATAAGAAATAAAATAAACTTTCAAATTTGGAGTTATTCAAGCCGATTATGAAATCCGAAATATTTGACTCCCGGGGAATCAAGGGCTTTTTACATTTATTTTAAAGCACTTGCGTACCAAATTAACATTTTATTTTTGATCCCCAACACTTTTGGAAAGGATTAACAGATTCTAAAGAACAGACAAAAAACAATTGATTGGCATTGCCTGCCTAACTCATACATAACACTGTTATATACTATATTTATATTTTCTTTTGTAAATATTTTATAAAACTTGGGTTTGTCAACCAGTTCGAAGCCGGTTGAGCCAGCTTGTATAAAATATTCCTAATACAAAGTAATTGAAAACAAATTGTTTTGTTGTTCTCCATGTGCTTTTCTCTATTGTGGCAATGCTGTCAAACCCACATTAAAGATTTGTGTTTGGCGTAGTAGAAATATTATTCAACTTATGTTGTTAAAATTGAAAATTCGGGCCAGAATTGTTTCCCTTGCGACATGCAACTCTTATATTAAATATTGACCTATTATGAATTTAATGATCCCTGAAACATTTTCCATGAACAGAAGATATACATTCTTGTTGCTTTAGCTCAATACTAGCAATAAATTCAAAAATATTTAAATGTAGGTGATTTGTTATTGCATGGAATGAAAGGCCGGAGATGGCAATTAATTTAATTCGCATGCCAAAAACTTTTGTAGTCACCTCACAAATAATTTTGATTCAAATAATATTATCTGAATAAAACCAATCATCTCACTAAAGCTACGTATAGACGATTGTCAGATCTTACAATATTGTCAGATCTGTCAGTGAAAAAACTGTTCCAAATGTCTGAACACACAATTTTGTCTGACAATATTGTCAGAAACGTCATTGTCAGACGAAAATCTGACAAAAAATTGTCAGGTATCTTACAATCGTTTGAACACACAATTTTTATCATTGTCAGTCGATTAGGACATTGTCAGACTCATTGGTCATTGTCAGAAGTTTTCATTTGAAAAAAAAAAATTGCTGACAATTTCTTCATTGTCCGAAATGTCAATGAGTTGGTTAAAGAGAGATAAAAAAAGGGCTGACAATCAAATTCTCAGACTTTGGGAAGAAATCTACCAACCGTGTGAACGGACAATTTTTCATTGTAAGAAATAAGTCAATTGTCAGCTAATTGTTAGCTATTGTCAGACCATTGACAGTTCTGACAATATTGTACGATCTGACAATCGTCTGTACTTAGCTTAAGTCTATTTTTTTTGCCAAAGCTGAGATACCTGTCCGAAAAACACCATATTTAATCAAATATCACGATTTAAATTCTGTAAAAGGTCTCCAACTTTTATTTATTTTTATTATTGCTTTAGAATTGAAAAATTTTTAGTTAAAAATAGAACAACATTTCCAAGAAAGATATCATTTAATCAGTCAATAAAAATAATATTTTTCTTGAAAATGTTCGTTTATTTATAATAATACATTTTTTATATTTAATTTCTAGGTAAAAAGTATATTCGTCAAAATCGTAGAAAATTCAATTTTCTACAAAAAGGTGCTAAAATTTAAGTTTAAGTGACTTAAGTCTCTCAAGGTACCACGAAAAACTTTGTAACCCTGCAAGATGTTATAGGTCTACCCTGAAAATGGTTTTGTATACTCTCTCTTTTAACGTCAATGTTTCACAAATTTTCCGGCTAATATAAGTTAAAAACGTGCATAATATTTCATATTCTTCTAAAACAAAAATATTTATTATAGACAAGATATTAGAAAGAATGAAAATAAAATCTTTTATGTAATTCATTGGATAAAAAAAAACACCATCAGAAACACTAACCGCTACAAAAACTACAACTTGCCATATTCTCCAAAATAATAACAACAACAACAACAACCAAAGTACGTACTACATCATGAGTGACAATTAAAATAAATAAAACAACCGTTGCTTGTGTTTCGTGTGCAACTAAATGCCTCCACTTAATAATATGGACCATATTTGTTGGGACCGATCGCGATGGTTGCCCGGGTGGCGCGGCGGCGCGTGGCGCGGTAAGTGGAAACAACATGCAAATAAATTTCGGTAACCCAGAGGGAAAGAACAACTCCAGTGCTGAGCCGCCATCATCGTGTAAAATTTGTTTTTCAATTAATTAAAATCATGATGCACCTCTTCGAAATAATAATAATAATTATTCTGTGGCAGTTGCAAATTATGGGACTGGGGCCTCTTGTTAGCTATAAATCCTTTTTTAATATAAAATCATATTGCCAAAAATTTTAATTACTGTGCAATTCAATTGATTAACTCATTTAATTCTGAGTAAGAATGGAGGAGGCAGCTGACAACATATTATAAGCTCACAGCTCACTGATGTGCCAGAACAATGTATAATGTACTTTTTTAATTCAGTATGTACATAATATGTGTAAATTTCTCTATTGTATCGGGCCGAGAATCGAGATAATAAATTTCTCAATTTCTGTTGTGACTAATTCAAAACAAATGGAATTGCTGATTGTGGCGTTCAATTTCAAATTGTGGTTTTATGTTTTGTCGGTTGGGTGTGATTTAAAATTTTGCATTATCAAAACCTAAGCTCAGTATCTCGCAAGTTGTAATCTTTAATGGAAATGAAATATTTATCTACTTGTACGAGTAAAATATAAAATATAGTATTTATTTATTTTTTTCTGGGAATCTTGTTTCTTTAATGTGCAATAAGATTAACTCTATCTCTCGTCCCTAAATATGCCAAAACAACTTTTAAATTAAAAAAAAAAATCCTTAAAAAATCTAATATAGTAGCCGCGTTTTATTATTTACGGGTCTGGGTCGGAATTATCTTTTAAGAATCAATACAAACACAAATTTCGATCCAGATTTCTATCGGAGTTTGCTTATGGAACCAGAAATCAGTTTTTACTCTGGCGGGTGGATGGTTTTTCAAGCTTTTTAAATGGTATGCAAATTGTAGTGTGAAGAAAAATGACAGTAGCCGCGTTTGATTATCCACGAAGATCCATATGGATCATCCCATAAAAATAAAACGATACGAATCCTAACGACAACAGTGTTATATGCTCATCTCTTTTTTCTTATATTGAGGGGTATAATTTCAAAACTCTTCTATTCCACTTTTTTTTTCAAAAATGAGTTTAGTATAGGAAAGTGTTTTTTAGAAGGGCCCTCATCTATGTATTTAGCTAAAATTTATCAAAACTTGTTACTTCCTATACTTTTGAGTACTTAAAAACTGAAGTTAATTTCAAAACTAGAGTATTCCACTGAGTCGTTTAATTCAAAACTCATTTATTCCCGTACAAACCAAATTCCGCACCAAAACTCCTCTTTTCCTATGCAAATCAAAGTAGTCGCTTTCAAAACTCGTGTATTCCAATGACATTAAAAAAGGCGGGAATCTTTGTTGTTTTGAGTGTATTCATGGGTTAAACTATTACAGCCCTATTAATAAAAATACACCATCCGCTCGTAAATACACGTTTTACCTAACACATGGATAAGGGACTTATCCGTTTGATAAAATAAAATATTAATAAACTTATTCGGTCTTCATTTTATCTTTTCACTGAATAACACCGAAAAGTAGGCAGCATTTCCCTCAATTGTACTAAATATTCAAGTACTTCTTTCATTTTCGAAAGCTAACTGTCATATCAGTCAGCTTTGAATTGAATTGTGAACGGTAAAGTTATCCGCTCGTTGAACACCAAAATTGGTGAGATAAGTTATCTGCTCATTGTCAAATGTCATTTAGGGCTAAAACACGTTTATTATTAAGAATTATTAGTTAAAACATGTGTTAGTGTTGTTTCATATCTATTTTGTGATTATTAATAGGGCTGTTAGTGTTGCAATAATTATTGTGAAGAAAAAATCTTTGGTAAGCTCGCAGATAAATAATGTTTTATAAGTTAATTTTTATTTAATAATTAAATATATTGTATTAATAGATCATGGATGAAAATCTTGATGCAGAACGTGAAACAATTCTAATTTGTGAAGACTAAGAAGAAATCGAAGATTTTAAACTAATAATATTTATGTTCCTTAATTTCTTTGGTATGAAGATTGAAACTTTTGAAGTTTTTTATTTGTTTTTTGTTTAATAATTCAAAAAACATTGCTGTGGCGTCATTTTTAATTTGTTTTTTTTAATAATTTATATATTTTTTGTGAACCAGTTGTGAATACTGTTGAGGTTTTATGTTTTTATAGTTAAGTTTTTTTATATTTTAAATTTTCTGTTAAATAAACCAAATTAATTAAATCTATAAAAAAGTTTACTTTACCTATATTCCTAAATAGGTTGAATCAAAAGTCAACTATTCCAATCGTAATTTTCAAAACTCCTCTTTTCCAAATTAAATTGATTTTTTTATAATTTTTAGGTTTACCTTATAGGTTCAAAACCACAATAAATAGATAAAAATCATTCCAAACCTCAAATTTAGCCTTTATATTTTTGTGTTGTAGTCTCCATGTTGTGTGTTTAATTTGAAAAATAAAAAATAAAGGGTAAACTTTGGCCCAACAACACCACAGTCAAGATTTTCAAGCCCGATGATGGTTCATGAAACCGAAACGCGTCGCTTCAAATAGAATAAAAATATGTTGTGATATTAAATTAGAAATAAATTTAAATTATTTTATAAAATTAAACTTTTTAATACAAATTTTTATTTTTCATTTTTTCAAATTTAGCCTTTAGACCAATCGCTTATATAATTTTAGCACCCTTTAACAGTTTTTTTCGTTTTGCTAAAAATTCTCAAAAGTGGAAAAGAAGAGTTTGAATTTATACCCCTCATGTTTGTTTATTTTTCATGTAGATACTTTCTTTTTTCTTCTCCCTACTGACTGAAGGGCCATTTACCCCCCAGAGTAAGAACTTATTTTCATATCTTTAAAATAGATCCACATACATACCAGGATACCAAGTTATTGTTGTATTACGTGTTAAAAAATAATACTGATCCAGATCCGTAGATAATAAAACACGGCTGGCATCAGGGCCCGATCTAGGGGGGGGGGGAGGGGGGGCGAGCCGGGTATTTTGCCCCGGGCGGTAAAATTGAAAATTAAGGTGGTTGACGACTTCTAAGAAAACAAAAAAAAACCTAACTACATATTTCCAAAAAAATATTTTTATTTGGTACGAAACTTTGAATCGGATAAATTCTGTCAGTAAATTAATGTCATAAAGTAAAGATTATGACTTAGTTTATGTCATTAATTGAAAATTTTCGTTCAGAGTATTTTACTCAAGTTCTAAAACCTTAGCTGCTGAAATCGAGAGTGAAGTTTTAGACTTTGAAAATTTATCAAAACATCGTGTTCGCTCCAAAAAGAGACAGTTTGGTTAAGAGTGTGATGATGAACCAATCATTGATCCTTGTCAAAAATATAAAGTGGAGGTATTTTTCCACATTATAGATACAGCTATTAACTCTAAGCTAAGGTTTTCGCAGATTATTAAGCATAGTAAACATTTTGCTTTTTTGTATAACATATACCTATGCCTTAAGAGAATTATCTAGAGATAAATTGTTAGAAAACTATATAAGAACCTCGAGAGTATTTTAACCCACGAGGACTCATCTGACATAAATGGACTTAGACTGAAGGCAAAAAGTATTTTAAGCAAGCAAGATGTGACAAAGATACATAAATGAAAACCGACTGAATAAATAATTTTGGTTTATTTCCGTATCGTTTTATTATATCGTGGTGAACCATATGGGTTATCGGCGAAAATAAAACCAATTCTGAATTTTATAATTAAATTAAGGGGCTTGCGTTGCGGTAACGGATCCGTTGACGTAACGGATCCGTTGACGTTGACGGATGTAACGGATAGGAGTGACCCAATGAATCCGTGGTGCCGTTTTTACATATTTAATGCACCCGAATTTATAGAGTACATTTTCGGAAAAGACAAACTTTAAATTTCTAGGCTTTCTACCTATTTATTTTTTTTTATAAAAATTCGCGGAGTGCCATTATATATATTCTTTTAAAACAAAAATGATTGCCAGTTAACTAAGGCGAACAAAAAACACATCAGAACGAGTTCAGAACAAGTTCAGAACACCCATGACCCAATACGTTCCACTCGGTCTATTATTGACAACTGATGTCAACGGACTTGCCAGAGGGAAAAGTTAAAAGTTCATCTAATTTTTGCGTTGCGTTGCGTCCGGCGCATGCGTTGGATATGGCTCGCCATCATAAGAACATGTGTATTTAATCAAGCTGTCAGTTGTTTACGTTGACGCACGCAACGGAAGCGACGGATTCTATGGTCGGTTTTAAGGCCGTATTAAGTTATGAGATATAATTCGACTTAGAGCGCCTGCTTGAGGCCAGTAAGTTAGTTTATAAGTTATTGATAAGAAGGCTAGTTTGTATGAATTTTTGTCTAGCTTTAAGTTAGTTATAAGTTTATTGAAAAATAAAAATTGAATTTCAAAAAAAAAAAAAAAATAAAATAACCTCGGTGACTTTAAGTGAAATTATTTAAATTTCAAAATATTTTTTTAACTGTTATTTACTTATTGAAAAATGAATTTCTCAAATGTATATACGCATTTCCTTTGTGGTTAACCAATTTATAAAACCAGCGACATACATAAAATATATTCTGAACTTGTATTTTAATTTTGATGTACGTTGGTTTAGTACAATACACATAGATATATTTTAATACTATTTGTGTTTGTGTATTGCTTTTGTGGTTTTTGAACGGATTTGAATAATGGAATTTATTTGTTGAATCAATTGGTATGTTTGTTATTTTAATTGATTGAGTTTGATATAGTAATTTTTTGTTTATTGGACTCACATTATTTAAATAGAGTCATGGTTTTTTTGAATATGTACATTGTACATATGTATATTATAGTATATGTATGTTGGTCGTGTCATGTTAGTTTAAGCTGGGTGTCAAGTTATTACCTAGGTAGTTCAACAAAGTTAAATGTCAATGACGAAATAAATCAAAAGTTAAATACATTTTTTTTTCTGTCATGATCTACATATGTATAAATAGTATTTTTGATTAAACAGTCAAATACATAATTGCATTTGCAAATATTTATAAACAGGTATATTCAGTATATATAAAGGGAATTCTAGCTGTTGATTCTTTAATAAATTTTAAAAGATTTTTTAATATAAAAATAAAATAAATTGGGTGGCGCAACAGCTCGCGTAGAACCAAGGCCTAGTGACTTACAACTCTCAACCATTCCTGTGTGCTTGTATTGGCAGGAAGGGAGGGGACCTACAATTTTCTGCCGAATCCGAACCGCTTAGGTGAGAAGCACTTTTTCATGGCAAGAGATACACTATTGGAGGATTTGTCAATTCCTCGCAAGAGGCAGTCACCCGTGAAAAACATTTTTATTTTAAGGTGGCATATAATGGGAATCGAACCCAAAACCTTCAGCGTAACAGTCCTACGCACTAACCATACGCCACTGGCTACTACATGTGAAAAATGTTAAAAAAGGAGACGGTGAACATATCAACAGAGGTAAAAAACGAACAGGGTTTTTTTTTGTTAAGTGAAATTTGTACTCGATTTTGGATTGATAATTCATAAGAAATTAATAGGAGTCGTGAACTCTAAGTGGCCTCAAAAGTATGCGACCAAAGTTCACTTTTCGGTAAGTTCGAAAACTCTTCAAATGGTCACTCAAAGAATTAAAAATGCTCTGTAGAAAAGAACATCATTACCAAGCCGTGTTTTTTGAAAAAAAGCGAATATCCAGCTCATTGATAAGAATAAAAATACTACAAAAGAGAAAAGTTAAATCCGAAATGAAAATTGTTGCGTGAAATTGAGAACCGGTTCATATTTAATATTTTGGTACTCACTACTTGTTACCAAGATGTTTTAGAACTTAGAAGGGATCATTTCTGATTTAATTAACGCATTGTCTGGTGTACCTCGAGGTAGTCACCTAGGTCCACTACTTTTTATATTTTATATCAATGATGTCGTTTCAATAGTAAAATCCTGCAGGGTGCTTATCTACGCTAATGATATTAAGTTATTCAAAATCAATATGAATTGGTCTGATTCTAAATCTCTTCAAAATGTCTAATATCATTTCTGATTGGTGTACACAGAACAATCTTTTTCTGAATGTGACAAAATGCCAATCAATGTGTGAACTAGTTATACTTATCATAAAATCTTGACTTTTCTTCTCACAATTAGAAAATTGTTAATAAAGCTAATGGAATGCTTGGTTTGTTTAAACGTTTTTAAACAAATTTTCGTGTAGTCTCCTTACATTTTCCTTATAAAATTTTTAGAATATGCTAGTGGGGTACGGTCACCTCACTATTCAGTACACATTGATTACATCGAATCTGCACAGCACAATTATGTAAGTTTCCCACTAATCTACTTGAACTGGAATGACCCAAATCAACTGCCTCCATATGTAGCAATCGCCGCGACCGTCTTCTTTTAAATGACTACGCTGGAAAAATGTCGAAAAATTACAGATATTTTGTTTTTACACCAACTACTGATTGATTCTATTGATTAAAATGTTCTTTTGGACCAAATTAATATAAAAGTTATAAGTCACAGTTCTGGGACCTCTGGCATTTTTCGTCTCGACTTCCATCGTACCAATTATGGTCTCAATGAGCCATTGACTCATATGAAACAAGATGCGAATAAACTAATAATATAGGCGTTCTGAGTATTCCCAAATTTTTGACACCTTTCCCTTTGCATTGCAACAGTGTATGCCACTTTCTATTTTGTATTTTTTTTTTATTTATTAAATGTGTAATACTTTGACTTGGAGTTTTTTTCAAGGTGCGTATTAATTTATATATATATTTCTTTGTGTCTTATTTCCTAATTGCAAATATGCTATTTTTCAGGAGAGAGGTTCAAGTTTTTTGAGTCGATGTACTGTCGACTGTACTAAGTTGACTTAGTATAGTCTTGCATGGGACCATCGATTTGTTGTCTTTAGAAGTGTGTTAGGCCTTTTATATATATATTTTACTAACAACAAACACCATGCTAAAAGATTACTGTGACAAGTTAATACATCCTAGTATCTGAGGGTGAAAAAACCGAAGAGAAATGAAATGTAATGTAACAAATTGTTGCATTAAGCAGTACTGATAGCGTTATTAAAACTCAAGTATGTTGGACATTTTAGCTTTATTTTAAAAACTCATCCTTGAAGAAGGAACTATTAGCCTTGCTCCTTTACTGTGCATTTGTGTGAACTTCTATGTACAAAAGTCTATCAAATTTCATTAAAAAAAAAATAATAAAGTCTGTAGAAATTCACAAAATGCACCGTTTTTTTAAAGTAAAGGAACACACATTTTAAAACAAGTTATTTGCTTCAAAAAGTAAGCTACGAAATCAACTGTTATCAATTTAATGCCCTGCTGCTGGAATCAGCCGCAGCTGCAATTGCTTTCAAAAATGTCGTAAGTCGGTTTTTGTATCTGCCCACAATGAACAGTATAGCTTTTTGTATATTTTAAAGAAAAAAAAAACAGCCACGAGTTTATTATCCACTTTTTTTATTTCCAATATTTTTCGCAACACAAATAAGCAATAAAAGCTTCAATATTTTTTTGTCGGCTCGTTTTTTCTTCATTATAAAGAAAAAGTGCTGCACGCGAAAAGTTAAAAGTTCGCGAACCATTGCTGCTCCGACTGCAGCTCCGTCTGCAGTTGCGTTGCGTTCCATTCTGCTCGTAGCATTGATTTTGTATTTATTTAATATTTTGATAGATGTTCCGACTCCGGCTCCGTCTCCGCCGCACTGTGTTCAGCCAGTTTTTTGATTTAAAACTAAGAAAAACGATCAGGTTTTACTAAAAAGAGCTCATAAATAAAACTTTGAAAATTTCATCCAAATCATTAGAGTCGTTTCTGAGTAACCAAAACAAATAAGAAAATTGGTCAGATTTTAGTAAAACCACTTTTTAAATTTGTAGAATTAATTCAGATAGTATCATGAAAGTTCAGACATTTGTCATAAAAGATCAACTGGGTTCGTAAATTAAACAGCGATAAAAATTTTTTTATTCAAATATTAAAGTAAATAATTTCGTCATTCTCTTATGACTCCTACTGTGTGACAAGAAAACTCTCTCTGAGGATTTGTCACTCTCTGCGCAAGAAGCAATACCCCTAAAAAACAATTTTTTAAATAGAATAGGCGGAGACTCGATCTCTAGTTTAATAGCCGAACAACACTAACCATTTCGCAACCGTGTACTACAAATAAAAGAGAGTATATATATTTTTTTTTTCTCCAGCCAAATAATTAATTAATAAATTAATTCGTATACCATTGGTGGTAGCACCTTTAAGTTGTTGTTCAGAAATTCAATGAAATTGACGGAATAAAGAATGGTCAAGTCTAATAAACTGACATTCTAGTATGAATAATACAATAAATAATAATAAAAAGAGAGATATAGTTATGAAAAATTTCATCAATTTTAATTGTTTAACTATCTCAATATCAAAAGGTAAAGTTTTCATCGAGGTTTTTCAATGATATAGCTTTAACTGACATCTAAAACAAAGAAATGTTGGTCCCCAATATATTTAAAGCTGCAAACTTTTTGTCAAAAGAAAAAGAAACCTCCACAATCACAACACATTTCTTCAATATTCCGGCCTTTGTGTCCAAAATAAGCAAGCTCAAAACGCAGACTGATTTCTATTTTTTTTTTAATCAAGCCCACAAACCAATTTTGTTGCATTGCAGATGCGCTACCTTTTTTTCTATGTTTGTCAAGAGAACGATGCCACATTATATTTATTCATCTAGTGCAAGATGAAAATATCCTTTCTCTCCAATGATGTTATTCATTATTTTATTTCATTTTTTTTTGTTCATCCTGGCATGATCCACTTTTATTTGCAACGGAAAAGAAAAATGTATATTATAGAGAAAAAAGTATAAAACCGAATAGACGAGCAACGACGACGCCGAGGAAGAGGACGCGACGTGGAGAGAATATGGAACAACCACGAACTGGTGTATAGTGACACCTTCTCGTGTTCCAGAATCGAAAGACCGCAGTGCATCCCAGAGAATCGTGTCGGTGCTAGGACATAGACACAAATCACGAGGCATGGTGGGATGACATTCTATGGGAAGGGTGATTTTGAGCAAAAACGTGTTTATAGCATTTTGTAGATTATTATTATAATTTTTTTCATGACAAAGAAGGGGATTCTTTAAGAAGGGGAACTGGAATTTAATAAGACACAAAAAAAAAATAGTTGACAGATCGTTCGCCAAACGAAGAAGCTCTGCTCATAAACGGCTCACGTCAGCGATAAAGATAGCTAAAGAATTGCAAATGATGAGTAAGTAACGGAGAGCTACTCTGCCATCACATCAGTGCTGACGGTGACGACCAGCGTTGTTGGTGATGGCCATGCCAGCTATATGAAGATGTTGTTGATGATGATGGTTGTTATTATAGTTTGATGGTTTGGTTTTATATGGGAAAAGGGGATTTTTATTTTTATGGATTAAATAGTACCTTGTGTGGTTCTGGTTAGGATTTAAAATCATCTGTTTGTAGTCATTGAAGGGGGTTGTGAAAAGGTGCATTATACATGCTGCAGGTGGCAGCAAATGTGTGCAATGTCCGAGGGTTGAACTTTTTTGATTTTCTGTGTTAACTTATAAGGGAAGTATTTTTTGACGATATTTTTTAACCATGTGTTTGTAAGCAATTTTGTCGTTTTTTTGTAGTTTTAAGTTGAAGTTGAGCATATTACGAAAATTAAAGTAGGTATGTATGCTATTTTTGTCTGAAGTTTTGCTGAGGGAGAGCTTTCAATTGAACGTAAACTCTCTCTGGATGGCTATCAGTGATTAGTTTGATTGGCTGTTTTTGGATCAATAATGAGAATTTATTTAATTTAACGTACCTATTCCGAATATTCTATTCAGCTTCTTCCTTAAATATAAAATTTAACCGATGATGAGAATACAATTTTCAGTATACTCGTAAGAACTGAGAATCGTTGCGTTTATTTTACCAACAACTTAACTTGATCGATAATTGGACCTCTCATTATCGCAGTCCCTCTGTAGGGAATTAATTGTAGCATAGTTGGGGATATTAACAAAAATTTGTATACTTGAATAACAATTCTAATATAAAACCAAGTAATCGAATTACTGTGAACTATGTTCGAAGCACAAATACTTCAATTTACTCTAGACTTGCAAATTTGTAAAAAGAAGATAGGTACTGTTAAAGCAGTGACACCCCAGAATTCTTTTTCAACTCGCGCGAAGGTGGTGATTCTCTGCCAACATGTGATTTTGTAAATCAAAATTTTGCTTAAATTAAAAATCATTGAAAATCATTTTTTTTTTATTTTATTCGTCTTTAAATAGACAAGGCATTAAGTATGTAAGAGCATTTTACTAAAACTTTTAGGGAACAAAAAATATCGTAAAAAGTACTAAATCTCGAAGACCTGATGCTGTCACTGATTTTTTGTTTTTGAATTTTTATACGTTTTAACTATTATTGACAATATTTTTGGTGAGTTTCATTCCATCCTTAGTAAAAAAAAACAAGATTTTTAGCAAAATTGCTTGAAATCATTTAATTTAAGTTCATTATAAACTTGCTGTCGCGAAGAGCTAAGGGTTCTTGGTACACAGCACAACTTAAGGCTCTGCTGGGTTCCTGGTCATAATGGTATCGCAGGAAATGAAAGTGCTGATGAACTGGCAAGAATAGGATCAACACTTGATCTAAATCAGGCAGACTCAACCCTCCAGATCGGACCCTGTAATCTAAAACGGGTAATCGAGAGTAAAATCCTTGATCTAGCAAACAAGAGATGGATACCTGTATTACAACCAGAAAACTATGGCCAAAGCTAAATAAACATAAGACCGAAAACATTATCCAACTGAGTAAAAAATCTCTCTCTCTTCTCGTGAGTGTAACCACTGGACACAACCAATTGGGATACCATAAGAAGAAGTTGAAACTCAGTATGGACGATTTATGCAGAGGTTGTGGTGACGAGGTAATACATGAGGACACTTCCAGCTACATCTGCATCCACACCCTTAACGGGCTCTGTCATAGGACTCCAATCATAGGTTTTTCTCTAGGGTATCACAATGGATCTACATTGATCAAGTGTGACGGTAACAAGACCAACCGTCAGCCCACTAACCTAACCTAACCTAAATAAATATACAACGGTACTGGCACCCACGGTACTGACATTTAGGCTTTAATATATAACCTCATATCTCAAAGCTTCTGAGAAAAATAAATTTTAACTTATATGACTTTAAAAGAAATACAACATTCTAAAAATCACCCCGAAAAATTTCATAACAAACGCTTGGATAAAACTACCACGGTACTGACAGATAATTTTATGACACACGATTTTAGAATAAAAACACTCTTACAGCAAAATTAAGTTAGTAAAATAAATTGACTTTTTTTAACAATAAATATAAACAGTGTCTCTTTCAAAAGGTCTCCCACAATTGCCATCAAACTAAAAACAATATGGCGGTTCAGCGGGAAATCTTTTGAATTAAAAAATAAAATGAAATCTTGGGACACCATTTAATTATTATTATTTAATTCGAGAGCAAATATTATGACTTGTTATTGTCAAAATCTAATCAAGCAACTATTGTACTCAAACTTTTATGAGAACAAATTTTTAATCAATGATGTTTTTTAATAGAAAATAGTAGACAGTACTGACATTTGGAGTATACTTTTTCAAGTCAAGGCGAAAGGGTATCAATTTTTTAAACAAGCTGTAATGTAAATTGTAGTAGGTACAAACTTATTTCCACAATTCCAACCAGAAATTCATGACAAAGTTTTACATTAAGTTACAAATAAATCCCACACAAAGAATCATAGTTTGCAGAGAATCACTCAAGTGCGTTAATGAAAGAAAAACCTTGAGGTTCATGAACTTTTTTTTCTTGAAAAAACACGAACTGATAATCATCATAGACATCAGTTTTGAATTATATACATATTAATATTTTACAGATCATGCATCACTAACTTTAAATAGTTATAGAATGACAACTGTTATTCCTTCCAAATTTATTTAAGTCATTATTTACTATTATTATGAATGATATGTGAAGAGAATTATGTCCAATTTCATAAACAAACACTAAAAGCACTTTTATCAAAAACCTTCTTAAATTTTATAAGACCCTTTTTTAGTTTCGTCAATTATTTATAAAAGGGAAGTTTCAAGGAAATTTTTGTTAAAATCGAGTTCTCTTCCATCCCTGGAAAAATAAATCGGTTTTTTTCTTTCTAATAAGCGAAATGTATGAGAAAAAATGAGAAAGCATTATGTATTGATAAAAATTCCAAGAATTGCTAAATAAATCGGTAAACTTCTTCAAAATTAAAAAAAAAAACATGCCGAAAGATTTTTATAAAGTGAGTTTCAATTAAATTTAACAATGAATGCGCATAATATAAAAAGAAGAGAAAGAGGCAAAAATTACACAACAAAAATGGGCTAATTGATATTGTATCGCCAAAAATTGAAAATTAAAATGTTTCAAATTTTTGCCGCAATTAACGTCAGCTGATGTCCATTAAAAGCTTGTTTAATTTAAAAGTGCCTGATGAAACCAAAAAATCCATTTTAAAGGTTTAGAAGCCTGTTAAATGTTTAAAAGTTCTTTGTGAAATCGGCCTTTAGTCTAAGTTGGAATTAATAAAAAATATAACTGAAAATAAAATGAAAAAAATGTGGAGATTTTTTAGGACTGTAAAAGAAATTAAATATGAATTTATCGAACAAAAAATTTGAAAATCGTTGAAGCGGTTTTCTTAAAAAAAAATTATTTTGTATTTTTTTTTATTTAAAAAAAGACATCCTATGGCATTTTTAAGTATTTAATAATACAGGGTGGCGCATAAGTAACGTTATGATTTAATTATTGAATAACTTTTTTGTTTACAATTTTTTAAATTTTTTTTTTGAATTAACTTTGAAAAAACTTGGGAAATTTATGATGGAAAGATTCAGCACAGAAGAAAGAACTAAAACTGTTCAATTTTATTTTGAAAGTCGACATTCAATTATTTATTTATTAGTACTCTAACAGTTTACCGATTGGTCCGTTTTCAGCAACAAGGAGCTAATATGTCGCACCCTTAGAATGAAAGTGACCTAACTCATATTTATTTGAAAAGTTATAAAGGGTTTTTATTATTCAGTCACTGATGACCAATCACCATGGCGAGTGAGATACACGTGCGGTTCGGTATGTAATCAGCCAACACGCGTACGTCAAAGAAACGCCAGATCACCCGATCATCGCCGTTGTCCGTGAAAGTGTGCAAGAGAACCTGAGCCAGTCGATTACTTGTAGTGCACAAGAACTTGGCCTTTTACAGACTTCAAATTTGCAAATTTTGAGACGGCCTGCACCCGTACAAGATGAAACTGCTAATTTCCACACGCAGCGAACGCAAAAATGTATATTCTGCATGAAAGATTTGAGGTTAGGTAATCTTATGCGGATTTGACATGAATTGGTTCTAATAAAGCTCGAAGGAAAAACATTTTATTTTCATACAGCACGCTCAGCAATCGCAGTTTCATGATATGAGTTCTTTAACTTATTATATTGTGATATTTCGAATTACTTTCTTGACACAAATTCTAAAGAGACGATTAACAATAATTGTATGTAATTTTATTTTGACTTAGAAGGACCCCCTGTATAAAACATATATTGGTTAATTCATTAACGAGAAAATCGAAAATAAAAATAATTTCCACTGAAATACAAAAACTATATACAATTTTACACACAAACATTTTGATCAAAATTGTTAAAGCCGTTTCCGAGATAATTAATTTCTTTTATAAGGAATATATGGAAGAAATTTATTTTTAGACCTACAAAAATTTAATTTTGCTGGGGAATCACCTAATAATCTAAATTTTGAAAATCTCGAGAGAGAGACAAAGAGTGTCCATCAGTTGCACGTGACATACATTCAGCTTATTATACTATTTCGGAGCTTTTTTTGAATTAAATAGCTTGTGTATAGACCGAATTTTATTTGTAATTAAAACATTAAATAGTTTTTTCTCCCGACGCCACTTGATTTATACATGATCCATCATGATGGATATTCCCCCATTCACGCTGCAATATCTCTATTTGACTGTGATTCTCAGTTGTCAGATTGACAGATAATATCTAATTTTCCTCCCTTCAAAAAGGGTTCCACTATATCATTGCCCTTTAACTTTTTGCAAATAATGTCATTAAATTGGCAAGTCTATGGCACACACACATTACAACAACAAATAAAATATAAAACGACATTTTCTGTACACAAGCAGCAAAAGCCATTAACGAACATTTTGTTTTTTGTTTACAGACAAAAAAAAAAAACTAAGATGATTTGCTTGATTCGTGTTTGCTGTTTTTGTTGTTGTTGTTATTATTGGTGGTCAGTTTTTGTTGTCCTTAAAACACACAAAAAGTGCCTCCCTGAAATATAACTTCCTTCATCCCCCGAATATCGCACATGATAAATGAAATAGTCGATCAAAATTTTTTCTAAAAACGAAGGACATCGTATATCTATAATATGTATATATGTATACCCGGTCGTCGGCGCGGCGGTATGAGCTTGCTCGATAGACTATAAAATAAATAAAATGTGTGTATCCTTGTTCCTTATATGATTTTTTTTGTTAGTATTCGATTTTGTTTAATACTCTGACGATAGTGGGTGGCAATAAAACATCAAATTCCATTGTATTTTAGTTTTTCGTTGCTTGTTTCTATATCTATCTTGATCAGAATTATTATCCCCCAAAGGCTTTTTCTATATTCGGTAATTCCCAACCGGGTGACTATACAGACCATTAAGGATAACACCAACAAAAAAAAGGACTACCTATTTTCTCGCTACTAAGATAAGTTACAATATTAAAGCTAGTTGTAAGTTGTAACTATAACTCGCTTAAGGGTTTCGCAGATGAAAAGGAGTCTTTTGGTTTGTACATACATACATTTTATACTATTTTTTTAGTGGCTTAAGGGTCTATTTTGTGGTTGTGACCATAAAAGAAAAAAAATACAAAAGAAACAAACTCACAAAATTCCAATAAGACAAAGTCTGGTGGACAAAAAAAGAACTACAATTTTCAAGTAAGGAATAAGGAGCTTATATATTGTTTTTTGTTTTTGTATTATTTGAACCGAACCGAAGGGTTGTTTTCCGGTCACACAAAGTTTGTGGTAGTATGTTTTTTATTTTATTATTAAGTTTTTCTTCTCAATTTTTTTTTTTAATTCAATTTTTTTCTAGTTAAACCTAGTGGAAGTAAGTTTACGAGAATGGTTGAGTGAATTACTGGAAGAGTTTTTTTTTTTTTTTTTTTTATTGAATAGTTGTTGTAATGTGACTGTTTTTTTTAAGGAAAAGTAGTTGCATGCAAACAAAAGGGAGTTACTCTTATATTTTACATGTTCGGTGAACACAATTGAAAGGATAAGTAAGTAAATTGTAGTAGCAAAGTTGAGTTAAGTTTGTCGGGGTAAATTACTTATCAAGCTGACCCAGATTGTATTGAGGTTTATTGATGTTGAATATTTTACAAGCCAAACTGCCATTTGGTTTGTTTTTCTTTTTTTCTTAAGCGAAGACCTATATTAATAAAGCGCTTAAGGACTTAAGGACTTTTGTCGGCATTTGTCTGACTAGAAAGTTGTTTAACAGTTCTAAATAGTTTTAATACATATATGTAGTTATAAAATTCATATATACTTGATAGGGGGAATTGGATGAAAAAAACGACGTCGGTGCTAAACAATTAACATGTTAAATGCAACAACAACTAATCCCAGAGAATTCTCGGGATTTAACTTAAGCGCACAGAAAAACTGTGTTACCAGCATGAATTACATACATGTTATCGATAGTTTGTATGAAAACTCCATGTTTTTTACTGTCATGGCGTCGCTAATCCCCGCTGTTGTTTTTTTCAACCAATTCCCCCCGGGCTTGCAAAAAAACACGCCTTATATTTATTATTATTTTTTTATTATTATATTTATTATTTTTCAAACAAATATAATTGTAGGTGCAGTTTCGGTGCAAATTTAAACTTCAATATTATTTATTATAATCTAACTGAATGCTGACATTAGGCCCGATTTTAAAATATTTTTTTTGAAAGCTTATATATCGATCGATTTTTGTAACCATTTTTCTGATTTTTTTTTAGCAAAAAAGTCTTAGTATAAAAAAAATGTTGGAACCTTTTTTTCAAAAATACTAAAAAACTATTTTTTTAAAATGTGGGAGGTGCTATTAATAAATTTTTTCTGATTTTTTTTAACAAAAAGGTTGCCAGTACAAAAAAAATCAGATAAAGATTTCCCAAAAACTAAAAAAAAAACAAATGTATGGAGTAAAAGTTAAAGGGGAGTGTTCAAACTCTTTACAAAAAGTGTAGTTTGCGTTTTGCATTTGAATTTTGAGTCCAACATTTTTAGAGACTTATTGATGGAAACCAGGTAACGCATTTGGGTAAGCACATTTTCAGAGTTTTTTTTAATCAGTTGATTATATTTTTTCTAAAATTTTTAAATTAAAAAAACTTGTGCATTTTAATTAAATAAATTTGAATCATATCTTGCATTACTATCCTTAAGAAATAAGTTTGTCTGTTAATACTTCTTTTAAAAAATTTTAGAGATTAGAAAGTGTTGCGAAATAATGCCGTTCGAAATGTTACTTTTCACCTAAAAAAAAAAAAAAAACAACTACATTCTTTAATTTCTTTTTACAATTGCAATTAGTGTTCAAAGAATTAATTTTTAACTTGTTTATGACACCGTCAACTGTCAAATTACTTTTCCTCAATAATTGTCAACTGTATCATTTGTTCTTGTTTTTATAGAATCTGGTAAATGTGCTTCGAAGAGACCTTTCTATAAGCATTTGTGATTTCGCAAAATTAATATAAGCGATAGATCGTCAAGGGCTGGGAAACGATTCTACTTCCAAATCATCTGAGAAAAAGAAGAGACGGTATTTTTTGGACTTAGATTTACCGAAAGTCTCGGTGATCTAGAAGGCCTCGACAGAGAAAATTAAAAATATAAAAATGAATTTTTAAAATATAAAATTGAATTTCTGAGAGTAAGTATTATGCAGCTTCGAAATTCGAAATCCAGTTCGATATATCAACCAGTCGAGAAACCAATACGTGACGATACGATATATGATATACGATAAACGATATACAATATTCAATTATTGATATGCAATATACGAAATACGATCTAGAGACTGAGACCATACGGACCCAGACAAGAATTGCAAAAGTCTCATCTTTTATCGTTTAGTGGCCAGTCTTAAAAGTTGTACAAGATGTATTTAGAATTTAAAACTTCATTCGAAGCAAAAGATTCAAAAATCACAAACAGAAAAAAAATATACAAAAAAACTCAACAAATTTAAGTACATATGTACATTGTATACATATATTGTAATTGTTTTTGTATACAAGAATATTGGTTCACACTTTTGAAGTTACTTTTCAAAAGTCATGCATTAAACTGTAATTCCTATATACACTACAAAACATGACCTCGTTATAGAAACTTAACTATGACCGTTAAATAACGATAACAAAACAAAAAAAAACTCAGCCTACATATTGTTTAAGGTTGTTTCGTATATATATATATGTATGTATATATATAATGTATAGCTATACATTTTGGTTTACCCATACTCTTACTTTTCATTTTGTATCGTTTAACGCCTCAGTCCCCCACTTTTACACCACATCCTCTACTCACATTAAATAATGTCCTTTCTCTTCAAGGAAAACTATCGAAGGATAAAGCTAAGCGAATGCGAAACATAAATGTTTTGGAACCCTAGAAATTTATGGGCGAGTAGAGCGACTGCAACTAATGAGCATTGATGGGCCATGAGCCTTTTCCAAAGCCTGCCAAGTTCAGTGCCTGCTTGCCTCAATCGTCCCACTCGTGTAAGGACTTTTCGGCGTGAAAGAGTATGAGAGATCCAAGATTTCTTAGGACGCAATATATTTCACACATTAGTTGCCTCTCTTGCTTGACTGGCTTGCGAGTTTGTGAACTGAAAACCAGAAACCAACAGAACGATAATATCCATCTATATGTATCATGGTGTAACTATGTATGTATGTAGGTATATATGGGTATATATGTATGTATATATAATATTTGAATCTTTAGTTTATATAGGTATACATTTTTTTGACTTTGTGTTAGTGCGTCATAGAAAAATATTAAAAGCTTTTTTTAAATGTACTGTGAAAGCTTTGTTTTCTTTTGGCGGTGTATCATACATAAGAAAACCCTTTTTGATTCACCCAACCACCCCCGATTTCGAGAAGAACGACCTTTATTTCCATTTTCGAAAAGTGATGGCGATTAGTTTAGTTTGCTTATGAATTATAAACATAGAAAACTGCTTCTGTAAATTACTGAACACGCAGGATAACACAAACACACTCATACTACCACACACGGATTGTAGAAGGAAAATTTATAACACAGGATGTGATTTGTTTCATGATTCCGTTTTTTTTTTTGTTTTTTTTTTATTATTATTATTTTTTGTTACATTTGGTTGTTTGACACGCTATTTAATGAGTTTTTAATAATTTTGGGTTTTCTTGTCACTGGAAAATTTTTGTTTTGTTTTTGTGTATGTTGAGCTGGTTAAGGAGTGGTAAAGCCATTAGTGCGAAATTGAAAAAGAACATTTACCTATTTATGGAAACAACAACAACAAAATTGTAGGTACATAACATGCCTACACAGTTTTAATTGTTTGTAAATAAGGTCTGGGACACAAAGGTCACAAGCCTACACCTCGTTGAATTTTTTCTCAAATGAAATGAAATTAGTGAAATGTAAGGTCCTTTGTAATCGGTTGAATCGTTAATTAGAGAGTTAAATATTGGAAATTTGTTCTTAGGGAAGACACCACACTAAAAAAAGTCCAGAAAGCTGGTCGTAACGCAAACAACAAAATATACTTTTTTTAGGTGCTTGTTAGTTAATGGATAGGTTGCCATTTGAACACCATTTTGTAATTCTCATTCATAAAGGTCAAACGCATCAAAAAATTGCACTTCGCAAAAAGAAGATTTGCTCAAAAAATGATTTGGAAAGCAGTGCACCAAGGCTACCTTCGAAACGACTCTACACAATTTAGTGATTCTAGAATCGTGATTTCATCGCGGGTCCAATAAAGAACACCTGGCAAACGTCTTCATTTCCTGTTATTTTCGCAGGTTATGGAGCGAGTTATGTATCCAATCTTAGGGTATGACACAAATACAGCAGATTCAACTCTATGTGGAACATTACCCAACACCACAGCATCTTCAGCATTGGAGTCGACATCAATCTTATAATGAAGGGGTCATAAAATTGCAATCATAAAATCACGCAGCAAACCAACCATCACCATCTCATTAAAAATAAATATAAGATTCAACACCCGATACAATGAATCTTAATTCTTAAGATTTACAGTTAGTCTCTGTTCAAACTTCATTCAATAAAGTTTTATTCTTTTTTTAAAAATACGTTTTTTGATTTAAAGATCATTTTAAGCGCCCTGGTTCCATATCTCTTCGAATCATACAAAAAAAAAAGACAGCAGATTTTAACAAAATTAACTTCGGTTTTACTCAGTGGAAGTCCATGTAGCCCTTTATTATACAATATCGGACGCATGGGGCCTGTTTTATGTTATTAATATGTAGGATAGTTCTTAAGAATTTTTACAACTTAAACATGGACATATCTTTGGTTTTTGTGCAAAAAAGAATCGATGCTTTCATCAAAATTAACATTACAATAATACAGAGCAGAAGTCCAATAAGAGCGGTGTTTTTTAATGGTCAAAATTTGATGAACTTAGTGAAATCGAAAAGAAGTTGTAGATGAAAGTATAGAGGTAGGCAATTTCAGGGTTGAAAAAAATATAAAAATAAAAAAACTTCTTTATTATTTAAAATAAATAGCTTGGAGAAAAATTGCAGGCAGTGTTAGTAGATGAAACAAAGAAACTCCCCGATTTCAACATTTTACCAAAAGAAACCATAAATTTGTATC
Organism: Epistrophe grossulariae; assembly: GCA_929447395.1. Classification (NCBI taxonomy): domain Eukaryota; kingdom Metazoa; phylum Arthropoda; class Insecta; order Diptera; family Syrphidae; genus Epistrophe; species Epistrophe grossulariae. Next base: position 20,872,060 of record OV839567.1, on the reverse strand, counting down.
CAAATTTAATTTTTTTTTATTTTTAAGCAAACTACTTTGACATTTAAATTATATAAAACAAAAAGAATTCCCAGATAAAAAAATATAAAAACAATTATTTTAAACAGGCATTTCAGAATTACAATTGGTATGTTTGGTAATTTGAAATTTTTTTTTTACAAATTTTTACAATTTCCTGTCGAAACCCATATGAAAATATAACTGATATCTAAAACGCACTAGATAGCGTTTCCATAAAAAAAAAGCTGACTCCATTTTAAGCTAAGTGGCGGCTGCCTTCGAAAATTTCATCAACAATTGGAGTCAAAAGAAATTTTATACTTTGTAGGGAATATACACTATATATACATCATCAGATATCAGTGGAAAATACCTGAATATTTAACAAGAAAGAAAATTCAAAACTAAAAATGCTATCGGGTGTTTGGTTAATGTTTTGTTTGAGGTCCCTGGCGAGTGTGTCCTTTTAAGAATGGCAAAAGTTTTGTTTTGGAATACAAACACAAGATACATCAACTGTCGTCTCTCGAACAGAAAATGTGCATTTATTACTATAAGTATTTTTTTGATAGTGTATAATTTTGTACTAGATTTATTTTGTTGTGTTCTTCGAAGAAAATTTATAAGGTAAGTAAACAAATTGAAATTTCTTAACATTAAAACTAATATGTACTTCAACTTCAAGATTACCCTTCAGACATCTATATTTCCCCAGATTTTCTCCTAACGAAAAGTAAAGCCCATAAACGGAGAAACCTGATTACAGGTTAGTACCAACCCTATTTGACGCAGGGTTCCAAAGGTTCAAAGGATAACTATCAGATAGTTCCATCATTTACATAAACCAAAAATACAATTACCTATGTACGTTTTTCGTATTGACTTGTTTTTGAAGGCCAATTTTCCAAAAAAAAAACAATTTCTACCATTTCGAAAGATGCGCTGCAGAACTGAACAAAAATGAAAACGCTAATAATTTTACCCTTTATTAGTACACTGTGACAACAGAGTGCTGCAACTGGAACTGAAGCTTGAGCTGGAATATCCTGTCAAAACCTGTCACAAGTGCTATTTTTTCTGTGCCCACAATGCAGCTGTACAGCTTTTTGTGTTATAATGATACATTACTGACAACCCGATACTATGGATATAAAAACAAACAACCGTCAACACTCCCGACACCTCAGACCATACCACCTCAACCACCTATGGTGAATATACGAAGATATATATATTATTTTGTTTGCCATTTTATAATTCACATTCAGTTCGAAAAATGTTTACGTATGAGAAACTGTGGACAAACGAAAGATAGTGCCACAGTTTGAATTTAATACCAATCTCGAGTACATAGTGAGTTTCCTCTTTGAAAAGCTTAGGCCCCGGAAGTGAATTGAAGTGGAAGCTCAGGTTAAGGTACATAATTAGTTAGGCGTCTGCTATCTCAGACTATAATTTTGTGGCGTCTGCTATCAGAAAATTTAAGTAAATTTAGTGGCGTTTGCTATCCCAGACTGTAATTTAGCTGTGTCTGCTATCTCAGACTGTTATTTAGTGGCGTCTACAATTTCCCGACTCTTTTTTTTCTTCAATCTATTTGAAAAATGAAACGTCAAAAGTGCTGTACGTGAAAAGTCAAAAGTCGACAAACTTGTTCAGCTCTGTCTGCAGCTCCGATTGCAGCTGCTTTGTGTTATGTTTGTAACATTGAATTTGTGAGTATTTGTGCTATTCCAGCTCTAGTTCAGGTTGCGGCTCCGTTTCCATTTTGTTCAGGCTGTTAATTTTGCTGTCGAAATTTCATGAGATCGATTCCAAACAGATTGAAAAAGTCAAGCCGAGTCCATGTCATCTATTATTTTTTATGAATTTTAGACATAAATACCAAAATTGAAAAAAAAAATCTTGTTCCAATTAATATGCACGGTACTGTAAATGTTCACTCACAAGATCTGAAAGAATAAGTTCCCGCAGTTATAGTTTAAACTTCTTCCAAATAAAACAAAATTTTATGTCTCATATCATTAACAAGAAAGATGCAAAATCGCAGACTAAATTACGTGAGCGCAGAGGTTTTAGAAAGAAACTTTAATTGATTAGATATTTACTCTAATGAAAAAAAAATTAATTTTCATTGAAAAAATAGGAAGTAGAAAAGAAATTTTGAAAACCACAGAATCCATCGAATTTATTCAGAAAGAAATCGATTTAAAATATAATGCTATAAATTCGATCAAAACTACCAAAACCATTATTATTCAAGGTTCACTATATATGGGTCTTGGTATAACTTTGGAAAATTTCAATATAGTTTTATAAGTGAAATACGACATACTTCGGAATTAGATAAAGGATGAATTATATATGGAATAGTTAATACAAAGTTTAAAATATCATGCAAATAGCCTCCAAACAAAAAATTTTTTTTATAGTTTTGAATTTTCAAAACCTCTACTCTGTATAGTAGATATATACCTACTCATATCTATACATTTTCATATTTATCTAGACGTTGTCTACCTATGAGAAAAGTTATTTATATGCTATATTCAATGAAAACAAAGAAGATTGCAAAAGTTTTCCTTCGAAAATCAAATAAATATTCAAAGTCATTGAACAGAACTTTCTATATAGTGATACTGATCGTAAATTGCAAAATTACATCACCAATTTTGCACTTTGGAAAGCTACTGTTTTTAACCTTCTCTATATAAGTTTGCATATATATTATATCTACACTTTGCCTCAATCCATAAAATGGGAAAGTTCAACACATAAACTCCAAGCTAAAATCCTTTTAAAAACAAGCTAAGGAAGAAGAAGTAACTATTCCGTTCAAGTGGATGTGGTGACAAACAAAGCGGAAGAATGAACAACAAGAGGAGGATGTAGTTAAATTACAACAACAACATTTTTATAACAACAACAACATCAACTAGATCTTTTAACTTCAAGCTTCAAGTTGCATGCATACGGAATAAAAGTATAAACAGGACGGTAACTGTGTATAGTCGACGTCATCATGTGTATGTGTTACTTGAAATTACCCACCGCCATCCACAACCCCTCGTTGAGAGTGTTTATGAGATGATTATACATATATATACGTATGTGTATGCATCATGGATGATGTGTATCTAAGGAACCGGAAATCATAAATGAACTTTGTTGTCATAGTTGAAGTTGATGGGATATGACATAGTAGTAACTATAACTGGAACTTATATGTGATGGCAAAGATAACATCACTTCTCTTAATATACTCACACAACCCAGAAGGATGAAGTTTTCATTTTGTATTATATATATTTTATATATTTCATTATGTTTTATTCTTCGTCCTTAATATAAATATATAGATGGGTACCGACACAACAGCAAAAAAAAAGACAAACATAAAAATCTTAATTATAGACTTTCTATAAGATTTAATTGCTGCTTCTATACTGCTTTCCTGCCTGTCTCTGCCTCTGCCTTTACAAGGACAGCCACTACTCTTCAAAAATAATTATAACGGAAAAGAGTTTGTCATGATGACAGTTCATTTTGTGACACTTTATTGTGCAGAGAGTTGATAAAATCGAGGACAGCAACAAAAACACAAGAAGCGAGGGAATGATGAAACAAGACGATGATTAATTTTTAATTTGACATTCAATTCGATTGCTGCTAATTGATTTGTGCTTAGTGCAAAGTATGTACAATTAGGATAACATTACAAGCGACAAAAAGAATTGATATCTTAAAGTTGTAATTAAAATAACTAAAGGACACAGAATTTTGTATTTTGTTTTCTTATTTTATCAAAGTCAGAAAGTTGGTCTTTTCTCTGATTTTGAATCTGAGGGTTACCCTCGTGGTTTGCAGAGATATTAAAGTTGGAACTTTTTATTTATTTTTGTTTTTATTTGAAGAAATTTTATTTGATTTGATAATTTAGCTTCGTCAAAAATTGAGTAGGCTAATCCAAATTGTTTTTCTTCAGAATTTGGAATAAAAATTGAAAAAATTTGCTGAGAATCTTATTTTTATTAAATTTATTAATCTTAAAAATATAAACTCACCAAATATTGTATGCTAGCAGAATTGTAAATTTTACAGCAGCTATCAATAAATAAATTTGTTTAAAACGTCAGATTTTAGGTGGAAGGTTTTTGATTCTTAAATTCGTTTACGATCACAGATCTCTTTTATACGTGAAGGCTCCTGAGAAATTATGACCCGTGCTCTTGGACTGGACACGTCAGCGTTCACAGTGCAGCGTTTAGCTTTTGGAAATTAAGTATATAAATCAGCTTTAAATTTCAATGATCGGGTCAAAATCGAACCCAATCTTGTAAAAAAATTACATTTTTTGTTACCCAAAGCAAATAATACTTTGTTCATGTTTTTAAGGGCTAGTTAAACAATGTCTGAAAAAAACTTCTTATGTTTTAAATAACTAATCAGAACTTTACTTTTTTTTTAATTTTAGTTTTCCTGAATTTTAATCTTAGCTCAAATTTTGATTTTCGAGAAAACCAAAAAGAAAAAAAATTAAAAAAAAATTATTTGTCCATATTTTTGTAGGTAATGTAATCTCGTTAGGTACAAATTTTTAACAAAATTCGAAGTACCAATATTCTTTTTTAAGATACACTTAAAAAATTTCAAAAATTTTTCCAGTTTTACTGTAGTAAAATTTTGAAAAAATTAATTAAATCTAAATGTTTCAAAAGAGCTGAGAGAAGGAAGGTTAGCAGAAATCACTACAAAAAGAATAACAAAATCATGATGTAGTATAGTACATAATATATAGAATTTGTATTATTTAAAAAAAACATTCGGTTTTTTAAAATAATTAATTTTGTGTACATAAAATTTTTAAAAATTAAACTTCTCTTCTCTCTTTTTTCTCTTTGCTATACACAGTGCGCTATTTTTTAGTGTTTTTTTATTATTAAATTAAAAATCATCTAACCATTTTTGGAATATCGAATTTTCAAAAAACAATTTTGAAAGTTTTTTTTTTATTAAAAATCATTTTGAAACTTTTTCCATAAAAAAATTGATCAAAATCAGTCAAACCGTTTTCTAAACAAATGTAGCCCTTACCTATTAATATTAACTGCATTTTTTTTACAAAAATGGGTGCAGCCATTGAAAAAAAATAAGTTTATTTAAAATTGCTAAATGCTAGTTCCAATCACTTTTCACAATCTAGTTTATTTTTCATTGAAAAAAAAAAGTTGTCCCTATATTTTCTTATCGCATTCAGTAAGGTGAACAAAATTCCGACTGAAAAAACAATCCGCTGCCATTAGTTTCACGGCGTTTTTTTTTAAAGAGATTCGAAGTAAGTTTATATTTTCCTTACAAAAATCGATAAGGTAAGCTTTAAAACAAAAAAAAAACTATGCATTTATGTATTTTAACTGTGATCAATTTTAATTCATTATTTTTGAATTTAATTATGTTGTACTTAGTACAAAAATAAAAATTTTAGTTAAAGATTATGGAAAATTATACAAATAATAAAAAAAATTGTCTTTAACCACAAATGACATTAGCGTCATACTTAGTGAATAAAATGACGCTAGTAACCATTTATTTTTTATTAACAAAATCCGATTTTTTTTTTTTTTTTTTTTTTATGAGAAGAAATCAACTTAAATACAAACTTTTTAATGCTTGACCATTTTTCGTGTTTTTCACAATTTATCTCGTAAAAACGAACATGGAATTGTTTTTCTTCTCCACAAACATTAACCGACTTTATCATACAAATTATTTTAAGGTAGACCACAGAAACAAGAATTGCAACTAATAAATTCTCTGATTTAAAATTTTTCGAAAAAATAAAATGGTTTAAATTAGTTTCGTGAGACAAAAGACAAATATCAACAGACAAAATCTTTTTAATTGTAAAGTTTAACAAATTGCAATACTTTTTATTAAAATAAAAGCTTCGATATAACAAGTTGCAATACAAAAACACAACGTTTATTTGACTTTTTTATTTATTTTTTTAGATGCGTGACGATAATCACACGGTGAGTTTTAAAGATATTTTATTTTATATTATCTTAATTATAGGTATTATTTAAATTCCAATGCTGATATTCAAATTAATTTGATTTCTAAAAAAATAAATAAATTGGGTGGGGCGACAACTCGTGTAGAACCAGGTCATAATGCATTTTAACTCTCAACCATTGTTGTGTGCGTGTTACCCACTGGCAGGAATGAAGAGGACTCCAAGAAGCAGTAAACCAAGAAAAACATTTCTGTTTAATCTGGAAATCGAACTCAAAAACTTCGGCGTAACAGTTTTACGCACTTACCATTACGCCACGGGATACTACCGATTTCTGCAATTACAGAATCAATAGCACAAACAATTGAGTACGATGTTAAAGCATTTTTAGTATGATCAAAATACTTAAATTCCGTATAACGAAATCGTTAAAATTTTGCGACCGTAAAACTTTTTTTTTTATTTCTTAATGTTGTACATTTTCTGCTTTTAATTTTAATAACTATTTCCAAAATTTCTTCTCAAAATCATGAACCACAAAAAAATATTTACAAATTTGAACATTGATTTGTCGAGACCCTGTTATCGAAATCGTCAAATCATCGTTAATTCGATTGTCAAATGATTTTCATTTTTTGACGTAAATATTGCTATCTTCAAATAAACAATATTCTTGTTTGCACAAAATCTGTTTGACCAACGTCAATTTATGTTCTTTTAATGGCATTTTATGTTTACAAACAACGCAAAAATTATATTTCAAAAATGTTGAATTTAAGTGACAATTATTAAAACAAAATAAAATTATTTAAAGCAAATGAAAAGAAAGCTATTTTCTTAAGATTCCGAAGTTCCAGCAGTAAGATTCTATCAAAACAATCCAAAAGTTTTCAAACAAGGAATTCTTCGCACATTTCAAAATGTCTATTTGTTGTAATGAAATGCTTTTAATTAAAGTTACTTCCTGCTATTAAGCTATCTGATGTTGTGTTTATCACATTAAACGTGTTTTTTTTTTTGGAATCTATATGTACATAGTTTAGTCAGAAATTCCCAGAAAAAGGCATCGGCAGTACTCTGGTTTTTAGATTTAACATTTGGTACTATTAAACACCTGTCTGAATAATTTGAAATTTGAAAAAAATCCATCAACAGTAGGATTCTACTTTGTGCTTTTTTCGGCTGTAATCCTCAGGGTGATGTTTTATTTGTAATGCAAGTAAAATTTGTCTATACAACGGATAGCTTTTCCAATAAAACACTTCAAAAAATCTGGTGATTATATATTCTTAGAAAAAGTCCAAGAATCATTTCTAAGTTTGCTAAAATCTGATTTGAAATCTTAGCTTCTGGTTTTGTATCAAACAAAAAATCGATTTCCGGTTTAAATTTTATAAATGAAAAGAACATATTTTTTAACCAATATTCCTCCATTAAAATAATTTTTATACCGCCTCATTTAATTTATCAAGATTTTTCTTTAAAACCCTTACCCATAGCTTGCTGAAACCTTACAAGCACATTAATGGAGCACCATACCTAAAAATTCAAAATCCTTCAGTATATATGCTAACAATCAAAAGAAGTATAAATACAGTAAATGATGGATATAAGAAAGTCTCTAATAAGAAAAACACGCTTATAAGACAGACATTCCAAAACAAACTGCAAATTCCCATTAAGACAAGTGTTATATTTACCTCTTATAAGAAACACGTTTATAAGAAAAACACTGATATTAGAAACTTATTGTGATACAAAATTGTATTCATTAGGTACATAAAAAAATAAACGATAATAAGAAATTTTCATGTCCCTCAAGTTAGCAGACCAAAGTCAGCAGAAAAATTTTTTTTGTGACGTCATCTTTAGGTGCTTATTAAGTGCTAATTAAGTACCTAACAACAAAATTAAGTGTTCCAGTACTTTTGTTGTAAATTAATGTTCTGCTAACTTGATTTCAAGTTAGCAGACCAATTACCGAAAAATACTTCAAACACAAAGAAAAAAAAAAGTTTTGTTCTAGTATTTAGGAGCTATTTAAGTGCTCTAGGAATCCAAAACAAAATTTCCAAAAAAAATAGTTTTCTTCAAAAAAAAAAATATTTTTCTAATTTCCCATACAAAACGATGTTCTGCTAACTTAATTTCGATTTTTCTCGAACAATTCAACTTTTTTCGACCCAAATCTTTTGGATTAATTCGGTGCTCGGCTAGCTCGAATAAAGTACCCCATTTTCAGAAAAAAATCCAAAATTTTAGAAAAAAAAATTAGAAAAAAAAAAATTAATTCAATTTCCATAGAAAACCATGTTCTGCTAACTTAATTTCGATTTTTCTCGAACAATTCAACTTTTTTCGACCCAAATCTTTTTGATTATTAAGGTGCTCGGCTAGCTCGAATTAAGTACCCCATTTTCAAAAAATTAGAACAAAAATTAGAAAAAAAAATAATTAATTAATTAATAATTCAGTTAGCAGAACATCGTTTTGTATGGGAAATTAGAAAAATATTTTTTTTTTTTTGAAGAAAACTATTTTTTTGGAAAGTTTTTTTGGATTCCTAGAGCACTTAAATAGCTCCTAAATACTAGAACAAAACTTCTTTTTTTTCTTTGTGTTTGAAGTATTTTCCGGTAATTGGTCTGCAAACTTGAAATCAAGTTAGCAGAACATTAATTTACAACAAAAGTACTGGAGCACTTAATTTTGTTGTTAGGTACTTAATTAGCACTTAATAAGCGCCTAAAGATGACGTCACAAAAAATTTGTTCTGCTGACTTTGGTCTGCTAACTTGAGGGACATGAAATTTTCCCGTGTGAACATCAAAATGATACATAAGAAAGGAATTCTTTGGATTTCTTTACTTTCTTATATTCGTCATCTACTGTAACACAAAGATGAACGAATATCAAGAACCATCACTTTTTTTGCTGTCCGCTGCACGTTAAATGCCCCATACATAAACAGTTTTACAAAACTAAAGCAAAATAAAATACACGACCAGTGCCTATGTTCTTTAACTCTCGCATCGATGAAATTGGTCGAGAAACGTGGGAAAATGGAACAAAACTCATATGATTGTTTCAATTTTCATCGTTTCTCGAATCTCGACTGCTTTTGCCGATGCGAGAGTTACAGAACGTACAGGCACAGATCGCACAAACTTATTTTTTTTTTTATAATTCAATGTCAAAACGTATCTGTATAGCGTTGAAAAAATAAAATATTATTTTATTTATGCAAATAATAATGCTATATCGTTAACGAAAAAATGTGAAAAACATCAAAAGAACGAAGAAATGTATTTCTTCTTAGATTTTTTTTTATACAAATTTGAAATGCAATTTTTATTCATTCTACTTAATAGAACGTAATTAGTACAAACAATGGATATTAATTTTTTAGTACATATTTTTGATTTTGTGTACACTTTTCTGTTTAGAATGTAATTACCTACAATAACGAACAACTTTGTAGGTACCGTTTTTTTTTCGATTTTGAAAAATAAAGGCACATAATTCAGAACATCAATACATTAAAAAGCAGAGGAATTTCATTTTGAATATAAATGCGTCTTAAGTTTGTAGTCTTTTTCAGTGATATATTTTTTTAGACGTGTGGTTTTCAAGAAGAAATAAAACGTATATAATTTAATATTATGGCCAAGAGTTTAGATTTATTATAAAGATAAAGGTTTGCCATTATGTTTTAAATATGATTAGCGTTCCCCATTAACTGTAATTTTTGAAGAAATATGGACCAATGATTCTCTCTGCCCATAGAGCACACCAAAATGTGGCTTTTCGGGGATGTAACGGCGCGGCGTCTCAACAATGGCTTGTGGAATATGATCACTCCAAATACGACAATTTTGATTATTAACGTACCCATTCAACCAAAAGTGAGCTTCATCGCTGAACAAAATTTTCTTGTGAAAATCGTTTTGGTATTAAATTTGCACGATTTGCAAACGTAGTTCAGGAGAAAGTCTATTCATTATGAAATGGCCAAAACAAACTGAGCATAAATCAAGTGACAGCTGTCAAAAAGACCAACTTCGAAAAAAGTTTTGCCATATAGAAAACCACACGTCTAAAAAAAACACCCTTTATAACTTCAAAACGAAAGTTATACTTTAAAAAATTAAATCTGAAAACTCATTACTTTTTTAAAAATCGAAATAAATTCAAGTTTTGTAAATTTCTTGTTTTAAATTTTTCTTATTTTGGGACTTTAACTGCAACAACAGCTGTATTTTTATCGATACTTCAGAGTTTTCAATACTTCTGCATTATACCTATTTATGGACTTCATACTAAGCGACATATAAAATAACTTAAACTCAAACTATAGACACATAATTTGTATTTTCTGTTCAAAAATGCTCACCATTATTAGGAGAATTCATCTCATTCGTATATTGTAACAAATTTTTATCATCATCATCGAAATTCTCCTCCGATTGTGATGATTGATATATAAATTCCGATTCCGATGATTTTGATGAACCACCGCCAATGCCATCGCCTCCATCCGCCGATAATGGTGGTGATGGTGTGAATACAGCTGATGATGTTGCTGATGATAAATGTCCTTCTCCTCCATTATTACCAACACCAGAACCGCCATGATGATTATTATTTATATTATTTAAATTATTATTATTGTGATTTGTATGTTTTTGTGAATTTTGAAATGGTTTAGCTGCATTAACTAAATTTAATGGAAGTATTGTTGTGGCAACACATAAACCAATTAAAAATATATAATTTTTTACATTACTCTTATTATTTAATTTATAATTAAATTTTAATTTTAAATTATTATTATTTATATTGGCTGCTAGTCGACGTTTATTTTTATCATTATTATTATTTGTATTGATTATAATATTTACATAACGGTAAAGTTTCGATAACGATGTGATAACTAATAACAACAACATCAACGATATCGTGGTGAATTTTTTTAGCATATCATTTATTTTTATAAATAAATTTTTATTTTCATTTATTTGTTGTTGATTTTGTTGGTGTTTTTCTTGTTGTTGTTTATTATTATTATTATTATTTTGAATACTACGCAGCGAAAGTTTTCTAAAATTATTATCTAAATTTATTATTGTGAATGCGGTATTGTTGTTATTGTTATTTGTATTTATCATATTATTATTAATTTTGCTTGTTGTTTCTGTTGTAGTTGTTGTTGTTGTTGTTAGGGAATGATCTGAATGGTTGGTTTGTTGAAGCCTTAGCCTGCCTCTCCGTCGCCGACGGGTATAGTTATTCTTCACATCTCCCTCAGCCTCAACTGCCGTAGTTTTCAAAAATAACTGCTCTTCAAAATCCACCATACTCGTATGTTGTTGTTTTTCTTTTACTTTTTCTTGTTGCTGATTTTCTGTCGTTGTTGTTTGAAGGATGTTGTTGGTGTTAATATTTTTGATAATTTCTAAAAATGGTTGAGTTTTATCTACAACTTCTATTGCTGCTGAGGGCAACATTTTCCACATCAACAACGTTGAATTGGATCTTCTAGTTGAATTTACAGCATCATGATTGTTGTCATCGTCGGTTAAGTAGTTGTTCGTAGTTCTGTTGTAGGTTTTTGTTTCTTCTTCATTTTTGAAATTTTCCCTTTTACATATTGCATTTTTATTATTAATATTATTATTATTTTGTTGATGATTATCGGTATTCCATTTAATATTTATTTTATTTAGTTGTTCTGGCAACATTGGACCCATAATACGCTCGCTACTAGATCGTTGTTGTTTTTTTTGGTGATATTTTTTAGTTGTTGTAATTTTTAAAGCGAAACAAGACACGGTTATAGAATTTCAGAGAAATTGTTTTAAAAAGTATTTCTTAAGAGATTAAAAATTATTAAAGTAGAAATAGGTAGTAGGTAGATGAAAGTAAATAAAGAAAGAAGAAGATTTCGCACGTTTTACATTTATTTTGTTTTATTTATTTTTTTTTTTTTTTACCTACGCACTATATTTTATTTTTACACTTTTTGTATAACACTATTTTATTTTTTTTTCTTAGAATCGAAAAACTTAAAGAAAGAGTCTATAGGTATACTAAAAGAAAAGTTTTTTTTTTAATATAAATTTTTAGTGTTAAATGATGATTATGGGTTGATTATATATGTATTTTTTTAGGAAGAAAAAATGGTAAAAAAAATAGTATTTACACCATTTTTATCTTCTCTTGACACTTTTAAACATTTTTTTCTCTTTCAAGTTTAGTATTTATTTTATTTTCTTAAACACAAACTCCATCGTATATGAGTTGTATATCAATGAGATACAATTCAACTATACTAGGGATCCATTATAGTTTTTTTTTCTTCTTTTTATCTACAACACTATTTTCTACTATTTTCACGGTTATGAGAACGTTGTTAGTCCGCGAAACGCGAACAACTATTATACGGTAATTTTCATCGGGTAGTTAGTTTCAAAATCAGGTAAGAAAATTTTCGCTGAATCTCTTTGGTGAAAAACAATAGCAGTTGCCATTTTTCCAATCTCCCTCTCTTTCTCTCTTTTGCTCAGTTTTTCGCTGATTTTTAACTTTTGCGCGCAATAGCTCTTCCGGGCTTGTGCGTAGTAACGTTTTTTGGATTCTCTTTCATATCAAGAAAGCTTTTTACCTAGCCAGTTATATAGGGTAGGATTTGTTGATTTTACCCGAAGAATTTTACGTTTGCGTGTGTGTGTATTTTCGCTCAGTTATTGTATAGCACCTAAATTAGGTACAAAACACTTTTGTTAATGTGGGTGTGTGTCTGTTTGCACACATATACATTTTATTGCTGCATTTGTAGGTACCTTACTTATGAGAAATGAGAGGTATGAAGAATATGAAGAACAAACTTAACGGGAGAAGGAAAAATAAATGGGTTCTTTCGATTTTCCGGACTTTTTGTATGTGCCTTTTTCTCCGAATGGGTTTTTTCCAAAAATTTTATGAGGATTTGTTTTTTTAAATGAAACTTACACTGTTCTTCTCACGATTTGATTGCGTAACAGAAGAAATATTAGCAAACAAAAATTTGCTTCCGTTAGACTTTAACAGTTTTGTTTTTCTTTTTTTCTTTTATTTGTTTTTTTTTGTTTCTTTAATGAAAATGATTATGTAACCTTTTTTTAATTGCAACCTTATCCTAGTCAAATATTAATATGTGTATGTATGTAAAACTTTTTATAAACAAGTAACACTTTTTCTTGTATATGTATATTCTATTTTAAATATTTTTTTATTTAACACTTAGGTATAGGTACTAAGTTTTGATTAATTTTAAATATTTTTAAACACTCAAATAACACAACACACACATTTTTTTTAAATCAAAGAAAATATATTTTGTTGTTTCATTTTTACATCCTTGCTTTTGTTGTGTATAGAATTTTTTACATTTAATCACACACACCCTTCTTATGACTATGATTATATAAAAAAATATTCTTTTTAATCCGTTTTGTTTCAACAAAAAATGAACCACGGGAGGTCCTGTTTTTTTACTAAATTAATACCCGCATAGTTTTATTTAAAAAACATTATCGTTTTTCAAATGTTTTTTGTAAGTAAAATATCCTTTTTAGATTAGATAACCAACACAAACACTGGGTTGTATTATATTTCTTATATTTTTTGTGTTTTAAAGGAGAGTGTTGTGTCGTATTGTCGGTCCTTTAATCAGAATGGACGCGCACAAACTGGTTGTATTAAGAAAAGTGACGGCATGTCCTTATTCAAAGCAAAAAAAAAACGAAGAAGAGAGGATATGGTATCAGGAAAAGCTTTTTCTATTTGATTTACGAGTATGTTTGTATATGGACTCCGGTTTATGCAGAAACTATGTGAAGAAAAAAAACAACTTTTTCACCAAACCTAGTGAACGAGAAATGATTTTTCGCCAAGTTTTATGTGTGTGTCCTTTTTCACGTTTGAAAATATAGGGAAGTAGGCAATTCCAAATAGTACGTTTATACCGGCGGCGGCGGTGGTAGAAGATTTCGCTCAGTAGTTATTTTTCTTTTTGCGCTTAGTATATTTCGCTCAGCTTTGAAAGGGGTTTTCTTTGTTTTTGTTTGAGGCACATAATAAAAGAAAAAGAGTAGGTATAGGATTTTTGCGCATGGAAGTAGACTAGGTCATAGTAGAATAGAACAAAAAAAAATACGCGTGAAAAAGTATAGAATCTCATTTTTCGCCTTCGTCGTCCTAAATATAAAGAAGGAGCAAACATAAAACGATGAAAACGAATATATAAAGTAACATACACAAAAAAAATAAATTCGATTTGTAAATAGTAAATCAAAATTGTGTGTGAACGGTTTGCGAGCAAAGAAAAAAAAATTGTAAAACGAATAAAGTTCGCCGTTCCAGAGTCAAGAGCTTTGTTGGTTTTTTTTAATTCAGGTTTTTGACTTACTTACATATAGTTCTGAAAAGAGGAAGATGGTTGAGTTATTTGAAACAGTAATTCAAATAGGAACCTATAGCCAATTATTAAAATTTTACAGAAGATAGGTATTTTATCTGTAATAAATTAAAAGAATTAAAAGTCCGAAAACTGGTTAGGTTAGTGACTAAACATGAACTAATCGTTGAAGTAAAGTTTTTTAAAAATTGAATGAGCATTTGACGCAGAAAAACCGGCCGAGAAATCAGTACCGTGACGTAAGAGCCACGCACTATACAGCAAAGGATTTAAAAAATTAGTCAAAATCAAAAATTTTTCTACTTGGTCGTTTTCTATAACGAGAGGTGGAAAGATTGGCATTTGGTCAGATCTTTAAGGTTAAGGTGTACCTACAAATTGAGAAAATATGATAGGCTAAATTTTGGTTTAAAATAGCAAGAGACTAAAGAAATGCTAATATATAACAGTTCTGTTTATGAAGGTACCTACTCCTTTTAAGGCCCCGCAGGTCTAGAGCCCTTCACCCTACTTTGTGTAGGCAGAACTTTTTTTCCAAGCCTCGCGAAGCTCAGAAGGATACATTTTTAATATTACTTTTATGAATTGTCATTTCTCTATAATCTTATCAATACAAATAATAAGAATACCTACCTAGGTCAAATATTTTTTTACATTTGGAGGTGTAGACATAAATTCTTAACTTGAAAGTTGATCAAAAATTTGGGTTGGGTCATTATTCTGTAAGTGCCAAAATTCTGTATTTCAAAATTCGTATTCCAAAATGCTGAATTTCTAAAATTCTGTAAATTATAAAAGAAAAATTGTTTTGATAACTGGTGTTTTTCTTTTTTACCTCAGAGCAGATCACTGAGCTGTCAAAAATAAATTCTATGTTTCTTTTTTACCTCAGTCGTGTTTATTTTTTCCATCGGAGCTATATCAGAGCATGCTCTGTATGCTCCGAATAAAATGACCGAGCAAATGGAGCAAAACGCTGAGCGAAGCCAACTTCATACAATTTTTATGTAATTTGACAGATTACTAAGCATATAACATTTCAAGTGTGTTTCATAATTAAATTTTAGGGCTCTGATATAATCTCCTCAGAGCTTTGCTCCGATCGCTCAGCCACTGCTCAGAGCTTTGCTCAGAGCCAAAAAAGAAAAACGCCAAATGAAAAAAAGTGCGCACTTTTTTTTATTATCAAAACAATTTTTCTTTTATAATTTACAGAAATTTTGGAATTCAGCATCTTGGAGTTCAGAATATACAATATTTATAATTTTTCAAAATTTTTTATTTATACAGAACTTTGATATACAAAATTCTAGATTTACAGATTTTTGATATACAGAATTCTGGATTTACAGAATTTTGGAATACAGAATAAAAGATTTATTGAATAATGAAATACAAAATTATGATCATACATGAATTTTCAATCCATTTAAAGTACTTTGGTCAAACAGAATTTTTCAATGCAGAATAACGACCCGTTCCCCAAAAATTTCATAATTTTGAAAAAAAAAAAAAAAAATGTTCTATAGGTAAGAAGTTTTAACACTTAATCTATAAATTTAAAAATAATTGATGGGTTTTTAAGTTGAAGGTCTCACAACATTATCTTACCGGACTTTAAGAGAAATTGTTGTACGCACCCACACAAGCTACTCTCCAAGGTGTTACTGCCGCCGAAGCATTATTTAAGAAATACTTATAACCCAATAGCAAAAAAATGCTCAAAGGAGATCGATTTTGTGTTTGAAAATTAAAAAATTGTGCGAGGGAAAATCAACGAATCTTCCCACGAATCTTTCGAATCCTTGACAAGACGACCGGAAATGCTTTATTAAGCGATAGGCTATAGAATATACAAGAAAAAAAGAAAGCATGGACCAGTTGCATTTAATTGTTTTTATTATTCATTAAACATGATTAAAATTAAAGAATAGTAACACTTTTCAATGTTTTTCGTATAACTCGAAAACTCGGATAGAATTTTCAAACTGGTAACTATTCAATGTGTTTCGTATGTAATGTATAAGAATTTATGTAGCCTCTATTCAACGCAACATAAATTATTATTTATAAAATATTTTCCTACCCTTTATATAACTATACATCAGTGGCGGATCCACGGGGGGGGGGGGGGTTCGGGCCCGGAACCCCCCCCCCCCCCCCATGAGCATTGACACCAAATATTTTTGTATTAATTTATTTATTTATTAAATATTTACTTCTCATCGACCTAAATTTGGGATATTAAGCCCATCTTTTTATAAAATTTCGACTTCAAATTTCTTCAAGTTTAATAAAACTTCAAATGCATCTAAGTGGAAAAAGGAGTATACCTATACTTACATTAGATTGCGTAACAGTTTTATACGGTTTTCACACCGAACCAAAATCTCGGATTTCGGCACAAGATTTCCAAATCTCGTTGAATCGTTCACACCACACATAATCTAGATTTTGTTTGAAATTTCAATCAAATTTCAGTGTTGATAGAAACTAAAAAAATCCCAAAACAAATACACACATTTCCTTTTTTTCTCTCGCTTTCTGGTGAAAAAATGCGCAAAACGGAAGGAAATCCTAACTATCTCAGTACACTACACTACACTCAATAAATATAATAAACACTCTTTTTCATCATTATCACTGAACTGTTATACTGAAGAGAAAATTGAGTAATTAAGTGTGTTTGTTTCACATTCAGACCGTTCCAAGAAGATTTCGCAGTAATCTACTAGATTACGAAATCTGAAAATGTATGGGAAATCTTGTTGATTTTGATGAGATTTGGTGATTTTTAATCGAAATCTAGATTTTGATTCGGTGTGTAAAGGCTATAAATAATAAAGCCTATAATGATGGAAACTTAGTTCAAGGGTGTACGGTATGTTAAATTTTGAAGACTTAGGCAATTTATCATATCTACCTCTCCAAAGCAATTCATATTAAAATACTATTCAATATTATAAAAGCAAAAAGAAATTAGCACCGCCATTTTCAATTTAAAAAAAGAAACTGTGCTGCATTGTGCTCAACTTGTGCTGCGATGTGTCGTAAATATTTTTGAAAATTTTTCTAAAAACTTAAAGATGTACTCAAAAAATGATACAATCGAAGAGATACAAAAATCGCATATTTCCGACTTTTACGACCGAACGCAAATGATGCGAAGGAACTTAGCGTGAATTTAGCACCGTCATTTTCGATTTTCGAAAAAATATTGCTATATTGCTATATTGTGCTCAATTTGTGCAGCGATGTGCCGTAATGTATTTTTTTAATTCGCAAATTTGCAAATTTTAGGGATGAATTTTAAAATCGCAAATTTGCATTTTTTTTTTCAAAATCACGATTTTTAAAAAATTATACTTGTGCTGTTTAAAGCTCAGTTTGTGCTTGTTTGTATTTTTTTTTTTTTGAAAATCGAAAATGGCGATGCTAACTACACGCACATAAATAATGTAGCACAAAGCCCACGCAAGTTTTATTTTTCTTTAAGTTTTCTATTTGTAATTGGACCCCCCCATGACCAAATCCTGGATCCGCCACTGCTATACATGAAATACGCTTGTGTCAAATAAAGTATCAAAAAGAGGAAATCTATTACGTTTTACTTCCAAAACTGACAAACCAATCTCAGCTGTTCATAAAAGAAAAAAACAATTCTGTTGCGCAGCCGATTGGATTCTTTTTTATTCAGATTATTGTTTTTTGTGTGGTTTTTGTGTTGTTGTCAATAAAGTAAAATATTTTGGAATAAAAAATCTTTTTTATTATTTATTTATTTATTTATTTATTTATTTATTGAAATCTACGATATTACATCCACAGACTTTGCTTAATTACTAAATTTTTAACTTAACCAAATAATTAATAAAGAATTACATAGAATTTTGAATAAGATAAGTAACGTTGATTTTAAATTGAAATCTAGGTACAAAAAGATCTAGGTCATCATAATAGATGTTAAAAAGCTTACAACAATGAGAAATTGGCTCACGCTGTCCATAATTGGTAGAATGAGGTATTTCAAAAATAAATTGCCTCATTCGCAATGTTCTAATTCATAAAAGATTTGTGTTTTCATTCACTCTACACAGTGGTGTTTTTAGTGAAAAGAAAATATATCTATTAGGGTGGCTCTTTTGTTCGCAATGTTTTAAATTATCCTAAGTCCTTTCCTGAAAGTGATCAAAAATCTCCAAAATTGGCACACATTTTAAGTAAATTTGGCACATATTTGAAGTAAATTAGGCACACATTTGAAGTTCTATTAAGAGTGCAAAAATTTAATTCCTCGGAAGAGGTAGTATCCAATGAAAAACATTTATGTTTTTACTTTTAAGGTGCAAAAAGGCTGGGATTCAATCCCTTCTGCGTTACTACGTTAGGCGCTTTAAAAAAATTAAAAAAACAACGTGTTTGTACGTACATTGTACAGGTACATGATAATCATTTTTATGGTGGGACAAAAAAAAATTCAAACATTGCCAAAATAAGTACTACCCTAATATCTACTTATTATGTTGTTGTGTGTGAGTCAAAGGTACATTTCGATATAATTAATATTATATACAGGCATAATTCAAACCTCCTATAATGCCTCTATTCAACATTGCATATGTTTTATAAATACTTTTTTCGCGTTTAGAGGCATTGTAAGAAAAGTATACCTTTATACACTCGCTATAATGCGTTTATAAATTCGGCTGTTAATGTTTTAAAAACTATTCAATCCTATTTCACATTCGCATGGAACTTACAGTTTAGACTGAAACAATTGGTAAAAAATTATTTTACGTAATTAGAAATAAATTTATTAAAAAACCTCTGAAATTGTTTTGACAGCAACGCGATGTACACCATCTTATTTCTTATAAGCAAATCTCAAATTATGAGGAAAAATATTGAAAATCCTTGTAGCGATTTTTTGAAAAAATAATTTTTCATATATAATATAATATGTATTTTGTTTACATTTTTAACATTTATTAATGCAGAGTTAAAAAAAATTATTTTGAAAAAAATCGTATGGGTACCTACTTACACATTTTCGAAATATTGAATTTTCAAAAATCCAAAATTTGTTTTTTTTTTATTTTGATATGCAATACATATTTTCAAACTTATTTTGAGTTCTCATGTGAAAAATTTCATTAAATTCTCGAAATCTGAGATAGTCGAAAACCAAAAAAATGGTTTTATGCAGGAAATACTGTTAATAAACGATAGATAAAAGGTTTAACAACAATAATATGGTAGATCGTACTGATAGTAGATCGCTTCAAAAATTTAATCAAAATCATAAGCGTGCGTCGGTTACACTCGGTTTTGAGAAAAATGAGATTTTCCATACCGGTTTTTAAACACTTGTATGGGAGGTACCAACCGTAATTTTTTGTTATAAGAATAATTTGTATTTAAAATCTACTAGATAATTTAAAAAAAACTGCTGGGTGCCACGTTTAATAAAGATCTCAAAACAAATTTTGAAAGGTTTTTTAAAAATTCAAAAAAACAATTTGGTGTAAAAAACTTTTTGAAAAATTCTCTATAGGTTAGGTTGGGTTAGGAGGGCGTGCCCAGCTCTGAGGCTGTGGCGTTCACGGGGGCCTATTGGTCTATTGTGATCCCCTATAACAGTGATAACACCTAAACTAATGATTGACATAGACTGATTCACTTACGAACCAGTCCGTACTTTCTATATATTTCATCATGTTTGCCTTTGAGACCTGCGCTAGATCGTCCAGTTCTCCTCCAAACCTGTTTCCAAGGTAACGGAGGTGACTTTGGAGATTTGGGCCGTCGGAGCGAGGTGTTTAATGGTTTCTATTTCCTCGACATCCTGCAGCTCCTACAGAAATCGGGTGCGTATACACCGTATCTAGTGGCCCAGGAGTTGTTGATTTGCTCTTTCGTTATAAGGTCTATCTTCCTTTTGATCACACCAATCGGGACGTCTGGTCTCGTATCTGACAGGCTACGGCTACTACTGTCTCTATTTGACATTGACCCATCCCTTGCCAGTGCATCTGGTATGTTTTTCCCTTCTATATTGCTATGTCCAGGAACCCAGCAGAGTAACAAATATTGTTCAGTGTATTTTGACATTTTGCTACTGCCTTAGTCTTATAGTCTCTCACTGGCCTATCTTTTTATAAAATTGCGACTAAAAATTTCTTCAAGTGTAATGAATAGGTATACCTCAAAAACTTCAAATGCATCTAAGTGGAAAAGGAGTATACCTACTTACATTTTTTTTTAGGGAAACTTAGTTCAAGGGCTTAAGGTATATATATGTTGAATTTTGGAGACTTGGCAATTTATCATAAATACTATTCAATATTATAAGGGCAAAAAGAAGTTAGCACCGCCATTTTCGACTTTGAAAAAAAAAAAAACTGTGCACAATGAAGCTCAACTTGTGCTGCGATTTGCCGTAAATTTTGTTTGAAAATTTCGCAAATTTGCAAATTTTGAGGACGAAATTTTTTCCAAAAATAAGTTTTTCTAAAACTTAAAGTTGTGCTGTATTTTGCACAAAAAATGATATAACCGAAGAGATAAAAAAATCGCAACTTTTAACACCGAACGCAAATGATGCGAAGGAATTTAGCGTTGAAATTAGCACCGTCATGTCATTTTCGATTTTCAAAAAAAAAGTTGTGCTGTATTCTGCTCAACCTGTGCTGCGATGTGCCTTAATTTTTTTTTAATTCACATACATATTTGCAAATTTTAGGGATAAATTTTAAATTTGTAATTTTTTTTCAAAATTACGATTTTTTAAAAAGTTATACATGTGCTGTTTTAAGCTCAGTTTGTGCTTGTTTGTATTTTTTTTTTTTTTGAAAATCGAAAATGGCCGTGCTAACTTCACGCACATAAGTAATATAGCACAAAACCCAATCAAGTTTTATTTTTCTTTAAGTTTTCTATTTATATGTTGGACCTACCTATTACCAAATCCTGGATCCGCCACTGGGTATAAAATGCAAAAAATTTTCGGTGTGTGAAATTTGTTACTTTCTACCAACTAAGCTTAATAATAGTTTACGGGATCTCAGCACCTGATGCGTAAAATATTACCCAAAGCATATCAGCTAGTCTCATTTATTGGTCCGTCCTAGATTTTATTTCTTTCAAATGACATCCTTTTTTGCGACATTCCCAAAAACGAGTGCCCAGTGCTTAAAATCTCTAATGATCTCAAAACTTTTACCATTGAAAATTTTCAATGGCTGACCAGTTTTGTAATTTTAAGTTGATAATTTCCGGCCATTTTACTGGCCTTTAAGATGGCATAATTCTTTTTGCGAATATTCCAAGAAAAAATAAAAGTTTGAGTGCAGCCTGTTACAATTTTTTGTAATGCACTCCCAAACTATAATAGAACTACAGGTGTCCCGAAATCACCGCCTCAGAAGAAAACCATGAGTTCCTGAGGTCATTTCAAGTCGAAAAACTTAAGAGGTAATTTTCTCGTTTTCACTTCGTTTTCGACTTATAACGGTTTTTATGATTTTTATTCTTTTTTCCTTTGACTGGCTTTAACTTTCCCAAACTACAACCGATTTTTGATTTTTTTTTTTATTTAAACAAAAACAGTTATAAATTTGTATCTACGATACAAATGTTTTCTGTGTGGATAACGGTTTTCTTGACTTCGATATGATTTTTTCACAAAAACACCTTATGCTGTATGTTTTTGAATGAAGTTAATTTATAAAAAGATTAATAATTAATTAAAAGAAAACAAATAAATAAATGAAATAATTTCGTTTTTGATATAATTTGTTTATTTATATTAATTAATTTAAAAAAATAAAACTTAGTTTTTTAATTATCACAATTTAATTAAATATTATATGAAACAAATTCCATCTTCTGGCGGTTTGCAACTGAATAATAATGAATTTATTTCCGAAACTAGCGCATATATAATATTTAATTAAATTGTGATAGTTAAAAAACTAAGTTTTATTTTTTTAAATTAATTAATAAAAATAAACAAATTATATAAAAAAAGAAATTATTTCATTTATTTATTTGTTTTCTTTTAATTATTTATTAATCTTTTTATAATTTCATACTCACAATTGGAGACATAAAAACCGAAATGGAAGTTATTTTAGTGCTTAGTTTTTGAATAAATGATTTTTAAACTCAAAATTAAAAAAAAAAACTTGAAAACAAAATTAATATAATAAAATACTATATAGTAATCCGGCACCATTAGCCCTCTTTAGTTCTTGACGACGACTTTGGGTTTGGAAAAAGAGATATTTCTTCTAAGATGAACATTATTTCTCTCAAGGACACCATCAAGCTACTTTGCATGTTCTTTTGTTTTATTATATAAATTTGATTTGCCAGACTCATTGTGTCTTAATCACTTCCTCATTTATGTTGACCTTCTTATTTTTAGTGCTTGTGCCATTACCCAGACCTTCATTTAGTCTTGCTCTTGTTATTCATTATGAGTTCTAATAACAATATAACGAAAAGAAAATTCCTCACGACTTCACTTTGTATTCAGATCAAGCACACATAACAATCTATGATGTCTTTACTAAGCCCATTAAAGTCATGCCAACCAAGTTGTTTGAAAAAAAAAAAACTAAAACTAAAACCCCTCTTTGACAACAACCAACAACTGATGACGTTCCATTCAACTGTTGTTCACATGTGACCTTTTATGTTGTGGACCCATACAGCACTTACAAGTTCAGCGTGTCTTTATCGCTAAACAACATCCCACAATTTGAATGACCGACATTAATTTCAGTGCCCATTTTCTTTTCAATTTAATGAACCATCCCATACCCAAAAGGAACTTTTCGGGTCTCAGGGCTGAGAAGAAAACAAAAGAGACTTTTTTATCATCGCCGCCGAACACCCTCTGGGGAAAATTTTTGGCCCAAATTCGAGAATTTTAGTCCGGGTTAGCCGATATCTTGCACACCATCTAATTCTGCTTTTGTTTCGTGTATACGTATAGTGAGTTGAGTTTGGTTTTTTTGTTTTTATTTTATTTTCATGCCAAATTCATACAAAAGTCGAAATACCAAAGTTCCAAAGGATACAGAAAATGGAGTATAAGAAAATCCAATGCTAATGAAATATCCTTGCTTCGCACGAAAAGGAAATGTTTTTTCCGTGTAGAGTGTGTGTGTTTTTTTTTTTTAGTTTTGTTGTTGGTATAAAGTTGAGTTCTTTCCTTATTTGGTTTAAGAGGTTTCAGTTTTTAGTTCTGATGGTCTTGGGTTTTATATTATTTTATGATTTTTAATAGACGATGTAGAAATAAGGATATATATGCATGTTATGTATTAACATACATAGGCAACTATACACATGGTAAAGTGTGTTCTACGTCCTTAAAGTATGCTAAGACTTGAGCGTGATGAAATTTTTTTTTTACTAAACTTAACAGTCAAGATCACAAGTATTCTGGGGGTCTAGCACGTAACTTTGATACAAGCGAGTTCATTGATACAATCGAGGATAGGCAGTTCCTAATTTAACTCGGTCGACTGTTTTCGATTTTATTGAACAAAATTAGGAACAGTCTATGCTCGATTGTATCGACTCAACTCGATTGTATCAAGTTACATGCTGGCACCCCTGACCTTTTACTTGAAAAAAGAACAAGGTTCAAAGTGCTATAAAATATGATTCGTTCTCTCGTGAGAAAGAAAAATTAGTTTTCACTATCGAATAAAATATGTTGGGATCTGTAAAATATAGTTCGTTTTCGAATTTTTCACGTGAGAACTATTGAAGATCCATTCACGATCCATTCAAATATGAAAAAATGTAATTTTACATAAATAAGCTGGTTTTCATTAATTATGTATGTCTTTATTTTCCCCATTGCAACAAAAATTACTTTTTTTAACTTTTTCCAAGTTTCTAACTTTTTTTAACTTTTTAAAAAGATTTTGACTTTTTTCAAAATTGTTCACTTTTTCAATAAAAATTTTGTTTTACCTATGAATTGTATGTGTATTCTCTTATTCGTTCATATGTTTCCTTCGAAAATAAAAATAAATAAATACTATAAAAGGAACAAAAATATAAATTTTGTTTACATTTTGTATTTTGTAACTATCCGCAACTGCACCAATTTCACAATGCATAAAGAAAGTGGAAAGTATTTAGAAAACGGAAGGAACTGAACTGCAGAACATTAATTTGCATTTTCGAAATTCTAATTCACAATTACCATTTCAAATGAATTTTTGAAAAAAACCAAATTCAATTTCCTCATATGAATTCCAAATAAGTGGAATGCAGAACATGAGCGTTAGTCACCATGTCAACAATATTAACACTGACTGACGTTTTTGACATTATCTTTGTTAGTTTATGACACAAAACTTCCAATTTCTACCAATTTTTATACAAAGTTCTGACAGTAAAAAAATGGACTAATATAGTAAATTCTAAGAAGTAAACGAACAAACATAATCACCGATCATAAAAAAATTTAAGGATGCATTTGTATTAAAATACAAAATTATTATGTCCCTATACATTGAAAAACCGTTTATTTTATAAAAATACAAACTTCCCAACACCAGTGTTGATAAAAAAAACACTTATAGAAAGAATTAGCTACCTGAACCATGCCATCGCATCGTATATAAAAAAAAAACATGTGCTATTCCTAATTTAAATGCAAAATTTACACCATTTACCACAAGCACAATTTCACCGTTATGTTTCTCTTTTTTCTTCAAAGAGCTAAAAATTAAGGAATCCAGGACGCCGACAAAAAAAAATATAAAACCATCGCAATACGAGTATAGAGCTACAATCATCCTATACATAGTATATAATCCCTGTTAAAGTTAAAGCCTGCACACGCAGACAAAAAATAATACAAAATGTATAAACTAACCATAACGAGCCGTATAAACTATTTGGAGCACCTAGTTTCTTCGTTTTTTCTGTTTTTTTTGGAACTCTGGCGTTTCTGATTTTCTGTATAGGGTGAATAAATTTTTTTTGTTGTGTTGTTGAAATTTCCTTCATAAAAGGTTTCTCTAGCAGGACATCATTTCCGTGCAAGCAATGTGGTGATAGTGCACATGGAACAAATCTCTGTACTATCGTAGCCAATTCTAATAAAAATACAAAAAAAAATAAAACAACAACACTTCTAAAGAAATAAAAGAGACATGAAAGAGTCGTACAATTTTGCTCTTAACTTATTAAGAAAAAAAAGTACAAACAAAAAATTTAAACAAAATATTAATATTGAAATTAAACAAATTCTAGGCCGATGGACATTATCTTTTTTAGTTATGTAGTTGCACAGCGTCGGTACCTACTGTTTATGTATATTATGGCAATGTGTGGATTTAAACAAAAATATAACTCGAGATTTTAATCAAACTTGGCATTGCGATAATATATACATACCTAGAGAAGACGAACAAAGTGAATTTCGCAATTATGTTTGTCATTCTGTTTGGCTACAGCGTTTTTTTTTCCATTCTTTTAGCACCAAAAATGTCGGTCGGCCATATGTTTCATTAACAATCAAAACAGTGCTAAAATCACTGTTTTAAAAATATGTTTTCCCTTTTTACTTAGTTTCAGGTTCAATTTTTGTAGCCTCTGTTTGATTGTTAAAGCCACATATACACATTTTTTTAGCCATGAAAAAAATTGTATTTTAATAAAATTGATGTTTGAAAAAAGAATTTGAACGAGATTTAATCATTTGAATTTTGGAACTGATAAAACAGCAATATAATTTGGTTGTACCGAAAATTATTATTTCAAACTTCTGTGTGTCCTAAATTGAACCTACTACAGGTATTTGTATTTGACGACCCATGACATTATTTCTGACAAATCCAAATTTGAGCAACTCTTTCCTGGGTCTTGGGTTTCAACTCAAAGGTTTTCTAAAAAAAATCCCATCTTTCACTTCATATCGTTCTTTCTTTCATGTTGAGTCTGGCTTACCACCCATCTTTGTGAAAAACCTTAAAGCACATTCTGACTACCTAATAAGATTAATGCAGAGGGATCAAAATAGTCAGCACAGAGCAATCTTAACAAGTCTACTCAATACCAGGGATGTGACCCGGAATGGTATTAAATATTTAATACCGGGTCGACCCGAAAATAATTTAATTATATGAATTTAGTTTCGGGTCGACCCGAAATTAAATTAATTATATGAATTTAGTTTCGGGTCGAAATTCAAATACATTCATTTAGTATAGGTATTAGTTTAGTATTGGAATTTCACCAATTTGCGTAATAAAAATTCCGGCGCTCAAAAATTATTGCAAGTATCCCAAGGTATCTACTTGTATAATAAACATTCGTAGTGTGTACTGAAGTGCTATCTTTAATTTCAACACGCAACTAATACGGAAAATAAATATTTAATTATATACCTTTTTTGACAAGCTCTAAAATCTTCCACTGAACCCACTCCTGCTCTGAGCGGTGAGCAGTCGATAATTTGGTTTTAGATTAAGCTTATAGCTGTCAAATCGTTCGCGATTTTAATCGTTATCGTATGCTATAGGTGAATTTTCACTTATTTAATTTATACGCGTTTTGCATGTTCATTCAAAGAGTATTTTCACTTAAATTATTTTCTTTTCTAGTTCGAAGTATTTAAAGTGAAATGTATTCTTGAAATTGACAAATCCTATACAAGATTATTATCTCTTGTCATAAAAAAATGCTTCTCTCCTTAGCCGTTCGGATTCGACAGAAAATTGTATGTCCCCTCCAATCCTGCCAGTAACACGCAGGCAGGTATATGGTTGAGAGTTGTAAGTCACTAGACCCTGGTTCTACACGAGCTGTCGCGCGATCCAATTTATTTTTATTTATTTCTTTAGGAAATCAGTTTTTGTTGATGTTAAACATCTATGCCGGCACGGGCGGCGGCGGCATAGATGAGGCGTGAGCCTCATACGTGTAATACGCTCCGTGTGACGCATTGTGTCTCACTTTACGTTGTAATTGATCTTAACCGTGAGTCCCGGCACACAGACAATTTTTGGAATAAACATATTGGCGCATATTCATAGTCGTTTTTAGACCCCAGTTTATCTTAGCTTGAAGTTTATCCAATGTAAATTAGATAGGATAAACCTAGTATTTTTATAGAAACAACTTAAACAGTGACTATGAATATGATAGCTACTCAAGGTTTTTTTCTTCGAGTTTTCTTGAACACCAACACAAGGTTCTATGCAAAAATCTCGATTTTTTAAACCGAAACGAATTCTTTACAGTTACCTTTATAGCACATTTACCTACTTTAATGCCTTACGAGGAGCAAAAAGAGATATAGGAAGCTTTTATAAGCTTAAATACCCACAAAAGGACTTTTTGTATTGTAAATGTTAGAAATTTCTGCAATTACCTCCTATCCTGTGAGAGAAAAAGCTACAAAAATACTCAATTGTACAAAATACTATAATAATATAGTCTATGGTTAGGAGAGTATAGGTATATGGACGAATAAGTATGTGAGGAGAGTATCCTGTTCGTGTCCATCCACCAACATCCCTTATTTCTATTTCTACAACAACTAGGTATGTGTTCTATCCTGGGTATATTGTCATTTATTTGTTTTGTATTGTTTCTTTAAGGTTGCCCTCTAAGTAGGTGAAAGTGGGGCAGTGAGGTAGAAAGAGTGTTGTGGGGGAGGACGGGGGACGTCGACAAATAGATAAACAATCTGTGTGCACTTTAATTAGAGGGATTTTTTAAGTTTGGAGAAGGATTGCAATCCTTTTCTTTTGATTTTTTGATTTTTTTGTTTTGTTTTTTAACTGTGCAATTGGTATAAGACGATGACGGAAGGATTTGTTTTTTTTTTTTTTTATAGTATAGTTCGAATAGGATATACACATGAAAGTACATTTCAGGGACATGCATGCATACATGGTGGAGGAGGATTTGTGGGTTCTTTTTTTTCAGTTTCAATTGCAGTATTAGTAAAAAGGACGAACGCTGACAACGGCGAACGATAAAAAAAACAACAGAAGCACGTGGTAAAGGGTTTGAAATTTTTTTACTTCATTTTATTTTTTGTGTTCGTCCTGAAAGGATGTGTGATGAACTTAAAAAGTTGAATGTGTGATAGTTACGTAAATACGTGTACTTGTAACTGTGATCCGTTTCAAGGGTATTACACATGCGAGAGGAGAATAATGTAAATGTAAATTGCAAGCCGAGTAATGTGGCTTGATTGTGGATTGTAAAGGTCTTCTTTATATTTTTTATTTTAATTCACTAACATCTGTTCAAATGCAGTCAAGAAAATACAATATGCGTTCGCGAGTATTTACTGAATATAAATTTTTATTTCTTTTTCTTTTTTTATTTTCATTTTTTTTTTTTATTTGGCGATGCAATAAAAAGCCTTCACCCACTCACGGAAAAGTAACAAAAATATCCTTCTTCGTGGTAAGTGCAATATTTGAGTGGTTATGTGACCATGGAGGGGCGGAATTTTGTATTGTTTACTTTTAAAGATTGATGGTGGAAATGTATGCCCTGTTTTTTACTTTTTTTTGTTATTGAAAATATTTGTGTCTCAAGGCCTTGTACATGTGCAAAACTGATATGAAGGAGAGATAGGTATGATTTTTAATTTATAAGGTGTAAAATTTGTCCATTTTGATGGTAATGAAGGAGGAAGGTCCGCCTTGCCAATCAATTTCTGATATTTTTTTGTGTTAATTCAAGGTTGTCTTTATTAAATTTATAAGTTTTCTGTAATTTTTTAACTTTCCTTAAACATGGTTTTTTTATAGAATCTTACTTAGGGCATGAAAAATGATTATTAAAAAGTACCAACATACATATATGAAAATGTGGGTTTTTATTTGATTTTTGAGCTTTGCGATTTTGAAACTGTGCGTCTCGAGATTTTTGTTGTGTTTTTTGCAAAATTAGTCAACTGTGAAAAAACGCGTTTTGCGCGGTTTATATATAAAACTATGGATATACCTAATGTAGGTTACTCAAGATTCCGTATCGATGCAGGATTTTGGTCCTACATACCATCCAGAATACTTTCAATAAAAAGGGCATCCATTATTGAAAGGATAATTCTAGGAATGCCGCATTAATGTATAAATATTATTTCAGGCACATTATAAGTGCGCAACGCGGCTGGCTCAAATGAAATGCAAATTTAGACTACTTTTTCAAGAAAAATAAAATGTTCCTTAAAGGAAATAAGATCATTACCTACATTACAATTTGCTGCAAATCGGGTTTTTCACGAGACGAGGTTCGTTAAAAAGGGAACATTTCGGTCTCGTATAACTAAGTCTCGTCTCGGTATCATCTCTATTTCGTCGTGTTTCTTTTTGTTTTTTTGTGGAAGAATAATCAAACCAAAGTTAAAATCGAGAAATTGCAAAATATAGGTAGGTACACCTACATTAAAAAATTCAACTTTGTAATTTAAAGATAAAGAGTTTAATCTTTTCTACTACGATCTCGAGCTTCTCGGTAAGTTATTTGGCATTAAAATTTGTATTTGTTTTTATTTTAAATTAAAATATTTAATAAAAATTCTTTTTAATTTCTAGAAGAAGAGATTTAAAAAATATAATTTTGGAATTTTTTGTGGAATGTTATTTAAACTTAAAAGAAATTTCTTTATAACAAAAAAAATAGTTAAAATCGGTGAAACAGATGAAGGGATATTCGAAAATCCTGTTTTTAAGAATGGCTTACTGTAAAATGTGTTCCTTTTAAATGGCAGACCGTATA
The DNA here is from genome assembly GCA_929447395.1 of Epistrophe grossulariae. Classification (NCBI taxonomy): domain Eukaryota; kingdom Metazoa; phylum Arthropoda; class Insecta; order Diptera; family Syrphidae; genus Epistrophe; species Epistrophe grossulariae. The sequence goes on along the minus strand of OV839567.1, from coordinate 20,841,809 downwards.
CTAAAATTAGCTCTTAGCATTTTTCTAAAAAAAAAATTTGATTTAAAAGACAACTGTTTTTAAGAACCTGGTTATAAGAATACAATAATTGAATCTGCAGGATAATGCTAAAAAAACCTACTTGGTGCCAAGTTTAATAAAAATCGACCAAGTCGTTCTCGAAATATTGAGATTTCAAAAAAAAATATGTAACTTTTATTTAAAATTAAAATTTTTTTTTTAAAGATGGTTTGCAAAAGATGCGGCATGTAGTTTGGGTCAAGACAAGAAAAAAAAAACACCCTATTTAGACGGGAGGAGCAATTTTCTAAAAGATCGACTTGAAATAGAAAAAAAGCGCAAAACTTACAATGACATGTTATACCCAAATACAAATGCATTTTTAACAGGTACTTTATGGCAAGTTATGTGTACATTCGTAAAAAAAATCGAATAACGATGTTGCGAAGTCGAAAAAAGTCCGCAATTCTGTCCGCCTGTCGGTATGTCATGTCCCTTCGGCTAATCGGTCGATTTTCGTTAAACTTGTTACATAGCGTTTTTTGGGTGTTCCTCCAACATGGTTTTTTTTGTAATTAGCAAAAAATGAAAATCTTATTTTGCTATAAAACGTTTCACAACTTAAAAAAAATTAGTAATTAAATTATTATAATTTTATACAAATAGGCTACCATTTTCTAAAAAAAACTTTTACGAAAAATGGTTATAATATGGCATACATGGAACCATAGAACCATTTTTTTTTAATTTTAATTTATGGAGAATATTTCCAAAGGTATTAAAATAATTTTATAGGTACCAACATTTTCAAACAATTTTTTTTGACAACTTAATATTTAATTCGAAAACGACTTTTTTTGATTAAACTTGGTTTTTAAAATTATCTAGTAGATTTTAAATGAATATTATTCTTATAACCAAAAATAACGGTACCTCCCATACAAGTGTTTAAAAACCGGTAAAGAAAATCTAATTTTTCTCAAAAACGGCTCCTACGATTTTGATTAAAATTTTTAAGGGAACTTATGTTGGTAGGATCTACCATTTTATTAGAAAAAATTGTATCTATCGATTAAAAATGGTAGAACTTCTCATAGATATTTCTTTGGTTTTCGACTATCTCATTATCTGCTGAACGGGATCTTCTAATAAGTTTGAATAATATTGCATACCACTAAAAAAAAAAAACAAATTTTGGATTCAAAAAAAAAATTCAAAATTATTTTTTAAAAATTCGATATTTTGAAAATGTGTAGATTAATTTTTTTATTCAAAGTTAATTTTTAAATTCCGCATTAATGAACGCTAAAAATTACTTATCAATTTTTTTTTTCTTAAAAATGTTTACAAAGTTTTAGAGGTTGTTTAATTACTTTATTTCTAGTTATATTGATTTTTTAACAATTTTTCAGTGGCACTGCAAAATATAATTTCTTTTATCAGATAAATGGTTTTTAAAAGATTGAGACCTCAAAACCACAATGTGAACGCCCATATAAGAACAAATACGTGGATTTGATTTTATTCGGTTTTTAAATCAAATTGATTTAGTGAATAATAATAATTTTTCAAACTCAAAATTTATTATATGACATTGTTAGAGTTGCCCTTGATTTTGAATGATATTTTATCCATTTCAAGAAGATTTTTTTAAACTGTCACTCCCGCTTAAAAAGGAAATAGGTTTAGTCTTGACGCGCCCAAGCCTTATGTCGCATCTTATGCAAAACACCATGTATAATTAAAAGATGTCGCATATTATGCAAAACACCCTGTATAATTAAAAGAATTAAAATAGTTAAAAAAAATTAATCGAAAACAGTTAAACTGTTATCGAGAAAATCGAAAATAAAAAAAAAATTGGTTTTATGATGTACATATATATTATTAGCTTTGTATATTAAGGTTGAAGACGAAGGATTTTATAGAAAACAGCGGTTCACTTCGAAGAGTGAAGAACACCCAGATTTTTATAAAATAAGGAGTTTTTTTTTTTTTTTTCAAACAAATGAAAACAAATAAATCATTGTTATTATGAAAACGAAATAAAAAGGATTATTTTCTAAAATAATATAAAATAAATATGTAATAATATTAAACATATGTAATCCAATCTCATTGTATAGCCGTATTCTTTTTAAACTTACTGATTTTTAAAATTATTGTAATGAATAAAAAAATAAATAAAAATATACCTACGTTTATGAACAAAAGACTTTCACAAAATTTGTAATGCATGTACGTACCGTTTTTTTTTATGTACAAAAAAAAAAAAAAACGGGTCGAGGAAATGCCTAAAAAGCACTATAGGCATTAAGTTTAAATAAAATCGATCTACCTATCTGTTAAGCCTGTTGCTGAAAAAACGAATAAAATATTTTCCTAAATTGTTATTTTTGTTTATTAAAATGTTTTTTAAAATGAATATGTATATGGATTCTTCATACAATTGTTTTGCAAATATTTTTGTTTTATTTCTAAATTTACGCAAGGATTGATATTTTTGCATCAAACAAGATGCAATTTTACATTTTATTATTTTGAATAGTAGGTAATATGTATGTACCTATATTTAGCTTTGAGATCGTTCTGCATTTCGATCTTTTACAATTTATTGGATTTTGTGTGAAATTAATTCAAGCTGAACTTTTTGTTCCAAAACAATTAAATGCGAAATGTTAAAATTGCGACCTGCCGCGGACCCTTGTCGCAAAGACCAAAAAAGTAGAATTGGAACAATCACACTAAGTTGCTTTTTAATAATATACATATCTACCTACATATACCTACCTACTTGATAAAATTACTTACATTTAAAGTTTTTTTTTTATTTCTGTTTTCAAGGCTTTAGCGAAATCCCTTTTATCCTCTTTAGAACCATATTCCATATTCTACTAAGATTCATTTTTCAAATATATCCACTATCGTCACTTATATTGTAATAATAATAAATCTATACCTACCTACTCAGAGCATTTCTATAGGATTACAAAGAAACTGCTTCATCTTCCTCAAACCCACAATTGTTAACCAAATGCCTATCCAATTTGCCAAATCTCCATTATTGTATTTTGATCATTTTTGTTCCAGTTTTTATCCTCCGTCTCCGATATGCAATTAATTCGAATCTTTTATATAGCGCGAGCTTCGCTTCAAAAGAGCCTCAATTCTCAACCTCAACCACATGAAGCAATATTATACTCGTATATATGTATGTATACATGTAGGTACACAAACAAAAATGTTGTGTGTATAGTCGTCATCTCTTGAGTGTTATAAATGACTTCATTCCAATCCACTAGAGTACAAGGATAAAAGAATTCCACTATAAATACGTTAGGACGTATTGCAGAAATTCCTCTTAAATCTTCCTCTCTTTCCTTCTACGTTTCTTTCTCAGTCTGTGACGTATTCTACACAATAAAATTTATCATAAAAAAAAATATACATATATGTATAGGTATTATATATAATATAGGTAGGAGTATTAAATGTAGGTTCTACTATACCACCTCAAACCACCCACTTCTTATCCTTCGCCAAATCAAGTTCCGAAAAGTCCTTGTCCTCCTCTTATTCAGAACATGTTAGGATAACCTAAAATAGAATTTCAGCCGACTGCACAATAAGAATATAATCGACACACAGAGATGAAACTCCTTAATTTCAAGCCTAAGGACTTTCAACTACCTCTATACCTATACCTACCTTCTTCCCGATATAGAGAACATTGAATATAACTAAAAGTATGAGAGGAACAAAAATAACAAAAGCAGATTTACACAAACAAAAAAATCCATTTTAGCCAGCCAGCAATGCCGGAAAAAGGACAAAACTTTGACAAAAATGTTTGACACATAAAAACCCAATTTCGTATCTAGGATACACAAGTAAAACGCCGGCGCATTAGTTGAGTCCTTATAATCTGAATTAACAAAACAAAATAAAAACAAAAAAACACAATGTAGTTTATTCTCAAAATCAGGAGTGCCTTGCTTTTCAAGAGGATTTTTCGAAGGATTTCCTTAAAAGTTAAAAGTAGGAAAAAAGTTTTCTTTCTTTTTGTTTAAATCTGTATTTTGCTCTGATAACATGCTTGTCAAAGATTGGCTTCTGATAACACTAGAAATGTAGGTACCTACAAAAAGCTTTCAAGAAAGCTTAAATAAAAAAGGTAGGGATGCATATAGCAGACAATACCCAGTACCCACACATGTATCTGTTCACTTTTATTCTTAGTTATCAATTTGAGCAATGAGTTGAATTCCAAAAAAAAAATATTATTACCTATACATTAAATTAAAAAGCTTTTATGAGCATTTTTAGTATGAAGTTCTTTACTGTACTTTGGTGATTAGAGATAGAGAATTTTCTGTGCTTTTTTTGTAAACAAAGAACCCTCCCGTCTTTCAAATTTAATAATCGCGAATATTTGTGCTTAATATACCTATAATAATTATATCAGATTTAATTCTTGAGAACTTTCTCTTTATTGAAAAACAAAAAGAATTTTATGTTTTATCCCGTTTCGGACAAGTAAGAACTAGAATCAATCTTTCGAAAACTGGGGAGCCTACGTCCAGATGTAGAGGCAGCTCATGTGAAAGTTATTTTGTATACATGCGTATTCATGCATATTCATGTATGGTGTAAACAAAGATATACATTCACCCCTGTTCTGATTTCCGATCGGTTTGAAAATCCTTTCGTTTTCAAACTCCAGGTGTTCTGAAATACTTTTCGCTTTCAATACTTGCGGAATGAGTGTGCTTTGATTTTCGATCGGATTGAGAATATTTGACATTTGAAAATGCATTTGAATTTTTGTGCCCCAATTGAATTGACACGGTATTATACGTATATTATAAATTTGTTGTGATTTATTTAATTTTTTCCAACGAATTTGACGTTCCGAATTTTGTTTTTACTGATTTCGAAAGAAAAAAAGGTTTGAATACTAGCTAACGTGAAAGTGAAAATCAGAACACTTTTTTTGAATCCGTGCGGAAATCAATTGCGTTTACGGATTTGTGTATATACATCCGTATTCATGCGTACGAATGCGTAAACAATCATATGAGCATGCGTCATACGAACAAATGCATGCAAATCCATATGCGTTATCCTTTGTGTACCTTTACATTATGCGTAAGCATGCGTATACAGGGTGTCCCGTAACTCAAAGTCAAGCGGGTAACGGGTGATAGGGTAGGTTGTACCTGTTCTGGAAAAATAAAAAAAAAAATCTATCTCGCTTGGTTAAGTAATAATAGCAATATTTAGAAAAATAGTGAAAATCAATACCATAGACCAAATTTTTAGGTACTGTGGTCACAATTTTCCGAATTTTGACGTGTTTATTTTTTTACGTAATTCTAAATAACCATGCTATTGATTTCAATCACAAATTTAAAAATAAATATTGTAAGTTTCGTAAGAAAAATAAAGTTTGACTGAGTCATGTTTCAAAAAAAAAATTTAAGCGAACTTTGACACTTCATATTTAAAAAAAAATGTACTACACTACCTTGGCAAGTTTTTTTAAAAAATTGGCGCGTTTCATCAAGATTTCAAAATGGTACAACACTTGCTACTTATTCATTCGTAAAAAATATTTTTCATTTTTTATTTGCAAAAAACACCTCAGTTCACTTCAATCACTTTTACCAGAATAATGCTTTTTTGTACACAAAAATCCATTTTAGCAAGGTGTACGTGACATAAACAGAGGCACTAGAATCGGACAATGTTTGGCGTCAATAAGAGTGAGACAGATCTACATTACACAATATGGTACGCTACAATCTACGTTCGGTACGCTACGTTTCTTGTTTTAGTCGCAACGTCTCACAATCGTGCGCTTTTGTTACCCTGGACTCGAATAGTGTTGTGGAAATTATGTTAGTTATTATCTAGTAATAGGTACTAAAAACTTCACAAATTTTTGCCAACATTGTTCAGCAAATATCAACACTGGGAGTTACGAGGGACCAAACTTCGTATACACGTTGCTTATGGTACGGGTCACGGGTGGTAGTTGTTTTCATTTAAAATTCGATGAGCAATGCTTTTCGGTATTCCAGTGGATCTTTCAATCGCACTGATCAAGCGCTGGGGTCACATTCAATTCAATTTAATTTAAAACTACTTCGTTGTTATGTCCTTGGGGTCTCCCTTCTGCAGCGCCACCATACGAGTACTATAGGCAATCGTCCTTGCGAGTATGATAGGTGTGCATAAATGAACACCCGGTGGTCATGGGTGACGCCCCACATTTGGGTACCTTTCGATCCACTGGAATACCGAAAACCATTGCTCATCGAATTTTAAAACAGAACTACTTCCACCCGTACCATGTGCAACGTGTACAAAGTTTGCTACCTCGTGACTAAACGCTCGCAGAACAATGTCGGCGAAAAATATGGAAGTTTTTAGTTCCTATTACTAGATAATAACTGGCACAATTTTTACAACAATAATCGAGTCCAGGGGCCTATAACACAGAACAACAAGTCAACTAGTCAACAACTACTTGTTTGAATATACGTGTTCAACAAGTTAAATTCAATTCTGTAACACAACAAAAATTGTCACAATTGTTAAAAAATATAATTTCCCTCGACTTGTGGAACAAGTAAGTCTTACGTGTTCAGTCGTATAGTAAGCGAAGTTGAATTTTGGTAAAGACTATGCGCATGTACAAATTGTTGTTTAATAATTTCTTTAAATATTGGGAGGAATAGAAAAATCAAAATGAAAATTAACACCAATTTTGTATATATACGTAGGTATATTCGTAAATACTCGATTCTCATTTTTCTTCACAATTTGGAATACAAAATTAAAAAGCTTTACAAATTAGTTAGATATACTTATGTATATAATTTCTGCAGTGCTATATTATCTTCAGAACACATTTCATACAAACAATTTGGGGCGAAAACTATGACAAAAATTAAGGGATGTATGAGGCGTTTTTTGTGTAGTACTATAAGCTTAGGTTTAAAAACGATTCCAAAAATGTAATCAAACTCAATTTCTTGACGTTATAATAGTTTTAATTTTAATCTTAATTTGATGTAGCGTTGAAATGTTCTCGAAAAAAAATATGACCTTACTTTTGTAACAAGGTTAGACATTTTCTTACAATATTATTAACATTCTTTAATAATTTATATTATATTATTTGTTATTATTTCGGAAAAATGTTTGTACTCTATAAAAAAGAACACAAAAAAGGTTCGAAGATAAAATGTCGTCAGCTGCTTTGACGAAGTTGCAAAAAAAAAACTTTGCGTAAGTTAAGCCAACAGTACCTACTTATAACTCTTTGTACAATAAATTATTTCAAAACAAGAATAATAAACAATTTTAACTCAACTTTAAATGAAAATTTAAAAAAAATGTTCAAAATAAGCTTCTCTTTAAACTCAATTATCTCCGTTCGAAAAATTTAAAACTTTAAAAATGCATCATCATCAAATTCTTATGCAAAGCATCCGATATAAAACTAAAAAAAATTAAAAGAAAAAGTTCGCAACTTGAAAAATATTCTGGAAACGAAATATGTAGCAACAAATTTGAACACATTATTATTTGGACTATTCCAATTTAACCCAACAAAATTTTAAAGTAAAAGGTTGGCTCAAAAGCAACATTTATTTTTTTCTAATTTACAAACTAGTTTCGATTTTTATTTTGTATTTTAAAGTTGGAATTTAGTTGTATCAAACAAATTTTTCATCCAAAATAAAATTGTGATTAAACATTTTGTATAATCTTCCGTATCATGTGTATACATATATTTATAAACAATATATTATATAATGATATAAATAGGTAAACACTATATAAAATCAATCTTTTCCCAACTTGTTCACTCTAAACAAGTTTGAAATCGTCAGTTAGAATTTTTAAACTATTCAACAATTGAAAGAAGATTTAGTTAAACACTTGTTGTTTCCAGTTACAGAACCGTTTAATATATAAAATTTCCTACTTGTTGAAAGACCTAAAAACAATTGTTATAAATTGGGAAGACTTGTTGTTACGTGTTACACAAATTTTGAACACCTGTTGAATTTTGCTTGTTAAACAAGTACTTGTTGTATTGTGTTATAGGCCCCTGGGTATCACAAAAGCGCACGATTGTGAGAAGTTGCGAGTAAAACAAAGAACGTACCGTACCGAACGCAGTTCGTAGCGCACCATATTGTGTAATGTAGATCTGTCTCACTCTTATTGACGCCAAACATTGTCCGATTCTAGTGCCTCTGTTTATGTCACGTACACCTTGCTAAAATGGATTTTTGTGTACAAAAAAGCATTATTCTAGTAAAAGTGATTGAAGTGAACTGAGGTGTTTTTTGCAAATAAAAAATGAAAAATATTTTTTACGAATGAATAAGTAGCAAGTGTTGTACCATTTTGAAATCTTGATGAAACGCGCCAATTTTTTAAAAAACTTGCCAAGGAAGTGTAGTACATTTTTTTTTAAATATGAAGTGTCAAAGTTCGCTTAAAATTTTTTTTTGAAACTTGACTCAGTCAAACTTTATTTTTCTTACGAAACTTACAATATTTACTTTTAAATTTGTGATTGAAATCAATAGCATGGTTATTATTTTAGAATTACGAAAAAAAAAATAAACACGTCAAAATTCGGAAAATTGTGACCACAGTACCTAAAAATTTGGTCTAGGGTATCGATTTTCACTATTTTTCTAAACATTGCTATTATTACTTAACCAACCGAGATGGGTTTTTGTTCTTATTTTTTCCAGAACAGGTACAACCTACTCTATCACCCGTTACCCGCTTGACTTTGACTTACGGGACACCCTGTATAAGCGAATAAATGCGTAAATACCATGCGTTAAATTACTATCAGTAAAACCCGCTTAAGAGAAACGGCAAAATGTCACAGTCTTTCACTTAACCGGGTTTTCGCTTAAACGATCCCCGCTTAAGTGAAAAAAATTTCACTTAAGCGGATTTCAAAATTCCATTAAGCGGAAATTTAAAACTAGAAAAAATTTAATTTATCTTTTTGCGTTTTCAAAATAGTACCTAATTGGAATTTATCTTTTGGAGTTGCCTAGAAAAAATTTTAATAAAATATGTAGGTGGAAAATCTAACAACGATGTAATAATAACACAAAAGTAATTTATTGAATAATAATTTCATTTTTCAGTTAAGAGAGTTTTTTTTCAGGTATCCGGGTTTTTCACTTAAACAAGTTTCGCTTAAGCGGGTTTTGCTATATAAGAAAAACAAAATTCAAATTTTAATGAAAAATTTCGAAATTTTTAAATCTACCATTACGATGATGGAGAACTCTAAAATAGTCACACAGTTCGCATTTGTGGTTCTATGATAATGAAATGAAATATTACTGCTAAAGCCTAGTATGCTGCTGATGCGAAACGAAAAATCCCATACAAAAATGACACAACGAAATCAGAAACGGAAAATTTCGTTTTGCTTTTCGTTTTGCAGTACGCTTTTTGAAGAGCGAAATTTATAATTGTAGCAGATTATTTGGAGAAGTCTCCGCTTCTTTTTCGCACTGAGTTAATTATACAGACTTTTTACTGTGTGCGGAAAAATGACATTTGTGTTTTATTTGTGTTTTTTTTTGTTTATCATTTTCTTACATCATGAGTTTCTCTGATTTTTTGCGTTTATGTTTGATTTTGTTTTTGGAATTAGTGAAACTCTCCAAGGATATTTTCCATTGTGTTTTCGCAAGCGTTTCGTTGTCTGTTTGGAGATCACAGAAAAATTTCGTTTCGCATCAGCAGCGTTCTAGGCTTAAATGTTAAATCATGCTAATATTTGTACACAGAAAAAAATTGATCAAAATTGTAGGAGTCGTTTTTTAAGAAAAATAAGAGTGTCTTACGGTTTTTAAACATTTTTAATGGAAGGTAATTTCGGTATAAGAATAATTTTAGTTAAAAAACTGCTAGATGATTTGAAAAAACCGCTTGGTCCGAAGTTTAATAAGCATGGACTTGGTTTATTTATAACAACATGTTACATCGATTGTCTAACTTAGACATTGCAATTGGTAGTCCAAACCTATTCTATTGTGGCTACGTTCAATGAACAAAGAATTAAAAAGCTAACTTGAAACGAATGAAATGTTCATTGAAAGTATCCAAATGTTCACGAAATTGACAGATTAGGCAGGGATGACAATGAGTATATAAAAACATTGGCGCAAAATTTTAAACATTTTAACGCGGCTCTAAATCTACTTTAAAATGGGAGTCGGCTCTTAATAATAACTTTAGAATGAGAGGCGGCTCTTTGTAAATTTTAAACGACATAAAGTATACTTTAGCGTTAAAGAGGTCTTCTAACTTTAAAACCAGCAAAACGCTTCTCTATCTTTTTAAAGTATGATTTATCTGTGGGAAATTATCACTTTGAGTGGGAGTTACACAAACACAAATGCATCCACACAGGGAAGGCGTGCAGTTAGACAGCTAAATGCACCCAAAGGCATTTTGATCTGTTTAAAAAAGCTTAGTAAATTAAAGAAATAAGTAATATAAAAGTAATTAAAGTGATTACATGCAATACAAAAATGTACAAAAATAGAAAACTACACGCGGTGCTGCGTTAAATACTGCACCTATATTTAAAAACACCTATAACAAGCAGTGTAATTTTTGTTCCACATAAAGTAAGTAAAATTACTCTGCACTACGGGCGCTCAATGGATTTGAGCGCCTTGCCATCACCAACAAAAACTAATGCTACTCTGGACGAGAATTTCAATTTTCACAGATGGGGTTCAGCTAATTCCCGTGTTTGAAGTGTATTTTTATTTTCAAATAATTTGCTTTTTTAAAGCAAAATGCTACGAAATATCAATTGAAAAGTATTCTCAGATAATGTATTAGCCTAAAAAACATCACTTCACATTACTTTATGTGGAATATGAGACACAATAAGCCCGTGAGAAGAAAAATTTGAAAACTCCATATTATAGGTGTTTTTACACGATTTAACGCAGCACCTCATGTTGTTTTGTTTTTTTTTTTATAAAATATTGCAATTATTCACTTTTTTATTTAGTATTTTCACTATTTTAACTCGCAATTTAAATCTCGAAACACTTTCCTAGCTCGGCAAAATTACAGATTGGGTTCTTTTTGTTTTTTTTTTTTTAATTTTTCGTTCTGTTTGATTTATTCAGCTGTCAAAATTAGGCGTGTTTCACAAAAGTTTGCTGACGTTTTGTTAAACACGTTCTTTAGTTAGAAGAGTTGTTTAAAGTGTTTAGAATTAAGAAAAATTTAAATAAGAATTTTTAAACAAAGGACTATTTTAACTAGAGTCGGGTTTATTGCTTAAACGAGAACTGTTTAAAATTTTGCGCCATTATATTTATACAACTGTTGAAATGCGTTTATAAATAAGGAGGTGTCCAACTATTTAGATAGCGGCTAGCTGGACAACTGTCCAAGAGCGTTCTTAGGAAATCTAATATTTACGACTGATTTAAATTAAAACTATCTTCAAAAAATCCAAAAAATAATTTTTGAACAATTTTTCCAAAATATTCTCCATAAAAAAAATTTATCAAAATCAATCGGCTGTATGAGATTTGGTATTAATATCTAACTGTTTTTCGGAATTTTATTTTTCACCAAACAAATAAAGTAAAATTTACCTGTAAATTTGTATATATGGCAGGTAGGTACCGTATTTCCGTCTTAAAAAAATTACAAACTTTTCTCACACTTAAATTTTGTAGATGACGTATATTATACATATTAGGAATTAGATTGTCTCTTTTTTTTCTGATAATAATATTCTTATTCAAGAGAAAATTTAAGCTTTAATAAGCTTTAACTTCTCTTTTATGTTTTAAGTTTACTCATGCTCAACTTTTTTCGATTAAACAAAAAAAGATTAAATTTTGTATACCTACCTACATTGCAATCACATTATGTAATTGTATGGTAGTCATAATCCGCATAATATGTAATGGCCTTTCGACTGGTAATCCGAAATGGCCAATTTGAAACGTGTGAACACTTCGAGAACGATTCTGAAAACAAATCCAACACCAAGTTTCTGTTCTTTTTGGAGGAAGACCGTTAATCCGACACCAATCGAAGATGCCATAAGTGAAAATGTTCAAAAGTTCATTGTGGCGATGCACACTCCATAGGATTACTTAAACCTGAGATACCCAAATTATTTTCGATGGGCAAAACATTGTCAATTTGACCCTGAGGATTTGTGCCGCACAACACTCCCTCTTTAAAAAATGTTTGTTTTCGTACCGTGCAATTAATATGCAATTTTTGTGAGCACTCGAACAGCCATTTTTAATTTCTGAAACTGTCCAGCATTCCAACAGTTGTTTAAATATGTCTGTCTGTTAGACTGCTTTTAGACGACTGCGAATTTTAAGCTTCGTTTCTCTTTTGATCCCCGTTCGGTTACAGAGATGCTTTTAAACACGTCCTATATGGGAAGGTGACCCTTCATCAAAGTGAAAAAAGGCCGAAATGTTGCCTCATGTAGCCCAGTCGAAATAAACATTTGACCTGGGAAAAATTATTATTATGTTATTAGAAGTATATGTTTTTCGGGATAATCGGGCTGGAATATTAAAAAAAAAATTAGTTAAAATTAAAAAAAAAAAATTTAAAACAAAGGCAACACTTACAATGTCATACTATTTATTTTTTTAAAGCCAGAAATCCATTCTTAAATTCTGTTTTTAAATCAAATTATTTAAGTGAATATATTTTGAAAAATTAATTTTCAAACTCAAATTTTTGAGCAAACAAATTTTTTATTTTTTTTTTGAGTTTGAAAGAAAATTTTTCGAAAACTGTTTATACAAATAAGTTGATATAAAAATAAAATGAAAGAACACACTTCAGGCTTTCAAAAAAGGTGAAACACTTTTTAATAAGTGTTGCCTTTTTTTTAAATATTTTTTTTTGCATTTTAAATACTTTTTTTAAAAAGTGTGCCAAACACAACTTTTGCGCTCGATTTCAATTTAGCTGCCATATTAGGAAATAAAGTACGCTTTCATATGACATAAGTTTCATCACTGTTGAGCAATGTTGAAAGTGGGTCCAAAATGCCCATGGTCATTTGGAACTAATTTTTTACAAAATGTTCCATTTTTTATTTTTGTTTTTAATATTCAATGCTCTTATCAATTTTAAGTCATATGCTAAAAACCAGATGCTAAAATGTCTTCTAGCCTAGAGTCTTTCAGCTCGATTTTCCCGAAAAACTACACACATAATTGATAATATGCATCTAATAAACCAATTTAACAAATTGTGAAAGAAAGTGTACAATTAAATTTTTTCCAGGTCAGGAATATAGCCCCCTATTACCGTTGGCGAGTCGGTAATAAACGTGTTACTGTAAGAAATTATTATTACGTTTGGCGAATTGAAAAACTTTGATTCGACTTAAATGTCAATAAATTTTCAAAGCTTGACCTCACTCTATTGTGGTTATCGAATCTTCGTTAATTTGAACATCATTCGTCAAATACGTTAGTTCGCTAATGCAAACATTTTACTTCGAAAGTTCGATTCGCCAATCACAATAGGGGGGATAGCGACTGGGCTAAATGGCACATGGCTGTCACGGTACTGAAGTTTTGTGCATTTGCTGTTGCTAAAGTGAGACAAGTTCTTTAATGTTAGAGTAAAAGTAGGTAACTTCTTGACAAAATAAACAATACAAACATTTTTTTGAAGTTGATTCTCATTTAAAATTTTGTTGTTTTTTATTGAAAAATAAAGAGAAATAAACAAAAAGAGGAAAAAAAAAAAGAGGACATATTTGAAATCTCTTTTATCTCTCCAAACTATAAAAACAAAATTTGCGTAGAACACACATGTGGGTGTTTTAAAAGGTGGTTATCAGTTTAGTTTCAATATCAGTTTAATTGCCACAAAAAGGATTATAATTTATTCATTTTATTCATACACTTAGTTTTTCTCTTTTTTTATTTATTTTGAGATAAGCAAGAAACTTCTCATAACTTTGCGCTGGCTGAAGGAAGGGTATTATTGTTCATGTGGTTGGGCAATATACGTACATACGTTTGTATATTTGACTTAAGTTATAAAGAGAGTGTCCTTGGTTAACATTGAAATTCAAATAAACAAAAATTTTATTAAGGAGCAATAAGGGAAACCACTGGAATGTCCAAAACAGATTCGGAAACCCATCAATGCGTATCTTTTCCTATATATATTTATAATAAATATATTATATGTTGAATGTAGAAATAGATAGTAGGTACGAGTATATGTTAAACTGTTCTATGACATTAAGTATTAATTTTTGTCGGATAAAACCATTATGCTTTCATATTCATTATAGTCATTGAGTGTGCCCTGGTCTTTATAGAATAGGATATATCTCAACTACAATAATATCGAAGCTTAATTCATTCCTTTTTATTGTTTAGGATTTTCGTTGTTGGTTTGGTGGTGCATGAGCATGGTGGGTGTTTGTTTGGGCTAAGAGAACGTAAATGGGGAAGTCTTTTGTTGTATGTGCAGAGTGAGTTTTCGGTAATACCCATATACATACCTATAGGTATATTTTTTTTGTTTCGACGACTCTGATGTTGACGTACTTTATGGTGTTCGTTATCAGAGAAGAGATGATGATGATAATATTTACGCTAAGGGTGTGATAAATTGCTTAGGACAGAAACGCTTGGCATATTATTACGCATTAATGTTTTATATTAAACATTAAAGTCTTTAAGGTGATCTATAGGCTATGTTATAAGTATATATATGTATGTGCTTGGTATAAATAGGCGGGTATAATATCATTTTGGTATAAGAAGGAAAATACATATATGTATGTACTATGTATCTACCTACCTACTTCGTGGTGAGAAGTTTGTGTGAATGATTAATAATTCAAGGATATAATGTAGCAAATTGTTTAATGGGGTTGGTTTTGTGGGCTTTTGAGATATTTTTGGATAAGTAATTTTTTCAATAACGGTTATGAAGGGATCAATAAAACATTCTAATAATGGCATATGATGGGTGCGATTTTATATTTGACTAAAGAGTGTTGTGAGAGTCTTTAAGTATATGCTTTGACAAAAACATAATATATAGATTATAAAGTACATAATTAGTTATGAAAAAATGTATATAGGTGACTTAAATGTAGGTAGTTGTTCAAAAACTTTGGGCTGTGGAGTTATTTTCCAAGTCGTGCGAAGCCCGTTAATATTAATTAACTGGTAGGTATAACTGTTATAGATTGACCATATACCTAGATAAATTTGTCTTTTAACCAAAGTATTGAAAGGTCCAAGATTTAAAATTCCAGAACAGAGACGTGAAAAATGTAATACTCCTCCAAACCAGAATCCAGCTCACCTTTGGTAAATTCATTGATAAGTTTTGTTCCATTTAACGATTATAAATTTTGCCCATGTTCACAAATTTAGTGATAAAGTTCATTCTTGATGGCTGTCAAACAACACATCCTTCCAACCAAATGAACTGAACAAAGATTTTTCATCAGATTATGTACTGGTTTCTAACCCAATAATAACGCTTTATATGAAGATTCTATTGAGTTTGATTTCGAATTCATCTCTGAGGGTGAATTGCTTATAAGTATTCGTTCTCTAAAGTCTAATTCCGTTGGTGAAGATGGTGCTCCGATTAAATTTGGAAAAATGATATTATCCCAAATCATATCCACTTTTACTCACATTATTAATTTTTGTATAACTAGCTCATCGTTTCCTGATTGCTGGAAGTTTTCAAAAGTAATTCCTGTACCCAAAAAGACCCATCCATCACCTTGTGCTGATTTTCGGCCTATAAGTATTTTGCCCTGCCTGTCAAAAGTCTTTGAAAAGTTTAAGCAAATCTTCTCACGTTAGCCAAAATAATTTAATCTCATCTGTACGATCCGGTTTCGGCCGTCACCGTAGCTGTTGCAATGGTCAAGGTACTTGACGATTCGGTATGATCAGGATAATTTGACTATGTATTTTGTGTTTGCTGGATTTTTCACGATATTTTGTGTAAAAAGTAAAATTTATACTTTGGTTTGTTACTTATAACATCGTAGTCAAAGTCTTAAAGTCGGTGATACTTTTTCCGAATCAGTGAATTTGATTGCTGGTGAGCCGCAAGGTCAAGTACAGGAACTTTGTTATTTTGAATTTTCATCAATAACCTCCCCAGAGTATGCCATAATGTCATGTTACATTTTTATGCTGATGATGTTCAAATTTATTTATCCAGACCATTTAACTTGTTGGACGACCTAATTTTCAGATTAAATGAAGAGCTTTCAGGGATCTATAATTGGTCTTTGTGCAATTGTTTGACTCTAAGTCCAGCAAAATCACAAATTATAGCAATATCTAAAAAAAAATTGACTTAACAATCCCTCCTCCTGTTTTTATATCGCGTTTTCAACTTGAATTTGCAGATAATGTGACTTCTGGGCTTTAAAATAAATCGAACTCTTTCAGCTATCGATCATGTTAATCTTATTGTCGGCCGAATATATGGTGGTCTACGGAAGGTAAACCTTTTCTCTACCCTTACTCCTAGAAATACTAAGATGAGGCTAATTAAATCTTTATTACTACCCATCATTAATTATGCTGCAGTGGTTTACTGTAGACCAGATTCGCACTCTCAGCAAAAACTAGTCGTTGCTTTCAATGATATGGTAAGGTAAGTCTATGGTTTGCGAAGGTTTGACATGTATCCCAATATCATCAACTTGTCCTTGGGTGTACATTCATAAAATTTATTGCTTCGAGATGTTGCTTATTTCTTCATAAGATAATTCAAACCAATACCCCATCATGTTTTTTTGATAAGATCCGTTTTGCGCAGTCTGTCCGAACCTCGAACCTAATAACCCACTCCTTTAATTGCTTAATTAAATTCATAAAGACTTTTTTTTGTTTATGCCATCAGACTCTGGAACTTAATACCTGTAACGATGAGGCGGATAGTAGGAACAATAAAATTCAAAAAAACGGTGCCGTGTCATAAGGCCATGTGTCATAAGGCCATATTGAGAAATATGGCCTTATGACGCATTCGAAATGTGTCATAAGGGCATACTGAAACATATGGCCTATTGACACTTTACCAAGGTGTCATAGTGCCATATTTTTTGCGACTTAAGGCCATATCTAAATATGGCCTCATAATACTTGCGTTAAGTGAAAAAATATGATTTGTTTTTTAATCCAGAATCTTTAAATGCAAAAGAAACTGCATACACCCAACCTCGCACCTACCCCAAATCCTATAGTGTGCCCAAGCAGGGGGGTTGCAGGGGGGCGGCATGCCCCCCCATACATACCTCACTGTTTATACGCCGTAACTGAATTACAATTAAAGTGTTGGACAAAAACATTTGGACAGGTTTATTTATCAAACAAGGAAAGACGGTTGAAAGTGACATAAGGCCATATGGCCCTATGTCTTTTTATTAATGAGTCAAAAGGCCATAAGTTGGAATATGGCCTTATGCCACTTTGTAAAAGCGTCATAAGGCCATATTTCTTAATATGGCCTTATGACGCATGGCCTTATGACACGGCACCAAAAAAACATTATTTTTGAGCTTTCAATAAGATAGAACAGCAATTTGAAAAGTTTTTAATTATAATCTTTTAACATTAGAAATGTTTAAGCGGAGGCATACCTACTAACAATGTGAAAAAATCAACAGAATTTCAAAAAAGTGTCACGGTGAGTAGAGAAAGAGGGCGAAACGTCAGGGCAATAGACAAAATTATTGCGTTCATGCTTTGTTCTTACTGGTCTGAGGCAACAGAATACGAAGAAGATGATAAAACGGACACCAAAAAGAAGAAGTTTTCGTAGGCAGGGATGGCTGAACTGTAACTTTTTGGAATAACTACATTTTTTATATTTGCTACGTAGTTTATGTAGTTGAACGTAGTTAAATGTAGTTAATGAAACAAATTGTATAACAAACGTCTGTCAGTTGTAACTTTGAAGTTTGAATTTTGAGTTAAAATGTTCAAATTTTTATTGAAATTTTATTATTTCTCTAAATTTACTATGTATGTATGTGTATGAAAACGTAACAATTTGTAGTAAATAAAACGTGTAGTTAATTAAATTAACTACGCATTGTTAATGATGTAGAAAATGTAGTGTAGTTAATTCGGCCAACCCTGTTCGTAGGCTTTCCAGATTTGCGTATGGAGAAGAGCAAATTTAAAAAAGAATACCGATGGCTTTATTCAAAGTTTTAAAATACATAAGTGCGTTTTTCATTACCCCCTCCCTCGGGGGTTTTGTTGTTTTCCCCTAGAGGGCGCGTCCTCAGGTGGCGGATAGAGGAATGCTCGGCAGAAATGTAGGGTAAGTGGGAAACAAAATACCACTCGCGGACCAAAAAAACAACTATGTGAAGGAACACAGAAATTAAACCAAATATGGATATAGAAAGCAGCAAAAACACCTTACGGTGCAGGGAGTCGTATCTCCAGTACCGGCGTCTGTCAGGAGTGAGCGCGCGGGCTCCGAGACATCGATATACAACGACTGCAAGACAACCGAAAAAGAAAACGTTACCCTAGGAGTGGAACACTTGGCTCCTCTGGAACGTATAGCTACAAGTGAAACCAATAGAATCCCCTCTGTAGGCGGACCGAGGTTGCCTCCAGCGGCAAAGACATCTGCAAGCAGAAATATGTATCTTCCAAAGAGCCGAGGGACTCCGCGGAAGTGCAGAAGTTTTCTCCACGGAGATCCAGAAATGCACGGAGATTGTCCAAACCATGAAAGTGGAATGCAACAAACAGAAAAACATCAGCCATGGACATCAAGAATGGAATTGCAGCACTTGAGGAATCAATAGACAAACTGAAGTGGAATGAAAACTCTAAAAAGACAGCTGATCAAAGTTTCCAAACCCTGGAACAGGAAAGTCCCGAAAATGACACAGCGGATCAGACAAATCAAATCGGAAGAGGAAAAAGTACAGGAAGGGCACAGGAAAACCCGGCCCCCACCAAGAGACCGCCCTCGAACCCACTTGCAAAGGCCAGAACGAAGAAATCACTGCAGAACCAAGCCACCAAAGAAAATCTGCAAGGAGAGATCACTTCGATCGCAACAAGAAATGGACTGTCCCAATAAACATTTTTTTTATTTTATTTACGAACCTTTTTAATTTTTAAAGTAATTAAGAATGTCCTTTTAGTATATAAGTATTAAAAAAAAAACTCCTACAATTTATAAGAGAAAAACGAGTTTTCGTGTTTTTGTTTGTTTAAATCAACTTAAACTTCGTCATCTGTGATTTAAATGCCACGATGAAATAACAGAGCAGCCAATCAATTCCAGAGGTTCGAAAGCAACAGCAAAACAAGACAAGCTTTAGTTTTCTATATTGCATCACTGAAAGTCAGGTTATCAGGTCCTGTTCCTTTCAATTGTTATGATCCGTTTCACACTAGAAAAAGTTCATTGAGCAGTAGAACAACTACCGGCAGTGTAACTTATATATTTAGCAACATGATATATTGAAATTCGCGACTCTTAGGCGACGAAAGTTGGTAAACCAATTTGAAAACCCGTAAACTAATAAAATATTCGAATAATAGGAATTATGGATTTATTATTTAACTTGTTTTTCTTGGAATTTGAAAATCCGAACTTTTGAATCAGGTTACGCAACAATGATGTGGAATTTTTATCCGTTCCTTTTGTGCTCAGCTGGTTCAGTTGAAAACTCATGGGGAAACTGAACCCCTTACTCCTTCCCCTATATACGTCACTGATGTGAACTAGAGAGGATTTCCTAGCTAGAGTTTAGTTTTTGATTTGATTCACGTTTAGCTTTTCCCTCTGTTTATTGGAGATATCCAAATTTTTGGGGAAACTGAACCCCTTACTCCTTCCCCTATATACGTCACTGATGTGAACTAGAGAGGATTTCCCAGCTAGAGTTTAGTTTTTGATTTTATTCACGTTTAGCTTTTCCCTCTGTTTATTGGAGATATCCAAATTTTTGAAACTATAATTCATAGACAACTTTTGCCAGGAACTTAAAGTTGTGTTTCATTCATGTATGGTACATTACGATATATCTATATTATACATAACATTATCTATGTATAGGAAAGCTACCACCAGACTGATAACTAGATGAAAATTTTCATTATAAAAGAAATTTTTCTACGGTGGGCGTTCTCCCTTGGATAACGGTAATTTAAGTATACGCTTACAAAGCACCAAGTTTTTATTCTTTCTTTCCAGATAGACCCAACATCTTCAGTTCACACTAAAAACTGTTAAGGTATCTCAAAATCTCGAATGGGTTATTTCTCTTATTATAAAAAAAAACTTAACCTAAAAAAGAACAACGAAAACGCAATCGATGTTTTACAATTTAATTTCGAAAAGATTGCATCGCCATCAAACTGTGCATTTTGGGGTCAAATATTTTTTTTTTTACACTTTAACATGAATCCGTATACTTCCAACCCCATTTTGAACCCCAACTATACTGATATAAATCGTATTAAATGGGTATGATGAATCGATATCAAAATATGTATGTTGAAAACAATCGTGTGCCGCATCGGAATTCCTATAGGTATATGGTCTATAATACACAGCAACAAAACTGCATGCATCCTTATGCCCTGGAACTGATGATGGTGAAACCAAAACCGCTTTTGATAACCGAGATTGTGCAGTTACGGAACTATGGGGTATGTTCCAAAGGTACCTCCTCTAGAATCCAAGGACTGCGCTACTATCTAAGTGTACCTACTCATGCCGTAATAAACGAGCATCGGTTTTTCCGGTCTTTTTCCTCTGCCGAAATTGAGTCAAGTCTTCCTAATAGGATAGACTCGGTTGGGAGGGGGTGGGTTCGCACAGCATCAGCAGCACACATTCCACCGGGTGTTATAGAGGAGGTATCCGCAGAAAAAATATATTGAAACCCCATAATCATCATCATCATCATCGATGCGGAGGAGTCCTTTTTTGTTGTTATTGCAATTGTGGTTTCATTTGGTGTACGAAGTATAGAGGAACGACAGCACGACAAAACGAAACATGGCCAACATCTAATTTTGATTCTATAGGTACTCGTGAAAGAGGATGACTTATTTTTTTTTCTTTTTGTGTCACACAAATATAAAAGAAAGCAATCGATTTCTGGGAACTGAAGGGACGAGCATGCGAGTAATGGATGATTGGCAGCGAAGAAGGACGAACTACAGAGGGACGAGTATATATTTCGGGAATTGAAATCTGAAAGTTGAAGGATGCTGAAAAATAAATATTTACTCAAGGTAGCGGTTACACACAAAAAGGCAGATCAAAATGATAAATCGAGTCAGAAACGTAAACAGGGATGTAAACATATGTCGATGACGACGACCTGCGCTGCACCACGTGAATACGAGGTTATAGTTGTACATAGTTGTAAAAATTGACAATATTAAAAAAAAAAAAACATGACGGGTACCTGAAAGATGTAATGGTTTTGAATCTCAATTTTTAAAATGTCATAAGAAAAAAAAACGATCTTTTTACGTATTTGTAATCGATTTATTGCATCAGATGTCATGTAAGATGATGTTTCAAATTGAATGCGAATTTGCAATCCAGATGATAAATATCAGAGAGTTGTAGATTACTCGGGTCTATTCAGATAGTTTGGAGATGATTAATGAGGCTGTTGGAAATAAGCAAGAAAATGACATACCTACTTATCCTTTAAATTAGAAGTTAAAGATGAAACATTTTAACATTGAAAATGTTTATAGGGTCGTTTTGAGAAAAATATGGTGTTACCAAAATGATTAAATGAACAAATGAATGTATAACAAATGAACGAAATGAACTCTAGCGTATAGGGTGCTCAGGATCGAATTTTTGGTTGGTGTTAACAAAGAAAATGCCAAAATGAACCTAAAGACACAATCGATGAATCGTACCTACACGTTGATCGTCGCCAACCGACGAGCTTCAGTGGAGGATAGTTGAATTTGTATGAAATCTTAAAATCACTCGATTTGAGCGCACTTAGAAGCCTTTTACTCAGGTTATAATTATCGGATGCCTAATATTAAGATAGATAATTAAAGATAAAATGACGAAAAATGATTGCTACAAATCTGCATCAAAATGTTTGCAAAAGCTTACAAAATTTCATACTAAAAACGTGAAAGATTGGCTTTTGAGAACTAATTTCATCACGGCAAATGACGTGAGGAACAAGAAAACAAAAACAAAAAGAAAAAAACGTACCCACAAAGAATATACATTGCTGTAAGGGTGTTGGCAAGACGTTGGTTGGAGTGGAATGTGTGCAATAAAAAACCACCAATGCACTGTGGAGTGTGGCTGGTGGCAAACACAATTGGCTTCGCATCGGGAACAAAAATGATATATCTACATACATAGCTACATTATTAAGTAGGTTAGGTATGTCTGTAAAATGTTATGTTGATTAAATTGTTGTAGGTATTTTGCAAATATTATTCGTAATGGTACGATTAGGTTGGTTTGGTTGGCTTATAACTTCTGTTCTAACAATCGGATATTTAAAAAAATGAAGTTAAAATATCAAACAAATTTATTCAGTTAAAAACTAATTAAAATAACATAAAAGTGTAGGTGAGAAAACGTTTAGGTTTAATTCATCAAATAAATAATTGCAAAAATTGAATAACAAAATTGGCTTCGCCAACAAAATTCATATACCTACGTATCTATATAGGTACATACATTATGTATGTAGTTAGGTAGGTAGGTAGAAATGGCGATCACGAGCAACCTAGCTCGTTGACCCAATTAGCGCTAGAGTGCGCCGTTTTGTTACCATAACTCGTTGGACCTGAGGATAATGGTTTGGAATGTCTCAGAATGGCTCAGAGACAAGAGGTTTGACCCCTTAGTATGACATTATGTATGTACATTTATATAAAAGGATTGATTTAGTTGTTCTGCGGTTGCCTTTTTACTTCTGTACTAATAATCGGATCTTGAAGATTAAGGTTTTGAAATAAGTTAAATAAAAGGCTTCAAAATTTTGTGTGACAAAACTTGACTTCATTCTTAATCAGTAGTAGGGATTAGAGGGTTCTGGCAAACCGCTTTAGCGGCTCTCTGGCGGCTTTAGCGGCTTGGCGGCTCATTATTTTGGTGGTCTAGCGGCTTGGCGGCTCAGAGGCTTGGCGGCTCATCGTTTTGGCGACCTAGCGGCTCGGCGGCTCAGAGAGAGGCTTTGCGGCTCAGCTGCTCAGCGGCTCAGAGAACACACAGTTCACGTTTAGAACGCAAAAAATCACGTTCAGAACGCAAAGTTTTACGTTAAGAACGCCAAAAATCACGTTCAAAACGCAAAACAATCGCGATTAGAACGCAAAAAAATCACGTTCAGAACGCAAAGTTTTACTTTAAGAACGCCAAAAATCACGTTCAAAACACAAAACAATCGCGATTAGAACGCAAAAAATCACGTTCAGAACGCAAAGTTTTACGTTAAGAACGCCAAAAATCACGTTCAAAACGCAAAACAATCGCGATTAGAACGCGAAAAATCACGTTCAGAACGCAAAGTTTTACGTTAAGAACGCCAAAAATCACGTTCAAAACGCAAAACAATCGCGATTAGAACGCGAAAAATCACGTTCGGAACGCAAAGTTTTACGTTGGTAAGAAATGAGCATAAGAGAAAGCAGTGTTTTGAAGGTAAAGTGGAAACCTATTCATTACAAAATAGAGATGAGGGTGTTATAGATATTCATACATTTCTGCAAAATTGTAAAACTGATATAATACAACTAATTGAAAACTCTTTTAAAACTAAAGAAAGTGTGAAGTTAAGCCTTGAACTATTCACAGAGTTTATAAAGTATATACCAGTTCAAGAAGAAGACACTGAAAAAATTGATATAAAATTAAAATCGTTCAAATGTCCAATGCAGATAGCTCTCGCTAGTGATGACTTGGAAGACATACTTGGAAATATGTGTAAATCTATTGAGATAAAAAGCGAAGAGTTTCAGGATAGAAATTCTGGATGGGCGCTTCTTTGTTTAAAACATATTGAAATAAATATTAATGAGTGTAATAATAAAAGAAAACTGGAAGAAACTAACAATGCATCATCATCTCCATCAAATATTCCAAAAAAAAGTAGATGTGAGAGTTGCGAAATGTATGTGTGTACTTCTGAATGGTCACATCACATAAGAACCAATGAGCATAAGAGAAAAAATAAAGTTCCAGTTATTAATACTCCGTTTAACAAAATAAGACAGTGTTTCGAAGGTAAAGTGGAAACCTATTCATTAGAAAATGTAGATGAAGGGGTCATAGATATTAAAGCATTTCTACAAAATTGTAAAACTTCTATAATACAATTAATTGAAAAGTGTATTGAAACCAAAGGAAGTGTAAAATTTAGTATTGAACTATTCGCAGAGTTTATAAAATATGTAGCAGCTCAAGAAGAAGATGGTGAAAAAACTGATATAAAATCTTTTAAATGTCCAATGCAGATAGCTCTCCAAAGTGATAACTTGTAAGAAATATTTGAAAATATTAGTAAATCTATTGAGATCAAAAGCGAAGAGTTTCAGGATAGAGATTCTGGATGGACACTTTTTTGTATAAAACATGTTGAAATAAATATTAATGAGTATAAACCTTTAAGGGGGTCAAGTTATTTGAGCCTACCAAAAAATATTGACTTGAAAAAAGCATGCGTCAATGTACAAAATAATGATGAATTCTGTTTCAAATGGGCGATTGTATCAGCTCTTTACCCCATAGCTAAAAATGCACATGTTCCAATCAATTATCAGATTGAAAATATTCGAAACGAAGTGATTACTCTAAATAATGGAACTATAGTTAACTTCACAGATTTACTTTTCCCCTTAAAACTCAGAGATATATCGATTTTTGAAACTCACAATCCTTCAATAAGTGTTAATGTTTTCGGGGTTGAAAAACATGGATCTGGAGAAAATCATAGAGTTGTGGGTCCTTACTATAGTTCTAAAGGTAAACGCATGAGAGAACAACATATAAATTTGCTGCTCATACAAAAAGAAGCTTGCAATCACTATGTTTGGATACAAAATATGTCCAGATTAATAGGGGGTCAAATGAATCATGGTAAGCGAGCAGTAAGAATGTGTAATTTATGTTTGCAGACATTTAACACGGATAAAGGATTTGAGAAGCATGAAACTGAATGCAACAGAATTGTCACAACCCTTCCAAATGAATCCAATAATATTCTGGAGTTTGAACACCAATCGAGATCACTTGAAGTACCCTTCACCATCTATGCAGATTTTGAATGCATGCTGGTGAATATTATAAGCTGTCAACTAGATCCCTCAAATTCGTCAACTACAGCGATTAAAAAACATGTTCCGATAGCCGTATCTTACTTTATCAAATGTTCATTTGATCCATCTCTAAATAAACTATACAAATACACAGGTATGTTAATTTTATTTCATATTGCAATATTTATAGGTTATTACAATAATCTTATTTATTTTATAGGTGAAGATTGTACCACAGTTTTTATAACGAACTTGTTTGAGGACTGTATGAGAATTCATAAACATCATTTAAGTAGAAAGATCAGCATGATTATGACACCCGATGATGAAAAAAAGTATCAGGAAGAAACATGCTGTCATATTTGTAACAAACATGTGTGGGGCAGCGTAAAAGTACGAGATCATGATCACTTAACTGGAAAATTCAGAGGAGCAGCACATTCAAATTGTAACTTAAACTATAAGGTACCTAAATTCATATACCCAATTTTTTCCATAACTTAACTGGATATGATTCTCATCTATTCATAAAAGAGCTGAGCAATATCAAAGGGGATATAAATATTATCCCTCTCAATAAAGAAAAATATATATCTATATCAAAAAAAATATCAGTTAATAGGGAGCAAGGGGAGTTTCTAGAATTACGTTTCTTAGACTCATTCAGATTTTTACCATCGAGTATTGATAAAATAGCAAAAACACTTGATGAAAATAACGATTTTAAAATATTGTCAAAATTTTTTAAAGATGCTGAATCTATTAAACTTATGACCCGTAAGGGTGTTTTCTGTTATGATTATCTAGATTCTATAGAAAAACTAACTGAAACGCAGCTTCCTACAATAACATCATTTAGAAATTCTCTGCTTGAAGAGGACTGTTGTCAAGAGGATTATAATCATGCTAAAAAAGTCTGGTCACATTTTAAATGTGAAAATTTAAGACAATATCTGCAACACTATTTGATCACAGATGTCTTAATTTTAGCGGATATTTTTGAAAAATTCAGATTTGATTCTAGAGAAATTTATGGTTTAGACCCCTCTCACTACTATACACTACCAGGTTTTTCGTGGGATGCCATGTTGAAAAAAACAGAAGTCAAGCTTGAACTTTTGACGGATATTAATATGTACAACTTTTTCGCTAAGGGGATAAGAGGAGGTTTGACACAGTGTAGCTTAAGACATTGTGAGGCAAATAATAAATATATGGATGATTATGATTCAAATAAACCTTCCGATTATTTAATGTACTTGGATGCTAATAACCTATATGGTTGGGCTATGTCTGACCACCTTCCACATTCAGGTTTTTTATGGATTGAACCCCCAACCAATTTAGATGGAATTAAAGAATGGTTAATTTCAAATAGAAACATTGGGTATGTTTTAGAAGTTGATCTCGAGTATCCTAAAGAAATACATAATGATCATAATGATCTTCCATTCTGCCCCTCAAACATATTATTGTCTGCTAAAACACAGAAAAAATTAATTGCCGATTTAAGAAATAAAATAAATTATATTATTCACTATAAAACTTTAATTCTGTGTCTCGATAATGGTTTGTTGCTTAGGAAAATTCATAGAATGATGCAATTCAAACAATCTCCATGGTTGAAAAAATACATTGATTTAAACAATGAGCTTAGAAAAAAAGCCACCACAAAGTTTGAGAAAGATCAGCGCAAACTATGCAATAATGCTGTATTCGGAAAAACTATGGAGAATGTTGACAAACAAAAAGATGTTCGAATTGTGGATTCAGTAGAAAGTAATGGGAGACACCTCGGTAGTCGCGCTCTTATTGCTAAACCTTATTTTCACAGCAATAAAATAAATTATATTATTCACTATAAAACTTTAATTCTGTGTCTCGATAATGGTTTGTTGCTTAGGAAAATTCATAGAATGATGCAATTCAAACAATCTCTATGGTTGAAAAAATACATTGATTTAAACAATGAGCTTAGAAAAAAAGCCACCACAAAGTTTGAGAAAGATCAGCGCAAACTATGCAATAATGCTGTATTCGGAAAAACTATGGAGAATGTTGACAAACAAAAAGATGTTCGAATTGTGGATTCAGTAGAAAGTAATGGGAGACACCTCGGTAGTCGCGCTCTTATTGCTAAACCTTATTTTCACAGCAATAAAATAAATTATATTATTCACTATAAAACTTTAATTCTGTGTCTCGATAATGGTTTGTTGCTTAGGAAAATTCATAGAATGATGCAATTCAAACAATCTAACAATCTCCATGGTTGAAAAAATACATTGATTTAAACAATGAGCTTAGAAAAAAAGCCACCACAAAGTTTGAGAAAGATCAGCGCAAACTATGCAATAATGCTGTATTCGGAAAAACTATGGAGAATGTTGACAAACAAAAAGATGTTCGAATTGTGGATTCAGTAGAAAGTAATGGGAGACACCTCGGTAGTCGCGCTCTTATTGCTAAACCTTATTTTCACAGCATATTAGAATTTACTGAAACCATGGCTGCTGTTCAGTTAAAACGAATTTATACTGTTTATAATAAGCCTGTATACTTAGGGTTTTGCATTTTAGAGATTTCAAAGTATAAAATGTATGACTTTCATTACACTTACATGAAACCTAAATTTACTGATAACCTACATCTGGCTTATATGGATACCGATTCATTTATTTATAAAATAAGAACAGATGATTTTTATAATGATATAAAAAATGATATTGCAGATAAATTTGATGCTTCTGACTACCCAGCCAATAACCCCTATGGTATTGCTAGGCTCAATATAAAAAAATTAGGGTTTATGAAAGATGAGAATAATGGAAAAATAATGAAGGAATTTATAGGTTCAAGAGCAAAAATGTATAGCATAGACATAGAAGATTCCGCTCTGATAAAAAAAGCTAAGGGCGTTAAATCAGCAGCTGTAAAAAAGCTAACTCTACAAAATTATAGAGACTGTTTGCTACACAAAAAAAATTTCTATAGTAAAATTCTGAATTTTAGATCTAAACAACACACTAGTTATACAGAATGCATAAACAAATTAAGTCTAAGTTGTTCCGATGATAAAAGATTCATGTGTAGCAATAATATTAATACACTGGCGTGGGGTCATTATAAAATAGGATCTGAAATGGAAATGTAAACCAGATTGAATAAAGAAAAATATATTAAAAAAAAAACAACCAATGTCTTTTTATTGAAGGATTCCTTGAGCCGCTTGTCTCAAACTATTTTCACTACACTGAACTTGGGTATTAAACATGAACTATTTTTGAACGTAATAATCTAATCGTGAATTTTGGGTTCTAAACGTAAAACTTTGATTTTTTGCGTTCTAATCGCGATTGTTTTGCGTTTTGAACGTGATTTTTGGCGTTCTTAACGTAAAACTTTGCGTTCTGAACGTGATTTTTTGCGTTCTAATCGCGATTGTTTTGTGTTTTGAACGTGATTTTTGGCGTTCTTAACGTAAAACTTTGCGTTCTGAACGTGATTTTTTTGCGTTCTAATCGCGATTGTTTTGCGTTTTGAACGTGATTTTTGGCGTTCTTAATGTAAAACTTTGCGTTCTGAACGTGATTTTTTGCGTTCTAAACGTGAATTGTGTGTTCTCTGAGCCGCTGAGCAGCTGAGCCGCAAAGCCTTTCTCTGAGCCGCCGAGCAGCTAGATCACCAAAACGATGAGCCGCCAAGCCTCTGAGCCGCCAAGCCGCTAGACCACCAAAATAATGAGCCGCTAAAGCCGCAACAGAGCAGCTAAAGCCACCATAGAGCCGCTAAAGCGGTTTGCCAGAACCCCTCTGATGAGCCGCCAGGCTGATGAGCCGCTAAAGCCGCCAGAGAGCCGCTAAAGCGGTTTGCCAGAACCCTCTAATCCCTACTACTTTAATCAATTCGATTGTTGAACCTAGAATATGCACAGAGACCTATACTTGAACCTCTATGATTATAACTTAAAACTTTAGTTCTATAAGGGCCAGATGTTGAAGGTTAAGGTATTTAAATTAAGGTTAAATATGCTAGAGGTAGGATTAACCTAGCGAAGCAACTTAAATATAATACCTAATCGAAAAGGGTTGATTTGGTATCTTCTGTTCTAATTATCGGATCTTTGAAGTTAACGTCTTAGAATTAAGGTAAAATCTCAGGCTACTAATTTATGTGACAAAACAACATCTAAACCAATGCGTTTTTTGAACTTGACCAACGTCTAAACCAATGCGACTTTTGAACTTGACCTACGTCTAAGCCAATGTGATTTTTTAACTTGAACTATACGTCTAAACCAATTCGATTTTTGAGCTTGACCAACGTCTAAGCCAATGCGATTTTTGAACTTGACTTACGTCTAGCCAATGCGATTTTTGAACTTGACCTACGTCCAAACCAATGCGATTTTTGAACCTAAAATATGCAAAGGTACCTACTTGTGAATCTCTTTAATAAACATACAACATTAGTTCTAAGGGCCAGTTGTTGAAGGTTAAGGTATTTAAATTAACATTAATCAGCCTAGAGGTAGGATTAACTTAGCGAAGCAACTTAAATGTAGTAATCGAAAAGGGTTGACTTGGTAGGCTTTTATTTTCTGTTCTAATTATCGGATCTTTGAGGTTAAGGACTTAAAATTAGATAAAATCTAAGGCTACAAATTTATGTCACAAAACTTTACCTAACTCTAAGCCAATGCGATTTTTGAACTTGACACACGTCTAAGCCAATGTGAGTTTTTTTACTTGAACTATACGTCTAAACCAATTCGATTTTTGAGCTTGACCAACGTCTAAGCCAATGCGATTTTGGGACTTGACCTACGTCTAAGCCAATGCGATTTTGGGACTTGACCTACGTCTTAACCAATGCGATTTTTGAACTTGACCTACGTCCAAACCAATGTTATTTTTGAGCCTGAAATATGCAAAGGTACCTACTTGCGTTTCTCTTTAATAAACTTACAACATTAGTTCTAAGTTGTTGAAGGTTAAGGTATTTAAGTTAACGTTAATCAGTCTAGAGGTAGGATTAACTTACCTAAGCAACTTAAATATAAATATCGAAAAGGGTTTATTTGGTAAGCTTTTATCTTCTGTTCTAATTAGCGGATCTTTGAGGTTAAGGTCTTAGAATTCAAGTAAAATCTCAGGCTATAAATTTATGTTACAAAACTTTTACCTACGTCTAAGCCAATGCGATTAGAATATTCATAGGTACTGCAATATAATTGAACTTCTTTAATAAACTTATATAGATTTAGTTCTAATGTTCAGATGTTCAAGGTTAAAGGTAGAACTATAATAGTCGGATACCGACCTAAGTGCAGGTCGTACGAAACGAAACGAATACAAAGAATTCATATGACGTGCCCATAATTGAGTTTTGCTTGTTTCGACCAATTTTTTACTTTTGCTTTCGGAAGTGAATAGCGCTCACCGACCGCTCCATGCGTAAGTGAACTGAGAGAATTTTCTTCCAACATCTTCCGACTATTACAGCTCTACCTTAAGGTCCTCAAATGAAAAAAAAACTATTCAATTTGGTTGTCAACTCAACTGTCAACTTAATTGGTGCTTTGCTTTTCATATACTCAGATAAAAGAATATTGCTTAACTGTCAAAACCATTAATATTGTCTTAAGAAATTACACGACTCGAGTTTATTAAATTTATTAAAAGATGAGTTCAAAATGCAAAATATTATAGAATACCTAAAAACAATAAGGTAAATCAGGTTTGCATTGAGTTTGAGCTACATATCAAATTATTTATAAATTTGGTCTCGCGTTAAAAAGGATTCACTTTGATAGTAAATCAAATAACTTGCCTATATATAAATAGTTCAATCAGTTGAGAGACTTGTAAATCAATTTGAGCAAATTTGAGCAAATATTTGGATGGATTTGACTGTTAACGAATACAAGAGGAAGTACATAATAGCCGTGTTTTTTTGGGAAACTAGTTCATTTTTCCAACCATATCCAAAATTGCAGCTGCAACTTTTTGCAATGTTTTGAGAAAATGTAATTTGTTCAAAAAAAGGTAACATTTTGGTCTTAAAAGCAAATTTCCTTTTAGAATGTTTGAGTTATTTCCTTTCTCAAAAGAACTGAGAACGTGAAATTTTCTTCTTATTTCAATAAGAATACGTTTTGTTGTTAACTTGATCGTAAAACAATCCGCCCACTTCCATCTAAATGGTAATTGATAAAAAATGAGTATACAATATTTTGAACAAATTACTGATTGTTATGAGCATTCAATTTTTGTAATCCGACCACTTTTACACCTCTTTTTCCTCCTAAACTAAAAGAGTTTTTGAAGTAGGTAGGTAAATAGGAATTAACGTTGACAATAAAGAAAATTATAATCCTAAATACTTTTTATTTTTTTAAACCTGCCAAAAGTAGGAGGTTAATTTCTTTATTGTCTTATCAATGCCAAAAAGGTAAAAGTAAGAGATTAATTTGCAAAAGGACACGAAAGGATTTTCGAAAAAAATCCGATTCTGCCGAAGTAGATGACAGAAATTATGAATTTGGAATTTCGCCATTACACGCTAGAATAAATTGTATGGAGTTTATATGAACTATACCAAGAATATGAGACGAAAAAAAGAAGAAAAATGGATATACAAAAGGAATTTAGGGAGCAACTCGGCTTAATTATTGCTACGAGAAAACAAGGATTTGGCAATACAAATGATATTTCCATAGTCCCGAAGATTTTTTGAAAATCCAGAAGTAACGTCAGCTATAAACTGAGTAGACTAAGAACTAATAAAAAATTTTCAAGTAGTTTTAAATGCACCGTGAGCTAGGAAATCTATTAATGTAGATAGATTCAACGAGTATATATACGAAAAACAATTCCAATCTACTAAAAACCAAATACAGTCACAAACTCTTGACCCCAACACTTCACAACTATGGTGGAGAACTTATTAACATCAAATTTTGGCAATAGGAGCTTTCAGAAGAACCACAAGAATAAAAGAATAAAGACTACAAGCGATATCGATACCATAATACTTGCAAGCTTTTACGGAAACGGCAAATTATTTTATTTTATTTTATTTTATTTTATTTTATTTTATTTTATTTTATTTTATTTTATTTTATTTTATTTTATTTTATTTTATTTTATTGTATAAATACAATTTAAAAAAATAATTTATTAAAATTTTGGTCACTTAAACAGTTTATAAGATGAGCCACAAAATAAAAAAAAATAATGTTTATATACTTGCTAAAACCATCAAAAATTGATCTACCGTTGTAAAAAAAAACATTATTTTGGAACACTCTGTGAACAATCAAATAGCCGCAGACTTTTTTTACAAAATTCGTAAGAATTTTACTGTTCTTAAAGTTTTTCTTTCTTTTCTAAGTTGATTCCTTTTTCAAAAAAAATCTTACTTCAGTCTAGAAATACCATGTGAAGCAATTTTCTTTAAAATAATTTTTTTTTATAGCTTTGGAAATTTTCTCTAAGAAGAAAAAAAAACCTGTAATGATATCTTCATGCGTTCAAAAGTTATGATTTTTGAACCACAGTGCGACGTAGCACAATTTGCTGTCAAATCCAATGGAAAAAAATGACAAGTAGCAAATTGTAGCAAGAAGTTGCAGTTACCAAACAGACATTTATATCATAATATATTCTATCATCGGACAAATTTATCCCAACACTGTCAACTCGGGCAAAACGTCACAATAAATAGATATTAACTTTGAATACCTAGAATCCACTATTACCTCGTAAACTGACATTAGTACAAAGATCAAACGAAATATTATTCTTGCTAATCATGTAAAAAGCTCTTCCAAAGAAGTGGATTGGAGACCCTATACAAAACCTCGATCACGGATGAAAATTTGCTTGGTTGCTTAGAGACGTGAGACGTTGCTTAGATTCTTCAGGTGATCAATAAAATGAGGAGAAGATTTAATGACGAGCTCAACGGGCTACACAAAAACTTCAACCTGGTAAAAAAAGAAGACGTCCAAACCTATTCTAAAGTACCTACGTTCAATGAACAAAGAATTGAAAAGTTATCTTAAAATTAATGAAATGTTCATTGAATTCAACGTATCGAAATGTTCCCGAAATTGACAGATTACAGAAATGTTAGTAAGTATATGAGGACATTATCGTCGCAACAATGCAGAACTAGTCTAAGTCCAAAATTTAAAAATAAGTTTTTTTATGTCATAAGGAAACTTGTTGTGTTCCGCGCATTTTCTAAATATTGTGAATATTCCTACGTGCAGCAATTCCTTCGGAATTTAAATAAAAGAATATAATCATAATGTCGAAAGTCAGCATTTTACGCACTAAGGTTCTTCTTGAAAAATTTTGAAAATGTGGCTTAGACTAGTTCTGCATTGTAGCGGACGATATTAACTACCTGTCAAAATATTTAATACACACAAATTCAAATTTTTTTTAAGAAAAAAAAAGACCGAAAAAAGTATTTAGTGCTTACGTGTTTCGCGAAAAAAAATCTTAATAAAAAGAAAAATATCGGATATAAAAAGTGGATAATAAGTCCGGATTGCTTTTTTCCTTTAAAATATATAAAAGCTGCACAGCTGCATTAGGCGTTTTCCTTTTTTAGTTCAGAGCTGAGCACTGAGCAGAGTCTGAGCGAACAGAGTAAGTTCCTGTCCTCTTTTAGACCTAATAAATATTTTGTCCGGTATCTTTTTGAAAAAATAAACAATTTTTCCTCTTTTTTCATAACAATATAAAATTTATTTTCGTGTAAACACGGTCTTTAAAGTATTTTCAAAACTAAAACTTGAACATTAAATTCACTCTTCCTAAATCAAAACAGAATATGTATTGTATTGCGTTTAACAACTAAATTTTAAAAAGTACCGACATTTTAATGAAAATAAGATCTAATATAAGGTGTCCCAAAAACTCACGCAAGAAATAATTTTGATAGAAAACATGGGATTTTATATTTTGTATAATGCAATATAGAGTTATGTGTCTGGGAAAGAATACTAGGAAAGTGGCCTCCTCGGATTTGCTGGTACATGTACCATCTCTTTTGCTTACATTTTTCATGACCGTTCCGCATAAATATGATTGAATTATTTGATACAGTGCTTAATTTCCAAAATTCGCACCAAACATTGAAACGTTGGGGATGAGTTTGTTTTTCAACAGTCACTTGAGTATTTTCTGAACATCAAATGTGACAAGTTTGAAGGTTAACGAAGCCATCAAGAACTGCTGCTTGATAAGATAATGTGTTTTTTTCGTGTAGCGCTTTATTTTTAAAAACCCTCAACTATCAAGCTGTGGCAACACCTTGCGTGAATTTTGGGACACCTTTTAAAATCAAAGTTTAAAAAAAAGTTCTTGGAAGAAAAAAAATTGTCGGATATCATCTTTTCATTGAGAATAGATCTGGTCACCCTATCCTAGCAGAGTATGTTCAGAGCTCTCTGATTTAATTATGAAACAACTTGAGCACTGAACTGTCACGATTAGAAATTATTTATGTCGAATTCCTTTCAACAAGAGAATCGAAATTTTTTCTAAAAGAATCGATTTTTTTTTTCTGAACAATTTGAATCTTTTCTGTCAAAACAAATCTTGCTAATTATGCAAGATTCAAGAAAATCTTTACATCGATTTGCACACACACTTGCAAGATTTGAAATTTCTAAATTGGCAAATTGAATGTCGCGGTGTTTTAAGAAAAGAAATTTTCTTATGAAAACAAATTGTGTTTTTGGTTGCAAAGAATTTTCGGTGAATTTTATAATAAATATTTGTGCGTTGTTTTTCATTTAATAATAATTCCCAAATTGAATATTTTCTGGATATTTACTTCAAAATTGCTGCTGTCAAGTGCCACACACACAATCACAAAAAAAAATCGATTCTTTTCGTATTCCTTTCAGCGATAAAAAAAATTCGATTGTTTTTAGAAAAAAATTCGATTCTTTTGTTGAAAGAAATTCGACATTAATTATTATTATTATTTTACCTTCTCGACTAGAGCAACCAGCCTCTTTTTTATTTTTATTGTGTTGATGATGTCATCTCGTTTATGTTCAGCATTTTACTCCGTTTACTCTACTATTTTATTCAGAGCTCACTGTGTTCAAATCCCTTACCTCTGGTGGGGGGAAATTTAAGAACTGCGAGTTAAAAATAAAACACCGAGTTGTAAGGTCGGGTATGCTGTTTATTCGAACTAAACTATAAAATCTTAACCTACGCTTATATATACTATTTTGTTCGTGATATCGATAAGTGATAACAGAAACACACACACAAATTCTGAACCCAAGCGCAAGCAATCAGTTGCTTGTTATCTCAATTTGTATGTGTGCTCATGTTTGCTAGATAAGATATCCTAAGCAAACATAATGCCTATCACTTATCTTATCACTTCTTATTATCCTAGTGTTCAATGTTTGAACATTCTGCCCCGCCTCATAGAGCAGGCAGGGAGAAGTCAATCTCAGATTTTTTATTCTTCTTTTCAAATACAAAATAATTAAAATGATAATTATTACGATAGTAATCAATAAGGATACATGGCCGCTTTTTTGATGAAACTTAACTAATTTAATGTTTGACTCATATTCCCGCATGTCACGAACTTGTGATATCATTTGTCGGATGCTGTTCCTAGTCTCTACCAGCGATGAGTTCGTTAGAGTCAGTTGGTTCTCAGTTATCAGATCTATATTCTTTGTCCATGTCATCGCAAGAGGATCAGCCTTCACATTTGATCCTAATTGATACCCAGATGTTATTTTGATTCCTTCAAATTTTGCCTTACATCCTGGTGCCAAAGTCAATATACCTTGAAAAGGTAGTTCCACTAATCCTTGTTCATAATCGTTACAGTTTAGGTCCAATGTTTATTGGTTGTATGTTTTGAACAGCCAACGGTTGTTTCCAGACAACTCTTTCCAAAATGAGTGATAGGGAATTTCCTTCAATTGGCATTCAGCATGCTTTGAATTCTTTAAGGCTGACATTTCACAGGATCTGTCGGTAGCTGCATTCCATACCCAATTCTTTTGACATAAGAATCTTCCTTCCAGGCTCCTTTTGCAGGTATTTAGTTGTGGTTCCGTAATCAGTGTATACACAAATTCTACTGGATTGTACGCCATATATTCTGCAGTTGGTTGTGCTATTATCATCTTTCCTCTAAATTCCATTGGCAACGAAATCAAATTGTAAACCTCTGATGGTACGTAATTAATAAGTGGTATATCAGCTCTAATTACTAATCGAGTACCGATAATAGTACCCTTAGCCACCATGGAGTTGTAAGTGTCTTTTAACAATGTTCCCTTCCTGTTTTCCCAACATTGTGAGATCACTTTGCAGATTACTTTCAATGAAGTCTATCTCTTTCATGAGTTGTGATGGTTTGAGTAAATGTGGATTTACATGACCATGATTCATGTCAACAAGCAACGTGATGATATCTGATTGGATGCTATCACATTCTTCAATCATAGTATTAACTTGTATTGCCAGTGACTGAAATTGTAATGTCAATTTTCAGCATTCTGGAATTGGACTGAGAATGTGTTCAGCTATTGAGTTAGCCTTTCCAGGTTGTTATTCACATCCTCAGTTGTTTTCTTTAATATGTTAGTTGTAGAATCAATTAAAGATGTCTGTTTTTCACTTAGCTGTTTTAATTTTTGTTAATTATCCAACAGGGCCTTCATATTTTCCGTTATTTCCGCTCTATCGTCTGCGTCCATCGTACCAAAGAGTATGTGTAAGATTGATCCGACAAATTCCAATGGTGCTCTTCTTTTTCTATTCTTCATCATAAACAGCTCATTTTTTGATGCCAATATACGAAGCTTCCTTCTCATTGATTGAACCATTGATTCACAGGATTCTTTGAAGTAAGTCAATTTATGGAACTGTCTCTCTAACTGTGTTGTCAGATTATTGATTCCCTGCATCTCTTTGAAGAATGGATCCAGATCGTAATAAACGATTAATTTCCAATTTGATCTTACAACATCCATTTTTCCGATATTGTCTAAATATATTGCGGAATTTTGCTGAAGCCTTGTAAGATATGTAAGTCCCTTTAGTGCCTATTGCCAGCGGTGCTCCTTCAAGAACAGCGGTCATCATTACTAGTAGCATTAACATAATGGCCATTTTGCTCATTTTTGGAATCATCGTTACTAATTTCATTGTTAGATTAGAATTACTTATGTCAGTATGTTTTGACTCTGTCGACTCTTGAGGACATACAAGAATTTTGTGTATAGGCCGCTTCAACGTGCCGTTTTTAACTTTAAAAGTCACTACTCGTACTTTTCCATCATTTCCAGTGTGCACTTCCGTTATTTTACCTAACGGCCATCTGGATCGCGGTGTATTCTCGTCTTTGATGATGACTATGTCATTCTCTTTAACATTATTTTGTTGTGTTTTCCACTTCCTTCTCTGTTGAAGCGTATGTAAATATTCGTTTTTCCAGCGGTTTCAAAAATCTCTCTTCATTTTTTGAATAAGCTTCCATTTGTCGGTGGAATTAATTGTAAGATCTATCCTTTCCTTCTATTCCTTCTAACATTTGCCTAATTTATAAGACCCTAGGTCTTACTGGCATATATATATTTGTGTTGTTTGTTTGTTTGTTTGTAAGATCACTTACTGATTCAGGGCAATCGATCAAGGGCCTTCCAATTAGAAAATGGCCTGGAGTCAGTACATCTAAATCCTCAACATTTTTGCTATTGAATGCACAGAGTGGCCGGGAATTCAAAACTCCTTCAATTTGGGCTAAGAGAGTTGACATTTCTTAGAAGGTTAATTTCGAATCTCCTACTACTCGCCTTAGATGATGCTTCACTAACTTTACTCCAGCTTCCCAAATTCCTCCAAAGTGAGGGGCTGCCGCCGGAATGAAATGCCATTGAATCCTTTCTGATTCTAGCATCTGACTAACGTCTGAATTCTGTTTGATTGCTTGTAAGAATTCCTTATCCATTTGTCTGCTTGCACCAACAAAATTGGATCCATTGTCAGAGTATAGATGAGCACTCTTTCCTCTTCTGCCGAAGAAGCTCACTGCTTCTAAGTGTATTGCCTTTGTTGACATACACAAGAAAACACTTATATAGCATTTGAATGATTTCTGTCCTCTTCCTTTCGAACATCTCATCAGTACAGGTCCAGCATAATCAATTCCAGTATGTTCAAATGGATGTGATACAGTAACTCGATATTCTGGTAAATTTCCCATTATCTGTCCTGCCACACATTGTCGATATCTTATGCATTTTGGACATAGTCTGATGCATTTTTTTACAGAATTTTTAATCCAACGATCCTGTACCTTCGCCTTATAATGGTTTCCATGACGCAATTGGATCCGTGTAATGTTGCTTGATGTGTGTCTTCAATTATTGCTGTAGTTATATTTGATTTGTTTAAAATGACTGGATGCTTCTGATTGTATTGTAAGTTGGATAAATACAACCTGCCGCCTACTCTTAGAATATCAACTTTATCCAAGAACGGATTTAAATTGATAATTCTATTGTTTGGATTAATGTATTTCTTTTGTTGTAAACATTTTATTTCTGTTTCAAATTCGTTTTTTTGATGATGTTTCACAATGAGTTTCCAAGCGTATTCTACTTCGTCTTCTGGAGAAAAGTTTAAAAATGCATTTACTCGCATCTTTTTCCGAATGAAGCGTTATCATACGCTACTATTCTACTATTCTACTATGCTACTATTCTTTGAAGTTTTGTAAAACTGGAGTATCTTGTCATGAGATCATCTAAAAAGTGTTTATTGGTTTTGTCTGCAGCCATCATTAATACAGTTGGTCGACATGTTTCTTCACACTGTTGGGGCCACTTTTCTTTAGGTTCCTTAAGCCATTCCGGCCCGTTCCACCAAAGTGTGTGTTCGCTTAGCTGGTTCGCATATATTCCTCTTGATGCTACATCTGCTGGGTTTTGCTTAGAGACAACATGTCTCCATTTAGCTTTAGGAATAAGTGCATTAATCTCATCGACTCTGGTTCGAACAAATTTGTCTTTGGATTTATTATTTTCTATCCAACAAAGAGTTATTGTTGAATCACTCCAAGCATGTACTTCATAATCTCTATGTATGACCTTTATAATTCTGTGCAAAAGTCTTGCTAATAGGTGTGCCGCACAGAGTTCTAATTTCGGAAGTGTTTTTCTGTTCTTTATTGGATTTACCTTGCTCTTCCCACTTATCAGTGTGGTTGATGAGTTGATCTTCATATAGACCACCGCTGCGTATGCTTTTTCGGACGCGTCAGCAAAGCCGTGTAGCTCAATTTTCATCCCAATAGATGATTGCAGCCATCGAGGAATTTTTATTTCAT
Organism: Epistrophe grossulariae; assembly: GCA_929447395.1. Lineage (NCBI taxonomy): Eukaryota > Metazoa > Arthropoda > Insecta > Diptera > Syrphidae > Epistrophe > Epistrophe grossulariae. Next base: position 20,802,024 of record OV839567.1, on the reverse strand, counting down.
TAAGACTAGATATGTGTTCTATGAAACTATTCCATTCATTCTTCAAGTTCTCTTCAAGTTCACTATCCCATGAAATTTCTTGAATCCATAATTTCTGCATAAAAAGCTTTGCAACTACTGTGACTGGTGAAAGCCAACCCAATGGATCGAATATTCGGGCAAGATTTGATAATGCAATTCGTTTCTTAATTTTATCTTCAGTCGATAAATTTAAATAGAATTTAAATTCGTCTTGTGTTGGATCCCAATTTAGTCCTAGAGTCTTAACTGATTCGTTATATTTAATTTCAATCAGTTGATTGTTTCCACAATTAGGAATGCTGTTAGTTATTTTTAAATCATTTGCCAACCATTTACTTAAATGAAAACCATACTTTTTAAGTTCTGTGGATACATTCTGTTGAATTTCCATGCATTTTTCCATATTATCTGCCTCTGTCATAAGGTCTTCCATGTAGAAATCTTCTCGGATTATTTTTGCTGTATCACCGTTTATTTTACTGCAATTGTTGGCTATGTCCATTAAGGTCTGTACAGCCAAGAATGGTGCAGCTGCCGTTCCATAGGTTACAGTAGTAAGTCGATACTCCTTTAAAGCCTTGTTTTTGTTGTCTCTCCACAGGATATGTTGGTATTCTTGATCATCTCTTGCTATTTTGATTTGCCGGTACATCTTTTCAATATCTTCGGTTATAGCATATCTCCATAACCTCCACTTTAAGATGATATCAAAAATATCTTTTTGCAGTCTAGGTCCTACCATCATTATATCGTTCAGGCTTCGACCATTTGATGTTTTAGCAGACGCATCAAAGACCACCCGCAGCTTTGTAGTTAGACTGTTCGCTCTTATTATTGCTTGATGAGGTAAATAGTATTTTCCCATGTTAGCTTTTTCGACTTCTTGCATATGACCTAGTTCTAAATATTCTTTCATAAACTTCGAATATTCTTCTTTTAGAACTTTGTCAGACTCAAATTTCTTCTCCAAATTAAGAAATCGAACTAGCTCCTGTTTTTTAGAGTCTCCAAGTTCTTTGTCTTCTTTGAGCGGGAGAGCCACTATATACCTTCCATCGATGTCCACTTCTTTATTATTTGCGTAAGCTTCCAGGCATAGTTTGTCTTCAGTTTTTGAGTGTGAATCATTCTGCGATACTTCTTCAATTTCCCAAAGTTGCTCCAGATTTGTAACGGCAGTTGTTAGTTTTCATTAGTTGGTTTATCATTTTTAATTATTCCAGACAATATCCAGCCAAGTTTCGTGGATTGTCCCAATACTCCATCAATTTTTATTATTTCATCTTCCAGAATCTTGCCGTATAAATCACCTCCTATTACCACGTCTATTCTATCCGATTTGTTGAATAATGGATCTGCGAGCACACAATTACTCCAGTGTTTAAAATCAAAATCAAAGCTTCTGCTTGGTTGAGCCTTAGCCAATGTTGGTAACACCAATGCCTCAACTTTGATTACATGTGTACTCAAAAAACGTGGCTTAAGTTCTAACAAAACTTTGCTCTTAGATATTCCCACTGTTGTATTTCCAATTCCTTGAAGTTCGGTTCTATCCTTAGTCCGGTGAATGGCTAATATTTGTGCGGCTTCTTCTGATATCATCGTTTTTTGGGATCCTTGGTCTATTAATGATCGCATTAGCACGAATTCACCGGTTTTTGATTTCACTTCTATTTGTGCAGTTGCCAGCAAAATGGCCGATGAAGCGCCTTCCTTCGTCACTGTTGCTGTTAGTTGTTCTCCTTTTTTCTCTGCAGCAAAGTCTTTATCGTGAAGAATCGTATTGTGGTTACGATTACAAATTTGGCATTTTTCTGTTTTGCTTGTGCATTTTGTGTTTATTGTGTGGTCTAAACACCCATAGCATACTTTTGATTTCCGAGTCCAACTTCTTCGTTCCGCCACCTTCAGTTGTAAAAATTTTCGACAATTTTTTGTTTGGTGGCCAGACATTTGGCAATAAAAACATTTTATCTGGTCTGTAAAAAACGTGTGTTGTTTTTGGTTATTCTTTTGAGCATTGTTGCTTCCACTCGCTTTTCCTTTTATTGCCTCAAGTGTTTGATACTGCTGCTCCAGGAATTGTTAAACGCCATCCAAGCTCTGGATTTCTTTCGTTTTTTTCACCACTTGCTCGTACTGCCTTAGGGTATCTTTGTCCAGGTTCCTTATAACCACTCTAGCTATAAATGGACATGCATCATTTAGTGGTATCTTAAGATTTTTTAGTGCGAATATGCACTCACTGATCAAGTAATCTGTCAACCAGAGTTGTAAGCAGCAATCTTCGATTCTCGAATCTCTGTTCGAGCATACTCCATGCCGCTTCATAATTCGTCTCAGTAACGTTGAGATGCATGATGAGCTTTCCTGCTTCACCTTTGACTACAGACTTAAGTCTGAACATTTTTTCTACGTTGAGATGCATGATGAGCTTTCCTGCTTCACCTTTGACTACAGACTTAAGTCTGAACATCTTTTCTACGTTCGAGATATGCTTTACTTCATGAAATAATTTCACGAATAAATCACGGAAGGACATCCATTCGTTTAAATCGCCATAAAAGACTGGAATTTTAACTTCTTTCAGCTTCAGGTTGGAGGACTTCTTCTGGATCTAAATATTTTCAGCGTATTTCCCAGGCCGTGATGCTTCACCACAAAAACGTTTTGATTTTAATAATGATTTGAGAAAATTGATAAGTTTAAATGGTGTGTTTTTAATTGGAGGTGATTTCAACAGTAGGCACAGAAATTGGGGTTGTAATAGGGCTAATACTTGGGGTAATATACTTGCCAATTTAAATATGAGACATCACTTTGATATTTTGTACCCTCCTCACCCAACGTATTATCCCACAAATAATCGGTCAAATCCTTCAACTTTGGATCTTTTCCTTACAAATATGCCAGGAATTTTCTGCCAACCTATGGTTATTAAAGAATTGAGTTTCGACCATCTACCAGTTAATATTGAAGTTTTTGGCTCACCTCTAATTCAAAGAAATGAAGTTTTCGATTTTAAAAATGCAAATTTGGCGCATTTATAAAAGACAAATGCGTAATAAAATAGAAAATATGCCTAACCTTCTTATAGGAGAAGTCAATGAAAATGATATTGACGAAAGTATTAAATATTTTACAACTTCGGTTCTGGACAGTGTTGACCAGGCTGTACCAAAAAAAAATATAAAGTGTGGAAGTGCCAACCAACTGCCCTCTGAAATAATTCAAATGATTAAGGTTAGTAACAGCTTAAGGACAAGATGGATGAGAACAAGGGATCCGTTCTTGCAAACAGAAGTTAAAATTCTTAACGCCTTGATAAAAGACTCAATTAATAACTATAGAAATAGCTCCTGGAATCGTAAATTACAAGGCTTGGAAAAGTCCAGTAAACCTTTTTGGAATATTGTCAAAGTTATTAAAAAAAGTAAAACGCATATTCCAGCTTTAAAAAACTGGCAGTACACTCAGGCTATCAAGCTCCAAAAAAGCGAATGCCTTAGCTGAGCAATTTTATGCCAACCATTCAGTTGCTAACAATATGAGCTTACCTGCCAACAGTTTACTTGATTCTATGGTCAATAGATCTATTGATATTATAGATACAACTTTATATAGCTTGAATGATAGTTTTGTTTCTATAGAAGATATACAAACTTTATCATCTAGTTTAAAAACAAGAAAAGCTCTAGGATTTGATAACCTTAAAAATATGTACTTGAAAAATCTTCCAATGTCGAGTATAAGATTTTTAAACGTCTGTTTAACTGTTGTTTTAAACTTGGATATTTCCCATTAGAATGGAAGACAGCTAAAATAATACCGATCTTAAAACCAGGTAAAAGGGCAAGTGAACCTTCCAATTACAGGTCAATAAGCCTGCTTAGTTCTCTTAGCAAATGCTTTGAAAGAATAATTTAAAGTAAGCTGTTAGCTCATATAAATCAAATTACTTTATTACCTCCAGAACAATTTGGTTTCAGAGCTTATCATAGTACTGTACATCAAGTACACAGGATAACAAGGAGTATAAAAAATTACTTTAGGCTAAGAAAAAGTACAGGAATGGTGCTACTTGACATCGAAATTCGATACTGTCTGGCATAATGGCCTTCTACACAAACTTTTAATTTTAAACTTTCCACCGTACTTAATCAAAATTATAAAGTCATTTCTTATTTCAAGAAGATTCAAAGTATTTGTTAACAATTGTTTGTCCGAAATTTTCAATATTGAAGCAGGTGTACCCCAAGGATCGGTTCTTGGTCCGATCTTATATATTTTATTTACTTCAGATTTTCCTAGCTTAAGGTATTGTGAAAAAGGTATTTTTGCAGATGATACCTGCATCTACACATCAAATTCAGTCGGTTCCATAATAGAAACCAACTTGCAATTTGATTTAAATACAATACAAGAATATTTCAATGATTGGAGAATAAAATTGAATGCTTCTAAGACGCAGGCCATATTTTTCACTCGTAAAAGGAAAGCTTGCCTCTTACCAAGCAACAATCTTCAAATTGGTGGCTCTAGAGTAAATTGGGATACAAGTGCTAAATATCTTGGGGTACTTCTTGATGCCAAACTTACATTTGGATTGCATATCCAACAGACAATTAAAAAGGTGAGTGTTACAATTAAAATTTTTTATCCATTTATAAATCGACGGTCTAAGTTGAGTACGGAAAATAAACTTCTTATTTTCAAATCAATATTTCAAGCTTTAATGTTTTACGGGGCACCGGTTTGGGGTGTATGTGCGAAAACTCATATAAGAAGGCTTCAAATAAGTCAAAATAAAATATTAAAAATGATGTTGAGATTACCGTGGCATTTTTCTACAGAAGAACTGCACAACTTAACAAAAATTGAATATGTTGATTCTAGAATTCTTAAATTAGATCAAAAATACAAATTTTCCTGTGAATCGTCAGATAATATACTGATTTCTAATTTGGTTTAATAACAAGATTCAAATTTGTTTCTGTTTATGTATTTATTTATTTATTTATTCATTTATTTATTTATTTATTAATTTTTTAATTTATTATTTATTTATTTATTCATTTATTTATTTATATAATTATTTATTTATATAGTGATATTTCAAAACTGTGATATTATTTAGCTGGTATTAAGACTGATTTTTTGCATAATTTATTAAAAACGTATTTATTTGGTTTTTGTTATCTTATTTATTATTAAAATGTAAAATATTTATTAGTAGATATATATGTAATTTACTTGAAATGAAATTGAATGAAATCATGTTGGTGATAACCCCCCTTCTCTCATCTTATCTCTGAATTTTTTGTTTTTTGTCCCATTTTGAATGAAGGTTTTTAAAAGTAGTTTTTCCTTCGAACAAAATTGCCATTCATTTACAATTTAAACAAATAAAATTTATAATTAACATTAGTAAGGCTGAACACATACTGGAGCTGCGAGCAGAGCGGAGATGCGAGAGGTGAGCAGAGCGTCGAAAACAAACAAATGTTTTCTTATGAAAGCTCTTATACTGAGGAGTCTAGCAACGAAGTAGCAGCGCTGTTATAAACGAGCAGAGCGGCGCGTTCAAACAAATTTGTTTTCTTCGCTATTATCGAAGTAAAGTTTCATGAAGAAATTGAATATACAGAAGAATTAAAGCGATATTTTAACGGAAATTAATTTAAATTATGATAAAAAATAATTTAAAATAATTAAATTTCATAGGTTTGGTTGAAATATGCATAGTTTTCAAGAGCTTATATTTTAATTTCTCTTATAGTAGACCTTTTGGCAAAGATTTTGTCATTGAGTTCCATGATTGAAATGTGTAGTTTGGTCGTCCCTAATTATTCAAAAAAATAGATGTAGGTACACCATAGACTATTAAAGGTAATATCATTAGCGTCTTCATTTTTGTTCAGTTCTGCACATCTGTCAAAATCAAGTTTGGTGGTAAAATGGTGGATCCAGCGCCCATTTCATTGACTAATTTCAATATATTAGGTCCGTTCCCAAGATTTCTCGCACTAAAAGTTGGTCAAATGTCAAATTTGAGGAGTGGGGATGAAATGCTCTCAAAGAGAAAGAAAACTGAAAAAATGTCTGGAACGGTTTTCGCACTAAATTGGACTACTTTTTAAACGTCAAAAAATATATTCGACTATGGTTGCCGTAGATCAGTGATAAATCTTAAACAAAATTTTCAAGAATCACATCCCAAGAAAATAAAATGTTAACGGAGAATAAACAAACAATCTTACATCAAGTATATTAATATACAAACAAACAAATCTTTAATTATACATTAAATTATGAAGCTTAAGCGTATTTTTCTTCAAGTAGCACTATATAATATAAGTAATACTCAATATTGTCAATTTTAAATTTTCTTTTTAAGAAATAGTTTTGCTTATTGGCGTAAATTTGTTGTAATTAGTTGATTAGTTAAAAGATTAATAAAATGATAAAAAGTATGCTTATCTTTCAAAACTAAAATCAAAATAAAATTAACACTTGGGCAACCCTTGTCCGGCATTGATATTTGTACTCAACTGACAAATTACGTCATCTGACATACGGCAACCAGGCATTTGACATCCAGCCCAGAAATAGCCAGAAGAAATTCCTCGGACTAAAACTGGCAAGAAGGGGAAATGTTTTACTCTCTCGAGCGCGCTCTCTTTTGTAAGAATTAGCACAACTTTTGAAGTCTGGAACGACTTCGGACTAAAAATGACTAAATCTGGCAGTCTGAAACTGTTTGAAACTGGGTGTGGAACACACTTATTATTGTTTCTGTGGGCACTCGAACAGTCATTTTTAATTTTTGACATTTTCAGCTTTGACAACCTGCGCAATATATTACCTTAGATTTGTGTACTGTGGATGTACTACATCTTCCATTTTAAACGGTCATTCGATTATATGCATAAAATCTTCCCGGATCCAGTCGAAGTTCTGCATGTATATGGCGAAATTTTCCGTGCACGTGCCTACTTTTATTCAAGGCAAGGACAGTGGACAGTGCATATTCTGTTTTTTTTGTCAATAAGTACCCATTTTTGAGCGAAGAACTTTAAAAAAATAGGAATACATCATTTCAGTCTTAAATCTCATAATCGACTATCAACGCTTCAGTATGTGATACCTATTCTTTGATCAACTCCTTCTTTCATCGACGCTCTGTTCACCTCTCGCATCTCCGCTCTGCTCGCAGCTCCAGTATGAGTTTAGCCTAAGGTAGAATATAGCCATATCTATGTAAATTGTGCAATTCAGCCACATTGTATAAAAACATGAAAATTTTGCTACAATAAAGATAAAGATAAAATATTTTTTGGACATTAGAAGCGCTCTTTGCCGATTCTTCGTAGATGTCCTCAATATTACTGTCATAATATCCAAGGTCTACCGTGATCTTATTATAAATCAATTTCAGATCATTGAATTTTTCCACCACGTCTTTTACTTCTCGGGATGAGATTTTTTCTGCTCCGACCGTCTTATCCATTTGACGTTTGAAGTTTTCATGCCGTCGGTAAAACATCTTAATAAGGTTTGTTTCTAATGTTCCCAATGTTGGTGCAAATGTCGGCAGTGTTCTAGCACTTACTGTTGTTGTTGCGTCATCTTCTTGATTATTTGTTGAAGACTTTGGAGCTGAATCATCATCCTCTCCTGGCTGAATCGGTGTTTTTGCTGCATCAAGCAAAGCATTTATTTTGCTAACTTCACTTTCAATGCACTGGAAATAATTCATTTCGAAATAATTATCTGTGCTGATTCCAACTTCCAAAATTTTTGAGTGGCTTAGCTGGAATTCGTTCCATATAGAACTTAGTCTATTCCTTATTTCCAACTCAGATTTTCGATTGGTTTTATTTTTGAGCTTGAATAAGCACAACTTAATCCCCTATTTGTTTTTGGGATTTGTACAGTTTATCCTTTTTGTCCATTTTAATTGATTTTTTGACTTTTTTTTAACACTGCACTCTTTGTTTTTTACACTTCACTTACAATTCGGTGTCTAAGTCCCGATTACACTTACTTTACTGTCAGCCGTAAAGTACGCTATTGAAAATAATAATTTTGAGAGGTAATTAACTATATTTTCTTTGCTTTTTAGCAATTGAGAAAATTTCACCAATCAAAATTTATTATAACTTCTTATTTAAATTTCCTTCGCCTCAATGACGATTGAGAAAATATAAAATAAGGATCCGTTTCGAAGGACCAAATGTTCAAATCCCTTACCTCTGGTGGGGGGAAATTTAAGAACTGCGAGTTAAAAATAAAACACCGAGTTGTAAGGTCGGGTATGCTGTTTTTTCGAACTAAACTATAAAATCTTAACCTACGCTTATATATACTATTTTGTTCGTGATATCGATAAGTGATAACAGAAACACACACACAAATTCTGAACCCAAGCGCAAGCAATCAGTTGCTTGTTATCTCAATTTGTATGTGTGCTCATGTTTGCTAGATAAGATATCCTAAGCAAACATAATGCCTATCACTTATCTTATCACTTCTTATTATCCTAGTGTTCAATGTTTGAACACTCAGAGCGTGCTCTGAACATGCTCAGAACTAAAAAAGAAACGCTATGAACGATCAGAGCTAAAAAAGAAACACAAATATTTTTTTGACAGTTTATGCTCTGCTCTGAACTAAAAAAGGAAAAACCTATTGTGAACACGTAAATAAAAGACGTAAATACTGTACTTTTTTTACAGCTGTTTCAGCTCTAGTTTCAGTTGCAGCATTCTATTGTGTTCAGGCAGTTAGACAACTGGTGAAATGCGTTTATAAATAAGGAGATGTCCAACTATTTAGATAATGGCTAACTGAATACCTGTCCAAGAATGTTCTATAGATTTTATTTGTATGTCAATTTTTTGGAATTTTTCCAAAATTTACCAAAATAATATTTCAGTTTGATGAACTTCCACGAAAGCGACTACACAAAAATCAAATGCAGACATTTCTTGGCACATTGAACACGCTGTATCCTTCTTCGTCCATACCAATCTTTACATTTTAAGAATTAATTTTTAATTTGTATACTGTTATTCTTGTTGTAAAAAGAGAGATGATTAATTTTTCTATATTATAATATTGTTTAAATTTTCTTTACAACATGGTTTTCAAAATTTCTTTTGAAGTAGGTACAATCTTTACAACGACTCAATTCTATCAGTTCCAATCAAATGAATTTCACTTGAATAGGAAATACCACTGCAATTACCGACTGGCCTAAATATAACGGATCTGAATTTTTTTGTAGGCTGTTTTTTTTGTTGCTATTTCTGATTTTACTTTTTATTATTTATATATTTAAATTACTTCTTAAAGCTTAAAAAGGACAAAATTAATATACATATAAATAAAAATAAATGCCATGTCAAGCTTTATATTTTTGCTTTGAGTGATTTTTTTTTTCGTATCTAGGTGAAGAGCAATCCTTCAAGGTCACATCCTTTTAAGTTCTCTGTATATATTCTTTCCCATCATGGTTTCAAAATAAAAAATCTATAATCACTATAAAAATACCTTTACCAAGCACGCCACTCCACCCCCTCAAGCTAAAAAAAAATAATAAAGATAATAAAAAAAAGGAAGAAAAATATAATACATAAAAGGATATATAAAGAAAAGAGATAGGTACACGTGATAAAATTGAAAATATAAGCCAAAGCATAGGACTACGACGAAGACGACGATTAAAATTGGAACACTCAATGGCCGCAGACAAGGCTAACACATCACAGTGTGCCTTAAAAAAAAAAAAAAGAATCCTCTTAAGGCATTCACCGCCTCTATTCACCACGAGAATGGATTTTCCTCCTGGGTTTTTATGTTCTATCTTCTTCTTTTTTTTTAATATAGAAGATGGAATACGGACGGAACTATAACGTACAATTCAAGCCAAAGAATATATACATAGCAAACTACATCCTCATCATCGCAGCTTTTTTTATTTAAAATTAAAAAAAAAAATGAAACAACAAATCATGCAAATAGGGTAAAAGAAAACTAATCGCAATTTCGACAATGCCGTAGTCAGAAGGTGATCAACTGGGGTGAGCTTTACTCATTACTGTTTAAAAAGTGAAACAACAGATAAAAAAAAAGTTAAAGACATCCCCGAACTTTGTATACATTTTCAATAATTTATTCAACACATACAAGAATTTTACAAGATTGTCGATACTTCTTTTTTTGTGTGAAAATGTTTCATTTCTGGGTTATTATTTTTAATGGCTGAACCATATCTTTTATAATTATGCATTCCGGTACCTTAAATAGCTTTAATAATATTGCATTAAAAAAAATTACAAGTTATATTTTATAAACACGATACCACATTGAAAAGTTAAACCGATCCGCCATTTTGTAAAAGGCAAAACAATAGAATTTTGTATGAAGGCTATTAATGCAACGTTGACTTTCCGACGTCGTAAAATCTTAAAGTTTCCGACACACGATTCATGAAGGCTTCATACAAAATTTTGCGTAAAAGTTGTGATAAAACAATTTGCTCGTTCAGCCATAATGTTGTACATAATACCATTTAAAAAAGTTTACCCAGTTTACCATTTTCATTTACGATGTCAACGACACGAATGTGATTATGGTTGCAATTGTAGTTACTACTGAACTGAACTGTAATTTTGAGAAATTTAGAAAATAAAAACAGTGATAATTTTGATGCCAAATTGAAGCTTTTGACTCTATTATTAATTCTACAGGGAATCTGCCCCCGATATAATTATCCTGACTACGACCTTGCTAGTCACAATATGGAATGAAAATTATAAGAGCTCAAAGAGAAACCAAAAAAAAAAAGATCGATTGACAGACTTGTCGTTGGGTGGAATATTTCACAGATAAAGAATCTGCCCGCAGGGGGTGGATAGATTGAAGCCTAGTTACGTTGCTTAGAACGCAAAGCGAATCATTTCACAAACAGTCAAACAATCATTTTTGCAAGGTTGTTTCTTATTTTATTTTGCTTTTTTTATGATAGTTCTGTTTATTGGTTTATGTTTCTGGTATATACTATACAGGTATAGGTAATGACATATTTGGGGGGCAACATACAGTTTTAAGAAAAGAAAGAGAAGGACGAACTAAGTTGAATAAAAGAATTGATCCAGTCAACTATTTAAAGAGATTTTTTTTACATTTCTTGCTAAACTTCAAAATAGTAGGAGAGTTCTCTGTAGTTTCCTTTTCAAGTATGTTGGCCCATGACTCACAGGGCAACTGGTCTTCCGTCTCATCTTTTTTCTCTTTCGCACTCATTGTGTTCGAAAAGATTCAGACGCAAATAATCATCGTGTAGTAGGGGACTAACTGAATAAGTACTATCCAAAATTCGAAATTGAGTGTAAGTCAGAGAATAAAACGAGTCGAGTAATGTTCACGAACATCCAATACTCACTCGAAAAAAGCGAGTTGAAACAAACAGACCCAACGCAAGAAAGTTGTTTTCGAGTTTTTCTGGCCACGAGTATGATGACTCGTGATTCACCACACAAATCAAACGAATACGAACGAGTATACCTTGCAACCGAGTTAAATTGGTTCGAATAAAAACGAGTCAAGCGAACAAAGTGTCCACGATCGATATGCTCGAATATGCTCGACTCGATTGTGTGTGTAGTGTGTATTGTGTATTCGAGGTTGACACTTGACGGTGGATGGTTATTGGATAACTTTAACTCTTCTGTGCGAAATTTGGTGGTTGGTTTTGTGATTTTCAAGCAGCAGTATGTTTCTGGATTATGATCCCTTAAGATAAATAAAAATACCTAATTAGTTTGTTTTTTATTTTTTTTATTGAATAGATCGAGTTAATAGGATAGGATATTATGAAAACAAAATAAAATGAAATAAAAGTAAATGAACAAAAATAAATAGGTAGGATTGCGTTAAACAAAAAATAAAAAATATATAACTTATAAATATGTACCTACATCATAAATTAGTTATTATTTAAATGTACATAAGTAGGTAAATGAAATATTTTTGAAGTAAAACTTCTTTTGCGGCATGGGGGTAAAAAATTTTTCTATGGAGCTGTCAGTGACATGTCAAACCGACATACAAATTCCCGTCACGAATTACAAAATTCAGCGTCACGATATTATATTTTCGTTAAATGCAAAGGTTCGTGCATTTAATATATTCGTTAAGATGGTTAGTGAATTCGAGTAAGGGTTTTTTGGGGGAAGAATTTTATTTCTGAGGAATTTTTTCTGTTGTGTTGGATTTTCGGCCATTGGTCGATTTAATGCGAGGAAGCATAAATTATGTATAGTTGTAGGTTTATTGGTTTTGCATGGAAATATTCTGCAATCTATTGTGTCTCTCGCTCATTGGGTGTTGTTGAAGTAAAACTTCTTTTGCGGCATGGGGGTAAAAAATTTTTCTATGGAGCTGTCAGTGACATGTCAAACCGACATACAAATTTCCGTCACGAATTACAAAATTCAGCGTCACGATTTTGCAACGGTTCTGAGTTTCAAATCGGGTGCTCTGAGTGGTAGGACTTGAAAAATACTTGCCCTGTTGTCGTGAAAGAAGTTTTACTTCTAGCGCGTGTACATAAGTACGCACACTCTTTTTTTAAATAAGTATTGTTATTATATAACGTCGTCATCATCCAATGAAATAGGATTTACATATCTTCAACCAAAAAGTGATATATTAGGTACCTTACCTACCTGTATTATGAAATCATGAAATCTATTTTCGGCGAACTCAAACCAATCCTTAAAAAAACTAAATACACAGATACAAAAAAATAGGTACCTACAATCTACATAGTACATAGTATGTACATACCTATGTATATATGTCAGAGCAATACGCATACCACTTTTTCCCGAATTGAAATAATTTTGATGACCGTTTGAAACTTTATTTTTTCAAGGGAGCTGTTTCCCAGTTAAAAACAAAAGATCCATCCTTTTTAAAACAATTTTCCGACAACTGCACTGTCCCAAACTTTCCTTTGTAGTGTGAAGTTTATATTATGAAAGTAATCCACATAAATGCATTTGTCGCTTTTATTGATCATTGGTTGCATAATTAAATCTTCTATCATCATACCTATCAAAAAAATACAAAATAATCCACTACAACAAATTAAAAAAAAAACAAACCAACCAATAGTAAATAATTTCATCTCTATAATAGAAATAGAAACCGTTTGTTTTTCTTGTGAACACCACCAAGCGTCCCTAAATACCTAAAATCTACCTAATCTATACAAACGACCCGAGGGCCGAGATATGTTCACGATCTTGGATGATGTTCACGATCAACCACCTTTTTTCGAGTATACTCCAGGGATGGAAAATGACATTTTTTTAATGTACTGAAAACTTCTTTAAAATTGTACTGAAATGAAGTCAATTGTACTGAAATTTTTTTTTATTGAATGCAAAAATATTTTATATGTAACGAAAATATTTTATTCTTTAAAACATAAACAAAATCAATTCATATATATGTATACATACATAAATACACAAAAAATATCAAATATAAAGAAATAACTACTTTAAAATAAAAAAAGTTGAAAAACGTACAAAGTGCAAGCACTTTGACAGAAGTGAAAATTATTTATATAATTATTTTTCAGTCTAAAAGTTCTTCTGTCAAAATACTTGCATTTTGCACGTTATTTTTCAAAATAATTCCATTTATATCAGAATCATAGCACGATGAATTCTTTAACAAGTCTTTTGCTATCAAGGCAGACCACGTTTGAACTTGCATTTTGTTTCGACATTTCGACTTTATAATATTCTGGTATGAAAAAATTCGTTCGACATTCGCTGACGAATGGTCGAAACGGAAAGAACGGCTTGTGGGAGGGATTTTTCGTTGAATTATATATTAAATATTTATGCGTTGTTTTTAAATGAAAAGTGACAAATAAATCACAGACAATAATAAGTTTAGTTTCATTTAACGAATAATTGGCAAATAATTACTTTCTTCAGTGTATTTTTAAGCCGTTCTCGGTTAAGTGAAATTCAAAAATGCAATAAAAGATAGTGGAAATAATTTTCTCGAAATTCAATCAACGTGAGTGATTCTGCTGTTCATGGGCAAAGAATATTGTTTTGTAAGGTACTCCATTTCATAGGAAGTCTCACGTCGCGATGTAGACAAATAGGCCAACCGATTTTGTAAAAAATATTAAAATATTAATATTTCCATTTGTCCTCCACAAATTCTTGCAATTCATCGTCTATTGCGGGAAATTCTCGTCGCAAAATACCTACCAGTCAAAGCACTCTCCTTGATATTTTGTTGATGGAATTATTAAGTTCAATTTTGTTGCTTTTAGTCATTTTGTTTTATTACGTGTATTAAGTTAATTAACTGACTGATTAGTGAAATTTCAACAATGGTAAGTTGATTTGTAAACAACTTCCTCATAATTTCCAAACTGAATATTTTTGTTAACGTTTTACTTCAAAATTGCTGCTGTCAAGTGTCACACACACAAACACAGAAAAAAATCCATTCTTTTCGCATTCCTTTCAACGACAGAAAAAATTCTTTTGTTGAAAGGAATTCGACATAAATAATGATTTAGAAAATTTGCAAATTTAAAGAAAACAGGTTTCATAAAATTGTACTGAAATAAGGCAAATTGTACTTTTGTACTTGACCAAACTCAGTTGTATCGAATTCGATACAATTGTACCGAATTTTCCATCCCTGGTATACTCGCTTTGTTTCGGGTACTCGAAACAAGTTCCAACTGTTCACGAGTAATTTTGTTCGTAGGTGTGAAGTCAAACGACACAAACGAGTTCGACCAATTTGTTTGAGTTTTCTTGTGAGTATTTTTATTTGTGAATAAAATAACTTGCGAGTATAGACTATAGAGGCAAAACAATCGAATATAAACGAACATCAGGAAAAATAGAGAATTGTTCGAACCAAGTCGAACATATAAGGGTATTCATGCAACGTCGGAAAAGCATCGTAAACGTCTTAAAGTTTACGACGTCGTAAACGAACTGTCAAAATTTGTATGGGAAATCTTTTCAAACAAATCTTAAACTTTAAGACACAAATTTGTGTAAACTCTTGTAAACTTAGATGAAGAAATAGAGGAACGGGCACATCGAGGAAAAATGAGTTTTTTTTTTTCAAAATAGTGTGAGTTACACAAACACAACTGCATTCACACATGCTTTTGTTTTGATCACAACAATAAACATACTTACCATCATTTTCGCCAAATAACTCAAGAATTAATAGATCATTGAAAGCAATTTGTTCATACAATTGTATAAATTTACTTTTTTGGCTTATTTTGGGCATTTTTAAAATGTGGATGACAAATTTTACGAATGTTAAAATTAAATTAAATATTTTAATCTGTTTGACGTTTAACGAACCATATCCTTTACCACATTTACGAAAAATGTTTTTTGGTGCGTTCATGAAACGTGTGTCGGAAACTTTACGATTTTACGACATCGTAAAGTTTAAGACGTTGCATGAATACCCTTATTATTCATTTTAATCTCTGGTGTAAGTCCCCTTTCACACAAGGAAACTCAGTTTCCAGCAACTTTCAGTTTTTAGGAGAGAAGGCCACCAAGTAAGAGGACTCCGGGATACATTAAAAATCCCGATGGATCGTGGTCGAACTCGAGCCAAGAAACACTTGAACTCTTCATGGAAACACATTTCCCTGGATGTATGAGCCCTAATGA
Organism: Epistrophe grossulariae; assembly: GCA_929447395.1. Taxonomy (NCBI): domain Eukaryota; kingdom Metazoa; phylum Arthropoda; class Insecta; order Diptera; family Syrphidae; genus Epistrophe; species Epistrophe grossulariae. Next base: position 20,786,245 of record OV839567.1, on the reverse strand, counting down.
CTCAGGGCATACACAACCAGACTCTCTATACGCTGATCAACCAGTACCAGACTTGGAACAGGTCATCACAGATCAGAAGATTATGTGGGCAATAAACTCGTTCAAACCCTTTAAATCAGCTGGACCAGACGAGATTATTCCGGCATTTCTTCAACATGCTCTACAGATAATCACCCCATGGCTTAGGGTTATCTTCAAAAGTTGTATTAAACTAAGATACGTCCCTATCAGCTGGAGAAAAGTCAGAGTAGTCTTTATTCCGAAAGCCGACAAACCGACACACTCGACTGCAAAAGACTACAGACCGATCAGTCTCTCTTCGTTCCTCCTCAAGACACTGGAGAGGATCATTGATCTGCATGTAAGGGACCTCCTCAATCCAAACAACTTGTGCAACTCCCAACACGCTTACCTTAAAGGTAAGTCAGTAGAGACCGCGTTGCACGAGGTCGTTTCACAAATTGAGAAAAGTCTCGAGCACAAAGAATACACCCTGGCAGCATTTTTGGACATCCAAGGGGCGTTTAATAACGTTAAAACGGAGTCCATTAAATCTGCTCTGGAAGAGGTTGGAGTTGAATCTGCCATCGTGGACTGGATTTATTCCATGCTCAATGGTAGAATCTTAAACTCGCAACTTGGGAACACTATTGTCGAGAAAACAGTTGCAAGAGGCACACCACAGGGAGGAGTAATCTCACCTCTGCTCTGGGTCCTCGTTGTTAACAAAATTCTTACAAAATTTAGGAATAAGGGCATTAAAACTGTGGCATATGCAGACGACATAGTAATCTTGATATCAGGTAAATATCTTACCACCATCAAAGATATTATGGAATCTGCGCTTAAGGAACTATCCTTTTGGGCAGCACAACACGGTCTCGGGGTTAACCCTGCAAAGACCGAGCTAGTTCGGTTCACGAAGAAAAGGAAATTAGAGGACTTCACTCCTCCCAAGCTTAACGGAATTCCTCTGAAACTTTCCAAAGAAGCTAAATATCTTGGCGTAATCCTTGATTCGAAGCTAACCTGGAAACGGAATACAGAGGAAAGAATGAAGAAGGCAATGTGTGCTTTCTATACATGCAAAAAAACATTCGGTACACGGTGGGGAATGCGACCGCAAGTCATCCATTGGATGTACACGGCGATCGTTCGACCCATCCTCACCTATGGTTCGATTGTATGGTGGAAGGCCGTAGAAAAGATTAGCTATCTCAAAAACCTAAACAAGGTACAGAGATTAGCCTGTATAGGAATAACAGGGGCACGGAAGTCTACACCACAAGCAGGACTGGAGATCATTCTCAATCTTCCAGTCCTGGATGAATATATTAAGGGGACAGCAGCCAAAAGTGCATTTCGACTTAAAGAAATGGACTCTTGGAAGCACAGCACTTATGGTCATGGGTCTATCTTGAAAAGATATGACGTTCTTGATGTGACTACTGACTACGTACCACCCGTTATAGATTTTAGGAAAAGCTTCTCTACTTTAATACCCGAAAGGCATGGTTGGGAACCCAACTCACTACTCGGTGAACAGGGTATACCTCTCTACACTGATGGGTCAAAAATGGAAGAAGGAACAGGAGCTGGAGTGTTTAGTGAAGCTCTTAATATTAGAGAATCATATAAACTACCAGATGAATGTAGTGTCTTTCAGGCTGAGATTTATGCTATTGAAAAGGCAGCCGAAATAGTTCACAGGAAGAAACTGAGCTCTTCAGAGATCACATTCTTCGTGGACAGCCAAGCTGCTATCAAAGCGATAGCCAGTGAGACTATAAGATCCAAGGCAGTTGCAAAATGTCGAAATACACTGAACAATATTTGTTACTCCAACCAAGTCAAACTCTGCTGGGTCCCTGGACATAGCAATATAGAAGGGAACGACAAAGCAGATGCACTGGCAAGGGAAGGGTCAATGTCAAATAGAGACAGTCGTAGCCAATCAGACACGAGACCGGACGTTCCGATTGGCGTGATCAAAAGGAAGATAGACCTAATAACGAAAGAGAAAATCAACAACTCCTGGATATCCAGGAACGATTGTGACATCTCTAGAAGTTTATGGCCTCTAATCAACGAAAAAGAAACTCAGTATATTCTATCGCTGAGTAAAAAGAATATTAGAACCCTGATAGGTGTACTAACGGGACACTGTGCCATTGGCACAATGGCCACTAGATTTGGTGTATACGCACCCGATTTCTGTAGGAGCTGTCAGGATGTTGAGGAAATAGAAACCATTAAGCACCTGCTCTGCGACTGCCCCAACCTCCAAACAAATCTCCTCCGTTACCTTGGGAGCAGATTTGTTGGAGAACTGGACGATCTAGCGCAGATCTCAATGGCAAACATGAGGAAATATATTGATAGTACGGGCTGGTTCGTAAATGACCCAGTCTATGTGAACCATTAGTTTAGTTGTTATCTCTGTTATAGGGGATCACAATGGACCAACAGGCCCCCGTGTACGCACAGCCTCAGGGCTGGGCACGCCCCTCCTAACCTAACCTAACCTAACCTAAGAGGAGTGAACGGTCTATGATTGGTGGGATTTGAAAATTAAAAGAAAACTTCAAAAAATCTCCAGCAACTGTGAAAGGGGACTAACTTTTTTTTAACCAGGCATCTCAAAATTTCTTCCGTGTAGTCCGATCTAAAAAAAACTTACAACCATCCCTGAAACACATAGGGCCCTACTAATAATCAAATTTAGCGGCGACTTAAATATTTCAGTAAAATTAACCATTATTCTGGTGATCCCAAATAATGTACCATTTATGGAATGTTTAATTTTTTGAAGTCCATTCCATATATGATTCATTATTAAGAGTCCACTTGAATATTAAGGTCATACTATATATGGTTTATTAGCTAGAGCCCATTCTATTATGGTCCATTTTACTGAAATATTTAAGTCGTCACTAAATTTGATTATTGGTAGGGCCCATACAGTAAGTCCTCTATTACACAATGATTTTTTGCGTCTGACTCTTTTCGAACATAATGAGTGCGAAAGAGAAAAAAGATGACACGGAAGACCAGTTGCCCTGTGAGTCCTGCAAATTTTTGCTACACAAATTTCTGTGTGCAAGGAGTGGGCATGGGCAGCAAAGTTGAAATCAAAGTTGGTTTGTTGGTAGGTAGGTACCTACATACATTTATAGAAAAGAATTGATTTGGCTGGTTTGATTGGCTTATAACTAAAAATTGGATATTTTTTTAATTTTTATAAAATCTTTTTTCCGAAAAAATTTTCACTAATATAATTTTTTATAAAATTTTCTCTCGGAAAAAAGGGTTTTCAAGTGTATTTCAATGGATTTAGAAAATTTACAAAACAAATTCCCATTTTTTTTTTTTTAATTATAAAATTTGATAACTTAAAAAAAATGTTTTTTTCGAAAAAAATTATTTGTTTTTTCAGAAAAATAGTTTTCACGTTTATTTCAAAAAAATTTGTAAACCAAATTTCCATTTTTTTTTTTAATTTTTACAAAATTGTCTTTAACAAAAAATCAGTTTTTGGAAGAAAATAATTTATTTTCTTTCAAAAAATGGTTTTACGGGTATTTCAATTAGTTTTTTTTTCAATTTACTAACCAAATTCCCCTATTTTTTAGCATAATATGGTTACCACATAATAATACCAGCTATCTTAAACGATAAAAAAAAGCCTAACAACAATTCATATAGTATATACCTGCCTACCTATATATCTACCTAGGAAAAAAGCATAATAAATGCAAAATATAGCAACGTTGTAGATAGATAGATAGATAATATTCTTTATTTTTTCATCATAAAGTTTAACAATTTGTATACTTAAGAATAAAGACATGGCAATACACTGCCGTCTGCCTGAGATGACATTTCATAATATGATTTAAAAAATAAAAGAAATAAAATGCAAAAAAAAAAAATTTTTATAAAACATAAGAAAATTTAAACAAAAGATATGAATTTATAGTTTACAGTTCAGAGATTAAAATTCCTAATTTTCGCAACTTTTGTATATAGAACTGCAAACAAATATTTTTGAGTTGACAATGTTATCAATTTTACCGTGATTTGAAACACATATATTATACAATTTTGTTTAATTGATTTGGTTTTTATAAAAATTATTGACAATTTTAACGTGATTTGAAACACAAAAGAAAAAGTATTATTTACCTCACATATTGTGAAATTTAACAACGTTGCTTTGATATATTCGATTTGCATCAACTTTAAAATATTTCGCTTCAAATAATCGGCCCTATCATGAATTCCATCGTAATCCGAAAATTTTCCGAATCCCGAAAAAAACTATCACCGAATCCGTTCGTAATGACTATTTGTATGAGATTTTCCACTACGATGGAATCTGTGATAGTTTTTGTCGGTATTCGTAACAAGTTTCCTATTACGATGGATTTCGTGATAGGGCTGAATACCTATGTAGGTATATCCTCTAAGAAAATTACGTAAACACACTACGAACACACCCAAGTGGAATCCATTCAAAGACGAAACCATCGAAAATGTCAAAATTCGACGTATACAAAAGTAAAACAGAAAAAGAAAATAACAAAAACAAGCGATTAACTGTCAAATCAAATTCAAAATGAAACGCACTCTCGAACGAAATTAGCTAGTTAAAGATGAAAACACTTTTCTAATTTGGAAAATTTCCTCCTCGTTTCGGTTCTAATGAAAACGTAGTATTGACATGCGTCATGCGACAAACTTATCACAATCGCACAAGCAAATCCAGACAGAAAAGGAATTGTCACTACATGTACAATAAGGGCCAGTTTTAAGTGCTGAGTTAACTCAGAGTTAAGTCTGAGTTAGTTAATCCCGCAAATAAATTAACCCAAAGTTAACTCTGGAAGCAGTTTTTCAGTGAAGGATTAACGTTATCATTCAGTTATCAAAAATCTATTGTCTTCGATGTGCGACACTATGGATATCACCTTTTTACGCCTTTCATCCATCAAAATAGAGATGGCGCCACAACGGAATTGCACTGTGACTAAATTTCACTATTAAAATCGAGATGGCGCCACAACTGAAAAAGCCGTCAATTTGGTCCCTGAGTTAACTCACCAAATTAGGTAAGACTGCTTTTACAGCCCTATTCTGGCAATTACCTCACTGATACCTCACAAGTCACAACAACCTCACAAGGAAAGGTGAAATCGATTTTGTGAGGTTTTCGTACCCTCACAACTGTGAGCCTCACAAAAACTATCGAAATTGTGATCCCCTTTTGAGAACCTCACAACAACCTCACAAGAAATCAACCTCACAAAGGCTTGTGACTTGTGAGTTGTGAGCCCTCACAACCCCAGAATAGCCCTGTTAAACGATGCAATCTCCCCTTGCGATTTTTAAGAAACTAGGGGGGGACGTATGTGATGGCCGGGGTAGACAAAATTGCTGAGGTTGAAAAAATTGCAGAGTTATCGCCCTTTCTTCTTTGTGCCTTTTCGTGTTTTTTGAGACATAAACAGAGTGTGCAGATATGTTTCCTTTTCATTTAACAAAAATTGCAACCATTCAAAATCGCAGTGTTTAAAAGCATCCTTGCAACCGAAAGAAGACCAAAAGAGAAACGCCGCTTAAAAATCGCAATCGTCGAAATGCAGTCTAAGTTAACTCGGAGTTAATTAAGGATTTCAATTGACTGAAAAACACGCTTATGGAGTTACCTCAGGTTTAACCCGGAGACTACGATGATCTCGCACTGAAAAACTAGCCCCAAGTCTCGTATTATTATATTATATACATACATAGCTACTAAATATATATACACACAAAAACACAACTTTACCTATCAGCCATCATTTCGATCAACCGAATGTTTTTACTTGCGATATCGAACTCGGGATTTTGATCAAAGTTGACATTACAATGATAGCGAAGTCGAAAAAAGTGGGTCTCGCAATTCTGTCCGTCTCTCTGTCTGTCTGTCCCCTCGGCTGCAGGCTAAACGGGTCGGTCGATTTTCTTCAAAGTTGGTACCTAGCGTTTTTTGGGCATTATCCCCACCCATTTTTTTCATTATTTTTTAAGACCAAAAACAACGGTACCTGCCATACAAATTTTTTACCAAAAAATGAAAATCTTATTTTTCTCAAAAACGTGCCCACAACTTTAAAAAAAAATTCAGTAATTTTATTAAACTTGGTACGCAGCAGTTTTTTAATATTGTCTAGCAGATTTGTATTTAAAATTATTCTTATAACCAAAAATTACGCTACGTCCCATACAAATGTTTAAAAGCCGGTATTAAAAATCTCATATTTCTCAAAAACGGCTCCTACGGTTTTGATTAAAATTTTTGTGTGATCTAATATTTATACGATCTACCATATTAATGAAAAAAAAAATTCTACGGTTTAGAAATCGTATCTCTCTTAGAACCATTTTTTTGATTTTCGACTATCTCATTATCAGTTAAACTGATTTTAATGAAATTTTCTGCACAAAAGATTCAGATAAGTTCTAATAATATTGCATACTAAAATTTTCAAAAAAATAAACTATTGATTTTTAAAAAAAATTTCAAAATTATTTTTGGAAAATTTTGAAAAATTTTTTTTTTTATTTTTTAATTCCACAATAATAAAGGCTAAAAAATTGCGTACCATTTTTTTTTAAATTTTTTTCAAAATTTTATATACATATAATAAACTATTAAAAAAAAAACCGCTGGAGCGATTTTCAATTTTTTTTTTTTCTCATAAATTGAGATTTTATTAAGAAATCGGATGATGTACATCGCATTGGTGTCAAAACAATTTCAGAGGTTGTTTAATCAATTTATGTTTAATTATATATTTTTTTTTTACATTTTTTCAGTCTAAACTGTAAGTACAATGCATATTTGCAACACGGTGCTAGGTACCTGTCCTACAACCTTAAACTTAACTACGTTTTAAGCAGGATGTATACAATATAGGCTCCCATTACTAATTTATTTCTTTTATAAGATAAAATATAGTTTTTGGAATATTAAAACTTTAAAAACACAGTGTGATCGCACATAAGAGCAAGTTCGTGCGACCCAGTCGTGCACATATTTTTTTTTTTTTTTTTGAGGAAGACGAAGAAGAAGTAATAAAGGATGCAGCTAAAAAGAAATTGAAAAGTGATAGGTAATTTTTGTTTGCACTGGTTCCAATAACTATGTAACTCTATTATCTTTGATATTACTATGGTTTTCGTTTTTTTTTACTTTTGTTTTATTACTTTTATTCATCTAACAAAATTTCTTCCGTGTAATCATATCTAAAAAAAAACTCCTCCAAGCCATCCCTGAAATATATACAACAATCTGTCAAGCTCATCGAAAAATTAAATGAGTAGACACAAAATTTTTAAAGTGTACACCGTGTAGAGTAGTGAGCGTTTTTTCACTTTGATCAAATTTTTAATAAAATTATTTTTTACAGTGCGGTTTGTTTACAAATATAAATAAAATACTCTGCGAATACTTGTGCAGATAATAAACAAACTTTATGGGATTTTCTATATATGAAAATTTATGAATGGAAAAATAACTATTTGATTGCCTGGTGTGTGCTAAAGACTAATGAGTTAAAATCGGCGACAATTCGCAAATAATGCTTAAAATGAGTGAAGTTCCATTGGGAAATAAAAAGGAGAATGACGGTATTTATTAAGTGTTTCTATTTTGTGTTACCTCGTTAAAATAAGAAAAAAGTGCAGATAAATATATAATTAATTGGTTTTTGGTTTCATAATTTTCATATCGATGGGTGAAGGTGAATAATTTTTAGGGTTGGAAGGAGGAAGTTTTTTTTCTTTGGACATGATGCCGATTTTTTTTTTTGTTCTACAACAGACATCTGACAGTTCTGATTTTGGAGAGCTAAAGTGGAGAATTTGAAGTAAGGAATCCACTGCAGCTGGAAACACAAGGTTTGAATTTGTCAGTTACTGGATTAAAATCGGGACCGGTTACTTATTACGATAATAGGTCTGTTTGAGTAAAGGTAGAACTATAATAGTCGCAAGATGTCGGAAGAAAATTCTCTCAGTTCACTTACGCATGGAGCGGTCGGTGAGCGCTCTTCACTTCCGAAAGCAAAAGTTAACGAAAATTAGTCGAAACGAAGCAAACCTCAATTATAGGCACGCCATATGAATACTTTGTATTCGTTTCGTTTCGTACGACTACTTACGTTGGCAATTGGCATCCGACTATTATAGTTCTACCTTAACATAAAATTTCTTCCGAATTTGAACAAATTTTCACAAACCCATTTGTTCATTTGAAAATGTCATATTTAATCGATCAAAATACCTACCAAGTTTTATCTTTTTACAAAGCAAATCTTGTAAAAAGGAATCATTTTATTTGGGATCAAATTTTAAAATGTAAACAATTAATCATCTCCATTTTCTTTTAAAATTTTTATGTTTGTTTTTGATCTTCTCTATTTAGGTCCTAGCGCCACCTCTACAATGATGGTTCAAATAACAACCGACAAGAGTGGACCTAAATTAGTTTGTCCTGTGTGCGATAAGGCTCTTGTCTCTCTAAATGGCTATGTAAAGCACATGAAAAAACATGAACCTCCTGGTGGTTACTTATGCAACTACTGTGATGATCGATTCTGCTTAGAAGATCATCTCAAGAAACATAAAGATGAAAAACATAAGATTCTTGCATGCCAGATATGCCATGAAACTTTTGATTCGGCGCAAGATTATCGCACTCACATTAAGGACATTCACAAAGGCATCGATCGACGAATGATCAAGTGTGAAAAATGTGGGGTGGAATTTAAGACGGCTCAAGCCGCCAAGAGACACACCGAGACACAATGTGGTCAAATTAAGCCACATCAGTGTGATCAATGTAAAATGGCATTTTATACAAAATACAATTTGGCTGAGCACAAAAAGATCCACAGCGGAGAGAAAAAGTTCTGCTGTAGCTATTGTGGAAAGAGTTTTATGAGTAATGGAAGATTAGTAATACATGAAAGGAGTCATACTGGCGAAAAGCCATACAAGTGTGATGTAAGTTTTAACTAAATTGTAAAATAATTAAATTATAAAGTTTACTGTAATCCTTAGGTATGTGGCAAATGCTTTGCCCATCGTGAAAGTATAGTCACTCATTCCTCAATACATACCGGAGTTAAACTGGTTGTTTGTAAATGTTGTGGCTCAAGGTTTTCCTGTCATTCGAATCTTATCAAACACAGACGAACAAGACCTGATACATGTGGCCTGGAAATTTATAACGCCACCAAAGAAACAAAACGAAATGGAAACTCAAGAAGTAAGATTTTCAACTAGTATCATTGATATTTTCAAGAATTTTACTAAACTTTTACTTTTAGTTCCTCCCGGCTTGATGTCTTCTGAGATAAAAATTGTTCGAGCAAGCAAAGTTATAAAACCCAACGAAGAGCACAAAAAGACCAAGACTGCCAGTCCCAATGAAGATCAAAAGAAGCCAAAGAAGTCTAAGGCAAGACCCAAAAAAATAAAATCCGATTCAGAAGACGACGATGATGATAATGATAGTGAAGAAGTTATCGCAGCAAGACCAAGGCGTAGTCTTCGTTCTAAGGAACCAATTCCTATTGAAGAAATCGATAGTAAACCACCAGAGTCACCTTCAAAAGACTTCGATTCCGATAATTACAGCAATGATCCACTTTTTGATAGCCCAATGCACTCGGTTGATTCCTCCGATAGCGAAAAGCCCATAGTCAAACCAGAGCCTTTGGAAAAAATCCCAGTTAACACAGTTGATGCTCCAGTTAAAACCGAAGAAGACCAAAAATGCGAGGATTTCTTCGAACAAAAGGAGGAAATTTTAGAAAAATTTCTATCCGAAAATACAGTTGATGTCAAATATGAACCTTTAGTTGAAATCAAAGAAGAATCAGAAGATTTAAAGAAAGATGAGTATCCGTCTATTAAGCCCTGTCAAGTTATACTTGAAGCTGTAAATGAAAAGAAATCTCCAACTAAGAGAACTAGGAAAAAGAAGACAGACTCTATTCCTGAAGACTCTATTGATGAGAAGAAAATCGATTTGGAAGAATCAGAACTTCCAAAAAAGAGACGTCAGCGTTCGGCGTTGCGTAAGAAACTCCGCTTCTTCAAAAAGGAACGAGTGTATGAATGCAAATTTTGTGCGAAGGTTTATCATATTAAAAAACCCTACGAGAAACATCTTCGGACTCTGCATAAAAAATCCGAGGCTGAGCTGCGCGAATTGTTTAAGGACGAAGATAATGACATTCCAGATGAATATGTGCATCGCTGTCCCATCTGTTCGAAGATCTATCTTATGGCTAAGCGACTGAAGACTCATATGACATTCCATGGTAAGAAGTCATGCAGCTGTAACTCAATTGTTTTCAAGAGATTATTTCCATTTTTTTTTTTTAATTTTAAGGTCCCGATGGAAGTTTAGTTCACAAATGTCCTGGCTATTGTAATATATATTTCCAAACAAAAGAAGAAGCCATGGAACATGCGAAGGAAGCCCATAAGGAGTGCTTTCATTGTAACATCTGCGATAAGTACTCACAATCGCCGGATTCTCTTAAGATTCATAAACGGACGCATTTCGAGCAAAGGAGACAAGCAAATCGCAATTTGATTTGTGATAAGTGTGCAAAGTCTTTTGCAAGTCGGACATCGCTTAACGATCATTCAAGGTCAAATTGTGGAAAAGATCCACTCTACCGTTGTGATATTTGTGATAAAAAATTCAGTACAGCTGGCATTTTGAAAACACATTCGTTGTTGCATAAGGATGAAACACCTTATGCTTGTGATAAATGTGGAAAGACTTTTAAAATTAAAGCCCAGTATAAGACACACATTAAAATGAAGCACACCGATAATAAACCTTTCAAGTGTGAGGTATGTTTTTTGTTTAAAATTTCAAATAAGGAAAAACTCCTTTAGTTTTGTCTCTTTTTTTTTAGCTTTGTCCAAAGGCGTATCCTTATCGAGAAAGCCTTTTAACACACATGACTGTTCATACAGGACTCAAACGTTATTCATGCAATGGATGCAGCAAACGTTTTACCTGTATTTCAAATCTCCAAGCTCATCGCAAAGTTTATGCTGATACTTGTGGATTACAGCCGTTAAATTCAAAACCAAGCACTTATTTAGGTGTTCAGAAGGGCATGCTTCTGATGGGAACAAAACCTTCTTATTAGGAAAGACTTATAATAAGACTTTTATTTTTTATTGAACACAGTTTTTCATTCGAAATAAATTTCAAAAATATAAATATTGAAAGACTATTAGTCGTATTAATAAACTTTGGATAGACGTCCAAATCTATTTTATTTTTAATAGTTTTCAAAGTTAGACAGCGGAATCGGTTTTGTTTAAACCTTAACTAAAGTGACATTTCATTTAATTAAATAAAGCATAATTTTAAAGTATTTCGAACTATTAAGACACTGTCTTACTAGTCAACCGTCTAAGAAAATCTAATAAAATAAGGCTTGATACTTCTATTTGAATTTATTTGGTTTATCGTGAAGCAACTCCTGGTCTCCTGGTTTCTATCTGGATCAATTTCAATAATCCAGTTTTTGCTCTGATGGCGTGTAGATGGCTATTTATTTTTACAAATCTTGCCAGCAAAACAGCAAACTCATGAAAAATAAACAAGTGAAAAAATATATTCATGTAATACTTATGCTCCGCTAGCGAATTTTAATTTGTGAAATGAGCAAATGTATAATTACGAAAGAAAAATCCAACAAATATAGATTTTGATTTCAATTTGCAATATCCTGAATATCACGAAAACCAACCAATTAAGCAATTCCGAGATTGGATTCAAGTTCAGGACAGCAGAAACCTTGTACATAAATCAACAACTAATTAAGTGGTGTTTTTTTGTGTATTGTATGAAATGTAACAAACTAACCATAAGCCAAATTTGAACATGCCAATTCTATTGGCCCTTAAGTAACGAGTTTGTGTGATGGTTCCTTTTTAATTTAATTTTAACATAAATACACAAGTGTTTAGTAACTTGAAATGTTCACCAAGATTCCAAAACTGTTTTCAAGGTCCTTAAAATATTCACTGCCCGCTCTTCACATATTTTATTTTTATTTATTTATGCAAATAAAAAATTGACTGATAAACAAGGCGTTCCTTTACTTCATGAAATCCCAAGGATTGTGTCCAGTTGAAACTGGGGCTTATAGAAAATGATGCTGCCTAAAGTGGGGCTCCCCACATCCTGATGTTAGTTAAATTGTAATAAAAAAATGTATCTAATGGAAAATTTGTTTTTTTTTTTTTTTTTTTATTGTATAGCTCTCTAATTATCTCTTTTAATGGTCGTATGTCCTTTTCTTATATCTGAGATTTTTTTTTCTTTACATCCCTACAAAGTTTAAATTTTGAAATTAAAATTCCTTAGACCTAAAGCACGCCATTTGTAATTTTTTTGAGTCCATCTACTGCCACACCCACTTTTCGTTGAAATTCTAAAATTTGTTATTTGACCAATGTTTAATTGGTGGCAGGGTCCAGCTAGTTTAAAATAAAACAAACAGTCAAAATTACATTTATACTACCAAAAGCTAATCTCAAGATTTAATAAATCGTAGGAAGTGTTTTCGATCTATAAATACATAGTTCTCTCACGAACAAACTAAACCCATTATTTTCGGATTAGCCGCGAAAAATTCAAAAATAATTAAAAAAGTGAAAAATTTTGATAAAATTCAGTCAAAAATTTAAAAAAATATGAAACATTTTGAGAAAATTCATAAAAATCAAAAAAAATTTTAAAATTTTGAAAAAATTCAAAAATAAAAACCGGGTTATTTAATTTAATTTATTGATTTGAACGTTTGTGAATGGATCTTCAATAGAATTCCCATGTGATAAATTCGGGAACGAAACATATTTAACATATCCCAACAGATTTTTTTTTTATTTTAAAGGAACCAACAAACAAGATTCGCGATCGAGAGAAAAATAAAATTCCCTTTTGAATTATATTTTATCGCTCTTCGAACATTGAAACAAAATGTTATTTTCGAATATGTTCTCCTCATTCTCGAATATGGTGCTCAGCGTTGTAGGGGAATGGGTGTGTTCGATTTGCAAAACTATTGGCTCTATGAAGATTTAACAAGATTCATTTCTTATCTACTAGATTTGAGGTTTAAATTTGTATGGTAAATCTTTGAGATTTGAAGAGGATTTAGGATAAATCTACTTAAGTCTCGGTTTAGCGGTCGGTGAAAACTTAGTATTATATTGAGGTTAAATTTGGAACAGATCTGTTATCAATTTTCAAACGTAGTTTTTAAAAACAAACGCACCCTGAAAATAATTCACCTCACAGCTATCGGGAGAATTGGGCTTTTCCACCAGCCGTCAGTTTCAAACAAGCAAACAAAATAGGAAACAGCTGGTCTGAACTTGGAGAAAGGTAAACAAACGACAAATATTTTTATAATATAGTTGCTTGTTTGTTTTCCAATAAAAACGTATAAAACGATGGTTATAACGCCAATTCAACAAAAAATCAACTTCAATAACTTATCAAGCTTATTTAAATAAACAAAAATCACAGAAAATATTAAAAATCCACATTGCACTAAAAAAGCATTTGTTTACATTTCTCCAAGTTCGATATCACATGTTTTGTTTTGTTGTTTTGAACTGTCAAAATTAGAAAGAGAAAAGACAAAGACAGTTTTTGGAAAAGCCCAATAGTGTAGAAAATATTAAATTTCTATAGCTTCGTTCAGCAAGGCAGCTCTGTACTTTTTTGATTTTAAAACCTACAGCCCTATTCTGGCAAACCTCACTGATACCTCACAAGTCACAACAACCTCACAAGGAAAGGTGAAATCGATTTTGTGAGGTTTTCGTACCCTCACAACTGTGAGCCTCACAAAAACTATCGAAATTGTGATCTCCTTTTGAGAACCTCACAACAACCTCACAAGAAATCAACCTCACAAAGGCTTGTGGCTTGTGAGTTGTGAGCCCTCACAACGCCAGAATAGCCCTGCTAATTTAAACTTTCCGCCACCCGAAATTTCTTGCAAAAATTCTAGCATATCAGATTGTTTAGCTGAATACAAATATTTATATACCTTTTATATTTCAAAATCCCTCTTATTCAAAATTCCGATGTTGTAATCCCACTTTCTATAATCCTGTCTTTTTCAACTAAGCCCGTTCTTAAGTATACAGTCATGTCGATTATTGAATCCGCAGTGATTCACAGTGCAATGCTCTCTTTTCTCTTCAACCATTTGTCATGAAAAGAAAAGAGAACACTATACTGTGGATCACTGCGGATCCAGTATTGCGGATTCTATAATCGACAAGATTATTTTATCAATGATGTACGGCCGTATTATTCACTCGATACATCCAGATTAAAACTTAAATCCGGATGTAAATTATTCAAATTTAGTTATAAAAAGAGGATTACAAGTAACGGCATTAAAAAAAAACCATTAAAAAAAAAGTATTGTGAATGCGGAATATCATACCGAACTTTTTTTGTTAATTACATTATTCTTTTTGACTTCATGTTTACCATTTTCATCGAAAACATAAGGAAGAATAGTTCCTATCTCGTAATGCTCTTTTTACCATCTAAATTTTTTCATCCGCATTCATTATATTTGTTGAAGTTAAACTTCTCGGTAAAATTCCAACAGTTGATTTGATTTTCAACAGGTCTGAATTGTTACCCCAAAAAAAAAACTTGGGTTTAGTTAGTCATTCTAAGGGCCAGTTTGTTCACAATGGGTTAAATCTGAATGATGACTTTCACAGCTTCTAACTAAATGGCGCTAATCAACCAAAATCAGCTGATTAGCAAATTCCATGATTAACAACTTAAATTATCGATTCCTTGAACAAAAATTTGATTACCTTGCACATTCGATGATTTACCAGTTGCAATAATCCTTGATTAAAGATGATCAGCTGTGAACAAACTGGCCCTAAGCAAGAATACTGTGCAAATAGTAAAATCGCCTCAGAGCGAGTTCAGGGCGACCCAGTGTGTTCCACTGCTAACATCAAACAAGTTGTTCCCAATATACTCGACTCGATATAAAATTAACACTTGGGCAACCTTTGTTCGGCATTGACATTTGTACTCAACTCACAAATTTCGTCATCTGACATAAGTCAACCAGGCATTTGACAGCCAGCCCAGAAATACCCATAGCCAGAAAAAAAATCCTCGGACTAACACTGGCAAGAAGGTGAAAAGTTTTACTTTCTCGCGCGCGCTCTATTTTGCAAGAATTAGCACAACTTTTAAAGTCTGGAACGACTTCAGACTAAAAATGACTAAGAAGAAAAAAAGGAACGGGCGTATAGAGGAAAAAGTGAAGCATTTTTCAAAATAGTGCGAGTTACACAAACACAAATGATGATACAATCACCCCTTGCGATTTTTAAGAAACTAGGCGGGGGACGTATGTGGTGGCCGGGGTAGACAAAATTGCTGAGGTTGAAAAAATTGCAGAGTTAAAGCCCTTTCTTCTTTGTGCCTTTTCGTGTTTGTTGAGACATAAGCAGAGTGAAGAGTGTGCAGATATGTTTCCTTTTCATTTAACAAAAATTACAACCATTAAAAATCGCAGTGTTTAAAAGCATCCTTGCAACCGAAAGAAGACCAAAAGAGAAACGCCGCTTAAAAATCGGAATCGTCTAAAAGCAGTCAATGCATTCACACAGGGAAGGCATGTAGTTAGTCCCCTTTCACACGAGGTAACAGAATTTCCAGCAACTTTCAGTTTTTAGGTGAGAAGGGCACCAAGTAAGAGGATTGAACGAAAACTTCAAAAAATCTCCAGCAACTTGTTTCCTCATGTGAAAGGGGACTTAGGGCCAGTTGTACAAATATTTAAACCGTGGTTCCGCAATTTTTATCCATCGATTCCGGCGGATTAATTGAGTTTCAACAGTGGTTTACTGTTCAAGTGTGTGATAATAACCAATTATATACTTGAACCAGCGTTGAACCTTAGTTAATCCGCCGAAATCGGTGAGTTAAAATCTTGAACCGAGGCTGAACCACTATTGTACAACTGGCCCTTAGACAGCTAAATCATGGGGTGCCAAAAAAATTTTTAGCTGTTTTTGGGATTGCGGATTTTTCGTGTTGAATAGAAAGCAAAATTTGATTGCTTTTTGTTTGTAATTGTGTGTGTGGCATGTCAAATATGGCACTATTTTCTTGATGAAACCAGTGATAGTATGGATAGCGAAAAAGTCCTAGAAGTATAAGTTTTTCCAAACTATAAAACAACATTTTTTTTAATTTAAATTGTTGTAACGAATTGTTTTTTATCTGTCGCAATTATTATTTATTTGTATACCGACATTCTACATGCACGAGATTTTATTCGAGATGGTTGGAATTTGCAAATGCCTTAAACAATCAAAATACAAATGCCGAATTACGGCATCAGTGACTGAACGACGCGTTTAACATTTAACTGAACGACACGTTTTACATTTAATGCCGTTATTTTTTCGTATATATTTGACCCCACAGAGCTCGAAAATCACAATACAAATTTTATGGATAGGTTTTCGAGATATGAATTTTTGAATTTTTTGTATGCTCTGTTTGAAAGCAGCTTCTTAATTTAGCCCATATATTGACCTAGTTAAAACTTATGTGGTTACAGATGGATTCGATTGAACAATATTAAATTAAGCCTCAACTACATAAGCCAAAAAAGTGAAAAAGTGCAAAAGTGAAAATTTTTAAATTGATTTTGTGATAGTTATTCTGACTAGAAAACTTATAAAAATGATGCAGAAAGCTTAAATTTTGGTTTAAAAACAAATTTGTGTATTCTTTTTCACAAAACAACGGCGCTAGCGGTAAAAAAAATATTTTTACTTTTGTACTTCAGTACTTTTTGGCTTATGTAGTTAAGCCTTTACCAATGCAAATAACATTTAGTTTTTTCCTGATAAGTTGAAGAGTTTTAAAAATATAGGCCAAAATATCTAAAAAAAAAATATCATAATTTTGAACAAAAATGAGAAAATAAAATTTATTATTTTACCAAAAAAATAATGAAATCATAAAAAGAAAAAATGTTTTTGATTGTGTACGTAGAAAAGATTGTTAAGGGAAGAATATGAGGTATAACTGAAAAGAATTTTTGGATTAGTACCAAAGTTATGGCCGGTTTATTTACAAACCCCGGAATTTGACTTTTTCACTACTTTTGAAATATAACCTTATAAATCCAGGGTGATTTGCGTAAGCTGCATCAAAATACTAGAGCGTGTAAATTTGGTCAAAAAAAGGAGCCCGATTTCCTTCGGGCTTGGAAAAAACACTCCTATTGTTCAATCAAAAATATCTATAACCACAGTTTTAACTAGGTCAATATATGGGCTAAATTGTCAAGCTGCTTTCGAACATAGCATACAAAAAATTCAAAAATTTATGTCTCGAAAACCTATCCATTCTAATTTTTTTAAATATTATTTTCGTGTCTAGGAGGCTAAAATACATACAAAAAATAGTGGCATTAGGCGTTTTTTTTTTAGATCAGAATAGAGTTCTGAACAGAGTCCGAGCATATCAAGCATGCTCTGAACATCCTCTGAACAAAGGGTGTTCTGAGCGCTCTGAACTATTTTTGAAACACACCTGAACACTTTGCTTTTTTTTCAATTTCACCTGTCAAAAGCTTGTGTTCAGCATTCAACTCAGTGTGCTCAATTATTTTATTCTGAGCTCATAGAGCGCGCTCTGAACAAGCTCAAAACATGTTCAGAACGAAAAAAGAAACACAAATTTGAAGCTCTGAACGTTCAGAGGTGAACAAGAAACACAATTTTTTGTTTGACAGTTCAGGCTCTGAACTACTGCTACTGCCAAATTTGTGAGAGAGAAATTTCTTTTCATTTTTTGACCACACACAACAGTTTAATTTAACCTCAATAAAAATGTGATGAAATGTGTGACAGAATTAGAACCATTTCTAAAAATTCTCATGTATTAACACATGTCAAATCGTGTAGGCTGGGATTATCATATTTTGTTTCCACACTATTATACATGATTTGTTTCACACTTTTTTGACATGTGTTAATACTCAGTGGGATAGTGTGGAAGGGCTTTTAACAATATTATTTCTAACCTACTAGATTTGAGGATTAAATTTGTATGGTAAATCTTTAACGCCCATATTATTCACTCGATACACCCAGATTGAAACTTAAATCCGGATGTATTTACATTGAATTTGTATACTTTACATCTGGATTTAAGTTTTAATCTGAATGTATCGAGTGATTAATATGGGCGCAAGATTTGATGAGGATTTAGGGTAAATCAACTTAAATCTCGGATAAGCGGTCGTTGAAAACGTAGTAAACATGACCGACGATTGGAATCGTGTAATCTATGCGTGTAAGTCCCCTTTCACACAATGAAACTCAGTTTCCAGCAACTTTCAGTTTTTAGGAGAGAAGGGCACCAAGTAAGAGGAATAATTGGAAATTAAAAGAAAACGTAAACAAATCTACAACAACTTGTTTCCTTGTGTATAAGGGTACTAATAGATGCGTAGGTAAAAATAAATAGAACTACACAGAACTTAACGAACACGCCAAATAACTCAGAACTCACCCATTAACATTTCCATCTTTTCCATTCGATTCTCCAATAACGGTCAGTCAAAAATATTAATTCTATGATGAAGATGAACGCTCCTTTTTATATTTCATGGTCGCAGTTATTTTTGGAAAAGTATTTTTGGAACCCTCGTATTTGTTTAACATCACATTCCTTCAATTAAACTTTTGCTTAAGAAAGTTTTTATTTACAAACGCGAACAAATAATTTATGAATTTCAAACACAGAACCACTTAACTTCGATTTCACGACTGGAGAAACTAGATTCGTCTTCAATACCCGTCATTTCGACCATTTACATCGCTTGTTCACATATAAATTCATACCTTCGGATTTAACATGAAGCAACGGTAAGTTTTTAATAAATGAAAACGATTTTACGAACACGATCTTCGCTGTTGACGCAGTAAAAATTTAATTCGACTTGTACTTGAAAGTTGAAAGAACTAGAATAAAAATTAAAAAATACTTTCCTCAATGCCGTTGCCCATTTCACCACATAACAGAAAAAGTGTAGAATTCCATTACGTTCCGTTCCATTTTTTGCTGTTTTCTCCTCACTGGCGTTTGACAGGTAGACTGCTTTTTTTTTGTTAAATCTCCGCTTGACAGTTGTGGTTGTGCTCTGTTTGAAGAGATCTCATCAAAACATTTTTAATTTTAATTTTTAGTTATTTTATTAAGCAAAAATTTAGACGATACTTATTTATATTAATTGTAATATATTCACTTAATCGATTGCATATGTTATTATTTGTAAATTTTACCTTGATATATTGTATACATCCATTAAAAATCAACCCGCTGATAGAAAATCTTTTGACATGGAGGCGGTTGAAATAAAAACTGAACCGTTGGATGAATATTTCAATCAAATTGTTCGGGAAGAAGTCATAATTAAATGTAAGTAAAGATTATCTTTTGCAGATGTGATTAATTTAATTGAATCGGAGGAGAATATGTCCATTCATTCATATATTTTTTTGTTTATAAAACAAAGAAAAGCACATTGACAGTATTCCTTAACAGTATATTGCGTTTCTACACTTGTCAGTTTGATTTTGTGAATGGAATCGCGCTAAAAAATCCAAAATTAAAAAATAAACACCGATACTCCAAATAAATTGATACGGAATGGTAATCAATGTGAATGTTAATTTTGTACAATAAAAAATAATATTTTTTTTTTTTGTAAAATATAAATGAAGATGATTACTTTTTTCAAGGACGAAATTCATTATAGGTCTTTGCATTCTACTTTTTCTATGTAATTTGCTTCCTATGGGAAACACTTCGAATGAGTACAAGAACGTAATTAACTTTATCTCAAAATTGTGTAAGCAAATGTGACTAAAACATTAAGCCTAAGATTTTCCCACTAGACTTTACTCTGAATTTAAAATTTGTCTACAATAGAAAACCGATATGCCTTCTTACATATTCTTTCTACAAATCCTCTTATGATACTTTCGACATGAAGAGAAAGTTATGTAAGGATAAGTATGAATGTGAATTGCTAGGCACAAGAATTGCAGAAGCATAAATAGGGCGAAGTCTATAAAATCATCAAATAAGAGGCTTCGTGTCTTGTATTGGATGATGAGATGTAAAAAAGTTGTAGGTATTTGTTTCCAAAGATGCACTGTCTCCACTTGAATCTTAAAATCTGATATATAACTATAAAAGGACTGAAAATGGTAAAGCAAATGTAATCCATTAATTATGTAAAGGAATCTGCCAATTCATCCCCTACTGTAGCAATGAGAACTCTAAATTATCAACAGTCGTTCTTCGCCGAAATATTGCTAAAGGACCAAACATTATATTCGCCATGAAGGGAACTGGAAAGGGGAAGCAAATCAGACAAGTAACATGCTGATAGAGCGAGATTCAAGAACGACTGCAGAAACTTGTAAAAAGAATATTTGGCCATTGAACTAAACTTTCCGTACCGATAACTGAATAGGAAAACTAGCAGAAAGAAATCTCGAAAAGAACTTCAGCGATTATGTCATCAGCGACATCCAAGGTGTTGTTCAAAAATTAAACTTCTGTGCCATCCGTTCTTAACTTTAAATATAGACAATTAAACAGGGTAATTGAATTTCGCAAGACGGAATAGGTTAAAAATCAGTAGGTTGCCTTTTAATAAAAAAATGTATCGAAATCTTCAGCCAAAAGAGAAACATTAGCACCCGTAATGTGGCTGAAACATAAAACGACATTCTGCTTAGATAGGAATAAACTCAAAATAAAATTTTGTGTTCTGGCCAACGTAATATCTAAGCTTGTAGTTTCTATCTAATGACGATTTCTCTTATTTCACACTGAGATTCAGGCCGCGTTAGTAAGGATATAAACATAGCCACCGCCATCGCGTTGGTTTGCGGTTTGGTTGATGCGTTCAGCCTTGCCTTCTTCAATACAAAGTTTTGGAAGTTGTTCGGCCTGAGAAGTAATTATAATACAAATTTTACAAAAAAATTAAATGAGACGTCAGCAACAGAAATGTATATGTACTTCACGAAGGGGATCAAATTCGAGCAAAAACAATTATATGTATATGATTCTGAAAATAGACAAAATGACAAAACACTCAACACAACGATATATAACACTCTGCAGGATCTCACAGCCAACACGACTTAAGGATTTTTCGTTAAATGCAAAAACAACACATTTTTGTACACTTTTTCTATTTTCAACCACAAATTATTTTTTTTGTCAACTAAAAAGTCCCACGTAAGCTTACTGATTACATGGCAAAAATTATTTTAATCCAAGCAACGGGTGAAAAATAGCACACAATTTACTAAAACAACTCAAAACACAAAAAATTCATGTGCAAGCCTTGGAAAAATTGAGCAAATGGTCCATTTAAAACTATCTCTTCAACATCACGTGATCCAAATGAATCTTCTCTCTTTCCTTATTTCTAATTCTCTATCATCTCTATCATATTTGAAAGAAAAATAAAACTTTAGTTTAAGAAAAAGCTCTACTTCAAAATTTGATTTTCTGCCAGCTAAAGAGGTATTTTCCCCCATTGTGTGGTTGTAATGCGGCGACATAAAGATTTCTAATTTTTTCTTTAAATTTTGTATTCAACAGCTGAAAATGAAATGGACTATACCTCCTTAGATGACACACATTCTAGAGAACCTGAAGTACAAATCTCAGAAGATTGGGTAATATTAATTATTTATTTTATCTAACTGACTCTAATATGTTTAATTTTTAATTTTCAGCTAGAGCCAAAAGATGAGCCAACAAAAGAACCAGAAGAAACAGATCGATCTCCAAACGAAGATCGTCTCCGCGAGGAAATAAACTCTGAGATAGTTTCTAATCATTGTAAATTCTGTAACATGTTTTTCAAAAGCCGAACAACTCTCAAGCTTCATGAACGAAATTGTCAATACAAAAATGATTGTAGACTTTGTGGTCAGAAATTTGTAACCTCCTATGCTCTAAATACTCACTTAAATAAAATTCATAACCGAATGATGGAGAATGTATCTCCTCAAAAGGACACAACAAAAAGCACTTTGGGTCGACCACCTAATATAAGTCCCGGTAGTTCTGATTATAATCAATGTGACGTAAGTTTAGATCAAGTTTTATTCAAATATTTGTTAATAAATTGTCTTCTCTTAGATTTGTAGTTTAAAATTTGCAAATTCAAGAGATCTGAATAACCACAAAAAGAAGCATAATACCTGCCAGCAATGTGGAGAAAATTTAAAATCGTACGAAGATTTAAAAAAACATATTTGTGAAAATGTTGTTGTAAAAGAAGAAGGTTTGTCCAGAATTTTTTTATATAAATTTGTTTTTAATTTTTTTTTTTTTTAGATCAAAGTGAAACTGAAACTCCAACTAAAAAAATATTTCGAGCAACAAAAAGCATGGGTAACTTACTGATGACTTTTTATAAACAATTGGATTTTCAATAGAATTTTACTTTTTCAGTTGTAATTCCAAGTGAGGAGGTCCATACACCAGTCAGATCTAATCGTAAAGTTAAAAATGGTGAGATGAAAACGTTCAAATAAGCTTTTAGCAGTTTTAATTTTTTTTTTTTAGCAAAACCAAAGAAAAGGAAATTTCGTGCACTGTTTCACGAAAAAGCTAATGAATCTTCTTGTACGTTAATACATAACTACATAAGATTTGAAATGTTTCATTATTTTAATCGTTCTTGATTTTTACAGCTGATGACAACGAGAATGGAAAGATGTCCATAGATAATCTCACTACAAATACAAGTCCTAAAAGTGGTTTTTCAGTCGTAACAAAAGATACTGACTTTGAAGCATTCGCTCAACAAATGATGAAGGGATTTACAGATGTTTCAGATCGTAAGCCAATTATTTACAAATTACTAAAAAATTTTTTTAAGCTTTCAATTTTTATTAACTAAGCTTTGCCCAAAAGTACAGAAACGGAATCAATATCGGATCAGATTTTGAGAAAATTACAAGTTTCAACTGATGGAGGTTAACAAAAATTACTTATTTGTAATTCATAAAGATTGAATAAAATTTTTTTTCTGTATTTCCAGAGAGTAAAGATAGTGAATGTGAGCAACGTGAATTTATTAAAAAGATCAATTTTATTAAAAAAGGTATGTGTTTGAAAAAGAATCATAAAATAATTTTTTTTAAATAAATATACTGTGAACTAAATCCAAAGACATAGATTTCGCAAAGGGAAGAAAATATTTTGAGAAGATTGAAAATACATTTTTAAGAAGAAGATTAGTACTTTCCAATGTTGTTACAGTTTTTATTGCAAAAAAAAAACTACTTCGCGTTGTAACAACCTCAAATAGCTATTGCGAAAATCTTTATAGTTTAATTTTTGAATTCATATACATATCTCGGAAACGTGATCTGATGGAGCAATTTTGATTCGAACTCGGTTTTGAACTCAACAAATCACAAACCATTCGTAAAAGTATAATGTGTTTATCTTTCATGATATATGGGGATCTAAAATTAAATAAATAAATTGGGTGGCGCGACAGCTCATTTCTATTATTGTATTAAACCTTAGTAATTTTTTTACCAGGGCCTAGTGACTCAATTTCTCGCAAGAGGCGGCTACTGCCTGTAAAAAAATTTCTGTTTTTAGTGCCATAGGCTGGGAATCGAACCCAATACCGTCGGCTTAACAGTCCTACCCACTAGCCATTACCCCACGGCCTACTACAACATATGGGGATCTATTTGCTGAAAAAATTATCGAAGAACGGCAGCATGCGCAGCGCCCACCGGTGATTTGGTGGTATATCTCACCGAAAAGTGGAATAAATTTTTTTCCATTCGGAGTTTTGGATGGGTTTTAGTCTGTAGTTCACAAAATAAATCCTAATTCCGTTCTCTTTATAAAAAGTCCCGGTTTTCCTGATTGTTTCGGGGAGAGTGCCTCATCTATTTGTTTTACACCCCAGTGGAAGAATCCGCTAAAATCGCTTCATATTCTTTTGATATGAATATATCATTCAACTAAACACTAGACTAGATTAAAACTATAATTTCGATACGATAAAATGTTCCTACGCAGGAGCAATGAGTATAATCACACCGAAGATTAAGCTCACGCTATTGTTTCTTGTGTTGCAATATTTCATTGTAGCAAGAAGTATCCGTATCAGCAGTGTGACCACTTTACGATACGAGCAGTTCATCAAAATTAGTCTCTAGAACGGATTCGTGGGTTTAGAATAAGTTCCTTGGATTGGACAATCAATTTTCCTCATAAGAACTCCAGAGCACGGTGCTCTGCAAAGCTTCTCAAAAAATGTATTCTTTGTGTCCAACTTAACATTTTCTTTGCAGCTGAAGCTCCCCAAGCCGATAATGTTATTGTGGACTACGAGGGAAATGTTTACAAAATACTTAAAGAAAATTTTGTAGGTCAATCGGCATTAATCAAAGATGAACCCCTCGATGAAACAGAACCCGGTGAAGATGAAGAAGAAGCCAAGCCAAAAATGCCATTCCCACTGCCTTTCATAAAAGATGAACCACCAGATCAGCCTAATATAACCGACTCTACTGATTTATTGTTAGAAGAACTATTCGATCGAAAAGCCAAATCAATAGCAAAAGTACGTCAAACAAAATTCCCATTTAATCCGTCTTTCGAACCGAACGGGTTAGGTTTTAAAGTTAAAAAGGAAATCAATGTTCAAAAATCATTTGATATTGAAAGCAAAACACCGAAATCGAATTCCTCTTCGCCAAAGAAGAAAAAAAGATCGTATACTTCCAAAAATAATAAACCTTCTGTACGAAATGTAGTTCTTAAGACACAACCTCTTCCGCTAACAGTGTCACATGTCTCCAGAAGAAAAGCACTTCCTCATAAAATCAAAGATGAAATTTTAGAAAATATAACACCAGACTGTGTAAACAACAATTTAAAGATATCTAAAAAATCAAAAAAGATATCCTTGAAATTCGTCCCCCAAAAAGCATTAGCTGCACAGAAATTAGGTACAAACCTATTGCCTTTGAAACCTTCAACACTTAACGAGAAGTTAACTGAAAAATCATTGCCAACTAAAAAATTGCCTGTAAGAAATAAATTTGTACCTAGTCCAAAAAATAACAAGACATTGAATAGAAAACTACCAACCTTAAAAAACTCAACAAGAAACAAACGATCTAAACTATTAATATCTCAAAATGCAATCAATAATATATTTGGAAACAGTGGGAAGGAATATCTGACGCTAGGTTATGGGTCTGAATGTTTGAGCGAAAACAAAATTAAAGTAGATACTAACTCAATAGCAGAAGAAAATTCTTCTACAGCGAACCTTATTGACACCGCGGGAGATGAAACTTATTCTGCCGATCATAATTACCCAAAAGCAGACGCAGATCATATTCCGATAGACGATAATGCTTGCAACGGAGACAATGTTGAAATGGCTTGCACAAAAGATCTTGTATCATTGAAAACTGAAGATTTGGATTGTGAAGAAACTCAATTAAATTCAGCAGTAGAGGAAAAAACTGGCGAAATTATGTCCAAAGACAATTCTAGCCAGCAACCAAGCAGTGGGTTTGAGAATCCTTCAAATGGTGATTTTGACTTTGAAGAAGTGATACAATCAAATAAGCTTCCAAATTTTAATAACGTTAGCAAAGTTATCAAAAAACTTACGGAGGAATACCAAAAAGCAGAGAAAGTTAAATTAGAAGATGTACCTCCAATCATTGAGGTTGATAGTCAGGCGAAACAAGTATTACCAGAAGCTATTGAAGACCAGATCAAACCTAGTTCGTTGTTTTTTCCAATGTTAGATGATACTCAAGTATATAATATGGTAGCGAATGCTTTGAATGAAAAATACCGTTATGTATGGATATGTCCAATGTGCCCAAGACAGTATTCTCAACTTCGACCATTCAAAAAACACCTTCTGACTATACATTTCAAAAATACAAGTGAACTTGAAGGACAAGCCTTTGAACTGAGACCTGAGTTAGTTGTAGACGCTGGACCCAGTAAGTTATTGATTTTTTTTTTAGTTTTAGTGGTTTGGAATTAATAGTTTTTGTTTTTTGTTGTCGTTACAGATGAAACGTTTTGTCATTTATGTCATGTTACACTTGCAGACAATGTCACTCTACGAAAACATCAATTCGAAATGCACAAAGAGCAAGACCTAACCCTAAAGCAAAAGAAAAAACCACTGCTACATAGGTGTTATATATGCAATAAGTTGTGCCCATCGCGAACCTTACTAGCGGAACACATGAAATCAGATTGTGGCAAAAATCCACAATACGGATGTAATGTTTGCGAAAAAAAATTCCATACAAAAAGTACCTTAAATTTACATAAAACCATGCACACTGGCGAGTTGCCACATTCGTGTGGATTTTGTCAAAAAAGATTCCGAACGAGAGGTCAATTGACGGTTCACACGCGGACGCATACTGGAGAGAAACCATTTCCCTGCAAAGTAAGTCATTTGCATAGCTAGTTTCTTGTAAAAATAGTATCAGAAATATTAAACCTTAGTAATTTTTAGTTTAAAATAAAGATAAAAAAACCTCAGAAAAATATAGAAGATAAAGGTTGAATTTCTGATGAAAAAAATAGTTCCAATCGAGGTTGTATTTTTAGGTGCTTTTCCTAAAAGTTAGCATTGCGGTGTTTAAGCTTCGTTCTAGCACTACAAAATGCAGATACCATTTAATCCAGCTTTGTTTCGTATTCACCCTTCAGTCTTCCCTCAATTATTTAAAATAAATTAAGCATCATAAAATTAATTTTCATTCTTTTACAGGTTTGTGGTCAATGTTTTACCCATCGTGAAACTCTAATTGCCCATCTCTCACGTCACATTGACATGAAACGCTACAAATGTTATGGCTGTGATCAATTCTTTTCCTGCATTTCTGGCCTTAAAACACACAGATCAGTACGTCCAGACACATGTGGTCGCGTTGAACTTAACGCACGTGCGGTCGGTCCACGAGTACGAGTTATTAAGGGTAATGTCATCTTCGAACCCCAACCGTTATACAATGCGAGATTGGCAAAAGTTGAAAAACCCGTGCTAGAATCATATATACTGGATCATAATTACTATAGAAAAGATTCTTGTCAGACTAAAAAAGTCTCTAAACAAAATATTAAGAGTGAACCAATTATTAACATTGAGCTGAAAAATAGTTTGAGTGAATGTTTTTTTTAAATTTAATTTAAGTGAAATTTGTTTATTTTTTTTCTCCAGAAATCGTATGATTTTAGTTTCTAAGGAGAAATTGTTCCAAAATATAGTATTGCCTCGTTTTTTTATACTTTCATTACAAAAATATAATTTGTTTTATATTTAAAAAAAAAATAAAACAAAATATGTAAATCGGTAAAGCCTTAACATTTATTTTAAAAATCAGTTCTTCACGTCACACGAGGACCTTGTTCGCCGAGTTTTCTCTGGAGATCTTCCCGCACTTTATCCAGAGGCAATTCACGTTCAGCTAGTTTATCCAGAACATCACGTAAACTAACTTGGACGTTTTTGATGCGAGCTGAATTAATTGCTGAAATCGGTATGACGCGTTCAAAATTAATAAGTTTTGTTGGGCGAATCTCTTCTGGGCAGTCTCGCAGACCATGCTTCAGATCAAGGATAGTTGGATGGTAGTTTTCGAGTAATTTAGTTGCACCATCCATGTCCATTTTGTTCACAAGTAAAACGCATGGTTTCTGGAGTAATGTTTCGTCATAGAGTTCTAGTTCCTTGTTGAGGGCATAGATATTTTCTAAAAAACTACGTTTTTTATGAGAAGGACTTAGCTGAAACCCAAATATGTCTACAATCATAAGTAGAAGACGTGTGCGTTCGATGTGCTTAAGGAATTTGTGACCCATGCCAAAGTTAGCATGAGCACCTTCGATCAAACCGGGTAGGTCGGCAATAGAAATGGTACGAAGGTCTGGATATTCAACTATACCGATTTGTGGGCGAATTGTTGTGACTGTAAAGTAATAAAATTGACATCTTATAATATACAAATGTTGTATGCTACAAGGATCTTACAAGGATATGAAGCAATTTTTGGTTTAGCATTGGAAATTGCTTTTAACAGTGTACTCTTGCCGGCATTTGGAAATCCAACTAAACCCACATCAGCGATTAGCTTCAGATCCAAATTAACAGCTCTGTTTTGCCCAGGCTTGCCAATGAAGCCCGTTCCTGTACACCCTCCCATTCCCCCACCAGCTGCAATACAAGTTGATCCTTCTTCATTCAAATCGGCAATGACTTTCCCTTTATCGTCAATAACTTGTACTCCAACTGGAACTTCGATTTTTTCGTCCATGCCTCGTCTGCCTAAGATTCTTATCTTACTGCTGTCCTCGCCCGAACTTGCTTTAACCTGGGTATCTCGCAAACTTCTCGAGACATCTTTGAGAGTCACACCTTCTTTGGCAATAAAATAAACACAACCACCTTGTCCGCCAATACCCCCATATTTGGGTACACCATTACCTCCGTGACCACCATGGACTGTGAGACGGAGACTGTCGATGAAGGTACCGCGGAGATGAGAGCGAATGTGCTGCGAAAAAGGTATGTAGTTATAGAAAAGATAAATGAAAAATTAATAACATTTGGGTGACCATACCTTTTTGGGAGTTTTTAAAAGGAAACTGAAGAGTTTCACCATGGTAGTTGATATTAAATCAAGGAGTTTTTATTTAGAATCTGGAGGAAAATTTAAGAATCGTGAAATCAGCTGTTGGTAAAATAAATGTCAGTAGTTTTGTTGTGATTTGTCAATTCTCTTACGAATGTCACCCAAAAAAAATTTTATGATAAATTTGACTTCAAGAAATTCCAGGGATGATTTATATGATAAGGTTGCTTCCACAAACAAACGTTGGAAAATTAAAGGTTCCCCCACACCAACGCGAATTTTCAGTGGCGACGACGAAAACAATAGCCGTTTTTTATTAAGACTCATAATCCATATGGTTCATCCCCCGAAAATAAAACAACCTCACAGTGGCGAGAATCAGCAACCTGTTTTCGGTTCTTGAAACGTGAACCCGATAAAGAGCTGGTTCATGTGTTGTTGTTGTTATGTATGTTATTTGATGATCCATATAGATCAATTCTAATAATAAAAACGGCTAATAATAACAACGTAAGTTTGTTCGTGTACTTCTCGGACTAAAGGTTCCCCCACACCAATGCGAATTTTCGGTGGCGACGAAGAAAACAACAACAACACGTGGTTGTCAATGAAAACAACACGTTGTTATTAGGCGTGTTTTTTTGCAAGCCCGGGGGGAATTGGTTGAAAAAAACGACAGTGGGGATTAGCGACGCCATGACAGTAAAAAACATGCAGTTTTCATACAAACTATCGATAACATGTATGTAATTCATGCCGGTAACACAGTTTTTCTGTGCGCTTAAGTTAAACTCCGAGAATTCTCTGGGATTAGTTGTTGTTGCATTTAACATGTTAATTGTTTAGCACCGACGTCGTTTTTTTCATCCAATTCCCCCCGGGCTTGCAAAAAAACACGGCTATTATTGTTTTCGTCGTCGCCACCGAAAATTCGCTTTGGTGTGGGGGAACCTTAAATCTGGCAAACTGTCAAATTTGGATAAGTGGGGGTGAAATTCTCTCAAAGAGAAGCGAAACTGTCCGAGAATACGAACGCCTTAAACAAAAATATTTGCCAGTTTTTAAACGTCAACAAAAAGTAAACAAGAGCAAAAAAGTATGACTGCTTTTAGATGATTGCGATTTTTAAGCGGCGTTTCTCTCTTGGTCTTCTTTCGGTTGCAAGGATGCTTTTAAACACTGCGATTTTTAATGGTTGCAATTTTTGTTAAATGAAAAGAAAATATATCTGCACACTCTTCAATCTGCTTATAATTATGTCTCAAAAAACACGAAAAGGCACAAAGAAGAAAAGGCGATAACTCTGCAATTTTTCAACCTCAGCAATTTTGTCTACCCCGGCCAACACATACGTCCCCCGCCTAGTTTCTTAAAAATCGCAAGGGTTGATTGCATCGTTTAAAAGCAGTCTTGGTTGAACACACACTACTGTGTATGTAAAGAGGAATGTTGACAAGCATCCTTGCAACCGAAAGAAGACCAAAAGAGAAACGCCGCTTAAAAATCGCAATCGTCTAAAAGCAGTCCAAGCTACTCTAGGTATAAAGAAACTACAGAAAATGTCCACGATTTTGTTTCTTCGTATGAAAGGTACAAGAGATTTTTGAAAGAAAAAGTCAAAAAATCTGCGGCAAATTGTTTCCTCGTGTGCAAGGGGACCTTAGAATAAGAAGATAAGGAAGCGGTGTATCTCACATATACAGTGTATGTAAATGCGGCAGATAGTTGTTGACCAGAAATGTCAAATCGGTGACTGAATAGAATAAAGAAAGAAAAAAAAGTGATACAAAATTAAAAACACTAATAAAATATCAACTATTACAAAAAAATTAAACATTTTGGAGCAAATTACTTTAAAATCGTGTATATTTGCTAATAAAAATAAAAAAAATATGAAGTGCATTGTGAAATTGTGTAAAAAAAGCCAGAGAACGGCGGAAAAGAGCATTTCCTTTCACAGGTAAGTTTTATTAGATTTTTCTCTAAGAAAGTGATGTGAATTGTTCATATTTTAATTAATCACCAATCAAATAACACATTTTAAATGATTTAAACTTTAAATGAAGTTAAAACAGATATTAATTAATTGAAAACTTGCACTTGGTTTCCCGGTTATAATCTTGAGACATGAAATGTCAAACTGCGATTCTGTGAAACGGGGACGTATTTGTTTTTGTTGGTGATTGTAAGGCGCAATTATTTGTTAAGCGCCACCGATTTCGGCGGATTAACTAAGGTTCAACGCTGGTTCAAGTATGTAATTGGTTATTATCACACACTTGAACAGTAAACCACTGTTGAAACTCAATTAATCCGCCGGAATCGGTGGATAAAAATTGCTGAACCACGGTTTAAATATTTGTCCAACTGGCCCTGAAACAACTAAATTTTTGGTGAAAATAGATATTACAAAACTTTATCAGCGCCCTAGGGACTTATCATTAAAAAGTATGTATTTTTTTTAAACGTACCACTGAGAAGAAAAATAAATTTAGAAAACAACAAATGATTGTTATGGCGCCTTAGTAAGTTGCCATTAAAAATCACTCCGTCCCTGTTGAAATACATTTGTGTTTGTGAGAGCAAACACTCCTTGCGTTCGGTAAACTATCAGATAGGCTATCCACGCTTCCAAAAATTTTCAGATACGTTTGGTTGTTGTTGCATCAGCTGTTTTGTCGACTACAACAACACAAACCTATACGGATAGCTTTGGATTGAATCACGAACGTGGCCACTATTAAGAAAAATGCCGCAGTTTTTTCCAACAATGGCACTTCGTCCCCTATTACACGATGATTCTTTGCGTCTGACTCTTTTTACGAATTTCTCTTTGAAAATCATCCTGTGAGTCGCACGCTATTACACGATGATTCTTTGCGCCTGACTCTTTTTCGAATTTCCCTTTGAAAATCATCAAAATAAAGTTATATAAAAAGAAACGCCAAAAAGAGTCTCGGAAAACTTGGCCCAAGACTCACAGGGCAAGTCTTCCGTCTCATCTTTATTCTCTTTCGCACTCGTTATGTTCGAAAAGAGTCAGACGCAAAGAATCATCGTGTAATAGGGGAATCATCGTGTAATAGTCCCCTATTACTCTTTTTCGAATTTCCCTTTGAAAATCATCAAAATAAAGTTATATAAAAAGAAACGCCAAAAAGAGTCTCGGAAAACTTGGCCCAAGACTCACAGGGCAAGTCTTCCGTCTCATCTTTATTCTCTTTCGCACTCGTTATGTTCGAAAAGAGTCAGACGCAAAGAATCATCGTGTAATAGGGGAATCATCGTGTAATAGTCCCCTATTACACGATGATTCTTTGTGTCTGACTCTTTTCGAACATAACGAGTGCGAAAGAGAAAAAAGATGAGACGGAAGACCAGTTGCCCTGTGAGTCGTGGGCCAAGTTTTCCGAGACTCTTTTTGACGTTTCTTTTTATATAACTTTATTTTGATGATTTTCAAAGGGAAATTCGAAAAAGAGTCAGGCGCAAAGAATCATCGTGTAATGGCGTGCGACTCACAGGATGATTTTCAAAGAGAAATTCGAAAAAAGAGTCAGACGCAAAGAATCATCGTGTAATAGGGGACAGAGGGGACTAAGGAAGTCTTTTCGAACATAACGAGTGCGAAAGAGAAAAAAAATGAGACGGAAGACCAGTTGCCCTGTGAGTCGTGGGCCAAGTTTTCCGAGACTCTTTTTGACGTTTCTTTTTATATAATTTTATTTTGATGATTTTCAAAGGGAAATTCGAAAAAGAGTCAGGCGCAAAGAATCATCGTGTAATAGCGTGCGACTCACAGGATGATTTTCAAAGACATTTTTTTTTTTTTTTTATTGAGACTTCAGAAAATCTACAGAGTACAATTCAGATTATTACTTAGCAAAGCTATGTTTAACTGCGGCTATAATGTATTGCCTGCTCTATGTAGTTACATTTTTGGGAAGCCTCGTGGCTGTCATTTATAATATTAAGAATATATAGTCATTCTGCTCTTGCTCAGGAGCAATATTTCAGTTACGTGTTGGCTGTTGCAACGGATAAAAAAATATACATATATACAATACCTACAAATACAAATACCTTATAAACTAATATGCCATAGAATACATTTATATACATAAAATTTCGTGTTATAGAGCGAGAACGCTCTATGTAGAATTTTCAAATTTAATGAAATCACTTTTATGAATAGGTATAATTAATTAAAAGAACTGTTTTGATTATTTTACATTCACTTCTTTCACAGTTACATTAAAAAAATAAATTACTGGCAATGAAAATAAAGTAGAACGATATGTAAAAAAGTCATAAATTACATTAAAACATTATAATGATTTAACACATTACGATTAGATTGTTTTTTTTTTTTTCATTATGATGATGATTTACCCATCTGGGTTCACAGGGTGATGGCCTCGCCTGGTGAATCTGCCAGCTTGCGCTGCGTCTGTTGCTAGTAGAAACTTTCTAGCTGTAGTCCGTTTTAACGGTAAACGTAGTAACGGGGTTAAGTTCCAGTCTGGTGACGATGAACAAAGAATCATCGTGTAATAGGGGACTAAGAAGGGGACTTAGTCCCCTAGTCCCCTATTACACGATGATTCTTTGCGTCTGACTCTTTTTTCGAATTTCTCTTTGAAAATCATCCTTTGAATCGCACGCTATTACACGACGATTCTTTGCGCCTGACTCTTTATCGAATTTCCCTTTGAAAACCATCAAAATAAAGTTATATAAAAAGAAACGTCAAAAAGAGTCTCGGAAAACTTGGCCCACGACTCACAGGGCAACTGGTCTTCCGTCTCATCTTTTTTTTGTCTCTTTCGCACTCGTTATGTTCGAAAAGAGTCAGACGCAAAGAATCATCGTGTAAGTCCCCTATTACACGATGATTCTTTGCGTCTGACTCTTTTCGAACATAACGAGTGCGAAAGAGAAAAAGATGAAACGGAAGGCCAGTTGCCCTGTGAGTCGTGGGCCAAGATTTCCGAGACTCTTTTTGACGTTTCTTTTTATATAACTTTATTTTGATGATTTTCAAAGGGAAATTCGAAAAAGCGTCAGGCGCAAAGAATCATCGTGTAATAGCGTGCGACTCACAGGATGATTTTCAAAGAGAAATTCGAAAAAAGAGTCATGTCGAATTCCTTTCAACAAAAGAATCGAATTTTCTTCTAAAAAGAATCGAATTTTTTCTGTCGTTGAAAGGAATACGAAAAGACGAAAAGAATCGATTTTTTTTTGTGATTGTGTGTGTGGCACTTGACAGAAACAATTTTGAAGTAAAATATCCAGAAAATATTCAATTTGGAAAAAATTATTATTGTTAATTGAAAAGCAACGCACTATTAAATTCACCGAAAATTCGTTGCAACCAAAAACACAATTTGTTTTCTTAAAATACCGCGACATTCAATTTGACATTTTAGAAATTTCAAATCATGCTAGTGTGTGTGCAAATCGGTGTAAAATTTTTCTTG
The DNA here is from genome assembly GCA_929447395.1 of Epistrophe grossulariae. Taxonomy (NCBI): domain Eukaryota; kingdom Metazoa; phylum Arthropoda; class Insecta; order Diptera; family Syrphidae; genus Epistrophe; species Epistrophe grossulariae. The sequence goes on along the minus strand of OV839567.1, from coordinate 20,751,899 downwards.
AATCTTGCTAAATTAGCAAGATTTGTTTTGACAGAAAAAATTTGAATTGTTCAGAAAAAAAATCGATTCTTTTAGAAAAAAATTCGATTCTTTTGTTGAAAGGAATTCGACATCAGACGCAAAGAATCATCGTGTAATAGGGGACTAATAGGTCCCCTGTAATAGGGGACTTATTTATTTATTGCATCTACACCCGTTTGTTTTTCGTTTTCCTCTACCTCCTTGTTTCCACGCACGTGTTGAACTGTCATAAAATCAGCTGTGGTTTTGAAACCGGCACTTGAATTTTCTACTAGGATTTTTTTGCACTCAGCGTAAAACGGTAAAACGGTAAAACATGGATTCCGGAATTTGCTATATTAAACCACAGTAGGATTATTTTTTATTTGTACCTAAACTTATAATACGTTCTATTTCCCGTCCATCGCAGATACCTTATCCCTGACGTGCAAATCGTTTCCTTGGCTGGAGAAACGGAGAAAGGCGCCAACAAGAGATTGCTTGAAGAGTCTACCTCTGAAGTCGAGGAGCCCAATAAATTAAAGAAATTGGGTCGTGGTGGAAAGAAAGATCGTAAACGAGGACAAAATAAGGTAGGTTTAAGGATAACGGGAGACTGTAATAGATATTAGGAGTAGCTCATTTACAGCATCGTCCGATTTACAAGGAAGACAGAACCTTGCACTTGTGTCACTCTTTGGTAAATGGTCCTTCCGATAATAAGTGTACATATCCAAATTGCCGATATGTTCATGATCTGGATAAGTATCTGGAATCCAAACCCAAGGACATTGGAGACACTTGCCAAATTTACAATGTTAAAGGTTTCTGTGCAAGAGGTGTGACCTGTAGATTCGCCAATGCTCATTTAGATGAAAATAGAAACAACATGAAAACTGATTTCTATAATCCAAATGAACAATCGTCGACTTGTAATGGAATCTCAACAGGTAAGTGGAAGATTTCATGAATGTGATTTACAATAATCGTGGTCTATTTTAGAGCTTCAGGTAAAGCTTCGAAAACGCGATTATGACTTCTCAAAAAGTAAAAAAATTCTTCAGGAGTGTGATCGCCGAAAGGATGCACAAAATAAAAAACGTGATGACGTCAAGGAGGAAGAAAAAAATAAAGAACAAATAATCGAAATCATAGATCCTGCAAAAGCGATCCCGGCAAACAGAAATATAGATGAAAAAAATATGGAAGGCAAAAACAAAATCAAGGAAGATTGTTTAGAAGGTAACCAGGGAATGGAAGTGAATGCAAATTCAGCAAAAGTTGACTCTTTGGAAATGAATGCCAGTGAACTTCCAATCGACAAACCAATTGGCTCCATTGTTGATGAAGAAACCTCTGGACGAGATGCACCGCCTAAGAAAAATGTTGATTTTTTTAACAAATTGGTTCTTAGTCCACTGACGACCGTTGGAAATCTTCCATTCAGAAGAATTTGTAAAGAATTCGGAGCCGATATCACCTGCGGTGAGATGGCTTGTGCAGTTCCTTTGGTCAAGGGGCTTACACAAGAGTGGGCTCTCACAAAACGGCACGAAAGTGAAAACATCTTTGGGGTGCAGCTTTGTGGAAACAATCCACAACTGATTTCACAAGCTGCACAATTACTACAAGAGAATGCAAAGGTTGACTACGTAGATCTTAATATTGGTTGTCCTATTGATTTGATATATCAACAAGGCGGAGGCAGTGCTCTAATGCGGAGAACCAACATTCTCGAAGCAACTGTGAGGAGTTGCTCAACTTTGCTAGGTGCAACACCGTTTACTGTGAAGATGAGAACTGGTGTGTATGCAGATAAGAGTGTAGCCCATGAACTATTGCCAAAAGTCGAAGAATGGGGTGGAAGTGCAGTAACTGTAAGTAAATCTTTTGAAAGCTTTCTTATTTTTCTTTTGTTTCGGATGGATAAACTAAATAGATAAATTCAAAAACAGGCTTAGGACTTCCGTTTTTTTTTTTTATACAAATTAAACCCATTTGTCGTTTAAGCAAGTTTTAAACAGGATCTTCCGTTCGGCGTGATTATTGTTGCACTGTGTTTTACAGATTAATGATAACGTTTTTACAAAGAAAAGATAAAATCAATGGGCCAACGCAACTTTGGGTAATTTATTCGAAGCAACACGCAGTTTATAGGCGTGATAATAGAAATGTGTGGAATGAAACAGGAAAAATGTTTTTCCCAGTTGGAGAAAATTCTGAAGTTTATTCGAATTTAGGCCATTTTAAACTTTCAAATCAAAAATAAATAAAGACTAATTTATGCCTTGTGTGATTTAAACTTATTAAGACTTAACAATATTAGTTTAATGAATATTATTTTAGATTCAATTATATTTCTTTTGTTTCTTTCTAGTTGCATGGGCGCTCAAGAGAACAAAGGTATACGAAGAACGCCAACTGGGAGTACATTGAAGAATGTGCATCGAAAGCCAAGCACATGGCTGTCATAGGAAATGGAGACATTCTCAGCTTTGAGGATTATAACGAGAAAATGGTAAATTCCCTGGAAATTCCTTCAAATATCTTATTTTCAAATATCATTATATATTTTAAAAAGAAACTTGCTCCACACGTCTCCTCTGTGATGATTGGTCGTGGTGCCCTAATTAAACCTTGGATCTTTAAAGAAATCAAAGAACAAAAAACCTGGGATCCCACCAGCAGCGAACGTATGGATCTTCTTAAAAAATATGTTTACTATGGTCTGGAACATTGGGGATCTGATACCAAAGGTGTCGAAAATACCCGTCGATTCCTTCTTGAATGGCAATCATTTCTCTATCGTTATATCCCAGCGGGTGTGCTTGAGCATCCACCACAAAAAATCAACCAAAGACCCCAAAAATACCGTGGCCGTGATGAAATGGAAACACTTTTGTGCTCCCCCAATTCCACTGATTGGATTAAAATCAGTGAAATGCTTCTCGGTCCTGTGCCCGATAATTTTACATTTTTACCAAAACACAAAGCGAATTCTTTTTAAAATAAATTTAATTTAAACAAAAACAAAATAGAATATAGGAAAGGGTTTATTTATTAAGATAACTTAGTACCTCCTCGACATCTTTCTTAGAACCTAAGTAAATCGGTTGTCTCTCATGGATGTGAGTTGGAATCACGTCTAGAATGTTAATTTTTCCATTGCTTGCCAAGCCACCAGCTTGAGTTATCAGGTAAGCCATTGGATTGCACTCATAAAGAAGACGTAGTTTACCATTTGGAGAGCTCTTTGTTGCAGGATACAGGAAGATTCCACCATACTTGATGGTTCTATGGACATCGGCTACCATACTGCCTACATATCGAGCTCCATAAGGTGTCCCTTTGGTTGGATCTTTCTTCGCTTCAACATAGTTACGAACACCTTGCTCCCAAGTTGAACTGTAGCCTTCATTGACGGAGTAGATCTTACCTTGTTCGGGAACCTGCATATTTGCTTCAGTGAGGATGAACTCTCCAATTGCCGGATCGTATGTGAAGCAATTAACTCCATTGCCTAAACTGAGGACAATCGCAGTGGCTGATCCATAGAGGGCATATCCAGCAGCGACAATTTTATTTCCCGGTTGAAGAGCGTCGTCGATAGTTGGAGCACCTTCACTTTGCTTTCGGAAAATTGCAAATATAGAGCCAATCGATACCAAGCAATCGATGTTCGATGAGCCATCGAGCGGGTCGAATGTCACTATGTATTTGCCTTGTTTTTCAGTCTCTACTTCTATAACATTCTCATTCTCCTCGGAAACCATCAGGCAGGTGGTGTATGATGACTTTAACATGTTGATAAACAACTCATTGGACAAGACATCGAGTTTCTTTTGTTCCTCCCCCTGAACATTGACATCTCCTGCGATTCCATGAAGTTTGGCTATACCTGCTTTCCGGACAGCTGAGGCTATAGCTTTAATTGAAGTTTGGATGCAATTTAGCAATTGAGAGAGATCACCGGTGGCGTGTTTGAATTTTTTTTGCTCCTTCAGCACAAATCGTGTTAGAGTCATGCAGTTGGAATCAAATACCGGTCCTCGTTGAGACATATTGCCGTCTATGGAAGAGATATTAAACGTGAATGAAAAAAGAAAAAAAAATTGTTTTTTTTTTTTTTTTTAATAAGAAAGCTTGTTAAATCTTTAATTTTGCAAATCATCCCGAGAACACTATCATTTTTTGATAAGAATTTCCATTTCGAAAGAATCAATTAACTCGGGACTCAAAGCAATAAATTAGAGACGGAGGTGAGATTTTTTGTTAGATTTCATAGAAAAGGTAAATTTATTTAAAGTGGAAATAAAAACAGTGAAACATTCCAAAAATTCAGAGACATATAACATTTGGAACATAGCAAAAGGCACACTTTTAGCACTTACTATTTGTTGAACTGGCCATTACGTTGTCTTTGACGCAGCTTTATCAGACTACGAACAAAAATTTTACAATTAGTTTTAAATCAACCACTAAAATGTTTTTCGGCAAAAAATACAACAACAGTTATCAAGAACTTAATTAAAAACAGTTTAAATTTATTTGGTCATCAAAAAGTGTTGAAGTTGATGAAGTTTGTTTTGTATGCAAGCGTCATAATATTACTAATACCATTCTAATTTTCATGGAAATATCATCATATAACATATTGCCGGGGACCTGATAAAAATTAAGGTATGTTATGAAACTTCGGTAGATAAATATTTTTGACTTCATTAATTAATAATTACCAATACCAAAATGTAACTTTGTTAGTAATTCTTATTAATTTGTTTGAATAGCAGGTTTGAAAAGCTGGCTTAAGTCCTAATTATTTTCAAGAAACAATGCCAGATATAAGAAAAGGTAAGTCTTTTTAAGTTGTAGAAGAATATTAAAATTCTTATAAGAAAAGTTCTACAGGTTACATAAATACCTATAATTTTGAGTTTTATTTTCAATTTGGCTTGGATCACATTGAATATTTTGTTCTTTTTGGACCATAAAAACTCGATGTCAAGCATTAAACGTAAATTTTAAAAGAAAAAATTCTTTCCTTTGCGTTAAAACCAATCGGCAATGTAAGAATTGGTTGTTTTTGTAATGCCGAGAAAAAAACACCTAACCATAATGTTCCCTGTACCATACAATTTTTTTAACTTACGATAGAACAGCGGTTAGGACTCGATAAACATAAATATAAAGTAGGTACACTGAGGAAGCAATACAATAGATGTGCCATTTATTTTTTTGGGATCTTAACCGGGGCTCTTCTCCTACATAATAAGTTGTAAATAATTTAATTTTTATCGGTGCTTTCAGTTTTTTCCAAGCCAAATAAATGCACAGAATCATGAAATTTTATTTACATTTGTTATGAGGTTTGATATAAACGATGAATGAATAAATTGTATATTCATTAAAAAAAATGTTAAATAGTATTAAACCGTTATCGGAATGCTCATTTTATCGCAATTTTAATTTAATTATTTATAGTTCTAATTAAAATTTATCGTTTATTTTTGTAGATTGGTTTAAATCAATTTACTGACCAAAGAAGATTGTAAGCAGACCCTATTTATTTTCAATAGCGGCTTTCTCGTTTAACGGGTTTATACTTTATACTCAAGAACTTGTAGGTATGTACACCAATTTATATTGCATGCATTTTTACATAAAAAAACAATATTTAATTTTAACAAAAATTATTCGCATTTAACGCTGACAAAGACCCGACTTGTGTTCAAAGAGTCTCCGGGGTTTTGAGAAAAGTGTCTCAAAAAAAATTATTTGTTTTATGATTAAATAAAAGATAACACTTATGTCCAGTTCCACCAAAATCCACTAAAACCTGTTTTTGCTAAAATTCTTATAAAATTTATCGGCTTGATAAATTTTTTGGGTTGCACGAATGTATTTCTATGATTTTTTAGAGGTCCGTCAAGCTGGGAACACCACAATCGAAATTCAAAATTCTAATGATGCAGGAATTAGGTGCTATTTAAGTGCTAATTTAGTACCGCAATCCCGGCTTGGAACTAAAATCCCTTCCCCCTCAAACTTGTGGCGTTCCCAGCTTGACGTCAAGCTAGGAACACCACACCTCCAAACACAAAATTTCAAAAAACTAATGATGGGGGAATTAGGTGCTATTTAAGTGCTCCTTAGTTGGCGGAACTCCCCATTAAAAAGTCTTCCCCTTACCCCTCAAACCTGTGGCGTTCCCAGCTTGACGTCAAGCTAGGAACACCACACCTCTAAACACAATATTTCAAAAAAACTAATGATGAGGGAATTAAGTGCTATTTAAGTGCTCGTAATTTCGCGGAATTCCAAATTATATATTCCACGATTTGACCTTGAAATTTAATACCGAAAAAAAAAATTCGTGGAGACTTTCTATACTAAACACTAAAAAAATAAAAAAAAAATACAGTTTAGACGAAGATTGAGTTAATTAGAACAAATATTCAATTTCACTTTTCTACTCCCACTGGTTTGGTTTTAAATGCACCTGCACCAACCACCCCTTTTGTGGTGTTCCCAGCTTGACGTCAAGCTGGGAACACCACACTCAAATCTCAAAAAACTAATGTTGTAGGATTTAAGTGCTATTTAAGTGCTCTCAATTTACCAAAATTCCAAATTATTTAGTCCACGATTTGACCTTGAAATTTGGTACCAAAGATACGAAATCGTGGAGACTTTCTATACTTGATAGCTAAAAAAAAAAAAAAAAAATTTCATTAGACGCACAGTCGCTTGACTAGAAAAAAAAAACAGTTTCACCTTTCTACTCCCACTGGTTTAGCTTTAAACACTCCATCACTAACCCCTCTAACCTTCGTTGCACTCAACATGAACCCCACACTTCTAAACATAAAATTTCAAAAAACTAATGATGAGGGATTTCAGTGTGAATTAAGTGCTCTGTACTAGGCGGAACTCCCGATTAAAAAGTCCACGATTTGACTTTGAAACCGAGAATAAAAATACTGGAGACTTTTTATACTCTAAATAAAGAAAAAAATTACAGATTACGTGTAGAATTCGCTAATTAAAAAAAAAAAGTAAAAATTAAATTAAAAAAAAAGATTTGTCTATATCAATATACATATGATGGTACGAAAGCTTAGCAGCATAACTACGAGTGTGTTATCACATACAAGAACCCCTTTGAAGATTTGTCTTTCATAAAAAGTGATATAGGAACGCACATACATAAATACCTACGTAGAAATATAGAGCTATGTATATATCTACTCTTTCAACTTTTACCACCCACCGGTTTTGCTTTTTCGCCCATTTACTTTTTGGAGATGTCATATCCTACCTAAATAAGTTTTTTAGAATCACAGTCTACACTGTTCTTGTTCTTATTCTTCTACAAAACCATCAATTGACCAATTAGATAAAGCAACCGATGTTTTCGATGAGAATTCAACTAATACCATCAAATCACAGTTCACACATATACGCTTCTTTTTTTTAACTGAGCAATAGAATTTAAGTATAAAAAGCAAGTAGGTACCTACCTACCCACCTATAAATTTGAAGAAAAACAAATATCATCATCATCATCGTATAATAAAACGGCAAAAATATAAATTATGTATCGTTGGAAAGGTTTTTTGCACAGAAGTGGATAATGCAAAAATTTATTAAATAATTGCACCACAAAAACAAAAACAATAAAAGAAAATTGCATAATACATAATAAGTGCGAGCGAGAGGGAGACCGAGTATTTGTTCACGACACTTATTATATTTTCGTTGAATGCAATGGTTCGTGCATTTAATATATTCGTTTAGATGGTTTGTGAATTCGATTGGGGTAAGAATTTTTTTTTGGAGGATTTTTTTTTGTTGTGTTGGATTGGTTGGCCATTGGTCGATTTATTGCAAGGAAGCATGGCCTATGTATAGTTGTAGGTATGTTGGTTTTGCATAGAAATATTCTGCAATCTATTGTGTCTCTCGCTCATTGGGTGTTGTTTTTTTTTAACTAAAATGAAATGTGAGCTAAAAAAGGAAAAATGCTTCCTATTTGTAGATGTAGTGTGAGGGATGTTTTGGCTGAGGCGTGAAGACATATCTTTTGTTGTTGTGATTTTATCTATAGTTAGGTTGTTATTGTAGGGTTGTCAGCTATATAGGAAGGTAGAGTGATCATTGGTTGAGGTAGGTAGGTATTTTGCGTTGCCGGTAATGAGAACAAATTATGGGTAGGTACCTAGGTAAGCAAAGAATTGAGACGCTCCGTTGTAGCTAGCTACTAGTTGTTGAAAGAGTAGATATATACATAGCTCTATATTTCTACGTAGGTATTTATGTATGTGCGTTCCTATATCACTTTTTATGAAAGACAAATCTTCAAAGGGGTTCTTGTATGTGATAACACACTCGTAGTTATGCTGCTAAGCTTTCGTACCATCATATGTATATTGATATAGACAAATCTTTTTTTTTAATTTAATTTTTACTTTTTTTTTTTAATTAGCGAATTCTACACGTAATCTGTAATTTTTTTCTTTATTTAGAGTATAAAAAGTCTCCAGTATTTTTATTCTCGATTTTAAGTTTCAAAGTCAAATCGTGGACTTTTTAATCGGGAGTTCCGCCTAGTACAGAGCACTTAATTCACACTGAAATCCCTCATCATTAGTTTTTTGAAATTTTATGTTTAGAAGTGTGGGGTTCATGTTGAGTGCAACGAAGGTTAGAGGGGTTAGTGATGGAGTGTTTAAAGCTAAACCAGTGGGAGTAGAAAGGTGAAACTGTTTTTTTTTTCTAGTCAAGCCACTGTGCGTCTAATGAAATTTTTTTTTTTTTTTTTAGCTATCAAGTATAGAAAGTCTCCACGATTTCGTATCTTTGGTACCAAATTTCAAGGTCAAATCGTGGACTAAATAATTTGGAATTTTGGTAAATTGAGAGCACTTAAATAGCACTTAAATCCTACAACATTAGTTTTTTGAGATTTGAGTGTGGTGTTCCCAGCTTGACGTCAAGCTGGGAACACCACAAAAGGGGTGGTTGGTGCAGGTGCATTTAAAACCAAACCAGTGGGAGTAGAAAAGTGAAATTGAATATTTGTTCTAATTAACTCAATCTTCGTCTAAACTGTATTTTTTTTTATTTTTTTAGTGTTTAGTATAGAAAGTCTCCACGAATTTTTTTTTTCGGTATTAAATTTCAAGGTCAAATCGTGGAATATATAATTTGGAATTCCGCGAAATTACGAGCACTTAAATAGCACTTAATTCCCTCATCATTAGTTTTTTTGAAATATTGTGTTTAGAGGTGTGGTGTTCCTAGCTTGACGTCAAGCTGGGAACGCCACAGGTTTGAGGGGTAAGGGGAAGACTTTTTAATGGGGAGTTCCGCCAACTAAGGAGCACTTAAATAGCACCTAATTCCCCCATCATTAGTTTTTTGAAATTTTGTGTTTGGAGGTGTGGTGTTCCTAGCTTGACGTCAAGCTGGGAACGCCACAAGTTTGAGGGGGAAGGGATTTTAGTTCCAAGCCGGGATTGCGGTACTAAATTAGCACTTAAATAGCACCTAATTCCTGCATCATTAGAATTTTGAATTTCGATTGTGGTGTTCCCAGCTTGACGGACCTATTTTTTAGCTAAAATGCTGTTTGCGAACCATCCCTGGATTTTGTCAGCTAATTTTTGAACTGAACGAAAAAGCTTCATTAGTTTCGTTATATAAACATTTCTCGATAGCCAATTGTGATAAGTTTTAATGTCAAAAAATTATTACATTATCTTATGTCGAATTCCTTTCAACAAAAGAATCGAATTTTTTTCTAAAAGGAATGTTTTTTTTTTTATTCATTTACTTCAAAATTGCTGCTGTCTAGTGCCACACACACAATCACAAAAAAAATTGATTCTTTTCGTCTTTTCGTATTCCTTTCAACGACAGAAAAAATTCGATTCTTTTTAAAAAAAAATTCGATTCTTTTGTTGAAAGGAATTCGACATTACACTTATTTTATTTTTGAATTATGTAATAGCATTTTATTCAAAAACTTCGATATTATTTTTTTACAACTCCAGAAATTAATAATATGATTTGTTTTGTATTTTCAATGATGATGGAAAAACTGATGGACCCTATTGAAAAATATGAAATAAAACAAAACTGGAAAACAATGCCTGGTTTATATCTGGAAATTTACCTACTAAATTTGATAAAACTCCTCCTAAAAACAGAAAATAACTCCTTTTACATTTTAGAAAAATTAGAAAAATCAAAGTTTCTGGAAGCTTAGTTTATTTTTTTGTTGATAAAATTAGTTCCATCTTGTTAGATATTACAATTTTAACTATAAACTTCACTCAAAATATAAAGCCGAGATTCTTGACCTAATGTTAAAAATTTGCTTTATTTCTAAAAAAGCAGGTTCTTACTCAAACTGTTACGAACTTTCAAATAAATTTTGTATGAAAGCTTTGCACGTTATATTCTTATATATTGTCCAAGTCTATGGATGTATGGAGTGTATACAAAATTTGTAACCAATTAACCAAACATTTTTTTTTCATAAAAAAATGACCTTGAACTACTTCATTTGAATTGGTTTGCTTACTACAAAAAAAAATCATGTGTCAAGTTCACTAGTTCCACAACTAAAATATTGATAAAAGATAAGGAAATTTATACCATACATATGTTATACGAAAACAAAACCGACCGACATTTTTTATTTTTAATATAATCATGTAGTTTCATACTGTTTGAAAATTTGAATTGTTCAATTTTGTGTTCACACTTTTATGCCGGTTTCCATTCAAGCGTATATTAATAAATAGTTGGTAACTTTATCGCTATTTTTGTAGCCATTTCAATTTTCAATACCAAAAATTGAATCAAAATTATGTTTTGGTTTTTTGCAATCAATTTTTCTGTATCTTCTGGTGTCTGACAACGAGTGCAGGAAGTTTTTTAAAATTCTGTTAGTTGAAAAAAATAATTTTTATATATGTACATATATATTATGTATATCACATTGGTTTTAATATCAGGCGTTAAAAGTTCATGTTTAAATTGTACCAAAATAGATTTTGCAGTTTTATGAATCTTCCCCTACCCATTTTCCCCTTAAAAAACACCATGGATATTTCTATGGGACCTTTATTCTTAATAATTATTATGATGGTATTTGTAAATTTATTAATGGTAGTTTATCTGGTAAAATTTGTCAAATTTAACGGTATTAGTTAAGTTCAATGACGGTTTTACTTTTAGTCGGTGATGAGCTCTTGCTTTTAAGTTTTATCTTAGGTATATACAAAAGAAACTTCTCTTTACTTTTAAGTTTTAACCGATTTTTAATACATATTAAGCGGAGCTGATAATTCAAAACTGTAAAGACTCTGTTTCGTAACCTTTCTTAAAAAAAACAACAACATTTTTGCTCTTATCAGTGATGTCTTTCTAGAAACAACTCAGACGAATCTTGAACCTTATGCCCCCCTGTCCAAGGTCCATATTCAGAATAAAATCTTGTTTTACTTTAAATAGAAAAAAGCAAAATACCAAAACATAAACTGGATTGCACCAAAAACACTTATACAAATTTATCATCCACACCACCATATGGTAGAATATCAAAAGATCTAAGGAGATAACATAAAAGAAAAATTCAAAATTCGCTTGAGTGGCCTTGACCTTCTATCGAGGGGAATCAGGGTAATAACTTACACTTTCACATACATATCTTATTAACTTACCTTGATGTTTAAACTTAAATATTAAAACAAACAAACCAACTTCGTACTATTTTTCTATAAATAAGAAAAATGTACTTGAGAGCAATTCTATATTCTAAATAATCAGTCTAAATAGATTGAAGATACTCAACAGACTAAATGTTGAATGAAGTCAACATTATTTCGGCGACTTTTCGAATAAAAAAAATAAATACAAAAATGTGGAAATGGAAACAAGAAAAAATATCTATCTATCCCGATCAGCGGTACATACTAGCGAAATTATTCTTTTTTTGTTTTTATTTTGAAGCGTTTATTCTGGTTTCAAAAAATACTTTTTTGTTTTTGATCGAAAATACAGGGTGGCTCGTAAAAGATGCGATGAAAAAAGAGGTTGCGGAGGAAAAAAATTTATGTACGAATGGAATTTTGAAAACTTTAAAATTCATTCGACACCAGAAAATAATTTTTGTTATCATTCAAGTGGAATAGTAGGTACATTATGTATATTATGGGGAACTCTTTCACAAAAAAAAAACCTGTTTCATCTTTAATCACCTTTAAATCTAAAGATTATGTTTTTCAAATGTTGATCATAACTGCGGCTATAGTTCAAATTTTCTTAAAGAATATCCAATGTTTTCGAATAAAATTTTGTTCATCGATGAGGCTGAAAAGCAACCCAAATAACACAACGGTTTGGTTAAGTTATATTTCATCAAATTTATAGGCCAGCCAGAACATAACTATATGAATCGCTAACGTTATAGCGCCATTTTATTGGACTGGCTATCTGAAATTAAAGTCTGTGATCTTAACGACAATTAGTACCAACAAGACGGCGTTACCTGTCACACAGCCCGTGAATCCATGGCATTTAATGCGAGAACAATTCGGTTAACAGTTAATTAATTGACCGCCTAGGTCATGTGATACAACACCAATAAACTTTTCCGGTTGAGACCCAATGAAATCGATTTTTTTCCCTTTTTTTGAATTTTGAAAAGGTAGATACTTCTAAATGATTCATCCATTATCAATATATTATTATGCATTCACTTTTTGTTTTGTGATGCCATCACTGATGTCTGACAAACAATTATTATTTTAATTGAATGTTTAATTTTAATTTTTCAAAAATATAAATTTTTTTGTCTTAATTGGAAGTACTGTTTATCCATTATTTTATTAGGCAACCACAATAACGACCAAAAGAGTGATAAGGTTCTTTTTAAAAACTAGAACTTCTTTTTAATGACTAGAACTTAACGTAGATATCGAAAAAATGTAAAAGTCCACTTCAATAATTTTAAAATTTCTCAAAAACTAGAAGACATTTAAGCATCTGGTTTTAAGTTTTTGACTTAAAATTAATAGAGCTTCGCGGGTTCTTGCACGAAATTTCTTTGCTTCACTTAGGGTATGTCCAGTTGCCCGGCAGGTGCCTATGCCAAAAGTTTTACTAATCATCCAGCAGCCAAATTAGTAGGTTTCTTATTTCTTATATCGAAATTTGAATATAAAATAAAATAAAATAAAATACATTAAAATAAAGTAAAATAAAATAAAATAAAATAAAATAAAATAAAATAAAACAAAACAAAACAAAACAAAACAAAATAAAATAAAATAAAATAAAATAAAATAAAATAAAATAAAATAAAATAAAATAAAATAAAATAAAATAAAATAAAATAAAATAAAATAAAATAAAATAAAATAAAATAAAACAAAATAAAATAAATTCCTTTCCAGAAAGGAAAAGGTTTTTTTTTTTTTATATATTATAAGCCACAATTATATTAAAAGAAGAAGAGGAGAGAATGTACAGAGTGTGTGAAGGTGAGCCAGAGACGTGGGAACATGTGATAGAAAGAGGCAGGTCAGGTGGAGATGAAGGGAGATCAATAGGGGAAAAAATGAGGGATATAATGGACGAAGGAGGGAGGGGGGAAGAATGGATAAAGGCACAAGAGTTTGCGAGAAGGGGTAAGGAGGGACGGATGGGAGGAGAGTTGATGGGAAACTTGTAACCCTTAGGGGAGGCAATACAATACAATACAATATAATATAAGCCACAATTTAAAAAAAAATCAAGGTTCATACATATTTACAAAAAAAAACTTAATTAAGGGTTCTTTTTAGAATATGACTATAAGACATCAAAACCAAGCTCTATACTAAAATCGCTTAGTCGGAATTTTCCAGAAATCAAAGTCTTACTTATTGGGTTACTATACCGACTATACATATTTACACTAAATAAATAAATTAAAAATATGGTCTCAACGTTTCTTTCAGGCTTTGAATGTACATTTGACCGACACTACACATCTTACCTAGCTTATATCCTTCAGTCTAAAGCGAACCACCCTGTATATTAATTGGCAGAAGAAAAAGACATAATAATAACACAGGAATCTAGTAGGTACATAAGGGCAAATTATATTTTGATTGTATGTATGTATGTATCTCTTGTATCTGCTAGCTTCAGGCTAGACAAAAGGCAACTATAGTAGTTGAATTTGTGTTAATGATAAGGAAATTGTATATTAATTACCTGCTATTTGCTTAGTCGGGGATTTAACCACATTTTATAAAATTTATTAGTAAACAAAAATAATTCGAAAGTTGAGAGCAATCAATAAAAAAAAATGTTAACTCACACTGATGTTAAACTTATTTGCCTGGATTATCATTTGTTTATTTTTACGTGTCCATATTTATGGGTCGAGCCCCTCTTGAAAAATTTGTTGATAATGCTGTATGTATGTGTTGTTTTAACAAGTTTTCTTGAGGATTGTAGCACATTAATAAATATGTGCTGTTACAATGTTATTAATTTGCTTACATGTTTTTGTTGTTTGTTCAGAAATTTTTATTAGAGTTTTTTGAAGATCGTATCGTTATCTGTGAAAAGTGGTAGTGTTGGAATAAAACGAAAAACTTTTTTTAAGTGTTGATATATTTTAGCATGATTTTTTCAAGATACTTTTATTGCAACCAGCACGAGATAATTAAAATTTTTTTGGTTGCAAAGTGTCTTTTTCTTTGAATTTTGTTGAAATAACTTGTCTATTCAGTTTTAATTTAAGATTTAAAATTTTCTTCTGTCGTTCTAGGATTTGTTATGCCTGAGATATGTAACTTTGAATGAAAAAAGTGAGGTCACCCATAAATCTGCACAAGGTGTGACAAAAAGCTAGGGCGTGTAGGTTGGACTTAGACAAGAAAAAAATCGTATGGGAGGGGGTCTAATCCCCCCCCCCCCCGTTTAGGCGGGAGGGGCAATTTTCAAAAAAAAATTACTTAAAACTAAAAAAAATCATTAAAAAATAACGGTAATACCTACAGAGTCATGCTAGTATTTTAAAAAGCCAGAAATCCATTCTTTAATTTCAAATAAAGTTGTTCGAGCGAATAGTTTTTGAATAATTAATTTTCAAAGTCAATGAATTTTTTTTTCAAAATTTTACGTTTTTAAGTATGTATTATTTTTTATTATTTATATTCAATGCTCATATTTATTTTTGATCAAAAAACCGGATGTCGAAATGTTTTGTAGTTTTTGAGAAAATCAAGAAAAACCTTTTGTTTTTGTTTTAGTTTTTAAGTTATTGGATTCTAGATGAATTTACGAGGGAAAGGATTAACTTGTTTTTACTATTTTTTTTATTATCAGTCTTATAAGCTAGGTACCTAAAGACAAATAAATTGCAAGAACGTTTTGTTGTACAAATTACTTCCAATTTGAACGTCAAGTCGTCCACATATCACGATGTCAAATTACTCTCGTGCCGAATTAACGAATATGCATTACTGCTACGGTATGGCTTTTAAAAATGCTATAGTATGACCCTGTAGGTATAACAGTTTCTTTCCGATTTTTTCCTGTTTTAAGTGATTTTTTTTTTAAATTTACCCTCCCACCTAAACGAGGAGAAATAGACCCCCCTCCGATTTTTTGTTGTCTAATGCCAATCTAAACGCCCTAGCTTTTTGTCACACCTTATGCAAATCACCCTGTATAGTTTAACTGAATTTTGAATTAATTTTGATTATTAACTTCAAGAATCTTTGCATATTTTGTTGAACATAAAAGAAAAAAAACTGTTTTTTCTTTATTTTCAAATGGGTCGATTCCAGATCTGTGAAGCTACAAATAGATAAATTTTTCATAGTTTTCATACTAAAAATAAGTCAGTTTTGAAAAATAATCTTTTAGTTCTCATAATTTTTTGAGTGACTGTAAAATGTATACTGCTGAGATAGCTATTATTTCCAATAAAACTCACCCAATGATTCATCGCTGAAAACCATCATAACGGGTCATTCATTTCGTTGTTTCAAGTTGGTAGCATTTGACACCTGTCAAACTCAGCTGTCATTTGAAGTGTCATATTATTAGTTGAATGTTTGCCATTTATGATAATGGATCGCTTAACAATCGAACAACGCGTTAAAATTATTAAAACTTACTACAAAAGTTTTGATTCAAAAGTAGCTGCACCTTTCGCGCGTATTTTGGACAACATTTTCTTCAGCGATAAGGCACATTTCTCACTCGGTGGGTATGTAAACAGAAAACCCACAAGTGATGGAAGATGTGCCGTTGCATCCACAAAGTGACAGTTTGGTGTGCTCTATGGGCTAAAGGTGTCATTGGTCCGTATTTCTTCGAAGATGCCAAATGCATCCAGACAAAGTGACTGTTTGGTGTGCTTTTTGGTCGAAAGGTGTCATTGGTCCGTATTTCTTCGAAGATGCCAATGGGCAGACGATTACTTTAAAATCCGAGCGGTATGGTCGAATTATAACCGATTTTTGTTGATCGGCGATTGAAGATGACATGACATGGACGATATGTGGTTCCAATCCAACAAGACGGTGCAACAAGCCAGACAACACGACCAATTATGGCTTTATTGTGTGAGAAGTTTCCTGATCGCGTAATTTCACGTTCTGACAACGTCAATTGGCCACCAAGATCATGCGATTTGACACCGTTAAATGTTTTTCTGTGGGGCTACCCAAAAGACCGTGTTTACGCGAATAATCCCCGAACTCTAGACGCATTAAAAACCAACTCAAGTTATGGCCGAGATACCGACCGAAATGTGCGAAAAAGTGGTTAAAAATTACCTCAAAAGAATCGCGTGCTGCGAATCTTCCCGAGGCGGCCATTTGAATGATATTGTTTTTCACACTTAATGGCAAATTTCAAACTTTATAATGAAATAAAATTTTCATCAAAAATGTGTCGCTGTGCGTGTTTTATTTAGCTTTACTTTCGAAACCGAAAATTGATGACCCTTTACAATAATTAGGTACTTAATATACACCCAACTGACAGAAAGCTATCAATGGGCAATAAAACACAAAAAAATTTTTTTTTTTGTTAAATTTTTGATAAATTTTATTTCTCAATAAATTTTTCCTCATTTTTATTTATTTTTTATTTTGTTTTTATATTAAACAATCTCTAACATAGAATTGAATTTATTGATGGTGGCATAGGAAAAATAAAGAAATTATTCTCATTTATCTTTCTTTCATTTTTTGTTTGTTTGTTCTTCATGGTTAGTGGTATTCTCTTTTTTGTTTTTTTTTTTGGTTTGTCAATCATAGTTATTTTTTTTTCGTTTATATCTATTTTGTTTTTATTTTCTCTTAGCAAAGGATTGTGGGCGTTATACTGCTTTATATTTTTTTACATTACAATTTAAGCACTTTTCAAAGCTTTTTTTTTAATATATTTTGTTTTGGTTATATTTCTTTCAATGAAAATATTGAGCTCTGTTCTTGTTCTTTGGAATATCTGTTTTTTTTTTATTTTATTTTGTTATCTTGGTGGATTAATTTTATTTTTTAATTTTATTACATAGTTTAAAAAAATCAAAGAATAAGAGAAGAGAAATGCAAAAAAGCTGCAGTGATATTCGATTTATATTTGAAAAATTTAAATTTTATTAAAAAAAAACGCAGAATAAACAAAACAATTTTTTTTACTACAGCGGTTGATGTTTTGGCTTTTATATATTTTGTTTATTAATTTTATTTGCTCTTTCGCTTATATAATAATTAATATTGGATAGAATTTTTAAACTACTAATTTTATTTCGCCTCTGTACTTTATTTTTTTTATTTAAACTTAACATGTACATATACATATGAATACATATATTTTTATTTATAAATATAAGTTCTTTTTTTTGTTGATATACGAAAAGGAAAAAACAAATATTTTTTTACGAATTGAAACTAAAATATAAAGTTTTATATATATATTATTGAAGATTAATTTTAATAATATTTATATAAGAACAGCTTGACTGTTCATGTATTATAAAAAATAAATAAGAAAGTATTTTTTTGTCGTTTCATTAGGATGCAGTATTTGATTCTTTTTTTTACATAGTTTATTTAAATGAATTTAACAATTCAAGAAAATTGTTTGCCCGTTTTTGTTTTGTAATTAATTTAAATTTTTTGTTTTTTTTTCATATAAAACTAAGTGAGGAGAATAAAAATTTAAGAATAAATTATTATTTGATTATTTTTGTTTGTTTCAAAATAGAAAAGTTTCTCGAGAACGCATATATAAATGTATAGGTTGTTCAATGTTTGTAACATGTTGTTCATTTTATTTTTTTTTATATTATAAACTGGCGAAAGTATAGCTGTGTTTTGTCTTGTTTGTCGTTTTTATTTTAACTTTTTTTTTTTTATTAATTATGCTGTTTTTTTTGTTTCTTTATTCTGGGCAGTGAATGGAATATACACATTTTTTTGTTTATTTTTTTATTTATTTATTTTTAAATTTTGTTTTTATTTTTAAATTAAAAGAAGTTTAATTTTTTTTTTAAATGAAAAATCTATATCCGCCATTCTTTTAATTTGTTAAGTTTAAAAGCCATTCAAAACAATCGACGTAGAGCATTTATCCGTTTCGATGAATCTTATATACTTCTGTATATTTGTATTTTATTTTTTTTTTCAAGTTTAAATTTAATGTTTTGGTTGATGAAAAAATCTAAAAAATGGAAATTCACTTTAAAAAGGGTAGTATTTTTTTTTTATTTTTTTTCCATCGCCGTTTAATTTAAAATATTATTAATATTAATAAAATTTGCCAGTACCTACTTAACAACACTAATTAGGCATGTCTCTTCTAGGTACTATATAAATTATTTAAGAATTTTGTCTTATTTTTACTTTTTTTCCATTCTCATTTGTTTGTTGTTGTTATTTATAAATTTAAAATTATTATTTTTATTTTTTGTTTAATTTAATGCAAAAACATACACATTTTGTTTACATATTTGTTTTATTTTTGTATTAATTATAATTACATACATTTATCAGCATAGCGATCGCGTTGTTAATTTTATTTTAATTTATTTTATTCAGTGTTATTATTATTTTATTTTAAATTAGTAATATAAATTTAAAAATATTTTTTTTTTATTTAAACAATGATTTTTATATAATTAGATAATAATATAAAGTTAACAATAATACACTTCCAATACTTTATACTTGTTTTAATACTTGATTGTTTTATTAAATTAAAAATAAATTAATTTTATATTAAGCAAAATTGCATTTAACTATCGCGACAAATTTATTGCACATCATATACAAACATTTTAAACTCCCCCCCCCCCCCCCCAAAAAAAAAAAAATAAAATAAAATACAAAGCTTAAATGAGGTTAAAAATTGCAGTACCTATTATGTTTGTGTATCCCTATTTGGGAGTAATCACTTGTATGCGGCAGCACTGCGCAAGAATGTAAACAAAAATCATTTTCAGCAGACTATGTCACTTCAGAATGGGGTCAAGGTCATGTGAGGGATGGATTTTTAGGGTGGGGTATTTTTCAACCATTTCGGTAAATTAAATAAAGGGAATACCGCTGGGAAGTATTTGACATTATTTAGTTTTTCTTTTTGTTGTTTCCAACATCTAGAAAAACAAAATTTGCTCACCGTCTTAAGAGGGATACGATTTTATTACATATAATATAACTTTTTTTAATAAAGGATGCAATCAAGTCTCACCGGGCGTCGGTCGCCAAGAAGTTTTTTTGGCAAATAAGTTTTTTTCTTTGAGGGATTGATAGGTTTTTTTTTTAATTTCATCCAAAAGAGAACAGGATGAGAGCGATTTTATCCTTCATAAAGTGTGTTATGATGTCAAATGTTTGAAAATTAAGACAAATTACAAAAATGTTATACCCTGAAGAGCGCCTTAAGGTAGAATTTTTGTTTTAATTGTAAATGTCGATAAAGTAGAAGCTTTTCAAAAGTGTTAAATCGCATATACTGATTACATTTGCATCACTAAATTTTATGACATTTCTACCAAAAAAAAGTTCTTTAGTGAAAATCCAATAGAATCATTCCTTTTTGATGATTGACGCATATAGGAGACTTACTTTATAGTTATTTGGCATTTAAACATGACCAACAAAGAATTTTTCAGTTTTCGTGAGTCTTACTAAAAGAATGAATTGTCCAATTGTTTCCCAATGAATAATAATCAACGCTTAACTCGATGACAGAATCAACCATAAACCATGTAATTTCAACAGTAATGAGATAGCACACTGTCAAATACGTCCTTGATTTAATTCAGAAAATGGATACTATTTTGAAGTTTCCTGTATTTTTTAATTTATCAATTATTCACAAATATTTGAAGACTTCAACAGTTAAAGAATCTAATGACTGAAGAACTCAAAAACTGAAGGACATTAAAGCTGAAGAGCCTAGAATAGACCTAACTCATGGTCAAATGTCCAGAAATGTACAAATCTTTCTTTGTCGAAGAAAACTTCATAAAATGTTTGGAATTTGCATGAATTGTATTTAAGAAATAACCGCTTATCTTGATTAATAGCATAATTATTAATCCCGGTAAAATGTTATCTACACTATATTTTTGGCTTTTAAAACTGACCAATGAGCCCACGGTATGTAAGAGACGAAGACGAGCTTATAGACTCTGTCAATTTTGTCAGTTTTCGTTTATTTAATTTAAAAGATAGATATTTGTTTAAGGCTTTTGGTATCTATCCATCATAGAGAATGGTGAAGAACGCGAAAGTTGAAAAATTCCAAAAACTGAAGAACTCAAAGCCAACAGTTTAATTTTTCAAAAAAGTATTCTGTACAAACAGAATCATCGAGCTCGATCTTCAGAGCCCAGAAATACGAATATATTCAATATTTTGACGGAAGAAAATTGGAACTCCTCCGTCAAAGCTGTAAAGTGGCATCAATTTTTTTTAAATTTAAACTAAAAATAAACAAAATTTAACACTCGAAACTATTTTTTTTACCCTTAGGTAACTTTCGTTATTCTTTATATGAGTTTGGTTATTCACACTTAATTCCTATCAAGACATAATTTATTGTTTGCCTGTAAAGCCAAGTTAGCAAAAAATTGTGAATAAATCATTCACAATACAAAGAATAGCACTTTCATGTTTTTACATTTACTACTTTCTTCCTTTTTATTAAGCTGGAAACAAGAGTTGTGATATAAATTCTAATATATTAAAGATGTTGTTTTTATAGGTTTATATTTTTATTTATATTAAAGGTTTAAGTATTACTCATAAAAACTAGCAAGTATATTATGTGATGGTGACAAAAATCCTAAGTCCTTTCCTTTTGAGCTAATAACATGAGTTGTGAAATTTTTTGCATTAAGATGTTATTTAAATGCGTTATAAATTCTAAATTTAAGGTTAGGATTTGTTTTGATTTTGTTGTTAGGTTTTTGAAGATTTGTTGTAATGTGAATCTTCAATATAACTGTAATTTGTAATTAAAATTAATTTTTTAATATAAGAAATAATAGAATTTTGTTCATGATGAACATAGGTTGTTGTTGAATAAGTTTTGTTTGAGAAAATTTAACAAATTTTACTGATTCTTGACTATTTGATTGTTTATTTTCAGTCCTTAATGCTTTAAAATCATTTATACCAAATTCTGAAAAGTCCCATTGTAAGATAAATACTATATTCTTTGTTAGGCTCCTACTTTAACTACTTTATATGTATGTAAGCTAGAGGTCTTATCTGTTTAAGACCCGTTTAGCTGATACCAAACTTAATTATTTAAGTTCAACTTAACAGCTTCTTCAGAGCAAACTTTCCCAAAGGTTTTTATGTTGAACTCAAATATTAAAGTTTCATATCAGCAAATAGGCCTAAGTAGTGTTACTGTTAAGAACTATTAAATTATTGGGTACAGAAATTCTTCTGACTTTTAATTTGGGCTGAATATATCAATTGTGAGATTTTCATTGACAAAAAATCTTAGCCTTTTCATTTTGAGCTAGTAATATGAGTTGTGATTTTTATAAGAAACGATTCACCGAAAGTACAAAATCAAACCTTCGCATGTCAAAAAATGCGTATTAAGAGGAATAAAAACATCAACTGAAAAACTACAAAACTGTATAGTTCAATATTTGATGTTTATACCTAATGAAAGCATCTTCCTAATATTGTACGTTTGAGTTTATAGGTTAAGATTTTTCACCGAATGTGCTTCTGTTGTTATAATCTTGGAATTACTTAGTACCTACTGTAAGGTATTTAAATTTTTCATTTACCCAATCCGGATTTGGAGCAGTAGAAAGTGATTTATTTTACATTAAAATATAACCAATGTTCTTCTTTAAGCTTGTGACGGTCAAGGCTATTCGAAGTCGAATCGTTTTTTCATGAAAGATTCCTAAAACTAACACTCCTTTTACGATTGGCAATCATCAATTGATAAAATAAAAAAAATATTGGAATTTGGATTTTTTTAAATTCAATTTATAATATATAAGCGACACGATAAAATATGTATTTATATGTAGTAGATGTCAGAACTAAGTAGACAGTCATATATATAGTGATTGTTTGGGCACTAGTTAAAATTGCCATATTGGGTGGAAAATGAGAGAAAATAACCTTCTATTTTTTTGTTTTACTTTTGACAAAAACAGTTCAATGACTCTTTTGCTAAATATTATGTCTTTCTGAAAAAGAAATGAATGCTGTGCATTCTTAATTGTTTGCAGAGCGCAACGCATCGTTCTAAAACTGTTCATTACCAGAAAAGCTTTTTTGTATTGCATTTTGAAGTATTAACTTTGTCTGTCAATTCTGAACTTTTCAGCAAAATAATTGATTTTTCCCTTAAACTGGGCGCTCACCTGACAAATTGTCTGTGCAAAGTTTTATTATTAAAATTTGCGGTCAACCCAAGGGCTCTACTAAAAATTATCTACATGTACTCTAACCACAGGCATCAAATTGTTAGATGAGCACCCGACCTTAAACACACCAAGCTCTATCACGAAGTAAATTTCCCCAGAGTTTTTTTCCCATTTTGTGAAATTTGCTATCATGAATCCTGTTGAAAAAATATTACTTTAAGCAAAAAGCTATCAATAATAATTTTTCCAGGGAACTTTTTCCTTATATCAATGCAAAATTTTCCCCAAGAAAGTTCTTAGGGAGAAATTATTTTTTAGGAGATTCGCGATTGGATGTATTCTTTCCTCCATAGTTTTTCCGGGGAAAAAAAGTCCCATGAAGTTGGCGGTAAGGCTGAATGTGAAAGTTAAAAAAAAGCCTGGAGTGGGCGTTCTTTCACAAAGCTAGTTATACTCGAAACGCGAGAAAAATAATTGCGAAAAGAAATTGACGTAATGTGGAAATTCCCGGGAGCAAAATGTTCGTTCTATCACAAAATACAAATACGAACAAAAAAGGTTTGCTGTATAAAAATAAGACAGTCCGTACTTAAACAAACAAATAGAGGTGCAATACATCGTAAACAAAATTGAATTAAGAAGAGGGGTCTTTTTTCATTGAAAATTATGTGCATTATCTTTGGAGAATGACTTATTCAAAATGTGTGTGAGCATAATTTTTCAACTCACATACACTACACATACATACATGCAACATCATATCCCAAGCACAACAAAAAAATGCTCCTGCCATAAACTCCCTCCTCCTATATAAACAAGCACAAAATGCTCAAGATTTTTAATATTTTGCTTTAGTTCCAGAGAAAGCATTTAGCAAAATTTGCTTCAAATAACTTAAATTATCTCAGCTTTCAAAGAATCAACATAACTGTTTTTTTTTGTTTTTTTGTTGTTTTTATGGTAAATTTTTATTTTTATTTTTTAATTTAAATTTGTTTGTTTCTTATTGTTAAATCTATGAACACTAAAAGCTAACAAAAAAATGTTAACATAAATTAAATTTTTGTTTTTTTTTTTATTTTTTTTTATTTATTTTTAAAACCTAAACAAAAAAGCTACATTTTTTTTCTTGTATAAGAAATTTCTTTATAAAGTTTTAACTTAGCCACTTATGTAGTTTATTTATTATTTTTTTATTTTATAAACAATGCATTTTCTTTGTTTAAAGGGGGAAACATATTCGAGTGGTTTTCTTTCTTTTTTTTTAATACGCGATTTATATTATGTTTTTCTTTTGTAAATTATATTTGAATTTATAATTTTTTTTTGTTTTTTTTTATATTTTTTCAACAATCAAATGAGACAAACATATTAAAAAACATATTTGTATAAGAAAAAAGAAATAAAAAATATTTAATAACAAATGAGAAAATGATTTTCTTAATCTTAATCTGTATTTTTTTTATTTTTCATTGTTTTATCTAAAAGTTGATTAAAATTGTTTTTTTTTTTTTTTCATTTATAATTATTTAATAAATAACCTGCTCTACAGATTTTATTTTTTTTTATTTAAATTTAATAACTATATTTAGTACTATATTTTTTTGTAATGTACGAAGAATTTTTTCTTTAATTTTCCTATAGAACATGCTGCGTTTTAAATGTTGTATAACGTCTCTTTTTTTGGTTGACAAAAAAAAGAAAAATTCATTAAAAAAAAAAGTTTGCGATCTTTGCGGGCGTTATGGAGTTTTTTTTATTTATAATACAAAAATAAAATGGGATTTTTAATGATAAAAATAAAATTGAATAAAAAAAACTCATTAAAGCAGTTTGGTTTTTTTATGTTATTTTTGTTTGGTAAAATTGTTTTTCTTTTATAATTTTTTAAATCTAAATCAAAGCAGTATCTTGTTCTTTTAATAATTTTTCAGTTTTTATATATGGGAAATTAAAAATAATTATTTATTCATTTTCTCAAAACACTTATTCGGTGTAATTTGTTTAATGTTTTTTTTTTTGTTTTCTATAATTAATATGAATTTTATGTATATGTCTGTTTTTTTTTTTAAATTTGTTTTATTCTTCTAAAATTTTTTTTTATATATTTACTTAAACTTAATTTTACAAGTTTTTTTTAAATATTATTTTTTTCTCTTAAAAGCTAATTGCTTAAAATTAAAGTGTAATTTATTTATCTTGTTTTTTGTTTTGTTATTTACTAAGTGGATGGAAAAAAAAGGAGGCGAGGGGAGGGGCTAGGTTTATATATTTTTTTTTATTTTTAATATATTATAATTTTATTATTATTTATACCTATATAATTTTTGGTGGTGGTAGTTTTGTTTGCATTTTTATGGTGGAAGCGGTGTGCTGAACAGTTAATTTATATTATTCTTTGGTTTCATTTCAACATTCAGGGAGGGAATTCCAAGGGAAGAAGGGAAAATTTGGAAAATGGGAAAAAATTAACAAAAAGAAAAAATATTTTTTATTTTATTTATATTTTTTCTTACTTATATTTTTTGTATTACTTTTTTTTTGTTTTTTGAGAAAGGTGAGTACAATTTCACTATAATTTTTTGTTTGTTTTTTTTTGTATTTTACTTTAAAATTTATTCCGCTCGTTCATGTTCTGTGTGTGTATGTCTCTAATAAATGGATCAAACTAGTTAGGTTAGAAATAATTCAAATATATGTAATTAATTTAATAAAAATATAAAAGTAAAAGAAAAAAGAAATGCAGAATCACTATGCTTGCTGTATGATGCTGTTTCTATAGCTATCATGTTATTTTTTCTGTCCTTGTTTTGGTTTTTATTTTCTTTAAGTACAGTGGTATTTTTTTGTTTGTCTTTAATTAAAAATTGTAATTTTTGTTTTCTTCGCTGCGCTGATTTTCGATTTTATTATTTATTTATTTTTTATATATTTATATAAATATTTCATTTTTCTATTATTTCTCATTTTTTGTTTATTTCGGGCTAATTTAGTGATTTTGTTTCATCATTTTCTCCGTATGCTGCAGTATAGTACTTATATTGTTCAATTATTCAAATATTTTTTTGTTTTAAATTTAACTTTTAAATTAAAATTGTTTTTTTGTCTGTTTTATTATATTGTGATTTTTCTTTAAATAAATGGGGGTTATTCTTTTTTGTTTTTTTTTTTTTTAATTATGTTATTGGTAATGTGTCTGTGTGTTGTGTTTTAATATATTTTTTTATTTATATTCTGTTTTATTTAAAAACTGTGTTTTTAATTTTAATATGTTTATTTATTAGACTGCCATTTCTTAATCAACCATTAATTCGAAATGGACGGATCCTCTCCTTTCAGAACGATCGTGATAGATATTCTTTGCCCATGCTTTGCACTCGATGTTGATAAGGACTCCAGCTAAAATTATAGACAACAAAATATAAATTTAGGTTTATTATTTAAAAAATAAGAATCTCTGAGAATTATGAATAACGATAGTGAAAAACCGAATGAGAAAAAACAAGAATTAAAGACTCAAAACAATTAAATTTCGTAAATTGAAATATTGCAGAGGTAAATTTAGATTTCATTGAACCAATGCGGTTTTCTGGGAAACTGGTGGGAAATAATTTTAGAAGTGTGGTTTGGTTTTCTAGGAACAAAATATCTCAGATACTATAAAAGATATAAATAAATGAGGTACATGCTCAGAGATTATGCTCAATATAACCAGAAATCGAGCCGATGCTATGAAAAAATAAATAACTTAAATTCTCCTGTTCAAGAACTTTATTCTCACAAAATGGAGAACCTTTTCAAAAAACCGAAGATTTGAGCATATACTCCATTTTATTCATAGGTACCACTATTTTAGTCCTGTTTTGTAATTTTTAAGTCGTTTAGTAATAAAAAAAAATAATTTATCCAATGTGAATAACTTCAAAACTACTACAGTAGAATCTCGGAAAGATGAACCGTTCTATATTATAAGATGAAGGAAAAAATTTATTTCAATTTTGTGGACAGTACTTTCGGGCTTTGAACTTGTTATGTTAATTTTATTAATTAATGATTTTATTTATAATTAACTACATATATTTTCTTCCTCAGCCAAATGTTGATGCTCGAAAATATGAACGGTCCCTGTTTCATATGTGTTCATCTTTCTGAGATTCTACTGTATAAACATAATTTGTTTCAAATCAAAAAAATGTGCAGTATTACGTTACAATAAAAAAAAATCGGTATCAACAGCCAAGAGCTATTCAGCCCTATCGAGGTATCCGTTCGGAAGAAATTTTTCTCCGAGCTGTTCGAAATCGAAGAATTTTCTATCGAGGTATCCGTTCCTAAAGGCATTTCGAACAGATGTTCCGACGAAATACATCGCATTCCATCGCGCAGCGGCGCAATGCGATTAGTCAACAATTTTTGACAGCTATACGTTGAATTTCTTCAGAAGTTGTCCGATGAAAAATCATTGCGGAATCTGTTCGGAAATGGCTACAAAATTGTAAGTAAAATAGTCAAACGAACGCGATTGTTTGCTTCATTTTATTTCGTTCCGCAACGGATACCTCGAAAGTAAACTGAGTTCAGATCGGAACTCACTTTCGTATCGGAAATTCTCCCAACGAATACCTCGATAGGGCTGCTTATAAATGATCATTAGGGGTTACTTTGAATTCTATGGAGCTGCTTATATTTTGATATCATATTTTACAGTTAACAAGATTGCATTCAAATACTTGTTAGATATGTTCTCGCAAGGTCCTGTTAGTGTTAGCCAGCTTTAAATAGTTTTGCAATTCCAAATTATAAAATTTAACTTTGTGTTTTTTTTAAGTTAAGGAACTACCAAACATTATTCATTTATCTCAATCTATTGTTTTAGTAAATTGCTTGCCGAAGTATTAAAAGTCTTGGAGGAGCAACTATGTCCACAATGGATATGAATAATATGTAACATGGCCGTATGACTATTTGTTAAATTGCGTTGGCATTTTACATACGTTGCCCCTCGACCTGTATACAAACATTTATTTTACAACAGAAAATATACATATGCTAATTTTATTCACTTTCAGTCGTTTGCCAAAACAATCAATGTTCTTAGTCCTCTACAATACCGACACGCAATATCCTGGTTAGCTTACATAGAATTTAACAACATTTGCAGCTGGCACTAGCCTGTTTTTAACTCTAAAAATAATTGAAATTTTAGTTGCCAAAAGGAAAAATTTAAATTTGATTGTTCAATTCTCTAGCAAATGTGTAGGGAACGAACTAACGCCAAATTAATTTATAATATGTCCCTTTTTTCTGACATTTGGAATGAATGCTTTTTTTCCCCCATATGGAAATTCGAATCGAATTTTTTTTATTAAGAGCAAAAACAAAACTCTTGGGAATTTATCGTTGAGAATAAGAGAATAGGGAAATTGTCATTTGAATTTAATTTTTTTAAGTTAAAAAGTTTGTAAAATTGAGAGAAAATGTGAGCTAATGTGCATTAAAATAACTACAGAAGAATTAAGGCTGTCTTCTATTGAATTACTAGGTATGTTCCTTTACTTTAAAACTCTGTGCATTTGTGTGATAAGTCCACAGGTCAAAAGTCCAAATGGATGGTGTATTTCAACAATGCACAATGCTTTTGTCAAATAAAAATCATCTGTGCGACAGAAGTTATTATAAGGAATTTAATAATTAATTAACGAATTATAGGGACATAACTTTCGATTTAGGCAATTAACCTTTATTCAAGTGAACCGTAGTGTACATTGCTTACTTTTTAATAGCTATACTGAAAGCCGCCAGAAATTTTCATTGTCCCAAAAGCCACATAAAAACACAATTCCGGTCAGGTGCAACCGCGAGGCAAAAAAAAAACAATTAAATGTATATATCATCCAATTTCAAAATTCAAAATCTTGTTGTGGAGATGTGAAGTCTGAATGTTCATTTCATTATTTTTTTAATTTGAAAGATTTGAAAGTTAACCTTCTCAAAAATTAAAAATAGGGCAAATAGTACTGAAAATTGAGAAGTGGTACTTGCGTACTATGGAAAGGCAAATAGTACCGAATTCTGTGCAATAGTAAGCCTTTTTGCAACTACATATAATGATATAGGTATTTTATGGATGTGTCAATTGTCAGAAATTAATCTGGGGATCAAAGTTCTAAAACATTTTAAAATTGAAAATGTTTATAGGGTCGTTTTGAGAAAAATATGGTGTTACCAAAATGATTAAATGAACAAATGAATATATAATGAATGAAATGAACTCTAGCGTATAGGGGGCTCAGGATCGAATTTTTGGTTGGTGTTACCAAAGAAAATGCCAAAATGAACCTAAAGACACAATCGATGAATCGTTGATCGTCGCCAACCGACGAGTTTCAGTGGAGGATAGTTGAATTTGTATGAAATCTTAAAATCACTCGATTTGAGCGCACTTAGAAGCCTTTTACTCAGGTTATAATTATCGGATGCTTAATGTTAAGATAGATAATTAAAGATAAAATGACAGGCTATAAATCTGCATCAAAATGTTTGCAAAAGCTTACAACATTTCATACTAAAAACGTGAAAGATTGGCTTTTGAGAACTAATTTCATCACGGCAAATGATGGGAGGAACAAGAAAACAAAAAGAAAAAAACGTACCCACAAAGAATATACATTGTTGCTGTAAGGGTGTGGGCAAGACGTTGGTTGGAGTGGAATGTGTGCAATAAAAAACCACCACTGCACTGTGGCTGGTGGCAAACAAAATTGGCTTCGCATCGGGAACAAAAATGATATACATACATAGCTACATTATTAAGTAGGTTAGGTATGTCTGTTAAATGTTATGTTGATTAAATTGTTGTAGGTATTTTGCAAATACTATTCGTAATTGTACAATTAGGTTGGTTTGGTTGGCTTATAACTTCTGTTCTAACAATCGGATATTTAAAATAAAGGTCTTAAAATGAAGGTAAATTATCAAACTAATTTATTCAGTTAAAAAATAATTGAAATAACATCAAAGTGTAGGTGAAAAACGTTTAGGTTTAATTCATCAAAATAAATAATTGCAAAAATTGAAAAATTGAATAACAAAATTGGCTTCGCCAACAAAATTCATATACCTACATACGTATCTATATAGGTACATACATTATGTATGTAGGTAGGTAGGTAGGTAGAAATGGCGATCACGAGCAACCTAGCTCGTTGACCCAATTAGCGCTTGAGTGCGCCGTTTTGTTACCATAACTCGTTGGACCTGTGGATGTGGATATGTGTGGATGGTTTGGAATGTCTCAGAATGGATCAGAGACGTAAGAGGTTTGACCCCTTATGACATTATGTATGTACATTTATAGGTATAAAAGGATTGATTTAGTTGTTCTGCGGTTGCCTTTTTACTTCTGTACTAATAATCGGATCTTAAAGGTTAAGGTTTTGAAATAAGTTAAATAATAGGCTTCAAAATTTTGTGTGACAAAACTTGACTTCATTCTTAATCAATTCGATTGTTGAACATAGAATATGCACAGAGACCTATACTTGAACCTCAAGGGTCAAGGGCCAGATGTTGAAGGTTAAGGTATTTAAATTAAGGTTAACTAGGCTAGAGGTAGGATTAACCTAGCGAAGCAACTCAAATATAATACCTAATCGAAAAGGGTTGATTTGGTATCTTCTGTTCTAATTATCGGATCTTTGAGGTTAATGTCTTAGAATTAAGGTAAAATCTCAGGCTACAAATTTATGTGACAAAACAACATTTAATCCAATGCGTTTTTTTAACTTGACCAACGTCTAAACCAATGCGACTTTTGAACTTGACCTACGTCTAAGCCAATGTGATTTTTTAACTTGAACTATACGTCTAAACCAATTCGATTTTTGAGCTTGACCAACGTCTAAGCCAATGCGATTTTGGTACTTGACCTACGTCTAAGCCAGTGAAATTTTGAACTTGACCTACGTCTACACCAATGCGATTTTTGAACTTGACCAACGTCTTAACCAATGCGATTTTTGAACTTGACCTAAGTCCAAACCAATATTATTTTTGAGCCTGAAATATGCAAAGGTACCTACTTGCGTTTCTCTTTAATAAACTCACAACATTAGTTCTAAGTTGTTGTAGGTTAAGGTATTTAAGTTAACGTTGATCAGTCTAGAGGTAGGATTAACTTACCTAAGCAACTTAAATATAAATATGGAAAAGGGTTAATTTGGTAAGCTTTTATCTTCTGTTCTAATTATCGGATCTTTGAGGTTAAGGTCTTAGAATTCAAGTAAAATCTCAGGCTATAAATTTATGTTACAAAACTCTACCTACGTCTAAGCCAATGCGATTATTGAACTTAGAATATTCATAGGTACTGCAATATAATTGAACTTCTTTAATAAACTTATATAGATTTAGTTCTAATGTTCAGATGTTCAAGGTTAAAGGTAGAACTATAATAGTCGGATGCCGACCTAAGTGCAGGTCGTACGAAACGAAACGAATACAAAGAATTCATATGACGTGCCCATAATTGAGTTTTGCTTGTTTCGACCAATTTTTTACTTTTGCTTTCGGAAGTGAATAGCGCTCACCGACCGCTCCATGCGTAAGTGAACTGAGAGAATTTTCTTCCAACATCTTCCGACTATTACAGCTCTACCTTAAGGTCCTCAAATGAAAAAAAAACTATTCAATTTGGTTGTCAACTCAACTGTCAACTTAATTGGTGCTTTGCTTTTCATATACTCAGATAAAAGAATATTGCTTAACTGTCAAAACCATTAATATTGTCTTAAGAAATTACACGACTCGAGTTTATTAAATTTATTAAAAGATGAGTTCAAAATGCAAAATATTATAGAATACCTAACAACAATTAGGTAAATCAGGTTTCCATTGAGTTTGAGCTTATACACATCAAATTATTTATAAATTTGGTCTCGCGTTAAAAAGGGTTCACTTTGATAGTAAATCAAATAACTTGCCTATATATAAATACATAGTTCAATAAGTTGAGAGACTTGTAAATCAATTTGAGCAAATTTGAGCAAATATTTGAATTTCTTCAACATCAACGCCATGATTAAATAAACTGAACTGAAGAACATTAATTTAACCGCCAACTGGGATTAGACATTAAAAATATCTACATATTGTAATTTCAGACTGAAGAATGAAATCTGTAAATTTTTCCATCAAAGAAGGCACAACCAGTGTTGTCACTTCCTATTTAAAAAAAGTGGTAGATAAAGCTAAAAACAATTGGTAGTTTCAGATTTTCCGTGGTAGAATTAATTTAAATAAAGAGAGAAACAAATTTAGTTTTTAGTTTTTATTTTTATTAAATATAGATACAAAAAAAATAATGTAGGTACCTTAAGTAAATTAAGTTAACTTAAACTCTTATCATTTTCTTTTGAAGAAAAATTAAATCACAATTATTTGGAATTAGTTTATTTAAGCACAGCCGAAAATATAAAATATGTACATTCATATGTACCAATTTTTGGTAGATACAGTTTTAAGATAAATTTCATAGTTTTTCAAATTTACCATCAAAAAATTTAAATTGTAAATAAAAGCGAATCATTTCTGGAGATGGAATAAATAAAGGGTGATTTTTTAGCTGGTTTGGTTTTGGCAACACTGGTTTTGACAGCTGACGTGTGTTTAGTACCTTGTGTCACTGTCAAACAGCTTCAGTTTGGTTTGCAATTTAACCATGGATCGTCTTACAAATGAACAACGCTTGCAAATTATTGAATTTTACTATCAAAATTTGTGCTCGGTTCGAAATGTTCATCGCGCGCTGCTTCCATTTTATGGTCGGCATTCTCGACCTTCTGAGCAGTCTATTCGGAAGATTGTGACCAAATTTCGCACCAAATTTACTTTGTTGGACATTAAACCACCAACACGTTTACGTACTGTGCGTAGTGAAGAAAATATTGCGGCCGTATCAGCTAGTGTGACAGAAGACCGCGAAATGTCGATTCGGCGCCGTTCCCAGCAGTTAGGCCTTTGTTACAGCACTACGTGGAAAATTTTGCGGAAGGATTTGGGCGTAAAGCCTTTTAAGATACAGCTGGTGCAAGAACTAAAGCCAGCCGACCTACCACAACGCCGAATTTTTGGTGAATGGGCTCTTGTAAAGCTGGCCGAGGATCCGCTTTTTTATCGAAAAATTGTGTTCAGCAATGAGGCTCATTTTTGGTTGAATGGGTACGTAGATAAGCACAATTGCCGCATTTGGAGTGAAGATCAGCCAGAAGCATTGCAACAGCTACCAATGCATCCCGAAAAAGCCACTGTTTGGTGCGGTTTATGGGCCGGCGGCATTATTGGGCCATATTTCTTCAAAGATGATGCGAATCGCAGCGTTACTGTCAATGGTGAACGCTACCGAGCGATGATAACAAACTTTTTTTTGCCCGAAATGGAAGTTCTTGACTTGCATGATATGTGGTTTCAACAAGACGGTGCCACATGCCACACAGCACGCGAAACAATGGCGCAATTGCGAGGCGAGTTTGGTGAACAGTTAATTTCACGTTTCGGGCCGGTCAATTGGCCGCCTAGATCGTGCGATTTGACACCATTAGACTATTTTTTGTGGGGGTATGTCAAGGCTAATGTCTATAGGGACAAGCCCGCTTCGATTGACGCACTGGAAGCCAACATCCTTGCATTCATTCGTGAGATACCGGCCGATATGTGTGAAAGAGTATGCCAAAATTGGACTCAGCGGATGGGCTACCTGAGACGCAGCCGCGGTCAACATTTGCATGAAATTATCTTTAAACATGAAATTGCAAGGTTCAAACTATCGATTCAAATAAATATTTCATTAATTTTTTCGAATTTTTTGTGTTTTTTTTTAAAAAAAAGTTCTAAACCTCTTAAAAAATCACCCGTTATTTCAACTTTATCTGTCATTCCTTTAGCAAAAATAATACATCAATGTTTTTAATATCAATCGATCGCTTTAAAAATCAAATCTTTTTTTACTTACTTTTCAGACGGTTTAATTAAAAATTTTCGCATTTTAATTTTTTTTCACTTGAAATACAATTGACTTCCACTGACCACTCTTCTAGAAAATTTCGAAAACAATAAACGTTTAACTGTTTACCGTTGATACGAAATCCAAGTAAACAATATTAGTATTTTAAAATAAGGAACACTATCTTAGGAGTAAGTGAGTAGGAAGTAGGATCTACTTATTTTTCTTAAGCAGACTATAGAACTTTGTTTTTTTACAAAATAAACGTAGGTATGTACCTAATGCGGAAAAAAGAGAAAACGATAGGTAGATACGCGTATGAAAAATGACAGATGAAAGCATTCACATTGAATAAAAAAAGCATTGTGAGATAAAGCCAATAAATTTATTCAGGTAAAACAGCATAAAAAGTGCAGAAATTTTTTTTTTTTTTTTTTAAATCGAAGCAGGTATTTTATTTATTGTTTTAATTTTTTTCTGGACGGGCAAAAAGGGGTAGAATTTTTTACTTCCGGGGTAGAAGTGGTAGATTATGAAAATGTTGGAGAAAAGAGGTAGATCTACCACAATTGTGGTAAAGTGACAACACTGGGCACAACTAAACATCTTACAACAACTCCTAAGTAAAAGGGACACAGACCCAATACATTCCTTCTTTTGTATACTCAACATATAAACGTACATGTTTAATATGTATGTACGTGTATACATATGCGTTACTTAGATACACAAAAAGCAAAAATTTCTTTACACGTTTTTTTTATCCCCCCGAAACTGTTATACAAGTAAATCTAAAAATCCTTACGGGGGATTATTTTTTTTTTTGTTGGCTTTAACGATTGAGTCAACACAACAAACTAAAAGCTTCCTTCTAAAGTCTTTGGTTACACAATACAGTGATATAGACAAATAGAAACTTCAAGAAACAAGACAGCTCGTTTAAAGTGCTCTTTATAGCTATTATATACACATACATACATATTATACTTTGCCCCATATTATGAGTTTTGTGGATTTGGTGCTGGTGGTGGTGGTGCACGGATGTCCTGAAAATGAGCAATAAAATACAAGATATGGGTACGAACATAAAATACCCTATCATGTAACCACAATGTCATAAACATCACCAATATATACTTATATATTGTATCTGGGGGTATCTCACAAAATTAGTCATCAACAATATAATATGTATATAATTTTCTAACAAAGTTGTTAAGACTTTTATATTTTTGTTGGTTGATATTTTTAGGTAATTTAGGCTTATTTCTGGCAAAAATTCAAAAATATATTTTGCAAAAAAAAAACAAATTGGTGTATCTTTTTTGTAAAGGAAAGGTATTTCGTTCGTGTTGCCTTGCTTTATTTTTTTATGAGTGTTTCTTCTTTGGGGTTTTGTTATAGGGACAGAATATCTAAAGAAGAGGTGGAATAGGTATGACTATATGTATACTTATACACAAGTTGATATAAAAGGAGGTATGAATTTAGATTAAGAAGCTAATTGGATTACTTCATTTAAGTTAATGATAAGTCAGAAAAAGTGTCATTCTTTTCTTTGTTTTTATTTCCTGTATTACCTACCTTAAGAAGGAAAAAAATATAGATTTTATATTGCAACTTGCGATGATTTAAGAAGGGTCCTAATGAATATAATGTTAAAAAAGGCCTTCTTTTGAGCTTGTAGCTTAATTTTTGCATTCTGGGTCGATTTTTTTTAACCGTATTCAAATCGATTTTATTTTATGAATTCAGAAACGAAAAAATAAAACATAGAAATAAGAAATAAAAACTTAGTAAAGCAACTTTATATCCTTGAGATTTAAATTTCTCCCGTTGGATTTTGTTTTGTTGCTACTTACTAACTTATGACTCATGTTTCAACTTTTAGGGAATTTAATTGCCAAAATCTCGCTTTAAAAGAAACATTTTATATTTTTGGGATCAGAAAATAATGTAGATTAGTAGTATTTACTTATGTACTTTTATGTATATGAACCTAAGTAGGTAAATTTGTATGATATGAAATATATACCAAATACAAATACGCCAGCAATTCGATTTCAATTTCTATCATAGATAAAAATAACTTTTTGTTATTATGTGTATGTATTTCTACACCGCAGTTTTAAATCCGAAATACCTACTATGGGCGAGCAGCATAGTTAAAATTTTTTTGATTCTCAGTTAAAAAATGCAAATGACAGACGGACGGACAGCATAATAGTGGCACAACAAAATATAATAATTAAAGTAAGTGCATGCAATAATATTCTATGTTAACTGTCAACAGATTTTCATTTGTTTTCTTTTTATTTGCTTTTTCTTAAAATTGTTCTTTTTTTGAAATGCGTCCGAGAACCGTTAGGACGCGGAAATGCACTTAATGGCTTTTATGTTGTCTGTCTGTACAGGGTGCTGTTTCAACAACAAAAGAAAAAAATGTTGGAAATGTAATTTAAAATGATTTTTCAAATCGAAATTTAAATTAAGGGTGAATACTTTAAGTGAGGGTTTTCAAATGTATATGTTCGTTGCAAATATAAAGGACCGGAAAATATTTTTTTAACTGTAGTTTACTTAAATGTTAAATTTCTCTGCCGTAATAACCACCTGCTGCAGAAGATACAATTTCTCTCCAAAACAACTGCAATGATTTTGATTAAATCATGATTAATCATTAGCGATTTATTCGAATTAGTATACGAAATTTAATCATTTTAAATATGATACTAGCTTAAAATGAGGATTTTGTAAATTTTAAATAATTACAGGACTGTTACTATCTTTTTGATTTATTATTAAAGTTAAAATCACAACGCCTATTTTATATTTTTAGTATTATGCATATATTAATTAACACAACACTTTTACTTTTATACATAAATGTTAAAAAGGTATGTTTGCTAATTTTTCTGAATGAACTCTCATTGTTCAGCCGTGTTCAACTGATTATGTTTAAAATTAAGATAACTTAAGGAAAGTGCTTTTAAATTAGTAGCCATTGTTATCAATATAACATGTTATTTCATTAAAGTTACCAGTAATTGTTGGCATTTTAAATAAAATTAAGCCTGAATCATCTCTGCTTAGAGTTTTTAAGATTTATTTTCAATTAACAAAAGTCTGTCCCGCTACTGGTTTCGTAAAGAAAACAGTCCTAGCTTTAACTTGATACTCCATTTATAGAAATCCTTTATAGGATAGCCAAAAAAGCAAACAGAAAAGTACGTTCCTTAACTGAAGAAACCTGAAAAAGTGCTAGCAGTTGTGATAATGTTTGGACTATAACTTTCGGTTGGTAGGTATCCTTTATTTTAACAGCCGCGAAGGAAATCTTACGGTCGCACGTGGTCTAAAATGAATATTAAGCGCGAAAAAAATAAAAAAAAAACCGGTTCGAACCACATAAACTTTGTTTTTTTTACCGAAAGTAGAAGTTATAACCCACTGATGACATTGCTTTTTTTTATAAAAGGCCGAATATAGAAAATAAAAACCCGTTAAGATGAAAAATTGAACCATCCAACTAAGTCACAATATTGGAGCTTTTCGAAGTTTGGTTGCAAAACAAATCTTTAAAGAGGCAAATGTCTATTGAAATATATATGTATAGCACAAAAACAAGCTACAGAGAAAATTAATTAACAAGTCATGAAAAAAATTAGTAAGTGCTTCAGCGAAACTTGCCCAACGTATGTATAATCTATGAAATCTCAAATGTGTTATACTAAATTCCTAAATATACAGAACTTAGACTGAAGAAACTTTCTTATTTAATGTTTGTTTCGATATATCAATACACAATTAACCCTTATTTTCATAAGTTTAAACATTTTCGTACTAAATACTCATTCTAGACCACTGTGGGTCGCCTGGGAATTACCTTATGCTCTGATAGACTTTTTAATGAGGTTACCGAAACATAAGTCTAAAATTTCGACAAAGAACTTCTTCGTCAGTAAACCTATCCACACAGCGCAGTAAAAGGTTTTGTAAGTTGTGGAAAGTCGTTTTTATAGAGTGAAAATAGTATAGGTTTGGGAATAGAATCTTTATAGTAGAGCTGATACTTCAAAAAAACTAGCGTGCGGTATTTTCCACAAATTTCCGTTGACTATTAATTGCTGCTAGAAAAGAAAATTGAATTGATATTGGACAGGCATTTAAGATTGTTTGTGCAAACGAGAGGATAGAATTCACGGAAAGAAGAATGAATATGTTCACAAAAGAGCGAAAGCAAATTATGACAGTCTTGACACAGCACGAAATTTGATTATTTTGTACAGCTTCAGTGGTATGATTACAATTGTTTTTTTTGATAATTTGGCAATAAAATCGATCCAGAAAAGCTGCGAGACGTGGAGAAGACTTGTTTTTTGGAGCTTGGGAAAAAGAGCTCTGATTGGTTAAATTAAGTAACGGCTAAAATATAATTGAAATTTATAGCTTCAATACATCTTAAAATTTTAGCCTTAAATAATTTAAAAAATTATTCTGATCATATAAATTAATGTATTTTTGAAATCAACAGCCATATTCTGCTATTTAATTCGACCGTGAACGTTTCATTTGATTTTCTTCCGCTTTTTTGGAGTCTTAAATCTTCATGTTTCAAGTGCAAAATGTTTCCACTTTGTTTTATTTTTAAAATTCTCACAATCATACATTTCTACTTATACATACCTCATACAAACATTTAAACTTTAAATTTTGTATTTCCTAAAAGTAAGAATTTCTATAGGTTAAAACAGGGATAAACGTTTTGATAAATTCTTTGTCGTTTAAAATTAGTCTATGGCACATAGCTTCGAATTTTATTTGAACTTTTCAAACAGATTACCTACTGCCTCTCTTATTCTTTTTTTTATAATGAATTTTGTTTTGTCAAAAAATATATTGCAAAATATTTAAAACTCAATCTGTATACCTACATATATTCGTCAAACCTCCAGAAAAAATATTCTTTGAAGTTGTATTTTTCCAATCTCTTTATTGCCTTTCTTATTCTCCAATAAGTTTTGTTTTCATATCTCCGTAAACCAATCCCTAATGAATTCATAAGAATTCATCAAATTCATAGAAATTGTTTTTTTTCCCATCCATACATAACCTCAATTTAATAAAAATGAAGAAAAATCCAATTTTCCAAATGCAATCTAAGGAATTTGTTCCTTTCTTCCCTTTTTATTCTCATCTGTGGTTTTCAAATTTCAATTTAGAAAAAAAAAGAAAAGTATATTCAAAGAAAAGATGCATGTATGTATAAGTTTATGTAGTGTATAGTATGCGTGATGAACATATATAATAGAAAATAGGGCATAAGAAGGGAAACAACAGGAGGGACAAAAAAAAACATAAGTATAATAAAATCGATCAATGGTTGAAAAAAATGTGTGTTTAGTCCTTGGATTAAGCGATTTCTTGGGTTTGAAGTTCATATCTCTTTATTTTGTTGATTATTATTTTTGTATATGTGAGAATGGAAAAAAATATCTAACCTACCATCAATAGAACAATATTTTAAATAATAAATATATACAAAGATTTCCATAATTTTGTAGTTTTTTCCTTGAAATATGGGTATGTTTTTAAATATTTATCATATTAGTTGACAAAATATGTCAATTGATTCTATTAAGCCGCACATATTGAATAAGTTAAAACTAACACAATGAAATAAATTCTACTAGTTTTAATTGCCTGCCTAAGACCGGGATTAAGTCGAATAAATTTATTGCGTGATGAAAAATCATAAGTGGGAAAATTAGTCATTTCGGTCAGAACCTTTTCCACATGTTAAAAATTGTGCTACAAGTATTTCTTGCGAAAGAGAGCACTCATGAAAGAGTAAAACATTTACCCTTCCTGTCAGTTTTAGTCTGAGAAATTTCTTTTGGCTTTAACTTTGTTCGTTTACTTCCCAAACCTGTACCATTTTTAGCCCGAAAAACTGTCAGAGTTAATATAAAAAAAAATAAAACTGATAGAATCTGGCAGTTTCGGGCATGTATACAAACAGACCTTATTTATTGCTGTTTGCTAAATGCCAGGTTCACTTATGTTATGTCAGATGACTGAATTTGTCAGCTAAATTCAAATAACAAAAAAGAACTCGACCAAGGGTAACCTAAGTGTCAATTTTATTTTTATTTGAGTTTTGATAGAGGGGTATATTTTTTACTATTTTATTAATCTTTTAACAAATCAAATAATTTTTAAAAAATGTACACCAACTAGCACAACTATTTCTTAAGAAGAAAATTTAGAATTGACCATGATTGAGCATTTTTTATGTAATGTAATGTTGTGCTACAAGATAAATACACCTAAGCTTCGTATTTTAATGTATATGTAATAAAATTTTTTTTTTATTAGCTGCATATAAACAGGTACTATCGATCTACTCAAGTCGAGTATATCTATAGGTATTTTTTCATTTAAAAGTTGGTCAGATTTAGTGAAAATTAGTTTTAAAATCGTTCCCGATTATGACTTAAAAAATTGAAAGTAAGTCTGGTTTGGTACAAGAAATTTTGCGAACAAACCTAGAATCGTACACTGTTACCGGATTAGCCCAGTCGTTATGTATTTGGTAAAAAATTTATTGTACACTTTTCTTTCAGGGGGTTATTAAGAGAATATGTGTAGTTTTTCGGGAAGATCGGGTTGTAGCTTAAGCCGCCATTTGGAATTTTCTAAATAAAAATTGAATAAAAATATAAAAAAAAAAAATATAAAAACAAAGGCGACACTTACAATGTCATGTTACATCTTTTTTAAAGCCAAAAATTCATTCTTTAATTCTGTTTTTAAATCAAATATTTTTTGAAAAAGAATTTTCAAACTCAAAATTTTGAAATTATTTTTTTCTCTAAATTTTACGTTATTGAGTAGGTAGTACATTTGTTTCTAATTTTCAAATCTCTTATCAATTCTAACTCAAACGCTAAAAAAACAGATGCTTAAATGTCTCCTATTATATGCTTCTAATATGCTTCTTCCCTTGAATTGTGAAAGAAAAGTGTACAACTGATCTGGATCTGTAGCCTTGACATTTGATAAGATAATAAAACACCGTACAATAATATGATACGATTTGCGCATCTGCCAAGACAAAACTAATCTTATCACCGCGGTTCTTTAGCTTGAACGTCAATTTTTGTGTACGTCACGCAACTCCAAATGAGAGAAATAAGAATTTCAAGAATATTTTCTTACAAAATTAATAGCCCACTTCGTCCTATTTCTGCCATAACCACGTATCTACAAAACGAACTTTCTTTTATAAGACTTTGACAAAACTAATGATATCTCTTAACTGATTTTAATTGTGAATCCGATTTTTGTTATCATTTATATCATAAAATTATAAAATTTCTATATTACGTTTTATTGAGGTAAATCATCTCTATCGATTTATTTGTCTTTAAGAAACTTTTTGATATTTCAAAAATTAAAATAAATGAAATAATCCATTTGTTAAAATTAATTTCAACTAAAATGTCTTCATTATTATCTTCGTATATAAGATTTTTTATACCTATACCTACATATTTTTCAACATCATGGTTGTTTAATTATTCCCTAAAGATTAAAACTTCACAGAATATATCTTAGAGACAGAAGATATTTTTTGTTGAAGAAAACTAATTACTATGCTAAAAAGGGACATTATTTTGTTATTATAAATATTTAACAAGAAAAGAAGAACATGGAACGATTTTATTATAATTAACTGTTTTTTGTTTGTTTTTTTTTTGTCTATATTTTTCTATATAATGTCCGAAGGAACATTAAAAGTTTCATTAATTTTAATTAAATAAGATCACACACCCTGTCTATTGGTCAAGACTTTAGGAGATTTTCCTTTTTTTTATCCAAAAAATAAAAAGTCTTGATTTTATATGACCTCGTTCGACAACTTTCTTTCACTTTCTTGAAACTAGATTGTTTTTCTCAATTGAAAATTTTAATATTCAAATATCATGCAACTTCCACATTGACAAAATTGATTTATCTATTCAATTCAAACGAGGACGCAAATGAAAATGGTCAAAAATATCAATCTAAAAAAAAAACTATATCAAATATATGAAGTGTAAAAACATTGAATGTAACAATACGATGATGGAGAAATCCGAAAAAGTAGGTTTTGACATACAGTCGGTCAGGTTGACCGATTTCCTTCAAATTTGGTACAGAGAATTTAATGTGATTCGAATTTAAGTTTTAGCTCATTTTGAACAGGTAGCTGACATTCAGTGATTTCAGTTCTGTCTCTTCAAATATGTATTCTCGAAAACGTCCCTAACGGTTTTGATTAAACTTTGTACATGTAGG
Source organism: Epistrophe grossulariae (assembly GCA_929447395.1). Classification (NCBI taxonomy): domain Eukaryota; kingdom Metazoa; phylum Arthropoda; class Insecta; order Diptera; family Syrphidae; genus Epistrophe; species Epistrophe grossulariae. The sequence goes on along the minus strand of OV839567.1, from coordinate 20,709,621 downwards.
TACTATAATAGCCCAGTCGGAATAAACATTTGAGCTGGAAAAAATTTAATTAAACAATTTTCTTTCACAATTCGTTAGACGGTGGTATTAGGAAAATATGGGTAATTTTGAGGGAAAATATTTAATTTTGTTTTTCAAAATTTTGAGTATAAAAATTAACAATTGAAAATACATTTTTCAAAAACTGTTTATTTAAATAATTTTATTTAAAAACAGGATTGAAGAATAGATTTCTGGCTTTAAAAAAAAGAAAAGATAAAACATGACCCTGTAAGTGTTACCGTTGTTTAATTTTTTTGTTTGTATTTCAAGTCAATTTTTTAGAAAATTCAAGATGGTGGCTTCCTAATAACCCTCTCTAACGAACTGTAAGTGAAATTTTTTCCAGGTCAGGCCTTTTTTTGGACATAGCGACTGAGCTATAACGACTAAAGTAATTGCAAGATAATTGCGTTTCAGGTCTTTGCCAAAAAATTCGAAAAACGGAAACGGGGATTTGACTTTTTTTTTTTGTTGGAAAATGAATGCCCTTAGAAATTTGTAATATTTGTGAGCTTCACTAATTTTGTGGTGCTTGACTGATGCTTCTAAATATTTCAAACAATATTACAGTTACAATTGTGTGCGTTGGATGTTGGATCTTCCTGCATCCATCACACACACAACTTGCAGATCATTTTAGAACGTCGAGTAAAGGTCTTGGCTCAACCTCAACCGATGTTGAGAAAGACTTTGATGGGGGTATATAAGTACTTCAAGTCGTTTGCAATAAGAATAGGAATAACCCTGAGATCAAGTTTAGAAGAGAACGTGCGAATGTTTAAAGTGTTAGTGTTCTACATACCGACAACTTGTAAGGAAGTTTTAAAGTCCAAAGCGGTGGTTGGAAAAGATTTATTTTTTAACTGCTTCATTCGCTATGATAATTAGTGATATCATCCGGGAAACGTTGTCAGAGTGAAGGGAGTCCCATGGGCAATGAAATTTTTTCAAAAACATCTTGACTAAGCTAGTTTTGGAGTTACACCAAATTAGGCGTCAGCTGAGTAGGGCTTAAAAGCTGAACCAAAGTACTAATGTTTTCAATTCCTTTTTTTTTTTTTCAAATTTACGTTGCTTTCGACTGTTGCTAACATTTGCCGCAAATAACACCATCACACTACAATCATAAATATCTATAACTAAAATTACTTTTACTTGTTTTAAAAAAGATATTTTTTCATTCATTTCTTCATCGTTGCGACTTGCTTGCTTTTTCTTCTTGAACAGCACGGCGGTGGCTTTATATTTTGAGCAGAATTTTCATTTCGAGCACTCCAACATAAAACAAATTGTCATTAACTGAAGGCAAACGAACCGTCTTGTGTCGTGAATATTGAAGGACGGTATTCGAATTGTGTCTCCAGAGTTATGTTCGGAAGCTTCTTGAGTGACACAGTAGAACTACCCTTTCGACGTATAATTTACACAAATTGGCTGTTCTTTTTTCCACATATACCTTTAAGGCACTAAGCCATTAGTATATGTGAATATGTACTATGGTGACGGAAGACTGATGGTTGGCATGTAGAAGAACATTACTTCAATCAGGTCTGTTTCCCTTTCCTAACAGTATCATGCTCCTCCGTCATGTCTGTTTTCTTCCTTTTTTCAACCATCATCATCATCATCATCATTTTAAGGACATAAGTTAGTTGAATAAAACCCAACCACCCGTTACCATTGCATTTTTTTTTTCTTCTTCATACTTCAAATTTTTTCTTTCTTGGAACAAAAAGAACAATAAAAATGAACTTCAAGAGCATCTTGAACTTCTTGTCAAGAAAAAAAAATTATACCCTCGAGTCAGCAGAAATGAAAAAAAAAAAAAAAATAATAATAAATATAAAGAAAAATGAGTGATATTTATTACTAATTTAAGTGCCGTCAGTAAAAGAAGTAGGATTGTATAAATTGCAGAGAAATATCAGTTAGAGTTAGTATATATTCTGTAGGATTGACTTTTCAAAGGGCTTTTCAACAATATTGACTACTTGGATTTTTTTTTCGCATGGTACTCAAATTTCATTTTATTTTATATGGCAAGTTATCATCAACCAAAAATCACAATAGAAAAAGAACTTTTCTCATTAGGTTGTATTTTTGTATTGATTTTCATTTGTTTTGTAAGCAAGTTATATAAGAATGCCTAAATGAGGGATTCATAACAGTCAATTTTCGTCAGACATAATGAGATAACAGTGAGAATTAACCTCAACAGCAAATTGGTCTCTTTAAGAATAATAATAAGACGTGTAATTATCTTGAGCATGGTTCCACATTGGGCGCCAGTTATAAAATTGAATTGCTCTTTTCATAATGCTTAATTATCTTTTTCTTATTGTTCTATACATATGTATGTAGGGTGCCAGTAAATAGGCTAGTAATACAAATAGACGTTAAATAATCTCGAGTGTGGTTCCACATTGGGCGCCAGTTATTAACCTAAATTGCTCATGTCCCATATATAAGGAGCCAGTTAAAAAAGGGTAACTGTGCTGATAATACATACGATGTATCAGAAGCAATAAATATTTTAATGTTTTTCGGTATCTTTACGAGTATTGATAAGTAATAAAGAAATATACTCTTTATCATCTAAAAAAAAAGAAAATTATTGTTGCTCATATACCTCCAAAATGTTAGCTAAATGGAAATGAACACGAAGCAGGAATTGAAACCACTTGATTGAAATCAGTTAGAAATTTCTATAGGCAACTTATTTGGTGATAGATGTTATGCTTTTAAAGTTTTTATGTGAAAATTCTTCAAATCAAAAAATTTGTAAGAATTAGTGAAGTGCAAAATTAACAAGAAAATTCTGTCTTTTTCTGAAAAATGTTCAGGGGCCCTACTCTGTATCTCGTTCCGAAAGTGAAGTTTTCCGAAAACGAATATTTTGTCTCTATTTCTAAAGCGGAATGAAATCTACTACTTACGGGTTTGACAATTCTGAAAGTGAAATTTTCGTACCTGGCAACTCGTTTCCGAATGCCAAAAGCATTGAAATGCGAAAAATTTGTTTCTACAACAAATGTGATAGCAAAACAAACAAGGAAAGTCGCAAAATGTAATTTTTTTAAGAAAATCTCGGTGAAAATACGAATTAAGCAAATAAAATTTATTTACAGGGAATTTTAAGCAAAAATTTACATACGAAGCAAAAACAATTTGATATGTCGGTGGAATTTATGTGTTGGCATTCCGATTTGGCAAAGGGACATTTAAAAACCGCTGACGCTAAACAAACTTCCAACAATTTATGGAATAGACTAAAATAATAAACAATTGTTAAACAGTGAAATTAATCTTTGTCGTCAATCTAATTTTACCTTTTATCACCCATTTCCATTATGTTACATTTGTCGCGTATAATTTGTCGCTCTATTCGCTCTTTTTTATTGTCGGCATCCATCCACAGTGAAACACCGAATCCATTTTATATTCTATACATTTTTTTATATTATTATTTTTTTTTAATTTTGTCTTTTCCACGTCGTTTTTTTTTTTTTTTTTTTTTCTTGATTTGACAGATCTCAAAAGAAATAGTTTGAGACCAAAAAAAACTTATCCGTAAATGGGAAAAGTAATAAGTACTATTTTTTTCCATTCCGAAAGTTTTACAGAGTTCCAATTCAAAAGCGGAACGAAAAGCACTTTCGGAACGAGATACAGAGTAGGGCCCCAAAACAACATTGTTACGCTGAAATTACATAAAATAAGCTCTCATTCTGCTGAGATTTTATGCACTAATAATATTTTTGGAATTTTTCTAATGACAACGTACTGAACTTTAACCGTCGATATGTATCCAATCAAAACTTCAAAGCCCTATCATTATAATATTAAGAAAATCTAAAATAAACTTAAGATACCATTCATACGTGCAGCTCCTATAGAATTTGTATTATTAAAAAAATTCAACCTTATTACACAAAAAATACCTTTAAATTGAATTCTTAAGGCGCCGAAAAAATTGTTTTAACTTTGAAATGGAGTGGCCGTAAGTTTGGTTATTTACTTTATTGTACTCAAAATTTGTGAATTGGAATTTTTGTCTTTGATGTATGCTTTGTATTACATTTTTCGTTTAAAAGTTTAGAGAGCTCCTTGGACCTCTTATATCTTCTAAAATGAAAGAAAAATTAGTTTGCAGCTATATAGACACCAATTCGACTTTTTGTGGTTAAGCTAAAGAATAATTAAAATTTCAGTTTTGCACATAATCCCTTCATTTCTAGTATCTAATTCTGTTTGCAAAGATTACTTCGAAAACTCAATTGATTAAAAGAATAAAGGGTTAGATGCATTAAAGTTGGAAAAAGTAAAATTCCCTTGATATGCTTTCGTATTGCAATAGTCCTTGCTGTTTTTTATTGAACTTTTTATAGTTTATTTCAAAAAAACTAAGCATAGGTACTTGAACTCAGGCTTTATTATTTTACATCCGCAGAATTTATTGAAAACTTTGGTATATAAGTTTAATAAAGGTTCTCTCTTTTTCTTTAAAATAATATTTATGTAAGTGCACGATTAGGTATACAGCTACGTGTCTACAATATTTCCTTACCAGCCATCACGTAGATATATACATATGTACATAGGTCGCTCTTTGAATTTAATTCTTTTTTAAACCATAAAATCACGTAGGTACTTCGCCTTTAACCCTCTTTTTTCCATAGAGTATTCCTTACAAAACAAAACAAAATATGAACCACTCATGGGAAACTAAATGATGGTGAAAACTTTTCCTCTACATAAGCTTTAAATATAACTTTTTAAAACTTTAATAATAAAGAAGAAAAAAAAATGAAAAAAATATTCTCCATTAGATTTTCCTATCATACCATCAAGTCTCATTTAATATTATACATATACCTACTCGTAAATCAAGTATAATAGTTAAAATGGCACGTGATTGACATTTTTTGCTATGATATTCGATATCTAAAAAAAAATGATTGATTCTAAAAAAAAAGTTATTCTTGGATGGCGTCTTTCTTGAGGCGCCATCATCATCATAAAAGAAAAAAAACATAGCTTCCTACTTACAATTTACACAGTTCCAAAAAAAGTCCTTCTGCTACACATGTTATATGATTACATAAAATAAAACGAAGGCAGGACATGCGCGAAATGAAAATCGATACATAAAGCAGATTACAAAAACAAAAAACAACACAAACACACCTTATGCGTGAATTCATTCAGCGAGGACATAAAAGAGAAATACCCAAGGCGTAGGTATTGGTATATATGTAATTAATTTTCCCACATCTCGGTAAATAAAAACAAAAAAAGGGACCAGATACGTATAGGAATTTCCAGGGTCTGTACTGTTATAATATGTATAATTTCATTTCAATCCATTATGAATGTTCGATTTGGTTCGTTTATTTGTTAATTTTCGCGTTGCTGTGTCATGAATTGAATATTTTACCAATTTATGCGAGAGGAAAGAGAAAGTGAACTGTGAAGGTACTGGGTGTTTCAATTTTTTTTTAAATAACTCAAACAAAAATTTAATTTTTTTAGAATCGTTACAACTTTAACATTTTTATTTATTAATAGAATTTTTTTGTAAAATTTCTAAAGCTTAAAATAGCTTTTAAAAAGTTCCAAAAATTCAAAAGCAATAATTAAATTACCTATTTTGTTAAAAGACAAAATTTAGACACATATGTAGAAATTTATAACAATTTAAGTCCTGTCAATCTTAGTTTAACATTACATTAAATTATTTAATTGTATTATATATTTTTTTCATAATAAACAATTTGACAGACAGTTCAATAAAATCTGAATGAATTCCCAGTTAAAACAAAATTTATTTGAAATTAAAAATATCTAAATTGAGCTTCAGGGAACTTTCAGCAACAAATTTCCATTTTTTTGACAGTTTAAAAAACTTTTTGTTTGTAGTTGTGTATAGAGCTTTTAATAATTGTTCAAAAATATAATGATTACCCTGTTTAAATTGATCCAATCTTTGACCTTTTACTGACATTTTGATTTTAAAATTCAGTACAAATATTCACAGATATTTATTCAAATAATGAATTTTAAGGTTTAAGTTTAAATTTAAAAATATTTTTAACTGAAAAGATTTGCTGATGTTAAGCTTTAATAAACTTTAAATAAATTTTAAATAAAAAAAAAGTATGTGTGTGAACGAACGCGATCGCCACTGAATGTTTTCATTACAAATATACGAACCAACATAAAAAAGGTTGGTGTATTGAAATTTATTAGTAGATATACAAGCCGCAATCAACATGAAGTAAACGTTTTATAAAAGGTTATCTACACGAAAAGTATTGCGAAATCATTTTACTTTAGCGCAAATAAATCATTAGAGTTCGGGGATAGATTTTACAAATAAACAAACAAATATAAGATATACTCGTATTTTTGGAGCTTTTGTGAGCTTTTTTATTTACAAGGTAATCAACCCGAAAAGGTTCCCTTGTAATTTAATTGAAGGAGATCACAAAATTATTTAAAAATATGAACTTCTAAACGATTTCAGTAGGTACACATTTACTTTTATTTGAAAAAATATCAAAATTTTACTGCAGCTTTTGAAAGCTTTTCAATAGAGTAAGATGTTGCAAAAAATACAATTATTTTGATTAAAATGGATAAAAGTGCGAAATCTGTTCGTACGTTGCAATAGTAGCAGACATTTTGTGGGTAAAGTCTTAATCCACAATTTCGTCCAACTTAAATCGTTTGAATAAATAGCAAATAAGTAACTTATTTCAAGCTTTATTCAACTTTCAATGACAAGAAATGTTTCTATTCATGTTGACAATTTATATTTTTGTCCTATTTAAAAATTATCAGATATTTATTCCATTTGTTTTGCAATACAAAAAACTATAAAAAATATTAATCGAGATTTTAAGAGCTTTTCATAATTTTCATAATCCAGAATTAGTTTATTCCTTTCAATTGGAGAGATATTTTAAAATATTTAAAATAATTAATTATTTTAAAATTAAAATAAAAAAATAAATAAAAATTTTGCTAGAGTTTTTAAAGCCATTTAAGTCATTTTTTTTTTTTCATTAATACTAAATCTCTAAAATCAAATATTCTCTTCGTAGTTAAAATTTCAAACACTCTTTTCTGCCCCTATACATCTATTTATTTATTATGCAGACATAGCACGCAGCAAATTGATTGATCCTGAATATAAAATAAGGCAATTTCATGTACATATGTACATATAGAGTGAATTTTCATTTGGTCATTATAAAGTTTTTCTTATTCTTTTTGTTGTTTTTTTTTCTTTTCTCAAATGTTGATTTGGTTCTTTCTCGTTTTTATTTTTTTGTGACATGAATAATTTATATTAGATTAGGTTCCTCATAATTTCACTCATTATTTATATTTTTTTTCTCTTTTTTTTTTATTTTATGGGAACAAAAAAATATTTATAAATAATTAGATTTTGTACTTACTTTCAACTGTAAATTGAACGGCAACAATTGGTGGTATATATCCGGCGACATTTTTATATGGGAAAAAGTATGAAGGGAAGCCCATTCGTGGGTAATAATCTCTAGCTTTGATGTGTTCAAGATCAGCTGGGTTTTCACCTTCACACGACACCCAAACAACGCTAGTCTGAAAATTTAATGTAAAATTAAAATTTTATCAATATGTAGTAGGTATTCAGTGTATAAGGAGTTTTTAATTTAATTTTAAAATAAAGAATATAAAACTTACTTCAAGTGGTCTCAAACTTTGTTTTTCGGTAATGTGCTGTTTCAGCTCTTCGGGCATATGAGCTGGCAGAGATTTAGAATCGTTGTAAATTTCTGGTACCCAATTGTAAATCTAGAAAATATTTTTTTTGTTGTATTAAATCTTCGAATAATATTTATGATTTTTTTTTTTTAATTTTGAAAAAAGTAACAAAATAAAGCTAATATTAGAATTGAATCTGCCGATACTCATATTTAAAAAAATATTTCGGTAGGTTTGAGATTAATCACAAAATTTGAAGTCTAGAAAGGAAATTACGAAAATGCACAAATTTGTTCCTATGAAATGACAAAAATCATGTAATGTATGAAATGTATATTATAGAAATTACACAATATTAGTATAGGTTCAACAAATTTTATGCTAAGAATTAACACTTTTGTCCTATAAAATGCTCTAATACTTTTCACAGGGTGATTGGTTTTAAAATAATATTTTTTTTTTCTACAGGTGGAAATCTTCAAAACGACACTTGGTAATTTTGGTACTCTCACCGCACGTCAACCACCGGGAAATCAGGACCAGTCTATGAAAAATGGATGTAATAATAATTTTTTCTTTCTTAATTTTAAATCATATCGGGGTAAGTTAAATGTTTTAATACTTTTCTATGACTTTAAGACCATCAGCTCAAGAGGCTTGGTTTTTCTTAGTCTCCTAACTTTATTTCCTACATTTAAGATACTCTCCATTTTTGACCACTCCTGTAAACATTTTTACTTGTAGGCACACGAAGTATCTAAATCGTTATTTCCTTACCTATATTCCAAAGGGCATTTACTTTGTGTTGGATTTTTTGAATAGTTTCGGCATTCGTTGTTTTTTGTACAGCTCCATAGTTGGATGCCAAACGTCTAAATTGGTTTCAATACTTGCTTGTGTAGTATAATTTTTCGTCGTGCTTCCAAAAAACTGTTTGTAAAATGTCTAATAGGCAAGCACGCAAAGGGGCTTGGAGTATTTTCTGACTATTTCTGCAAAGTTGTTTGGTCGAACAAGAGGAAGAATTGATTCCTCCCTTCTCTGAAGTGTACATGTCCGGCTCTATCTCAAAGGCGTAGGCTCCACCTTGGAGAATTCTACTTCAGTAATCCTAGTGATCTGGCAAACCATGGCATTAATAGTCTAGCGCGCTTCGTAAGAAGTTCTAAGTGGTTCAGTAGGAAGAAAGTTTTCTCGATTTTTGTGGTATCACAATGCACTAACTTCACACACTGCTGACAGCCACGTAAACCTAACGTCTAATTTACAACTGCATTTTTCACGCAAATTAGTTTTCGAAAAAGGCCTTTTTACTCAGTAACCAGTACATTTCTGAGTATTTCCAGTTTAGTTTTTCTCTTTTCTTTTTGATGCGCTGTGACCATTTTATCAAGTCATTCCAAGGTATTGGGGTGTTTTGCAGTTAGATAGAGCTTTACTGTTGATCAAAATTGGAGTACTGTTGAGCTTTCTATGTGCAAGGTTTATGTAAGTCGATTTTAATAATAATAATTTTAACTATATGCCTGTAAGACTTGGTCTTTTAAATGCAACCTGAATTGCACGGCATTAGTTAGAAGGAATAGAAGAATATGAAAGAATTTTTGTTGGCACAGTGGATTGAGGAATAAGGTTTATTTATTTTATTTCGTTTAATTTGCCAATTCTTGTATCGAATCCATGGTTAAATTCCAGTAGTTAAATTTCGGAGCAGATTTGTAAAAAAAGTGGAGTAAATTGAAAATATCCGGAGTAGATTTGAAAACGAAAAAAAAACTAAGTTTTCAAAAACTGTAATTAAAAAAAAAATGCATTCGTTTCAGAACAGAATAGATTTTTAGATTCAAACATTCAGAGTCAGAGTTGGTTAGAAAATTGAATAACAGAGTGTTGTTATTTCCTTTCATGTGGTTTGGCTTAAGAAATTTTAAACTTGGAAAAAAGGAATAGATCTAAAAAAAGCTCTTTTTTTTTTTAATTGGAGTAAATTTACTCCGTTTGGAGTAAGGTTTTAAGTGCTGATCGAATCTCTTACTTCCAACTGAATTGTGCAATATTTCTGCTGGCTTTACAACGGATTTATTAGGCACAATATTGCAGTATCATCTGTAAAGGGGTGATGAAAATAGAATTATTGTCTACTGGAATATTTTCTATACACCAAATATAGGGTTGGTCCTACTATACTTCCCTGTGGTACACCGGCTTCAATTCTCTTAAGTTCCAAATACTTTTGCTCGAACCGTACTCTAAAGAGTCAATATGTAATAGATGAATTCAGTATTTCTTTGTACCGTGAAGATCTCTATGCAGTTTGAACAGCTTAAGTCGCAAATGCCAAACCTTTGACAAGGTAACATCTATAAGGATGGAGCCGAACGTACCTTTTTTTCTTTAATTTCGTATTCCACGTCGCGTCAACCGTAATTCCATATTCATAGAATGATGTTTTAGAATTAATTTGAGGTGAATGAGGTTATTTTATAAATAATATTAAAAGTATTTTCATCTAAAATTTGTTAATTTCGTTCGACAGCTCATTTCATTTTAAATTTGATTTGGCTGTTTATTGTTGGTTTTGGATGTTTTCTCTTTCTGTTTTTTATACATCGAATTTTGATATTTTAAATAAATTTCACTTTGAATTGATTCTAGTTGGGTGTGTTCATTAAGTTTAAGAGTAGTTTCCTACCAAATTTCGTGAACATTTTGTTGAAATTCACTTTCATTCGAATTGTGAATTTGAATGAAAAATATGTTGATTTTAAATCGAATTTGGAATTTTTCAATGAAATTAACTCATTTACCTTAATATAAACATAGTGTAAGTCTATCTCGAAGCAATTTTTCGAAAAATGTTATTATAATGATTGGTATGAGCATATGGTATTTATAAGATGTAACTTCTGTTGTTTGGTGTCTTACTTTGCTTATGTATAAATTTATTTCTTTATGTGAATGAATTAGCTACATACATTTTAAAAATGTTTTTAGTATTTTTTTTAAAAACAATTAAACCGATTTTATTTTAATTATGGTTATGAAAAATTTTGTTTAGAAGTGTTAAAAAAATTGAACATTGTACCAAAAAATAGTCCTTCCATCAATTCTTGATATAATTATGCTTAAGAAAACAAAGAGGTGACTGAATAAAATATAAATCATTGAAAAATTCCGAAAAAACTCATTTGGTGACTTAGAAACTGTTTTGAAAAGCAAAAACAAATTCTCCAAGAGAGCAATACCACAGAGAAGAGAAATATTTTTCTTGTCTGTGGCCATACTTAAATGCCGTCTTCTACGTTAAATCGTTTTTAAAAACATTATTTTGAAAGCCAACAAGTATGTGATAGTTATACAACTACTCGGTTAGAACTTCTCACTTATCATATATAGAATTCCATTTTTCTTTAAAAAGTTCTTGTTTTTTTGTAAATAGACACTTAAACTGTTGCTTAATTAAGAGTAGGTTTAACTGAATTTTATGACTAGAAATGTTGCTCTTTTACTGTATTGCAAAATGTTGTATTTAAAAACCCCCAATTTATCATCCTGCTGTAAAAGCAGAAAAGTCTTACCATAAATAAAATTTATACATAATAGAATAAAGTTGTTGGAAAACTTTTAAAAACCTATTGTTGACAATTTTTAAAACTTAAATAAAAAAAAACTTTAACTTCCCAATTTTCTATTTACCCAGTTTTTCTAAATACATACCTACATAATTTATTTAAAAAAAACTTTGTTTCGTAAAAAAAAAACTCACAAATTCTACTAAACTACAATTTTTAATTCATCCCACTCCTATCCTCCCTTTTCATATTCTATTTTTTAACCACAAAAGTTTCTCGTTAGATAAACAAAAAAAAAAACAAACACCACAAATAACTAACTTTTTAGAAATCAACCATGTGTTTTACAAACAAAATATATAAATTAAACTTACCTTATTTAATTTCAAAAATATGCACGGCCGGGCTTGATGGAAGCCGAATTTGTTTGATGCAGTACATGGTGCATATTCTTCAGGATCAGACGAACACACCTTGCCTTGTGGTGGTGGTTTATCGAACGAACAACTAACTTGATTGTGTTTTGGTAAATCATCATATTCTATATAAACAAAATGGGAAATTACAAGAAAAAAGAAAGGAATTATTTTTGTTACTATTTAAGGTTTATTTTTTGAGGTAAGAGTAAGTAGTGCTGAGGTGGCAAGTTTTTGAACTGCTTAGAAATTAGCAGTAGTCGTCCAGTCGACGCCACTGACAACAGTCGTGTATTTTTTAGGAAAGCTATATTCACAGTACAGTAAAGGATTTTACACAAGTTACAAATACAACATCCATAGTAGAATTACTGCCAATAAAAGCAGAAGTAGAATCCTACTGCAGACGGTTTTTTTTTGGGAATTTACACTTTATTATATATAAAATCCCAAAAAAACACGGCTAATGATTGTTATTGTATATGAAAATTCACTTCCTTCGAAGAAAATAAAAGAACTTTGTGACAGTAATATTCTTTCCAATTAGAGAATCTGATGGATAACCGGAGGAGGCAGAGGAATTCAATTTTGACATTTCACTTATAAAAAATGTCAAAATTGACTCCCACGCAGCTAATCTCTGTCAGATTTAATTTTGACATTTTTACTATAAGTGAAATGTCATTCGCAGTTCAATCATCAGATTCTGTAATCGGTGTAATTAACATATGTGAATAAAAAAACCCAATGAAATAGTAATAATTGTGAAGGAACTTTTGTGATCGTTGGTCAACTATCGTACTGGTTCTGGGGCGTGAGTCAGTTGGACTAAAATTGCTTTAAAATTAATCTGAAGTTTAGTTTTAAAACTCTTGAAATTGACTTGTAACCTAAACATGTCAAAAAATTAATATAAGGATGAAAATTAATGTAACAATCAATTGAAACACGACATATTCAGCCTTATTGTGAGTTTCACCCGAACAACATTTCACCCGGAAAATTTGACATTTCACTTTTCGCCTATTGTGAATTTCAAGCGGAATTTCATGTTCGAAAAATTCCCCTTATTGTGAACATTCGCATTTTGGGCGGAATGCCATTGACAGCCTAAATTTTCACTTATTTTTATAAGGTGGAACGAAATTTCGTTCGGGCGAAACTCATAAAAGCTTTTAAAATTCCGGGCGAACAAAAAATTATAAGATGATGTATTTTTCGGGTGATTATCACAATGAGGCCGATTATGTTGTTCACAACTTTTGCCACCTTAACTTCCTAATGTCTTTCTTTAAATATTCCACCGTTATAAACATTGTCATATTCCCACTTACTCACCTTTTAAAAACATAGCATTGTAGTCAACCCAGTATTTGTAGTTATCCTCTTTCGATGCCTCATACCAGATCAAGGTACTTTCGACATTCTCCTCTGGGGGCATTGGTCGGAAACCAAGTCCTGAAATAAAGAAAAAGAAAAATCAAAAATATAAATTTACTTTTATTGCTTTGTTTTTTTTTTTTCTGTTACATTTTGTTTATTATTTTCGGAAACAGACATATTTTTCAAATTAAATGCCGCGTAAAGATAATCAATTTATTCAAATGCCACAAGCCCCTCAATATAATGAATAAAGTCTCAGTCTTGGTTGACCATCATCTACTTATATAAACCTATAGCATAACCCCCTAATATATAGAGAGTTTTATTGTGGTTTTTCGTGTTATACCGAAGTTAAATCTATCGAATCCAATTAGTTAATTAAATTATTTTGTATTTTGTTTTTTTCGACTTTCATCTAAAACTAAAAGGAGATTGGTATATATTTAAATATTGAAATTGGCAATAAAGAGAGTATAATATATCCCTTTAAGGTTAATATTTTCTTATATAGGCGTGGATAAGAGTCTTAATTTTGTTCGGCTTCTATTTTATAAGGGAGGAAAACTGGGATTGGGATTTCTAGCTTTTATCTATAGTAATTGGTTGTTCAATGTTTTATAAAAGAAAATTAAAAGACTTAGTCATTGTATATGTGTAGAGTTCTAAATGGTGTTCTTTAACGGCTATTTTTATGCAGTTATAGGCACGGTACGGTGGGGCGCATCCCCATCCTAGTGGAAAATATATCATCCATTTAATCTTATTAATTTTTTCACACATTTATGTTTTTTGGTGTGATTTTCCATTTTTTTGTTTTTTTCGAGGTTCTATATTTCAGGAACTACTAATAGGTTAGCTAGAGATTAGGTTATAAGGGATGATGATACGGGATCTCAGTACATCCATTGTGCTCCCCGGGATATATTAGGTCTCTTTCTTCAATACTTTCTATACAGTTTAGCTAACGATCAAGGTGCTCGAAATCCGTTTTTGGTAAACATCGTTAATGGTGGGCGGGTCTATGTTTCGTATATGACGTTTCCTTTTAAACAAAAGCATTTCTATCTTTAGTGGGTAAACGTTGAATCCGGAGTTATTTGCCTATCTACTGAGCTTGTCAAGGGCTGCTTGTAAAAGCTCGCCCTGTATGGGGAACAATTTCCCGAGGCCATTACTACGATGTCATCGGCATATGCCACGACCTTTTCACCTGCTCAGACGCTTCCAGTCCTTAAAACTGAGTTTTGTTGTATCATCTCGGTCATACCCTAGGACGGTTCTCTTAGCATTTTCGATCCTTTTGAGTTCTGCAGGGGTCTGATCTCCTACCTTGTTTTTTTTTTTTGATGTACCATTTTTTCCTCGATCCGAACTAAAGAGCAAATAGCACACACAAATCTCATTGCACGAGCATGAGCAGCTTTGTGCAACTCGTGAGTAATGGTGATTATGAAAGATGCTGATTCTTTTATTGCATTTGTTTTTTTATATGTACCTAGTTAATTTTTCCAAAACAGAAGGTACACATATTTAAGGACCGGTAATATGGATAACGAGGGAATAATAAACAATATTGCATTAAAAATAATAAATTACCAAAAACTTTACAATCTGTTATCATCATTAGATGCTAATTTCTCGTGAGCACTGAAAAGACTCACTCTTGCAAGCAGAATGGGAGTGTTTTGATAAATCGATCACTCGAGAGCGTTAGCATTAAAAAATGCTAACAGCTGAAAACTCATGGGGGAGAGCTTTTTATAAGTGCTCTTTCGATATTGCACACTCACGAGCAGCTCATGAGTGAACATATCCGTACCCTGAAACTATGTTAGTGCCCAGTACTTGGATAAGAACTATCGTGATCTTTGTTGATATACTGTGTGATTGGAATGGTCAGCGAAACCGTTTATAGAGATTTCAGACAAGAAATTGGTAAGTAAAGATGAGTGAAGATAAAATGGAGCCTTGTGGTTGTCCAACCAATATGTATATTGTAAATATCAATTTGAAACCAACCAACACAGAATGTATTAAACAATTCTAAAGTTAAGATCTAATCCAATTTCGAAGAAAATTTCTTGTGAAACTATCAAACATTTTAGAGTTATAAGCCACTATGTCTAGTTGCTTTGCGCAGCATCTAAGAAATTCATTCATTAAAAAGTTTGTAGCAGCATGTGACGTACCGCTTCTGACAGAACTTTTTACAGAAAATCTGAGTAATTTTTAATTGAAAATCCTATTTGTAAGCAATGGATTAATTAATTCGTGTGTCTTTTTAGCTCCAAAGTTCAGAAGATAACTTTTGGTTATGAAAAAAATCGATGGTTCTTAGTAGTGTTTTTTGTAGAGGCATGTTGAATGTCGTTCAATCATTTAGAATATTTTAGATGGAACAATGACAAACTAATCCGTCAGAGATTTTACGTATACACATGGCAATATTTAAAGTAGATTATTCTGACATTTTTTTTTGTATATCATTTCTTGTGGGATTCTAATAAATAAATTCAAAATAATTTAGAAAATTTTATAAAACTCACCAGGATTTGATCCTATCAATCCATTATCCAGCATCCATTTGGGCTTATCGTCTTCCAATGTTTGATAAAAGATAGCTAATAGTCCCGCAAAGAATCCAGCTAACGCTGCATAGAATATAATGTAGAATAATAAAATTTTTGCTGAAATTAGAAGAAAAAAGAGAAACACCGATTAGATAATCTCATATGTTTGTATTCCAACCGAAATCAGAAAAAAAATCAAAATAAGTCGATTAATCATTGCCATTGAGAAAGATATAATTTATTATCATTGGTATTGATTCAAAATGAAAACCTAACAAGAAAAAAAGGTAGAGTTAAATAGGGTTGAAATATACGAATGTAGTTAAAGGGGTTACAAATGGTTCAGCTGATGACTATGATGATGCGAGTAAATATAAATCTCTTAATACAATCCACAGAACCTGAATAAAATTTTCTATCAAAATACTAAACATCTGTATACTTAAGTTTATTTTCGAAACAAGACCAATAAATAGAGCGAAATGATATTTTGAATTAATTGAAATTCAAGAAATGAGACTTGAACTTTCTTTGAAAGCAGATTTTCCATAATGTAACACAGCTATAGAATATCAGTCATTAAAATGTCCCTTGGTTATATACATACATAGTATGCCATTAATTTAAATTTTCAGTATACAAAAATATCGAAGGATAGGTATATTGAATATATCGGAATTAATGCGAAAAATCCTTGATATTTTATATGAGATGATGATGATAATGATAATGATGTCCTTCAAAATACAAGGATATTTTATTAAAATGAAATACGAGATTATAGATTATTTTACATCATGTCCTCGAACCTAGGCCGGATATTCAGTGTATGTGTGTATATGTATGACGACTATAGTCCGACATAAGGCGAAAAAGGATTTATTAAAATTTAATTTAAGTTGTTGTGGTCATTCGACTGGAAGCAAGATAATGAGATAAATTCGTTTCAAGTATTCAAGAGTTTTCTTTATGTCCTTTTGTTTGCAAAATGCTGATGTAATATATAAATAACTGCGTATGTGTATTTAAAAGGCAGCAACAACATTGGTTGAAAATATTTTAAGCGTTATTAATCGTTACTATGCCTATTAAAATAAAATTCATCCCATTTTGTATTCTTCCTTCTATTAACAATTTAATGTCAAAGTATAATTTATTTTCAGAATTATATTTGAAAATATATTTTTATCTGCCAACATATCTAATTGTTCTTACATTTATTACACTCGAATTGGTTTTCTTAAAACAAAATTCTTGAATTTATTTTGGGAATCAAACAAATTTCATGGTTTGTTAGATAAATTAACTCAATTTTCAGGATTTTTGTCATTTCTTTGATGTTGAATTTGAAAAAAACCTAAATAATGTTCAATCAGGTATTAAAAAAAATACGATTTTGATTTAAACTCATTTAAATTATTTTAAAGCTTTTGTGAATTCTTTTGATTTGTATATGAATATAAAATAAAGTTGAAAGAGTATCTCTTCGAAGTTCGTTTAAATATGTTATTTAAATTTTCTATTTGGTTCAATGTTGAGTCCGTTTATGTATAAATGTAGTCAGAACTGGAATCTCGAAGAATTTTTGTCAAATCATGTTCACGTAATCTATAGAGAGCGCTTAACAAGAGTTTATTTTCTATGCAAACTTCATTCGTAGAAATTTAACTTTACTGAATTGATAGTTTTTTCGTGTGAAAAGCCACTTTAATTTAAAATCAAAAAATGCTAAAAACTAGACTTTATTTTTAGTTTCGTTAAGGGTGGAGATAAAAAAATATTCAATTCACTTTTTGCTCCTTTAAAATTTGTATTAAAAATTCCTTTAAGTTAGCTTTAGGGTTTGAAGCAAAATAAAATGTAAAGTTCAGCCTGTTACAAATTATTGTGGTGTCAACGATTGAACTAAACCTGGCTTCTAACTTCTTCTTTCTGGCTTATTTTGAGAATAAGTACATTTTTTGCAGAATCATATCAGAATCATAAATTCATTCTATTTGACATTTAAAAAAATTTGTCAAGTGAAATTTCATAAATGGGAAGAAGAAAAAATTCCAAATGAGAAAAATTAAGAATCTCGTAAACAGAAAGTCCCGAATGCTAAAATCGCAAATGTGATTGAATTCCAAAAGTAAGTACTATTTCAGTACTTTAAATTAAATCCTTGTATGACTTGATGCTCCTCAGTAAAAGAATTCACATTTTATTTAACTTATTTGACTTATCAATAGAATAGAATATCACCCTATTTTTATCTCAAAATCTTCTAAAGCATCCATAAAAGAATCCTCTTTAAAAAAATGTTCAAAAAGAAAAATGCATTATTATCGTTTGAAAATATTTTGAGTGACACTATCTGTATGAAGGCAATTTATTTATTTCTTTTTTTTCTCTCTCTATCAAAGCTAAAATTCATGAAATAAAAAAAGCCTTTTATCCTTATAACATAGAAAATTATAACTGTTCTGCAGCATGAAATTGCTGCGGGCAAAGTTGTGTCATCCGGTCAAAATGTCAGGGATAGAGGTATGGTTTTTAAAAGATAAAAAGGATTATGTAAAGGTACCCCAGAAAAAGCTACCTGAAATCAATCAAAAATATCCCTGATCCTTATTCAAAATTCC
This sequence comes from Epistrophe grossulariae, assembly GCA_929447395.1. NCBI lineage: Eukaryota > Metazoa > Arthropoda > Insecta > Diptera > Syrphidae > Epistrophe > Epistrophe grossulariae. The sequence goes on along the minus strand of OV839567.1, from coordinate 20,691,262 downwards.
TGAACTGTAACTTTAAATTCCTTGAAATAGCATTTGTCAATTTAAGGATGAAAGGAGTAAATTTTGAATGTTGGATAAATATTTCTCAACCTTACAATAGATATTGGAATTATCCTTCTTCGGTTTATATTTATCTATATGATGATTGTTCAAATATACAAACAACTTCGTAGTCAATATAGCCACAACCACAAGAATGAAACTATGCAGAAAGTATAATAGTGCTATAGGACGGTATTGGATATTCGGTTCAATTGGGGATATGTTTTGAGTGAAGGCAAACTTTCCTAATTTGTGGTTTCGAATTTCACGCTGGTTTGCAGTTAAAGCAACAACAAAATTCAAAGACATTTTCTCAAGGATAACAACAACGAATACACATGGATAATTCTGTATCTATATAATGGTACACATAGAGTAATGCAATTGATACTAAATCAAAGTTTTGTCTCTGCGAAAAATGTGAGAGAGAAGAAAATGTTCTCCCACAAATGAACACAAAATTTATATTTATCTTAAAAATTAAATAGAATTTCGGATTTGATTTCAAATAACAAAAACAGTTTGAAAATAATGTTTTAATTTCGATTTGAAGAGAAAATTCTATAATTTTGCAATTTCACATTGGTTCACTCGGGCGTATGTGGAATATTTTTTTTTATTGTTTTTTCTATTTTTCTGTGGTTTTGTATTCTTTTCAGAAAATTTAGGTGAATCTACTTAAGTTTTATTATGAAACGTGCTAAAGTGCTAAGCTTTGGGTTTCATTAAATGTGATACAAAAAAAAAAAATCTCAAGGACGAAATATCCTGAAAATGTTACTATAAACAAGACATATCGATACAATAAAGATAACAAGATTCGAAAAACCACTTTAGTCGATTAAAGCTGTCCAATCGATAAAAAAGTTCTTTCAATTTTATTTGCGGATAAAGTTTGAGTGGGGGGGAATAGAGTGTAGGGGTTTCAAGCAACCATCACTGATAATTTCCGAAGGAAACTTATTCAGATATTGGTTTTGTAGATACTTTACCTACATTTATAGATAAGTGGAAGTGGACAAGTTGGTTAGATTTCAATATAGAACAAAAAACAATCAAGAAAAAAAACAAGTCTTTGGGTTAAGTAACGAAAAATAAAAAGACAAATAAATTTTGTTTTTATATTTATTTGGCGCTTTGTTTTGTACAGAAAGAAGGTGGTATTGGTTCTTGTAACTAAAAACGGAATCTAAGTTTACATTGATTTTGTGTACTTAAAAATAAACCAAAACAGCTACAATAATTCTCAGCATTGCTTTGATTATCAATTTTATATTTGAACTCAAACATCTTCTTTTTTTTAAACTAACGGCCCGACAACGAGGGACACCTCTTCACCTACTGTGCTTTGCGGTTTAGAATCGATCTTCTTATCAAAAGTTAGCTAAGAAATAATATGTGGTTGAACATTTTTTGAATGATTCGTACATAAAGTACTTTGGTGTTTGTTTTTTTTTCACGCACACCAAACGGTTATGATTGCCCCTAAAATGTCTAAGCACTGAGTGCGAGCATTTATGAACACAGAACAAAAATTTACAAAAGAGATACCATTAGAAATTACATAGTTTAAATGTCTGAATATCGGAGCGAAAAATTGAGCTGGGTAAATTATTGAGTGCGTGAAGTTAGCCCCCCTCTTTTGGATTTTGTTATTTTTGAAAGTTGTTCCAGGTTGTTCCCGATTTGTTCCGCATTGTTCCAAGTTTTTTTTTGAAAAATATTCAAAAATGGGGGTTTTAGAGCCAAACCCTCCCCTTTTTTCGAAAATCAAATCTTTGAAAGTTGTTCCAGATTATTCTAGTTGTTCTGAACATTGTTCCAAGTTTTTGGACCTCTATGTTCAAAATTTCAAAAGTTATGGGCAAAATTCGAAAAAATTATAGCCCCCCTTTTTTCGAAATTCTTAATTTTGAAATTTTTTCGGGTTTCAAAAAGTGTTCTTGACATTGTTCCAAAAACTTAAAATTGTAGGACGTGTATTTTTAAAGATAAAACCTTCCAAACATTTTTTCAAAAATCCAAAAAAACGGCTCTTTAAATGCATGCATTGAAAAACAGTTCTGACCTTACAAACGTAATATCAGCGTAAAAACTAACTTTAAAAAAACATCTCCGAGTTTTTTAACTGAAGATTTTAAGCCCAAAAAAGACTTTAAATGAAAATATCTTATTGTCCTTGCTCTGGCCCCCCTTTTTAGAAATCCAAAATTCAAAAATTTGTTCCAGGTTTTTCTAGGGCTCTTCTAAATTGTTCCAGACTTTCGTTTAGAAAGTTTTTTTTTTTGAGAAAAATGAATTCTTCGAAACGTCCATTGTTAATTGTAGTTATCGCGAAAAAAAATTTCCCTGATGGGAAAAAAATTCAAAAATTGGGAACGTGGATGATGCTCGAAAATTTACCTTGGAATTTGTTGCTATCTGTAATAAATTTTCCAGGAGAATTTTGCTGCCATATTATGGGATTTTTCTTCGAGGGAAATTTATTCCTGATATTAATAAACTCAAAGGGAAATTTTCGAGCATCATTCACGTTCGCAAATCACAATTGCAAACAAAAGTTCAAGGAAATAAAATATTCCAAGGGAAATAAAAATTCTCTCTAGATTCTCGATAGAGCCCACCATCTTTTCAACATTAAAACAATGTAAGTTATGTATGTATATCGATTTATGAGGATATTTCAGGTTGAAACTTTGTTTTTTTATGAGTTGGCCTTTGTCCAAACATTTGGATAGTCTATTTAAAGTTTTGGTGGGGATACAATTATGTCATAAAAAATCATTTTCTTTGATTTTTTGTTTGAAAACAGCAAGTTTCTGTTGTATTCTTTTAAACTTAGTCAAATCAATCCTTAGGTTTTCCTTCGAATTACTCAATTAATATATAAAATGTTGGTAACAAACATTAAAAGCACATTTGTATTTCGTAAGCTACAAAAATATAATACCTATAATTTTATATAATTTGTTGGGTAAAACTGGCGATCAAAGAGAAATTATATTTTAAACCATTTTTCTGAGGGTTTCAACTGCATTGTATCATTTCATCAACTAACTGTTTAATGAGAAGAAAAACAAAGGAGTAACTTTTTAATTTTTTCCGAAAAAAAAAACATAACGGAAGGTAGATACAAAAAAATATACAATTAATGAAAATCCTCAAAGGAACACTTTCCACCGGAAATTTTCTGTCCCGATGTTGTCTTTTTTTTAATTTATTTTATTTTGTCCCAACCATATCGTTGCAGAAACGGGTTGTTGTTTGACATTTTAATTATAAAAAGGATACCAAAAAATATAAAAACAAAAGCCCTTATTCCGTCGTGAGAAATATGAGGACTATGGGTTTTATTCTTTATAAACCTTTTTTATGCTTGAGAGTACAGATTGGGTGTATAGGTATATATTTTACATTGCAGAGGTCGTAATTAAATAATGTTATTATTTTAATTTTTGTCCACTAGGTACCTAAAAATGATAAGGTTTTTTTATTTTTAATTGTGTTGTTTCATCGTAGTTGGTATACCGACCCATGATATAGGAGATGAAGGCCCATTTTTTTCAGTTCAAAGTTAACTTTGGCATACAAATTGATGGTTAATAATAAATTCCTTTTAAAGAATAAAAAGAAAAAAAAAAAAAGGACATGAGCTCCTTAGAAGTGCTTAGCTTAGTTTTAACTAATGATTAAAAAAATCCCCATTGATATTTTAAAGCCTCAAATGTATTTCCAGAAAAAAATAGTAATATCGTTTGTTGCTATTATACCTACTTATTGACAATTTTTGCTTCTATAATTATCCAATATAATTGGTATATGCAATTAATCCTCTTATTTACCATAATGTCTAATAGTTATATGAATCTATTTCCAATCATAAAATATTCAATTCATTAGGCAATAAGCTAAAAGTACCTTATATCCTTTCTCCATCTCTCTCTCACTTGATCTCTCTTCTCTCTTTCATATAAAAAAAACTCTAAAGCAAATCAGAAAATTTGATTACAAAACAGCCATCTTTAGTAAAGCAGTAAATTTCTAATTTCATCAAAGCTTAAATTCCATCCTCTTCCACAAGGACTTTCAAGAGTAATTATTTTCCCAAAACTTAAATTGACTTAATTTTGTCATTTTCTTCTTTTCTTGTCTGTCGTTTCCATAAATCTTCATTGAATTCTCAAAAAAAAAAAGAAATATAAAAAGTGTGAAAATAGATAAAAAAAATACACATACATAAATACATAGTTGATGTATTCATCTTCATGTTTTAAGCATTCATCCATCAAAAACTATACTACAACTAAAATAAAAATAAAAAAAAATAAATAATAATCCCATAAAACCACAAGAGAAAGAAATAACAAAAAAAAATATGAAAGAAAATTGATGTCAGGTATAAAACTAAAAGAAAAAAGATGAAATGTCCTCCTGGATGAAAACAATAAACCTAAATGATTATAACAGTGTAAGTGTGTATGTGTAGCGGTATAGTACCTGGCACACAGGTATACCTTTATATATAAAACAGACAAACCAAAGACAAAAGAAGACACCTCAAGCCTGTGAACTTTGACATTTTACACTTCTATCCCATACCATCACGGGAAATGAGAGAATGAGGACGAAAAAAAAAATGAACAATATGGAAGAAGTATAGAAGAAAAGCTACTGTCACTGACAGTCAAACTGTCACCTACAATATACAAAATTTTTTATTCTTTGAATTTTACAACTACATACAATACATTGCTGGAAATATATGTGTGTGTATACGTTTTTAGCAATTTTTTGAAATTGCGCAGGATCGCTCGTCGTGTCCCATTTTTTGCCTTCCATATTTTAAGGGTTGGTTTGTATAGATTGAATAGTCTCTATCTCTTAACTTTATTTTACTACCTACGTAGGTACATAGTTATTACATGATTACGTCATAGATTTAAATTTTCCAGGTACAGTGGGGTAAAATAACCTAATTTAATAAAAAAAAAAAAATAGGAGTTTTGAAGTGAGCAGATAAGTGCGTTAATAAAAATCCTTGCAGTGTTGTTGACATTATAGTCAGACAGTTGAAATTGAAAAAATGAAATTATAGATCTAAATTTATTTATTTCCATCCCATTTACGTAAATTTATGGAAAACATTAAAAAACTGTGAAAAGTTATAAAACAATATTACCTATACATTTAACACAGTAAATAAATTATCAAAAATCAATTCAAGATAGAGTTGACCACAATAAACCACTTACATTGGCAGCGATTTTAAAACACATAATAGGCGAATTTGTCGAAAAACAAACGACATCGGAGGTAAGAGCTTTCCACGCCTATTATAACACTCATCCATTTTATAATACAAACAAAAATATTCGAAGAGAAACAATTTCTCTCAGACTATAAAAAAATAAAATAAATAACAATAAACAGAAGGTTTGTCTACAGTCCAGTTAATTAATTACAATATGGTTATCGAAACAAATATCCTACTTCTAAGCGAATATAACATTCTAGGTTAAATTAAAAGCTTAAATTTGAAAAGAAAAACTTTGCTTTAAATAAATGTCCCTGGTTTTATCTCTCGGATTAGGATTAGATGGTAAAAGAAGTGAAACATGTCCTTCACTTGGCCCAATGTTAGAATGAAAACAATGCAATGATGGTAGTAGGTATTAGAATGATTTCGCTGTCAGTCCTTGCAAAATAATTTTGAAAATAAAATTAGAAAAATTAAGAGTTTAAAAATCATTTATTGAAAAACTAAGCACTTAAATAACTTCATTTAAAACAAAATGTAAAAAAAGATAGTACGATGCAAACTTGCTTAAAATTTTGGAAAATCATGTTTTTACTAAAAATGCTTTAACATCGTATATTAAATCATCTAAAATTTTGAGCCACCATGTATTGAAAAGATAATTTTCTGACATTAGTGTTTAAAAATGATTGCATATGAGCGCTGCGGTCGGAAGTTTGGAAGTCCAATCCGCCCGCCGGAAGTCCATTTAAGCTTTGCAAGTGTCGTTCTAGCGTATTTCTATATTCTTGGTGAAATGGCAAAATACACTGAGCATAAATTAATCTATCAATTGTCAAATTTACTGTCATTAAAAACAGTTGCCAATTTAAAGACCTAACATCTTTATATAAAACATTATATTTTGTTATAAAATCAAATAGGTTGCATTGTTTTTTAACGTACATAATTGATCAAGAGATGGTGTAGAGGATATTTTATTAAATTCTCTCTCTCTTAATCCTTGGATAGCAAATTAAAAAGTTGAATTACGTTGGCTACAAAATTTACTTATTTCTTTTCTTTTTTAACCGCTTGACCTTGTGTGCTGTGCTCTTATAAATATACCTATATAGTTGACTACAATACTGGCATTTTGTATAGCTTAATTATTGTTGAGTCTTTACTTAATCCTACCATAGGATTAAAGTTGAGGAAACAAAGAAGAAAAGCAAAAGTACTATCAAAGAGACTTGTGTTGTGAATATAGTTTATGGATTATCCTGTCCATCAAAAGGATTTTATTTTGTTTTCAGTATGAGGTTTTTAAAATTGCAGTTTTTTTTAAGACTATATAGGTGTACCTACTACTAAAGGAAAGGATTATTTTAAATATTATATATTTGGTACTACATATACACATTTCAAAGAGTAGTCTTATCTTAAAGAAATTTACTGAGAGCCATTTGTACAAACGTGGTCCAAGTTTTTGATAAGAGATTTTAACGGATTAACTAATGTTCAACGATGTAATTGGCTGTTATCAGATACTTCAACCTTGAACCATGAGCCTCAGTTAATCCGCTGAAACCGGTGATTTGAAATTGATGATCCACGAATAAAATACCAAGTTTATTAAAAGCCAATCATCTGGCTGCTGATTTTCAGCTGAAATGCAGTCTCTTAGATTTGTTCCACTAAATTAGGTTTTCGACATATTTTAATCTAAAAGTGTAAAAAAATTATTTTTTGCTTTGAGGTTATGTTACGTCACTTAGGTTTTGTTTCAATGTCTAAGTAATGTTGGGACTAGTTATTCGGCACATACCATTTGACCCAGATTTTATAGACGAAAATTTCACATTGATCTTTTGAGCCACAAATCAATATTTCACCCCATTGACTTGTGTCCTTTGTTGGTCAGAATACCAAAGTAAAGTAATTCAACATATTCTGAGTAATTATTCTTAACAAATTACATACATGTAAAATTATAGTTACCTGCGAATAGATATAAATTTTTCTTACCCTTCTTAACCTCTATTTTAAGGGAAAAAGGTTTACAGCTTCCCCCTTCTAAATTAAAATCAAAATTTTCCACTAAACCTTGTTTAAGTACATAAGAGATGTATCTAGAACATAAGAGGTAATAGTTCTTCAAATTTGCATTGTGTTTAATGATGACAGTAACACAATCTTTCATTAATATACATCTACTTTGAGCTAAGTAAACCAACGGAAAAATTACTGAACCATCATCAATGTTGAAGGTGTTAACTTTGAACAAGCTTTATAGGCACTTAAAAATGTGACAAAAAAACCCTCAAACACAAGACTTTGCATTGATGAAACTATAAAGATATCTCAAAAATTGCAAACCTTAGCAAATATGCCATATACATAAATGTATAGGAAAAATCTTATAAAATCTCTATAGTTGAAAAAGGAGACAAAACAAAATTGTTAAATTGAAAATGTACGCTTGGTTTCATTTGAATTATCTAAAAATTCAAACTCGTACGTGAATCGACAGTAAATGAGACAAAACGCTGTCATATAGGGAGAACGTACATAATATAGACTATTTCCTATTCTTTATTTCTGTGCACTGTACTGAAACAAAATGCCAATATATATACACGCAACGTAACAATATACGATGAAATGGCAATAAAAGTAGTCCTTGGAGAGTGGGAATTATATTCAGAGCTTCCATTTATAGAGGATGTGAAATAAATGTTACCAACTTTAGCAAAATTATCCAAAAACTTTCACAATCAGTAGAGACTTTTGAAAAAGTGGCGCCCGGGTGCAAATGGATAAATTCCAAATCCAGTTAAAAGTGTATACATTTTGTTAAAAATTTTGAATTAATGCATTTTAATTGTATAACTATAAAATTTGATATTTTGTTAATATTTTGTTCAAACATTTTCTCAGGTCAATAAGTTTTAAGCCCTTAATGTAAAAAGGAGCTTGTCAAAAGTGAATTGTTTAAAGATTAAAGTTAGATTAATGCAAGCGAATCAATGACTTTTTAACTTTTGGTTAGTTAGTTTTATCAGTTGTTCTATAAATGTACCTATATTTTTGGAAGAAATCGGTACAGTTTAGTGAAAATCTTAAAAAACGAAAGTTTGTGACTGCTGCCCTTATTTTCTGAGTCAATATAATTATATTAAACTTACTTTTTTATAAGTTAAATATTCTTTATTAATCCTTAAGCCATTTTATTAAAAAAAACTTAAGCTTATGTATAAGAACACAAGGTTTAAAACATTTAAAGAAATTCGATCAAAAGAAAATTTTGAATTATGATTTTTTAATTAAGTAAAAGTTTGTTTCAATTCCAAACTTAAGTTTGAAAATTACCAACTGGCAACTTAAGAAATATCGTTGATCCCCCTTATAGAAACAAACTTTTGTACTTTAAAAATCCTGCAACCACCCACAAGCCAGCTATGCTATCAAAAACTACTGTTCTATATGGATGGAGCACATTGTATGTCTATTGAAAATAAGGAATAATTTTTTTTTTAAAGAAAGGAGTAGTTTTTTTTCTTTTTATTGTATAGAGTAGGTACGTGCCTTGCGTCAGAGGTGGTTTTTCAATAAGCTTTTATTGCAGAGTAGGTCAATTTTCAAGAGGATTTAAACTTATAAAAAATAAAAAAAACCTAGATAACGGGATGAAAATGAATAATTTTCTGCAGCAGATTGTTGCAGAGCCAATAACTTGAAAAAATTTCGAACTTTGTTCGGTCATACCAGTCCAAACAAAGAGAGAGGGTTTAGTTTTTTTTATTTGAAACTTTGAAGACTTTTTTTTGTTTTTTTTTTTCGAGAGTATTTATCAGAATTGAAATCGGAATGAAAAATCTGAAAACAAGGTAAATTGGTTCATATACAATTTTAAGTTCGTTATTTTTTAATGAGGAATCAGAAAGACACCCCAAATTTCCATGAAATATTTTCACAATATTGATTTTTTGTATATGTGATGTTGTATTGTAGATATCTATAAAAAAAATTAATTTGGTGGCTCGAGGGCTCATGAAGAACCGGAGCCTAGTGAATTAAAATTCTCAACCGTTCTTCTTTGCGGGTTATCTGGATGAATAGAGGCGGGTACCTACAATTTTCTATATCAAAGTCGGATTCGAATTCTGGTATTCAAAAACCTTCAGAAAAGTTAAATTCTGGTTTAAAAGGCAATGATTATTGAAAATATAAATAAACTCCAAACCCATCATTAAACCCCCATATTAGGGCTTAAAATATTTCTTAAAAGGAGTATTTTGTCCCTTTAGTTTAAACCGGTTTTAAAATGCCTAAATGGAAAAATGGTCAATTCAGTCAACGTCTTTTAAAATTAATAATGGCAGGTGAATTAATAACATTTTTTTAAAAACTATTCGATGTTCATATAATTAAAAATAAAATCAAGTGGTTGTACATTATATGTACCTCTGTCATAAAAATTTGAATATCTATATTTTTAAACCCCACCAAACCAAAAAACTGACTAAAACTACTGCCAAAATTATGTATAAATACGCTATTATTGTTAAGGTATATAAAGTCGGACAATTTATTGTTTTTGATGAATGTTGAGTTTTCTTTCGATTTTGTGCTCTAATAAATGATACATGTTTCTAAGTCTCATGTGGTTTTTGGCCATCAATGAACCACTGGTATGAATAGTCATATAAATTGAATTCCGAATCACCAGAATTTTAATATTTAATTGAATTTTACTTTTTACCATAATGCACATATTTCGTAATACTGTTTTAAAATGATTACTTTTGCCGTGTCAATAATAATAAATTACCGAAAAGTAGAAAATCTATGAAATTATTTCTAGTTAATAAAACGGAGAAAAATCTACTGAAACTCTCTTTCTCTCTCATTCTGAAATACTAAATAATCTACTTAAAAAGTAATAAATTTCCCTCGTATACTAAATGGATCTATTGATACAAAAATCCTTGAGAAAAAAAAATTAAAAATTCCGTACCTAAACTACACGTCACCGACCGTTTTATAGAACACAGTTACAGAAAAATTCCCTGTAGCCAATACCAGGTATATACCTATGAGTAACAAACATAAACAAGGATACCTGTACCTACCTGTACATATCTGCTACATTCTCACTATAATGGCTTGTGTAATCAGAATTTTTTTCCTCTAGCTAAAAAGTTTTTCAATATTTTTTTTTGCAGATTTTTTTTTGCAGATTTTTTTTTGTATCAAAAGGACATTACCAAGGCATGGAATGAATTTTGTTCGTTCGATTTCAAAAAAAAAAAAATAACACAATATCAGCAGAACACCACCATCCTGTGAAGGTAAATCAAAATTGGTGTTTTTTGTTTGTGTATTTATTTTTAACATCACTTGTACGTGTACTTACTGAACTACCAACGATTATACTTAGCCTGGAGCTCAATATTCTACTGTGTATTGTATAAAATATACCAATGTACCTACCTTAACTATATATGTTCCGTTCAAACATCGATAGCAGTTTGTTAAAGTACGATTTATGTTGGTAGGTACTAGGTATAGAATAAACATTCTTAAATTTTTTTTAAGTAGATATGCCAAAATGTATCGTTATTAAGGATGTTCGAAGGAGGAATAAAAAAGAACTGCGACGACAAAATCACAAAATGAAAATGTTATTTAAAATTTTACTTCCGGAAAAAGGAACTAAAAAAAGCGCTAAAAGGACATTTTCTCGGATATAATCAATGAGTCTGTAGGGTAAGAAGAAATAGAGAGAAAAAACGAAATGAATATATTTAAATAAATGATTTCTAAAAGTGATCACGAATGAACCAAAAAAAAATTAATTACATTATACGAGTATATTTTTTTTTCAATTCATCAAGAAGACTTAAAAAAAGCTTAATGTTTCGAAAAGCGGATTTAATATAAAAAGGTTTTTTAATGTTAGATGATGGTGTATCTATACTTTAACAGAATTCATGACCTTATATTTGAACAGGTATTCAATACACGGATACGGATACGCTTTTATATTTATACATACTTATCGGTAAAATGGATTTGATTCAAAATGAAACAGAATTTTAAATTACCAGAACGTGATTATACATATCGTCGCTGTTGATCGAATACCTCGTAGCCCAGAAAAGTTCACTTTTTAGGTAATGATGCACTTTTATTGTTAACAACTTTCCGGATCTAATGAAAAATACCTTGTTAGCTAAGAACGATAATTTCAAAGCTAAACGCATACAAAGCAGGTCAATGTTATTGGTTTTCAATACTTTTATATCAAGTTTTTTGTTTCTCCTGAAAAATTAACTTTTCTGGGTTACAAGGTATACGATCTACAACGACGTTATATTACAATATAGAAAAAAAATTTCAAGCTATAAAGTTTAATTTATCAATGTTAATATCATAGAAATGAAAATTTTAATTTTTTCCTGACTTTTAAGTATAATCCAACTATCAGTAACATTGACCGTGTGGGTTGTACTGCGCGAGAATTGCGGATAATACAAAAAATAAATTTACATAACATTTAACTTTTACAATATTCTTCTTGATGCTATTGCAGCTATTAACAGAGAAAAAAAAATATACTGCTAGAATACACAACTATATTACCTACATGATTCTGTCATTATTTTTGTATCATTTTTGGAACGAATGCAGGCCGGAGGAACCAAAAGTAGACTCGCCCCGATCCCAAATTGTTCAGAAATACGGAAAACAATGATATTGACTTTTTACACATAATTTGAAAAAAAATTTATACAAGGTGGGCGCAAAAGTTTTCACCCTATCGGAAGATACTTTAATTTTTGCAAATTATTCCACAAAAAATCGAATCAAATATTCTGCGGCAACTTGTACTACATGCCATGCATGTCGCGGACGAATCAGGTTTTGACATACTCATTGAAAGTATTCATGCAACGTCGTAAGTTTAGAAATTGTGTAAAATGTTAAGTTTACACAAAAGTTTGCATGAACGCCTTTTCTAATACATTTGGTTAAATGCTGTGTAATTGAATCACCTGTTCGTTAAATGTCCAATAATAAACTTCAAAATATGCATACAAATAAGCGTGTTTAGATTTCGAAGATATTTTTAAATGGAACGAACCTCTTCCAAACCAACCGGAAATCGGAGCCGAATGTCTCGCAAAGGAATACAAAATTAAGATACACAAAAAAGTCACGTTTTTAAGCCCGAAGCACAGTGTGGATCGCCAATCTAGATGGACAAAATTAAAAAATCGAAGTTCAGCCACTAGACTTTAAATAATGTTTTTAGCTTCTCAATACAATAGGTAACTGTAGTTCATGTTCTGTTTTTCTTTTAATCTCTGTCTAGAAAACACTAAGCTTGAGAGTTGGTTGTTGTCAACAAAATGACACCGAATAGTGAATTTTTGTGGGAGTTTGATTGGTAATTTAAAGCGCTCCGGTGATTTTATTGGAATAATTTTTTTTTTATTATTAAGCTGTATTTAAAGGTAAATAGCTATAATTTTTAATTAATTATTTCCATTGCATAAATTAAAAAAAAAATATTGTGAGAAGGTCGAAAAGTGCCAAAAATAAAATATTGTTTTTTTTTGCAAGTAGAGTTAAAGTTAATTATTGCGCATTATTCCGGTCTGAAACTACATTCATATTATTCTGTAGAGTGTTCCCTTTAAGGTAAACCAAAAACATCTTGCGCGTTTTTGCGACAGCCATACAATTTTGTTTCGCTTTTCCGGAATGAGCCCCTATGTGTCGAAAATTTGGAAAATTTTGAAACATGGGAAAAAATTGCCAAAGAACATCGCAAAGACGTGGTTTTGGCTTCAATAATGGATAGATATGATCTTCATGACATACCTGAAGATGTTAAACAAAAAATAAGGTAAATATTAATATCGTATGCTTCAAGCTAAGCCAAAAATGGGAAAAAAATGGAAGGCACCGTAACCGCTTTTTAAAATCAAATTCAGTCTAGCTTGATGAACAATAATATGTGTAATGTGATGCCTGAAATCACAGACACATAAGGTAGTCTACAAACAGCTGGAAGAGCCCAAAAAAACTTTGATTCGCTCATTAAGATTCAACCGATCATAAGGGACTTATTGAAACTATACCGAAATAGTGTTTCGCAAACTGGGAAAACGCGATTCAGTCAAAATTTGTAAAAGATTTATCGGAAGTCTCATCTAGCTAAGGTACAGAAAGGTTTTGTAAAAGATTAAGCTTGGAGTCTGCGCTTATACTGGGTAGTTCTTGTGATAGATGCTAATTTGTTGAAACATCAATAAAATGTTGTACGACAAAAAGTCAACGACAAATTCAAAGATTTTTTTCCCTCTTATACTAATGTTCAAAAGGCTTACAGGAAATGTTATCCATCGGAAATTGAAATCACCGAAGAAAATGCAAAAAGCCACTCCAGTCTTTGGTTAATCATACCATTTAAAAGCTTTGTTTACGAGTTCGAGGTGTGATAACGAATGTAGTGCTTTCCTTATAAAAATGATTTTCTCTGACTCTTTTCCACAAAATAGTCCCTTCATAAATTTATTTACCATGCATTTTTTAAAACATTCAATCTACTTAATATATAATGTATAGCTTTAAATAATTCTCGAAGTAAAAACTAAACAGACAAATTTCAAAACTTAAAAATATTTTATTTCCTAACAGTGAAAAAGCTGATTTGGTTGGTTCTTTTTTTTTAAATTTCAATCTTTAAAAAAAAAATCTTGTATTTTTTTAAACAATTTATCTATTTGAACTCATTTAGTAACAAATGTATAAGAAAGAAGTCGACTAGCTAGATTTGCGATTCACCACACTGTGCGAATGTGAGAAAACGATTTCGGGGCTAAATGTAGAACTTTAACAGTCGCAAACTCACAGCAGTGATCAAACGAAAATTAGCGGATACTGCAAGAAAATCATATGATTCGCCCATAATGGTGGATATCTATTTTTCCTTCAGTTTAGTTCACTTTCGGTTTTGGTAGTAAAAGTAGTCCCGAGCTCAACTCAACTGAAAATTGGTGAACGAAGAAACAAAAAAAGGAATGGCTCCTTTCACATCGATAACGATTTGAAAAGCATAACAAATACAAAGTATTCACTTTTATTTATTCATATGGCTCATTATATGGGTTTGTGTAAATTAGCAATGCTGATACACAACAGTCAGAAAATGTAGACGTCCTAATTATTTTTTTTTGTATAAAATACATTTTTAATTCACAACTTTTGTGCTAACTAATCTCAATGCAATAGTTATAGAACTGAGGTATCTATAATATATTATATTTCTGAACACGCCTTATTCTAAAAGTCAGGGTGATGTTTATCAAAAAAATTTGGTTAATTTTCCGCAGCAAAATCCTTGAAGAAATTTAACCAAATTGTGTAAATTATTTCTCATACAAAATTTGACAGTTCATTAACCAAATCGTAAACTTAAACAAATAATATTTTTTTCTTGTGTTTTACAACATTGCATGAATAGTGAATAAATACTCTTATTATTTTTCAAACATTGTTTCACTTAATTCAACTAACTGACAGCTGTCAAATTCGTAATTCTCACATAGAATTTTAATTAACAGTTACATATTTTAGAATTATCAACTATCAGTCAATATTTTGAGTCGCTTACTTTAAAGTTTGTTTGTTACTTTTCAACTGGCAATTTGTTTCTATTTTGGACAACAGCGACTTAATTTGCATTTGTTAGCACTTAAAACATATCGCGGTTTTGAACGTAAAACAATTAGAGTTTTTACATTGGAACCATATTAAAAAACTAAAATAAAACATGCATTATCTTTAATCAATGAATTAAGTGAGAAACTTAAATTAATTCATGTTAATTACCTAACTAATTTGCAGCCAAGTAGGTACAGTAATTAATTTAAAAATACCTTAGCTATTTTTGCCAAAGACTAGATATAAAAAGGAAACAAAAAATAAGTGAAACATAATATGATATTTACAAGCTTAATTAAGAAAGTATCTGTGCAATTGTCAACATTTTGAACTATAATTTTTGTAGTAACGTAACACTTAATGCAACAGTCGTATACGAAACTAACAGCCGTATCTATAAAGAAATTTTAAAGCCATCTTAATTTTAAGATACTTCTAAATAGCTCTTAAGTGCGAAATCGGTATTTCTATAATCAATTTTCACATTTAAGCATCATTACTTAAAGGCCTCTTAACTTAAACGCCAATCACGGCGTTTAGAGGTAACTTAAAGCCATTTTAAATATATTTTGACATCTCGGAAGAATTGTTTTTGTGTATTTACTAGAGAAATATGTACATACATAATATTCTGTATGTATCTAGGTAGAATTTTCAGTTTTTTGTTAATAATAATAATAGTAATAATTAATTATAAAAAAGATATAGATATTTATATCAAACGGCTGAAAAAAACCAAAGAAATTTGTGAAAATAAAAACAAGTCATAAAACAAAATGGAGTCTGGTTTCATTTCTTTTGCTTTGGACTATACATACCTCCAACTGGAGGTATGTAACTGCTTCTCTTTCCCTCTTATTTGCTAATGAGTTTGTTTTTTGTTTGAATTTTTTTTGGAAGCTTTCAAAAACAGCCTAAAAGTATGCAATTCTTAGAATACACGACACAGTCGTTCTTTAGTTAAGTATCAATGGGAAAACGATTATAGATAAGAATTTAAGTAAAATCATTTAAAGGCTATTTAAATATTTAAGCAAACTTAACTAAGTGGCCTCCAAGAGACGTTTTAATAAAATCTAATAAATAAGGCTGTAAGCGTTTACAAACGAAGCATACATTGCTCCCATAATTGTGGATCGCTACTTTTCTTCCGTTTTTCGTTTACTTCTTTACTTTCTTAAGTGAAAGTAGACGATTACTTCGTTAAGTGCTGTCAGCTTGTTGTGAACAGATTACAAACAAAAAAAAACTTATGATTCCCTTCATTAGGATTTTATTACGTTTGACTTATCGGCAAGCTCCTTTATACGTTTGTTTATAACATTAACTTCTGATTACTTCAGTTCTATTTTTTTTAACGAAATAGTAACAATGTTGATGGTATCTCTTGATTTTCTCACCAATTCGTATAAAAAAGACCATTTTGATAAATTCCTCTTTAAACAGTTTAATACCTAAATGCTATTAGTTACTAATTTTTTGTATTTAATATCTCCTTTAAAAATATTATTCAAAAAATATTGTTTAAAAATTGAAGACAAAAAATGTTTCGAATGAAATCTTCTATGTCCACTTAAATCCAGACATCAGTTTGTCACGACGAACTATTAAAATAATTCTGTCTACCAGAAGTCTGTCTTAAATAAGTTACATTTCCATTATACAATCAATTTATTATATTTTTTTTAATGCTTACGATTGGGATTGATACCATCGACAACTTTATTACAATTTGTTTTTTTTTTTTACATTCAAAGAGTATTTAATAAAAAATTGCAATTCAATAAAATTCTTCCATCTGACGACACACAAAAAGATCAAATGTATGATAGGTATACTTTGTTTATTCTTATGAAATTTTTTTCAATTAAAGTAAACGAGTTCTCTGACGTTCCGACAGCATAAAGTATCTCACTTTTTTACCATTTAAATACTCAATGTTCGATCTTCTAGTACGGAAACATAAATACAGTGAATGTGAAAAGTGTGTAGACCACACAGAAAAATTGTCAAACAAATTGAGCGTAAATTTGAAATAGTGCGATTATCCAAATTCCTTAAGAAAATGCTAGCAGCCGATAACTTTTCTGTGTGTATATCTGTAGTAATAGAGGGGACCTATATTTTATTTCCGAATCTGAACGGCTAAAGTAAGAGGCAGTATGACAAGTGATACTCTTGGAGGATTCGTGAATTCCTCGCGAGAAGCAGTTCCCGTGAAAAAATGTTTTGTTTAGGTGGCAGAAGCTGGGAGTCGATCCCACGACCTTCAGCGTGCCAGTCCTAGGCAGTAACCAAAACGCAATACGAGTTGTATGTAATTAGGCCCTGGTGTGGTGACAAAAAATATGTCAATTTGTCAGTTGTATTAATCCATCAGCATGAAATTTAGAAAAAACCAAAAATCCCAGAAGAGTGTGTACTTACTTCTGTTACTCACTGTAGATCAGAAAGAAAAAATCAATTAAATGCAACGCGAAACTCTTAATTGCTCATCAATTGAAGATAAAATTTTGTTATATACGAGTAGACAAAAATAAAATAAAATAAATATTTCAACCCAATCCCAATATCGTCATACAGCTAAATAGTAGAAATATAGAAACTCACTATAAGCACAAGCCTCTCTATTTGTTTTTATTAGTTAAGTTTATGTTGAGAATTTTTATTGATTTATTGTGATTTGTATTTCAACATGGAAAATTTCAATAAACATATAATTTTGTGATATTTTTAGCTACAAAAATAAAAATGAACTTTATATACAAATCAAATATTTGTATTCATCCATTTCTGGGAGGCAAAAAAAACTGTGAGTATATCCAATAAAAATTGGAATCACATGCGGTAGTTAGAAGAAAAACTATTAATGATGGGGAAAAGTTAAAAAAAAAAACTAAACTAAACTAGGGCATATGCAATATAGCGTGCAATGGTTTTTGTGATTTTTTTTTTATGTCGGTGCAAAATGTTAACACGACTCACTAAACCTTGGTAACAGCCCAGAAGGTATAGTTGTAGTTTTGGGGATTTTCTTTTCATCGATAATTTTTTCGACTCATGAAAAAATGAAGAAAACAAAGCTTTTTCTTGATCTCGCCATTTGAACTTTAGTTTTTGAAGTGAATCATGATTTTGTTCATTAGAGTAGAATTTCTCGCAAGTATGCCATCACAAAGCAATTTGAAGTTCGAAGTCATATTTAACGCATTAAAACTCTTCGAAAAATTCTTTGACAGTTTTTGTTTTTATGTTTGGTCACCATTAATCAATGATAATTGCATCCGGTGGAAATAAGATGGTCAAAAGGCATAATGTTATCGGTTTTACCTAAACTTTAAATCAATTTTCTGGAAAACTATAATTTATGACTTAAATATATCTAAAGCTTTTGGTTTAGCAAAAGGTGAATAAGTATTTTTCAAACTTGATACTAATCTAATTGGTGAATTTCATTTGAAATCAAATTTATTTCTCATTTGTAACTCTTTCTCCACAAACTATGACAAATTATTTTCATATATGCACTTGCGATGGGGGAGGCAAAGTTACGCAATTGCAAAAATTATATACAAACAAAGAAAACAAAAACCAACTCCATATAAGAAGGATTTTCTCAACAAGGGCGCATGCGGTTAACTTATTTCGTATTGCAGTAGAAAATTATTTGAATTTATGAAGGTTTTTTTTGTTAGCACTGTTGCTACCAAACAAATATTCTATAACAAAATGGTAACGTGCTATTTTTGAGTTGCGACTATAGCAGGAAGGTTAGACGTTAGGAAGTGATGCTTTTGGCACAATTCATTGTTTAACAAAAAAAAAAAAAATAAGAAAAAAAATGGGTAACCAAAATGACATGCACAATTTTACTGAAATGAAAAATATATACAGGGTGTCCCGTAACTCAAAGTCAAGCGGGTAACGGGTGATAGGGTAGGTTGTACCTGTTCTGGAAAAAATAAGAAAAAAAATCTATCTCGCTTGCTTAAGTAATAATAGCAATATTTAGAAAAATAGTGAAAATCGATACCCTAGACCGCATTTTTAGGTACTGTGGTCACAAATTTCCAAATTTTGACGTGTTTATTTTTTTTACGTAATTCTAAATAACCATGCTATTGATTTCAATCACAAATTTAAAAATAAATATTGTAAGTTTCGTAAGAAAAATAAAGTTTGACTGAGTCATGTTTCAAAAAAAAATTTTAAGCGAAGTTTGACACTTCATATTTAAAAAAAAATGTACTACACTACCTTGGCAAGTTTTTTAAAAAATTGGCGCGTTTCATCAAGATTTCAAAATGGTACAACACTTGCTACTTATTCATTCGTTAAAAATATTTTTCATTTTTTATTTGCAAAAAACACCTCAGTTCACTTCAATCACTTTTACGAGAATAATGCTTTTTTGTACTCAAAAATCAATTTTACCAAGGTGTACGTAACATAAACAGAGGCACTAGAATCAGACACTGTTTGCCATAAATAAGAGTGAGACAGATCTACATTACGTAATATGGTACGCTACGATCTACGTTCGGTACGCTACGTTTCTGGTTTTACTCGCAACATCTCACAATCGTGCGCTTTTGTGATACCCTGGACTCGATTATTGTTGTAAAAATTGTGTCAGTTATTATCTAGTAATAGGAACTAAAAACTTCCATATTTTCCCCAACATTGTTCTGCAAATATCGACTCTGGGAGCGTTTAGTCACGAGGTAGCAAACTTTGTACACGTTGCAGATGGTACGGGTGGAAGTAGTTTTGTTTTAAAATTCGATGAGCAATGCTTTTCGGTATTCCAGTGGATCGAAAGGTACCCAATTGTGGGGCGTCACTCATGACCACCGGGTGTTCATCTATGGACACTTATCATACTCGCAAGGACGATTGCCTTTAGTACTCGTATGGCGGCGCTGCAGATGGGAGACCCCAACGACATAACGACGAAGGAGTTTAAAATTAAATTGAATTGAATGTGATCCCAGCGCTTGATCAGTGCGATTGAAAGATCCACTGGAATACCGAAAAGCATTGCTCATCGAATTTTAAATCAAAACAACTACCACCCGTGACCCGTATACCATATGCAACGTGTATACAAAGTTTGCTCCCTCGTAACTATACGCTCTCAGAGTTGATATGTTGGTAAAAATTTGTGAAGTTTTTAGTACCTATTAATAGATAATAACTAACATAATTTCCACAACACTTTTCGAGTCCAGGGTAACAAAAGCGCACGATTGTGAGATGTTGCGAGTAAAACCAGAAACGTAGCGTACCGAACGTAGATCGTAGCGTACCATATTACGTAATGTAGATCTGTCTCACTCTTATTTATGGCAAACAGTGTCTGATTCTAGTGCCTCTGTTTATGTTACGTACACCTTGGTAAAATTGATTTTTGAGTACAAAAAAGCATTATTCTCGTAAAAGTGATTGAAGTGAACTGAGGTGTTTTTTGCAAATAAAAAATGAAAAATATTTTTAACGAATGAATAAGTAGCAAGTGTTGTACCATTTTGAAATCTTGATGAAACGCGCCAATTTTTTAAAAAACTTGCCAAGGTAGTGTAGTACATTTTTTTTTAAATATGAAGTGTCAAACTTCGCTTAAAATTTTTTTTTGAAACATGACTCAGTCAAACTTTATTTTTCTTACGAAACTTACAATATTTATTTTTAAATTTGTGATTGAAATCAATAGCATGGTTATTTAGAATTACGTAAAAAAAATAAACACGTCAAAATTTGGAAATTTGTGACCACAGTACCTAAAAATGCGGTCTAGGGTATCGATTTTCACTATTTTTCTAAATATTGCTATTATTACTTAAGCAAGCGAGATAGATTTTTTTTCTTATTTTTTCCAGAACAGGTACAACCTACCCTATCACCCGTTACCCGCTTGACTTTGAGTTACGGGACACCCTGTATAATGAGGACTGTTAGAAAAAGATTGTTATAGAGAGAGAGAGGCAGGAGGGGGGGAGGTAATTTTGTGCATTTGTGAGTAGGTTGTGACTGGTGTGGTGGTTAGTGAAACGTCTATCAGTATATTTTGGTTGATTTAATTTTGAAAACTATTGTTGTGTCCCGTAGGTTATGTTAGTATAGGAAAAATTAATTTAGAAGTTTCAAATGGCTTTTTCTTTCAAGATAACTTGTAGTGAACGTCGTTTTTTTTTTTTTGGTGTTTCCAACATTTTAGTTTTTTATATTTTTTATTTTAAATGAGGTCGAAGGTATTCATAAATAACTGGCATTAATAACAAAAAATGAAATTTGTTTAAAGTTCTTAATTCTCAGTTATTACAATTGTTGAATCAACAGTATGGTCTCTGACCCGAATTAGACTTATCTAAAAATTGTATGTTGTTCTTCCTTTTTAAATATTACTTTTTAAATATTATTATTAAGCGCTAGCTACCTGGACTTGCGGCTAGAACTACCTTTTAAATAAAATGTCACTTTACATATTTATGCAGCTTCTTGTTTACTTTACAGTACCTTTACGGTCTGTAGTTAAATACTATCAAACTGTTTTTTAAAAACCAAACTGTATGTAGGTATTAGAATTAAGAGTTTTCAAGGTTATTTCAGTTTTCTATTGAAAATTAAGTTTTATTTCACTAAAATAGTTCGGATCGTATTGCTTGTATTTACTGAAATCAAAATAACTGATGAATCATTTGCGGTTGAATATTTCGAAACCTGAAACTTAAAAGTGAAGTACCCTTGAAAAAAACATGTGAAGTGTTATCTTTAAGGACTCATATTTTATATGCAAAAAAAGCTTCCATAAGTCAGAAATTACAATTTTTCCAGAAAATTATATTAAAGTGTTTTGCTCAGAATCATTTTTCTATTTTAATTTGTTGAAATCAATAGAAAGAGAAAAAAATCATAAATGAAATTTTGAACTTTGGCCCTATGACCGAAGTTCAAAGAATTATTCGGATAGATTGGATCTGAACTTTTTAATAAAAAAAAAAAACGGTTAAACCGTAGAATTTAGACACGTAAGTTGCAGAAGACGCCAGCTGAGTGAGTGTATTGTAATAATTCGGAAACTTGAAATCATGCAGAAATCATGACTTTGATAGATTAGAGAAAGACCTAAACAATGTAACTGTAGGGCGAAATTATGCACGGATAACATTTGCTTAACCTTCATTTGCTTAACTTTTACCCAATAGACTTATTACTAATAAGTAATAACCAACAATTGATCTCCATCTTATATGTGGCTGGATATTCACAGTCAAAGATAATGATGTACATCACCAGAACCGAGATCGATTTTTTACCACTTGCCCCATCAATCACTTAAAAAAAGCAATAAATATGATACATAACCACATGTCCGCGCTAGATATTCAAATTTCATAACAAACTAATTAACATACTATTGTTCTTATTCAAAATTAGATGTACTCTATTATACTAGCAATGTTACCCTTACAGATTTTATTTGTATACATAATAATTAATAACAAACAATAAAACAAAGAATTCGTGCTAAAAATAACAACACAATAGTAATGTGCAAAACTTACATTCTCAAGGGTATACCTACATCACACACGATTATTATAACTACTATAGTTCTTCGCAAATTATAAGTTCATTGATAGATTTATATGTGTATTAATTTTTCAGCTGACACTGACAGTTCTCTGCTAGCTATATTAAGGGTGTGAATTGAGATCAATCTGCGTCAGTCCAAGGTGCAAAAATAAAAACACTCGAATTGAAGTCAGTGCAAGTGTTCACTGTAAATGAAATTGATTGACATTTCATGTTAAATTACTTTATTTCGCAGAGGAAAAAGTTATAAATTTTTAAATGGAGAAAACTTGTCGTTAGTTTTTGAATCTGTCAAAATTAATTATGGTACTTGAGTTGTAAGCTAATTGATGTTTCAATATTAAAACCAAAAAAAAAAAAATAATCGATAATTTTTATTTAGAAGGTTTTGTAGGTATCTAAATTCTAATAGTTTGATGGTTCTGAAAAATGATGGAATTAGCTGCCGCCAGGAGCCTAGCTTATAGTGATCTTTAAAATGTGTTTTATTATCCGCGATATGATCTGATCTGCATCAGATAATCTTACAAGCAAGATCACAGTGAAACAATTTCTTTTTTCTTAGTGTTTTCTTATGTATATTTTTCTTTCCTCTACAAATTACATAATATAAATAACCCTGAGAATGTTCCTCTCCTTGGAAAATTGGATGCGTAAATTATATACTCGAAAGCTTTCCTAGGAATATACGGCCTTATCACCGGCCGCGTCGTAGTAGTTTCGTACTACAAATCTTGAAAAAAGTATCATAGCACCGTGGCAGCGGCCGGCGCAAATAAACCTTAATATGATGGTTCAGATGAATTTTGTATTCTTTTATCCGTATGTTCTTATGGTTTCTACGAAATGGAATTTCTTGATCCGATTCAACTTTGGGAGCTTTGAACTTTGACAGACTTTTGTGTAAAAATGGGCACTAATGAAGTTTCAAAGTAAATGAACACACCTAAAAACAGTGTTTTTGATTAACTCTGAAAAAAATGTCTCCAATATCTTGGAGAAGAAGAAGAAGAATTGCCATTCGAAAAAGCTTTAAATGTTTTGAATACCTGGCAACTGACACTTGACCCAATATTTGTTTACTTTTGGTTTCCTATAATATTTTGGCATAATATGTAATTAGGCTTATCTCATCAAAATAAAAGCTAATTTGTTTCTAATTTAGTAGTAGATACATTTTATATTTTGAATGCTTATCTTTTATTTATTTATTATTTTTCGAAGAGTTACTAAGTACAAGATTGTTCACCAAGAAACATCGTGTTTTCTAAATCAAATTCACAAAAATTTTCTTTTCTTTAAGAATAGGGAAATATCTATTTGAAAGGTAAAGAATGCTTCTGTTTGTTCACGGTGGGTTAAATAAAATCAATTTAATAGGTTCTAATTAATTGGCGCTAATCAATGATATAATCGGCTGATAAGCCTTTTCCGTGATCAACAACTGAAATTATGGTTTCCTTGATAAAAATAATGGTTACCATGCATATTCTATAATTTACCAGTTGCAATAATCCTTGATTAAAGATGTTCAGCTGTGAACAAATTGGTCCTAGGTGTGTTCCATTACAATTTTTAAAAGACCACTTGACTTATGTAATTTATTTGAAATTCGAACAAAACATTGCATTTGACAACTCTGCATATGACACTTTATCAAAATGTCAAAACTTCGAATACATGTTGCATACATATAGGAATGGTCGAATCTGACCCTGATGTAACACAATTTATTCAGAAAACAAAAATAATGATTGCATTGTTATAAAACTTTGTTGATGGACAGGATGACACTAAAGCACATACATATACACAACGTGCGGCACATGGATGGATCATAAAACAGACTTTATTTCAAGGGTAACAGATTTATTATGACGCATGATTTCATCGTTTGGCATCGTTCGCCTTCGTAGTAGTTTATATGAATAGTTGCCTCCATAGAATGACGTAAATTAAAATTCTATCATCCAAATGACTGTGCGGATTCTTGGTTCAGTATATATATTCAATGATACGTCCATGCATCTGCTGCTGCTGCAATGCATTATATTGTACAACACTATTCTTAGAACAAACAACATTCTTTTATTTCTTATTTTTTTAATCGATAGAATTGAAATAGAAAATTATTTTCGAGCAAATGTTGTTATATAGGAAAATTGAATTTTCAAGAAAATAACACAAAAAGTAAATAAAATAACAATTACATTTCATTGTAAGTAGAAAAACACATAATGAATTAATAGCGATTTAATGAACCAATAAAATAAATTTAATCGATCTTTGTAAATCGGCTTTGAAAACAAAAAAACATGCATAATCAGCTCCATTGTAGGCACTCGTTTTCAAAGGGATGCGAAGTGGTGATTCATTCTTTCGCATTCACTTTTTCTATATCTGCGAAACTAGGTTTCTTACGAGTATCAACACGTGCCACAGTCTGGTATTCGATGGTAAAAAACTTGGCCAAAAGTATTTTATTGCTGAAATTTGTTTTTTTTACATCAAAACTAAAGAATAATGACTATAGTTAAATTTTTCTAACAAAAATAAGAAATATTTCACAATAGCCGGAACTTTACGGCTACCAACAACCACACCATAATACATGCAGGAAATCTCTATGGTTCGGGGAGTGGTATAGTTTAGCATAGTTCTTTGGATTAAATTTGAATCTCACTTTGGAAATCTCAGTAGCTATTTGGAAAACGCAGTTGTATGAAGTTTTAGCGTATTTGGATGAGCGATGTATTTGAATTGTCAACGCAAGACGAATTCATAGAGTCACGGATCCGTTTCTGCTAATCTCAGGGATGTAAATTATGTACTTGCAGATAAACTTTAGCGTGGCCAAAATTTCAACAATCTTTCAGATGAGGGGAGAACTCGAGAACTTAAATTACCAGCCACATATAAAAGATCTCAAAATATTGTGCTCACTGTTGAATCAGAAAACAAGAGAACATGTTTTTAATTTCTTGTGTATGTGTCCGATAATGAAAGAAATAAGAAGATCGTACTTGATTAAAAATGAGTTATTGGAATTAGAAATGGTAGAATATTTAAAAGGAAAAGACTGAGAGCTATTGTACAAATACACATCAAAAGCGAAAGACTTAAAATATTAGATAAAAATTTGTAAGCTATCAAAATAAATTAAACAATTTGTTAACGGAAAATGTAAACAACAAAGTTCAAATTTATAAATGTACATAAATTAATTTATTTTAATTTTTTTTTATATTTTTTATAATATATATCACAAGCGCAAACTCTTGCAGACGACTATACAAGCCATGCTTATACGATTTAGGTAACATAACATTGTAAGCAATTTCTTTTTAATGAATAAATTATCTATTTATCTATCTATTAAAATTATAAATACCCCCGGGTAATAAAAGTAACTCTTACAGACCCTACATTGAAATAGTTAAGACAGGTCACTTTTATTTAAAAAAAAGCTCTTAAATACATAATCTGCACTTTTCTGCAGCTACTTTAAAGTAAAGTTGTATTTTTGGTAATAAAATTTTATGTTGAAACCTTAAAAAAAGCATAGAAATGCTTAGATATAAACATCCTTTTTTTTGTAATTTTAATTTAAAAAAAAAATCTATTTTAATGTATGTATATTTTTAGTTTAAATCTAAGATAATGATTAAAAATTTTAATGTTAAAATACGCTAAATACCTGATTCTTGTGAGTTCATATTGAAAAAATTTCAAAATTACTTTATTATTAAAAATTACAGCTCTTTAATTGTGGCTCTGAAAAACGAACCTTTCAAATCAAATAATAAATTTTTGTACTAAGAAGCACTCGCGTGGTGATAGGAAGTGATAAAAAAAAAGATGGCCGCCAACTTTTAGTTTGATGTATTAGCTCCTTCCTAGAAAACATAGCTTTAGAAAAGATGTTGCTAATTTAAGAAATTGTATTAATGACCACGTTTTAGTGTTAAATACCATCAATGTGCGTGCGTGCGATAAATTTTGTAACAGTTTAAGAATAAATCTGACCCAAAGAAAAATCTTATCTTAACATTGGGCAAACATTTTTGTTTGCCAGTTTCATATTCTTTATAATTCAAAGCATGGTATAAGTGTGTTGAACCATCACGCCGGTGATCTGGATTCGCCTAGCCTATTCCACGCAAAAAAAAGTATTTATTTTTTTCGGGGGTACCTACTGCTTCTTGCGTAGTGTCATGACATGATAAAGTTTCTCTCATTTTAATCGTTCAAATTCGGCAGAAAAATGTAGGTCCCCACCATAACTGTGAATAACACACAAGAACAGTTTAGAGAGTAATTCGACCCTGGTTCTCCACGAGTGATCTTGCGACGTATCTATTTACTGGAACGGTTAAAAGTTGTCAATTCATAAGCTTATTTATAAAACTTTGTGGTAGACGAATAATAGAAACTTGAAATTTTGATTTGAAGGGTGATTCGCGTCGGTGCACATTTTGTTCTAAAAATACCTGAATCTTTTTTTAAAAACAGTAGATCTACATATTCAATTGCAGAGTCGTGCTAATTCTGATCCCACGTTTAGTGAACGCATATAACAACTTGTAAGGAGACATGGATCCACTAATAACATGCAAATAAGTCAACAGTTGCAGTTATCAAAATATGTAGGTATATTAAATTGGTAAAATAAAATTTAAAAGTCAACTTTTCAGAAACTAAAACTTCTGCTTTAAGTCGTTTCCGGTTGCAAATTATTTGTCATTAATAGTTGAAAGAAATTTTCGAAAAAAGTATTCTTTTCAGGGTTTGCTTTGAAATTAAAAAAAGATTTTTATGTTATAAAAATATATATGTTATAAAAATAAATCTAAAAGCATTGAAACAACTGCATCGCAGTCGAAATAGCATAGCAGATACAGGATCTCATTAAAATAATATTTAAATTTACCTACGTCTTTGAATCAAAACCACAAATTAAGAAATTTATTAAAAGAAAACACAAGCCATATTTTTCATATACCTATGTAGCGGTGAAATTTTCTCAACTCTTCCATACAAATTCTGAACCCAACAATAAGAGTGAGACTCTTATACAATATATATAAGGGACGATTCAGATTTCTGTCGCGCTTCCTTTATTTGTTTTTATATTTTTGTCTAAAGACGGGCAAAATGAACATAATGTTGAGATATGAACTAAAAGAGAGAGACACTCAGTGAATTTTTCGGTGTTGCCAATTTAATTTATCTTAGAAGAATTATATATTATTTTAATGAAACATTTCGTTTAGTTTTCAACTTTTTGTGCATCGAACTTACCCACTTTAGGATAGGTTTGGACAACCAATTGCAGTGTCTAAGTTAGACACTCGATGGAAAATGATTATAAAAAAGGTTTTGGAGTTGGACAGCTGTCCAAAGTTAGACATACTTTAGAATGGGTCTATAAATAAGCCTTTTGATATATAGAGTAATATTGTCGTTTAAAAAATGAAATATTAATCAAACTTAAAATAATGATGTTAAAAAAATGGTGAGTGTGCAGGGTATAACCACAAAAAATATATCTCCCTTTTTTTTTATTCTGGAAGAAATAAAATACAAGCAAAATTACAGTAAAATAAAGCTCCACCAACCAAGGAAAAGTATCCCTTTACTATTCGAGAGCTCGATGATAGAGTAGAAAATTTTTCTATCTCTGACTGAATACTTGATGTTAAAAAAAAATCAAGCAAAATAATTAAATGATATGAAACAGAACACATTAAAAAAGGACTAAATTAATCTATCTACTCATTTTTGAGTTGAAAAAAAAACATACATATTATGTACATATATATACTTACCCTATGAAGTCTTCTTCTATATATATATTTTTTTAGGTTAGTGTGTTCTGTAGAGAAGATTGAAATTCACAAAAGGATTTACACACACATTCGTACCTATATAATTATTGTGTGTATATTGTGTACATACATATCTAGGTATCTATTCCTGCAAAGTTATAACACAAGGACGAAAACGTCCTTGCGGTATTATAGAAGTTAGGTTAAGTTGTGTGTGCTGTGTGTTTGGAAAAATTTTTGTTTGCATATTATAATATTTTGCTATATTTTTGGTCTTTTTGTTTTATACTTCTTGCTGAGAGCATTGATAGGCCAGTCGACAAAGATAAATAACATTTTTTCATAAACCAATATAATAAATGTTTGCTATCCCAGAGTGATACACTGAAATGGAGTGACGGTAAATGTTTCATAGCCGCCATTTTGAAAAATGATATTTTGGGAACAGTGTCTCTTACAAATAAATTAGTACATATTATTGTACAGGAAATTTAACCATCTTTCTTTGTTGTCAAAAGAATTTTTCGTTGAGTTCATATTTTTAGATAAAGGCTGAAAAGCCTTCTATGACCAGTTTATTTTTACCTAATTTCGTAAACAATTATTAGCCAATTTGTTGCATGAGAAATTCTAAGTTTTGCGTTAGTTAAATTTCCACATTTCGAAAGTTTTGCATCAGTAACATTTAAAAATGTTTTTTTTTTTTTATAGAAGTTTGGTTTTTAAATTGGCAACACTATTTCTCATGAGAGTAGATTTGACAACTGACAAATGATTTGTGCTCAGTATACATTGTCATCATACTATTCATTTCATCATCATCATTACATGCGTCTTACTTCCGATGAATAAACCAGAGCTATTCGATAAAGTTGTCTAAAATTGGACTTACAAATTGCACTACATTCAAGCCAGTGTAAATTGCTAATAATATTTTTTTTCTTATACTTTTTTCTTTAATTTTTGATTGCTTTATAGAGCAAGTTTTGGTTTCGTGTAGACAGAAATTTCGAAGGTAAAGTCAAATAGCCATTTTTAATTTCTGACACTTTCAATTTTTGTAAAAACTGTGTAGTATCTTACCTTAATTTCTGTACCTTCATGCAATACTCCTTATGAGAAATTCAATAGAATGTACATATAGTCCAGTTAATAAAGCCATAAAAACAGCCTAATTAGGAAATAATCGCCGGAAAGCTGGATTTTGGTATGGTGAACTCCTCATGGTGTTCTTAAGGAACTGTCAAAAGTCCTCATCGATATGAGCGCCACTAACAATTTTAAAGGGGGTTGAAGGCCGCCCAAAATGGAATAACTCCCAAATGGTAAGTAGTACAAAAAAATTGTCGAGGAATTTGTAGCTTAGAAAATTTGCTACAAAAAAGATTAGCATTTTTTTTTCAGAAAAATATTCGTTTTCGAAATAAGCCAATCGGAAAAGTTAAGGGTTTTACTTTTCTATATATACTGAAGCTGCTTTGTTAAAAAATTATGCATTTTGTGATAAAAGCATCAATTTTTTATGTTGTTGGTGATTTTAAGATGTTGGCCCACTCTATTTGTCCACCCCTTTATGTGGGTGGGGCAAATTAAAAAAAAATATTGAAAATAGAAAATGAATATAAAAACACAACGGCAACACTTAAAATATGTACTATGTTATAGTTTTTTCTAAAGCCAGTTCAATTAAGTTATTTTAGTGCTTAGTTTTTGAACAAATGATTTTTTAAACACTTAATTTTTCCAATTTTTTTCTCAAAATGTATAAAGTTTAAAAATCGTTTATTCAAAACCTAAGCACCAAACTTGCAACTAAAAAGTAATATAAACGTACATGTGTGTATATTTTATTAAAAAAAAAAAAAAACAGTTTTAAAAAATTTTCTTCATCCAGTATCTAAGTAAAAATATTCAGAAGATTCCATTTGTGTTCTTTTGTCTTCATTACTATTGTTTTTGTTTTTGCTGAACAGCAAATACTTATTACTGTATGTATGTAGGTATTTTGGTCAATACTCAAAGGTATACGCCCTCTTAATCCTTAATCACACATTTGGGTCAAAAATGTCACGTATCTATATTAGAATGTTTCACAAATATATCTAGCTCAAATAGGTTGGAAATGAAAGGCAACAAAAATGACAATAAAATAATGTAGTCACGCAAAATAGCAATTAGATTATGTGAAATCTAATGAAATACAATGTTTGCAGCTTTGTCAAGTTCAGCATTAATTTTGGTTTATATAGCAGAAGTGGGATTTGTGTTATACATGAAGTACCCACATTCGGAATAATTGTTGAAATTGGTTACAGAAAAAATGTATTCAAAAGATTTATGGATACTTAAAAAAGAATGCGAATAAAGCATACAATATAAAGGGTGTTTTTTTTTAGACGTGTGGTTTTCAAGAAGAAATAAAATGCATATAATTTAATGTTATTGCCAAGAATTTAGCTTTATTATAAAAATAAGGGTTTGCCATTATGTTTTAAAAATGATTTCGGGCAAGTGGCCGCCGAGGCTGGCTCGAATAAATGCCCAGCCGAGAGTCCCAAGAGGCCCCAGCTCCAATTGTTGCGCGCGATGGCGGATGGACTCATTCGGGTCTTCTTTGATACTCTGCTCCACAGCAGCAATAGCGTCTTCGGTGTGCACTGTACGGCGTCTCGGAGGATGCGCATTATCCACTAGAATAAACGTGGTGCGAAACCGATCCATGGTTGCTCGAATTACTCTGCTGGGCGATTATATCGACCGAATATTGGACGCAGCGTATATTGCGTCGCGTGAACCGAACCATTATTTTGGTAATAAATATGCACGATTTGCAAACGTTGTTCAGGAGTTACCAAAATAAATCAAGTGACAGCTGTCAAAAAGACCAACTCCGAAAAAATTATTGCCAGATTGAAAACCACACGTCTAAAAAAAACACCCTTTAGAATAAATTAACAATATTTTATAAAAATATCTTAATAAAGGTACAACAATGTTTTTAAAATAAATTTCAAAAAGGATGAGCTTCATATACTTATTTCTGAAGATATGTAGGTACTAATTCATCTTTTCTTTAAGTTTCCTTTAAATTATACTCCTATAAAAAAATCATAAAAATGATTTTTGTCAAAAAAATAAATTAACTGTGGCATCACTTTTAAAAAAACGCGCAGATAGGTTGGCCGTAAGCGGGCCCTAAGTATCACGTAGAAAAATAATTATCTAACCGAGGGCAGGGTTTTTCGTTTCTTAAAAAAAACTCGATTAAAATAAATTGTTTGAAATAAAAACCTAAAAAAAGTTAAATAATGGAGAAACTTGGTAAGGATTCGCAAATTTTTGAAGATCGTTTATGTTAAACGAATATAGTTTAATTAATTTAGGTGGAGGTGGTTATTATATTTATTTAATTTCACATATCTGTGAGTAGATTGGTTACTATGAGCGATTTAATATGGTTCATTAACTAACTTAATTGGTTATTAAAACCGAACAAACCAACCCAGAAGTAAATTGTTCAACGAGTAGGAAGGAAGGTTCCTAGATTCTTGTGTTATCACAAGGGCCACCCTTGGTCTTAGTGTGTCATGGTGTTTTAAAATACTTTTCGTTTTCAATACTTTCGAAATCAGTCTGTTTTGATTTTCGATCGGGTCTGAAAATTATTTGAGTTTTCTTTTCCGAATTGGAATTGAAAAAAAATTAAAAATTAAATTTTTTATGTAAAAACTAATTTGGTCGTCTTCATTTTTTTTTTAATTGTAACTTTTGCAACAAATTTGATGTTTCGAATTTGAATTTTTAGCGTTTCGAAAGCAAAAATGGTTTGAAAATCGACTAAAGGCAAAGTGAAACTCAGATCATCTTTTTTGAATTTGTGCGGAAATCAATTACGTTTAAGAATTTCATTCCGAACGGATATCAGAACAGAGGTGATTATCTTACATAGCAACATATACTTTGGGTCTGAAATTTTAGAAATATTCTCACAACATGAACAATAATTGACAGTCAAAAAAAATTGTAGAAGATTGCTACGCTACTTCTACTGAACCAAATTTCGTGCGTTCCATTCGAAATTTCTAGCAAAGTACTCGAGGGTACCTCCACAAATTTCATATTAATATATCGCCCGCTATAAACTTATCTGAATCGCCTGCTATAAATTTATCTGAAATACAAAATTTGTTTGTTTGTTGATGTACATACATTTAAATCAGTTTAAAGTTAATATAAATAAATAAATAAAATACAAATTTTGTAAAATTAAAGAAGAAAGATTTAAACTCGAAACAAAGAAGCTGCCTAATTTTAAGAAAAAATAAATAAATGGAAAGTCATTGAGTCAATCAATAAAAAGAACAAAAATAAAGTTCTATAAAAAAAAAGAAGTAATATACCTAAGCTGGAATATTAAATGTTTCTTTATTTAATTTGAAACAAATAAATAATATGAAGTCAACTACAGATACTTTTTCATGAAAGTTTTTTTCTGCTATCCGTCGCGTTGGAGAAATATACGATTGCTCCATAATGAAATATTAATAATTATATTATATTCTCTTGAGAATTTCAAAAACAAAATCTGTTGAGTTTTGCACTCAAATGACAGAAGATTTAAAAAAAAATGATGTGAGGCAAGTTGAATAAAACATTTACGTGAATCGAAAAATTCAATTGAATCGAATAGCAGAATAGGGCTGTATGTATTTGAATTCCTATCGAGCAGTTTGCAAACATTGTTTGCTATCATATAGTACATATATATGTATGAACTTCATTGAAATGTTTTCGTAGACTCTATAGATAAGAAAAAAAAAATTCAAGTCAAAAATAAATTATTTTGTAGAAAATAGCCGTCATAATTATTTTTTCTTTAAACTATTGATAACGTTTGTAAAGCCTTAACAAAAAAAATAGTATTTATAAATATCTGGTTTTAATAATGAAAATGAAGAAAATTAGAAGACTACTTCTGTTTAGGTGGATCTTAC
Source organism: Epistrophe grossulariae (assembly GCA_929447395.1). NCBI lineage: Eukaryota > Metazoa > Arthropoda > Insecta > Diptera > Syrphidae > Epistrophe > Epistrophe grossulariae. Next base: position 20,657,828 of record OV839567.1, on the reverse strand, counting down.
ACATTGAATAATCTGGTTTTATTTCAAAGTCCCAAAAATGACTTTCAACTGTGGTGAATGGTGCGTAGTTTCTGGATCATTAAAATAAACCCACATTGAAAAAAAAAATTTATATTTTTTGAATGTATACAGTCCGATTCTGGTAATTTTTTCTTAACTTAGATTTAGTTTAGCGATTTATTGTGGATTTTATTTTGGGATTATGCCTTTTTGGCAAACATCACTAACCCTTAAATTAAAGACTAACAGTCGTATTTATAAGACTTCCTTAGAACACTTTTAGACAGTTTTCAAGGTAGTCTAAATAGTTGGAAATTTCCTTAATTATTTTGTCCAAATATGTTAGCGGATTCTGTACATATATTTGTTTTCATGTGCTCACTGACATCCCTGTAACTTTACAATTTCGTGAGCATCTGGATACGTTAAATAGGCATTTCATTAATTCCAACATAACTTTTGAATTCTTTGTTAATTGAACGTAGCCTCTTTAGAATAGGTTTGAATTTTATTGTCTGAGTTAGACAATCGATGGAACGTGTTTATAAATAAGGTTTTAGAGTTGGACAGCAGTCTAAAGTTAGACTTTCTTTGAAATGGGGTTTTCAAATATAAGTCTATATGTTTTTCAAAAGTTGAGTTATGTTTTTGTTGCGCGAAATTAGTTAATTTTGTTGACAATTTTCAAATTCAATCCCAAATCATTTAATTTCTCTTACAAATTAAAATTTCGAAATGAGGGAATTTAAAAAAAAATTGGCAGGAGCAAAGCTTACGACGGACTCATGTGGAATTCATTAAAAGCGGAATCCATTGTTTATGTCAAAATGCAATACATAAAAATACATACAAAATCGGAAACAGACAGAAAAAACAACAAAAATAAATGATCGATGGCCAAATAGAATTCTAAATGAAATGAGCCGTCAAATTTTGCGTTGAAAATTTCCAAATTCAATTCTAAATCATTTCATTTCCTTTATACAAATCTTAAAATTTTGAAATGATGTAATTTCAAAATCCATTGAAAATGTCAAAATTCGATGCATAAAAAACGCATAGAAATAGAAAACGACAAAAACAAGTTTTTGAAGGAAAAATCAATTTCTAAAGATTTTTGAAGCTACAAAATTGGTTAGCAATAGACCGAGCTGGCTAGCGTAGAAACAACTTCGTTATTTTGTTTATTTTGTTTATTTTGTTATTTCGTTATTTTTGTTGATTGGGGTGCTACCGGCATACTTAGATGAACAACTTATACTTAATTTCATTTTTATTTGTTGAGCTTTATCTGAAACACTGAAATAATGGTTGAAATGATATTTTTAGAAAGCAATAACAGTACAGGAGTGTGAACTTATTTGCTCTTGTAAAATTAATGAAGCGAAGAAAATTTTCTTTGAATTGCGTCAAATTCAACTGAAGGTTCAACATAGATATTACATGATGAATAAACAATAAATGGGGGTCAAATGTACTTTAAACTAAATTTCTCAACAAAAGTAACTTATACAAGTAAAGCAAAACTGTTTTTTATTTGAAATTGAGTAAAGAAAAAGAAAATATATATATATATATTTAAGTAGGTACACTGTCAAAAATATCTTCTTGATGAAAAATGTTGACATTTCTCGATAAATTCAAACAAACCTCTTAATAAAAATTTATTTTTCAATGAAATTGGTTTATTTCAAAATCCCTGCAAGATATTTTTGCAACATAAAAAGCTTTTTTTAAAACGAACCATTTAATATTTAAAATAAACTATTAAAATTTTTAAAGGTAGGTCCTTTTAAAAGCAAAAATGTGCAATAATTAAAATAGCTAGTTTTAGATTCCATTTACATAATATGCTTCATCAATATTAAATTTAGTCATTTACTCGTATATGTAGGTATAGATACCAAATGAAGATATATGAGGGCAGAATGGCCCTACTGGTTTATTACTTTTTTTTTCAAAAGGTGAAATTTTATATATATATTTATAACAAAATTCTGCCCTTTTAAACCAGTTTCATATATCTGAAGAATCATACAATATGTACCTATACATATTCCAAAAAAGCTGATTATTTTGTATAAAGGTTTTTTTTATAAGAAATATGTATTAATTTCCACCCTTTAAAACATTTTTAAACTAGTTAGGCCAGTCTGCTTCTCATTACCTCAAATTAAGTTTGTTAAATTAAAAAAAAAAAACTCAACTTTTAAATATTTTTGGAGTGTATATACTGAAGAAGAAAGTCGGTGGCTTGTTATGCAACCAACTGCTCGAACAAAACTGATTTTTTAAAGAAAAAGCTTTCATACAAAGACTACTTGAAGTTGTTTTGAAAAGTTTATAAAATTCATAATATAAATGTTAAAATTTAGTTACGGTTAAATTTGTATTTAACTGCAATCTATATATAAAGAAAATAAAAATTGATAACCTTTGAATCTCATTTGATTGATTACTCATCATTTTTAAACTTTAACAAGACAAGAACTGATCAAAATGTTTAACAAAAACAAGCAAGTCCAAGTAAAATATAATTTTGTTGTAATTTACATTTCTTTCTTTCTATAAGGAAAATATACACGCCCTTTTTGAATAAAAAATTACTTGAGGTATAATTACATGACTTCAAGACTTAAAAGCAACAAATCAACTCAAATCTTCTTGAACCTTATATCTTAAATCAAATAACCTAAACAGCTATGATAAGTTGTGAAAACTCATTACAACAAAAAAAACCAATAGTTTTCCAAATCCTGTAACTAGGTACCTCTACCTACCTATGAATATAGATATTATTACTTTTGCCCTACATGATGTTACATAACGTTGAAAATTTTCTCATAAGAATATCCAACAAAAAAAGTACCAACTGAAGAAGATTACTCCCGAAGCTCATTTATTAAACAAAAATGCTTAACTCAATTGGTATAACTTTATTTTGAAGGACTTAAAAAAGTTACAAAATAAACTGCTACCATTATATTTAATTAGGAATTCATTTATTTGAAAAATCCGTAGAATGTCTTTTTTTCCTAATTCGCTGAAAAAAATATCGCTCAACGATGGTATAGTAGGTATATTCTTATATTATTCGCCCTTTACCAGTCTCTCCATATTTCTCTTCTTTATAAGTTTTTTCTCTCTATGTATATTTTTCTCTTTCTCTCCTTCATATATCACAATTTTATCTCTGAATCATCTCTTTCCTGGTTTGATACAAAAAACCATGACGTAACAACAATGCTCATTGATTTATTTTAGTTATTTGTGCTATTTTTAAAACCAGTTAATGAAATGTCCTTTTGTCGTCCTTCTTCTTTTAGCATGCCTTTACATAACCCAAATGGTTTATATTCATTTAAACTTAAGTTATATGAACAAAATTTAATGGAACTAGTATTTGAAATTTTTACATAATAATTTCTAATGTGTAAAAGGGAATTTTGATGGGAAATTTTAATAAAATCAAGGGAAATTCAATGACAATTTTGGGTAATTTATGTAAGAGAATACAAAATTAAATGTAGAGTACTTACCCCAACTGGATCCTGTCCGTCCAAGGCATTGACTAGTTTCACTGTTCCATAGGAATGTTCTGAAGCCCTCCCATTTGCCCATTTTCACGGGAGGTGAATAATATTGTTCAGCTATTTTCTTATCGGCCATTTTGAATTATGTTGTTTTTTTTTAAATGTTCTTTTTAATGAATGTCTATTTATAAGAATGAAGGTAAAGTAAACTGTCCTTTATTTTATTTAACTGTCCAATAGGGATTTCCGGATATTTAGGGATAGGCAACAACGACAGCTGAGGAAAAGTTTATAGAAAAATTTATAAAGGAACTTAAACACAGTAATAAAAAAAAAGAAGAAATTCCCTTGCGTCTTTTCTTCCTTTGTTAGTGATAAGTTGTGTGAAATTTTGAAAATTCCTATTCAGGACTACCAATACACCTGCAATTTATCTATATCCTTTGAGATATAAATGTATGTTATAGAAGAAGATTTTTTTTGAGGAATACACTTATCCTGAAAAATAGGAAGAAGAAAAGAAAAAGGGAATTTCAGAGAAGAAAAAAAGTATTCGTTTTAGCACAAAACTGTCCAAAAAGTATCCTTAAAAAGTCTATTTTATCTTTTGATTCGAAATCACAAATCGATAGATTCTTTTTTTTTTGTGGTTATGAAATTCCAGTGTAACACTTTTTTTCAGTCACAGGCACTTTTTTTCTTGTTCCCTTTTTTGAAGGAAAACTATTTATTCAAGAAATTTTTTTCCACAATTCTTCGAAAAAGGAAAAAGGACACACAAAATATTGAGCAAAAGTATTTAAATAAAATACAAAATAGGATGAAATTATTTTTAATAATTTACACATCATTCACCGTAAACGTCTATTGTCAGCAGGCACACCACACAACTCGACGACTTTTTCGATTGACTGTTATGTAACTTGTTTTGCGGGGGCCACCAATTTGCCGTAAAACAATTTTCTTCGCCGCTCTCACACCTCTCAAGTGTGTATGTGTGTATATGTGTGCGTGTGTGTGTATATTTTTTCTAGCTGCGTTTGTAGTTACTCTTCTACTGATTGCTCACAATGAAGAAGAGAGAAAAAGGACCTGAAAAGCTTTGATTTTACGTCGAACAAAGAGAAAAGCTCAAGGAAAAGCTTCGACAAAAGCTCAAAAGCTTTTAAGAATTTCTTGAAGAATCAGGTATTTGAAAGGGCTCGTGAAGGGATATGAAGTATGTAGGTCCTTCAAGGATATTCCTATAATGTTAGTATACCCTTTTTCGGAAATAGGCCTATATGTTGACAACTCGCTTTTTCTCTTTCTTTTTTCCGTTTAAGACAGTTGAATTTCGAAAAAATATTTTTATCCTTTTCCCTCTGATGCACACACTCTCAGAGAGAAAGAGGATTATTTTGTAAGTGTCCTTTTTCCATGTCCGCGCACAGAAGGATTTTGAGGAAAAAAATGTACAAGTCAAGAAAATTGTTACAAAATCATTTTTTTTTATTCAAAAGTCGTTTCGTTTTTTCTTTATTTCTTTTTTTTCTTACAAAAAAAAAAAAACTATTTGCAAAAATTTACCCAGCACACTCACTCACGCAACTTAAACACAAAAAAAACTTCACTTGAGTCTTTATCAACCGGAATTTTCCATTATTTTTAATATTTTCTTTTTTTTTCGCTCAGAGGATTTTTCTATGATTTATTCCTTTTTCTCGCGGAAAAAGGAGGAATTCGACTAATTCCACTTACTAATTTTTGGGAATGTCTTAGATTTTATCTGCAGAAGGGGAACAAATTTCTATATTGATGGAACTTAAAAATAGTTTTTTTTTTAAATTATTTTTGTTTGAAAAATTAATTTTTCTTTTTAGTTTGTGTTCGGTCCCACTTCCACAGTTTAAATGCCAATGATGGAGCCCAGCTACTGAAAGAAGTCGGCGAAAAGTTTTTCGTAGCTACTCGGTTCGGTTGGATTCTGGCTTTTCTGTTATATAGAAAAATAGATTGTATAGGGTTGGATTGGATTGGAAGGCAGCAGAAAAAAGCTTTAGATTGAATGTACTATTTTTGTAAGCTTGAATATTCCAGAGGGGGTATAGCGATAGTATACACAGAGACAGGCAGTCTCCAGTGAAGGAATTTTTGTTTGGGCGATGATGATTGTGGAGTGAATCGATAGCTATAGGGGTTGCTGGAAGCTTTGGAATACAATTTAGTTATTAATGTGAACGAAAATGAATTGTGAGATCGTAAATATAACAGAGCATCACAAACTGTTGAATTGTTTTCTGTTTAATTTTCTATTGTTTATAAAATTAATAAATATAAACAATGATGAATTGTTTGTGCCATGGATATTGTATAGCCAACACTTTAAGCAATTTTCCGCTATAGTCTGATGTATAATGAAAGTCAATATTTTGCTTACATTATATTTTTAAGACTTTGGTTAAAACATAGACAAGAAAGATTAAGTAAGCTGGGGGCGGTCAGTTTATTATTATTTATTTATTTCAGAGACTTATTTTATTTTTTTTCCGCAAAAAGTTGAGCAGACGAATTCAAAATTTAGTTCCTTCAGTGTTTGAAAGTAAAGGTTTTCCCAAAGCAAACTTCGGAACAACAAAGAAACTTTCGCTTGTCTAAATTAATTTATGTATATGGTAATCAACAATGAAAGCAATATTAATCTTTGAACATTCTTTTGCTGTCGCATAGTCGCTCTGAATGTTTCGCGCGTGCTTGGGAGAGCCTTTATGATAAAATTGATACCTACTAGATATATGTATAAATAAAAAGATAAGTTACTTACATACATAAAAGCTATGTTCTTGCGATGGAAAGTGATTTCAAAACTCTATTTTCTTTTATTTCAGATTTTTTTGAATACAATTAATTAAAGAAATTCGAGTTTTTAATAAAATTACTGAAACAACAAATTTAAAGATGACGTTCTGTCAATCATATTTATTTTTAATACAAAAAATTAAACTTTTTTACAAGCGTTAGTTGCTTAGTTAATATTTTGTGTGTTTAAATATATTTAACGAGTTCAGTTAAATAAGGTATCACAAATATTTCCCTAGCATCCGCCCCAGGCTACATAAACTTCAGATTTCTGTTAAAGATTTAGTTTAAAAGATTAGAAGAAGTTGCTTTAGACGCAAAAAGCTGGACAATAAGCAGAAAGGGAGAGCTGATACTGAGCTTGTAAATTGTTAAGACGGTTATTACGAGAGAAGGGCGAATGAAGTAGAAGATACAACCGCCAAGTCAGAACCTAGTGCAAAAGGCCAAAACACTTCGAATGATTTGGTTAAGTCACACCGGGCAAACGGACAACAAAGTTCAAGGCGAGAAAGTCTTTTAGTCCCAGCCCCCAGGTTGGAGGTGACAGGGAAGACCGAACCTCCGGTTTAATAACCAAGCAATGCCAGAGCACTTGGCCGAGATGACTGGAAGCAGCGTGTCCGGTATCAATGAAGATAGAAAGCTGCCGTGTCTCAGGCCGGGACCTTCCATAAGTCGTTAGCTCATTAAGTTAGTAAGTGTTAAAAAAAAATATTCCAAAACAGTTTGACGGTCTCATCTCAAGTACCTGCTTCCCATCATTAAACCGGCCAAGATTCCAGTTTATGGAATAAGGCCTTTGAAGGAATTTAAAAGTTCATTTTGCGTCTATTCTTTAATTCCAACGATTCCTACACTGCTTATTACATCTTCCACGCGCATGTTTCGTCCAAAAACGGAGATTACAAAACTTGATTATTGATTAATTCGATGCGGCGAACAACGGGCGGATGAGCGGCGACATACTGAAAATAGTTACTTCTTGTTTTTTCTTCTTTCTTTTTTATGTGTTTCTCTACTATAACTTAAGAGGAAAGGAAGGAGAGAGTATAACCTTTCGGTTATGCATTTCTCAAGCCTATATAAACGAGCAAGGCACGTGAATACATCTAAAACAAGCTCATGGGAAGAGAACATGATAGTTTTTCAAGTTCCGAACATGCGCTTGACATGAAAAAAAAAAAAAAAAACTCAAAGCGGATAAGCCCCTCAAAGTTATGTTTTGTGAAGGGTTCTTTTCTCGAGAAATACAATATTTTCCATAACGGTAATAAAAATTTGTCCTAAAGAGGCAGAGTGTGTAGGTATAACATAAATAGGAATGAGAAACAAAAAACACAAAACAATAAAAAAAAAAAAATTGAGAACGACCTCGTTTTAGGTTACACCACTTGGCCTGCGTACGCAAAAGGAAGGCTGGCAATTCCAGCCTTTGTTTCGGAAAATCGTTTTGCGCTTTTTAGACAGTTTCGAACTGGTACAGAATCTCTCTGAGAGTGTATATGACGATTCTTTTCCTCTAATACCACGTGATGCTGGGGCAAGTCTTACTTTAGCTCTCACGACCCCTTTACAGTATTACGTCATACCTCAGCTGTTACGTTGTCAAAGTTGTAGAGGCAAATCGGGAAATCTATTCTCCCACGCCTTGCAATGATTTTTGTCTCTATTTCTTTTTTAATTTGGTGGGGAGTGTATCTCATCCTGCTTTTTATTTGACTATACCTACAAGGACTATCGAGTATCGACTAACATGATTTTACACTTTATGGCTCCATCTAGCTGTGTAGTAGAAAACAGTTGTACAGTCATATCAGGACTCAAGACATAAGAACCATGACGAGCTGGTACTGCTGCCATTAGCTACATCAAAACTTTGTGGTTTCCGTGGGGGAGAGGGGAGGGGGTCTGTGTGGTCTGGAGAGCGGGACATGTAGTGTTTGAATGAGTGTACGATTTTCATATTGTCCTCGGAAGGAAATTTAAAAATAATTGCTAGCGCTGGTGCTGAAGAGGGTGGGAATTCCAGTTGAGCTGCTGTCTCTTGCGAAGGAATTAAAAATGAAATTAAAGCTCAGGGCGGCATTCTTGAGAGATGCCTCTGACAAGTCTCAGGCACATAGGACATGATTTTGTGTATATAAAATATATATACGCCAAGAGTGTAGGTATTTCCTGAGGAGGAATTTAATTTTCTTAGTTTTGAGTGCGAAAGGACTGTTGTTTGCCTTCGACATAATTTTGTTCACTAATTTTTTTTTGTCATCTTCGTCCATTGTATGTATATTTTTTTTAACGAAGGTAGTTAGAAGGATGAAAAACTATGATTGCGGAATAATCAGTTGGTTTTTGTGTGAAAATTTGCGTAGGTATATTGCGTAACGTGGGTAATTTAAATGTGAAAAGGGATGACGAAAAAGAGGTTGTTTTGATGTTTAATTATTCCATATTCCCAACATAATGGCTTGATGTTAAATTGTTAATGAATAATGGCTGAGGATGAATAGGCAATTAAGCAAAGGGTAGATAGATTGGCAGAAAGTGGTTGTGTTGAATTTATAGTAATTTGGCCTAATTATACGTTCACGCAATTACGGGACAAAAGGTTGATAGAAAACTTTAGGTATACCTAAATTTTTTAGTTAGAAGGAGGTTTTTGGTTGAGTTAAGCAGAGAATTTTGAGTGAATAGATAACACTTCTATAATATGGTATAAGCACATCAATCTTGGGAAACAAAAGGTTTAACTTAGTTAATTTATACGGAAACTGTAACTAAAGCTTTATCAAGAAAAACCTTAGCTTTCAAACAAGAATTCTCTTAGTCTAGGTCTGAATCCTTCGTTACTGCAGCTTTATCTATGCTAATTTCAAAATCGCACATTTTCATTTCGATATTGTAGGAAACTCAAATTAAGTTCATGCAAGTGCTTAAATTTTAAAAGAAAAAAGAAATAATGTTTTCGAAAATTATAACAACAAAAAATAGTACGTATACACCCCGTAACACTATCTCTACTTTTAAATAAAACAACGAATTAATTTTGTAGAGTTTTTATCTTATTGTCCCTATTTCCTTAAATCCTAATATTAATCGAAGCGGCTATGAAGGAGATGCACAAAAGAAAGAAACGCAAATATCTGCAGTGAAACGGAAGAAAATAGAATACTGCATAGCAAAAAAAAAAACAAACCGGTAATCAGTGGAGTTAGTTAATAATATTTTTCAGCAAAAAAGTCAGTCGGTACCTGGGCTCATACCAAGCTGGACTTGGATGGCGAGAAATAAATTAAAATCTCATTATTGGATGGTAAAAGTACAGTCCCGGATAAATAAATTTTGATTAATCATAAAGATTATAAAAAAAAAATCGAGAATTACTTAAATTATACTAATTGATCGAAGAAAATAATAAAAATCCTCCGATTAGCTAAACTCAATCGGAATCATAATAATTGTGCTAGTGCGAGTTTTACACTTTAATCGGCACGCACATAAGTGATTTTGTTACAGGACCATCATTGATTCTAGTTATTTGACGCCGAAAGAAGAATACCAATTGTTCAATTCATAAAACAAATTGATGTTATCCGAAAACTTAAAAAAAAATTTACAGATTTCACTCATAGAGTAACTATGGGGACATTGAAAATGACTTGTGTTAGCTCGATAAAATAAAATAATGAATAATCTTGGTGATTTCTAATTTGTATCCTATAGTTGCACCAAAACTTCTGAAGATGTCTAAAAAACCATTCTTCAGTCTGAAATTACAATATGTAGATATTTTTAATGTTAAATCCCAGTTGGCGGTTAAATTAATGTTGTTCAGTTCAGTTTATTTAATCACGGCGTGGATGTTGAAGAAATTCAAATATTTGCTCAAATTTGCTCAAATTGATTTACAAGTCTCTCAACTTATTGAACTATTTATATGTATATAGGCAAGTTATTTGATTTACTATCAAAGTGAACCCTTTTTAAGACCAAATTTATAAATAAATTGATGTGTAGCTCAAACTCAATGCAAACCTGATTTACCTAATTGTTTTTAGGTATTCTATAATATTTTGCATTTTAACTCATCTTTTAATAAATTTTATAAACTTGAGTCGTGTAATTTCTTAAGACAATATTAATGGTTTTGACAGTTAAGCAGTATTCTTTTATCTGAGTATATGAAAAGCAAAGCACCAATTAAGTTGACAGCTGAGTTGACAACCAAATTGAATCGTTTTTTTTTTCATTTGAGGACCTTAAGGTAGAACTGTAATAGTCGGAAGATGTTGGAAGAAAATTCTCTCAGTTCACTTACGCTCATCACTTCCGAAAGCAAAAGTAAAAAATTGGTCGAAACAAGCAAAACTCAATTATGGGCACGTCATATGAATTCTTTGTATTCGTTTCGTTTCGTACGACTACTTAGGTCGGCATCCGACTATTATAGTTCTACCTTTAACCTTGAACATCTGAACATTAGAACTATATAAGTTTATTAAAGAAGTTCAATTATATTGCAGTACCTATGAATATTCTAATCGCATTGGCTTCGACGTAGGTAAAGTTTTGTAACATAAATTTATAGCCTGAGAATTTACTTGAATTCTAAGACCTTAACCTCAAAGATCCGATAATTAGAACAGAAAATAAAAGCTTATAAGACGTTGGTCAAGTTCAAAAATCGCATTGGTGTAGACGTAGGTCAAGTTCAAAATCTCATTGGCTTAGACGTATAGGTCAAGTCCCAAAATCGCATTGGCTTAGACGTTGGTCAAGCTCAAAAATCGAATTGGTTTAGTTCAAGTTAAAAAATCACATAGGCTTAGACGTATGTAAAGTTCAAAAATCGCATTGGCTTAGACTTATAGGTAAAGTTTTGTGACATAAATTTATAGCCTTAGATTTTACCTTAATTTTAAGACCTTAACCTCAAAGATCCGATAATTAGAACAGAAAATAAAAGCTTACCAAGTCAACGCTTTTCTATTACTACATTTAAGTTGCTTCGCTAAGTTAATCCTACCTCTAGGATGATTAATGTTAGTTTAAATACCTTAACCTTCAACAACTGGCCCTTAGAACTAATGTTGTAAGTTTATTAAAGAGATTCACAAGTAGGTATCTTTGCATATTTTAGGTTCAAAAATCGCATTGGCTTAGACGTAGGTCAAGTTCCAAAATCGCATTGGCTTAGACGTTGGTCAAGCTCAAAAATCGAATTGGTTTAGACGTATAGTTCAAGTTAAAAAATCACATTGGCTTAGACGTAGGTCAAGTTCAAAAATCGCATTGGTTTAGACGTTGGTCAAGTTCAAAAAACGCATTGGTTTAGATGTTGTTTTGTCACATAAATTTGTTTGATTTGATTTTACCTTAATTCTAAGACAGTTACCTTAAAGATCCGATAATTAGAACAGAAGATACCAAATCAACCCTTTTCGATTAGGTATTATATTTAAGTTGCTTCGCTAGGTTAATCGTACCTCTACCCTAGTTAACCTTAATTTAAATACCTTAACCTTCAACATCTGGCACTTATAGAACTAAAGTTATAATTTATATTCAAAGAGGTTCAAGTATAGGTCTCTGTGCATATTCTAGGTTCAACAATCGAATTGATTAAGAATGAAGTCAAGTTTTGTCACACAAAATTTTGAAGCCTATTATTTAACTTATTTCAAAACCTTAATCTTTAAGATCCGATTATTAGTACAGAAGTAAAAAGGCAACCGCAGAACATCTAAATCAATCCTTTTATATAAATGTAGGTACATACATAATGTCATACTAAGGGGTCAAACCTCTTACGTCTCTGAGCCATTCTGAGACATTCCAAACCATTTACATCCACAGGTCCAACGAGTTATGGTAACAAAACGGCGCACTCTAGCGCTAATTGGGTCAACGAACTAGGTTGCTCGTGATCGCCATTTCTACTTACCTACCTACCTACATACATAATGTATGTATAATATAGATACGTAGGTATATGAATTTTGTTGGCGAAGCCAATTTTGTTATTCAATTTTTCAGTTTTTGCAATTACATATTTATTTTGATGAATTAAACCTAAACGTTTTTCACCTACACTTTGATGTTATTTCAATTATTTTTTAACTGAATAAATTAGTTTGATATTTTACCTTCATTTTAAGACCTTTATTTTAAATATCCGATTGTTAGAACAGAAGTTATAAGCCAACCAAACCAACCTAATCGTACCATTACGAATAATATTTGCAAAATACCTACAATTTAATCAACATATACAATATACATATTTTTTACAGACATAACTAACCTACTTAATATGTATGTATATCATTTTTGTTCCCGATGCGAAGCCAATTGTGTTTGCCACCAGCCACAGTGCAGTGGTGGTTTTCTATTGCACACATTCCACTCCAACCAACGTCTTGCCAACACCCTTACAGTAATGTATATTCTTTTTGGGTACGTTTTTTTCTTTTTCTTTTTGTTTTCTTGTTCCGCACGTCATTTGCCGTGATGAAATTAGTTCTCAAAAGCTAATCTTTCACGTTTTTAGTATGAAATTTTGTAAGCTTTTGCTTAAATCCTAATATTAATCGAAGCGGCTATGAAGGAGATGCACAAAAGAAAGAAACGCAAATATCTGCAGTGAAACGGAAGAAAATAGAATACTGCATAGCAAAAAAAAAACAAACCGGTAATCAGTGGAGTTAGTTAATAATATTTTTCAGCAAAAAAGTCAGTCGGTACCTGGGCTCATACCAAGCTGGACTTGGATGGCGAGAAATAAATTAAAATCTCATTATTGGATGGTAAAAGTACAGTCCCGGATAAATAAATTTTGATTAATCATAAAGATTATAAAAAAAAAATCGAGAATTACTTAAATTATACTAATTGATCGAAGAAAATAATAAAAATCCTCCGATTAGCTAAACTCAATCGGAATCATAATAATTGTGCTAGTGCGAGTTTTACACTTTAATCGGCACGCACATAAGTGATTTTGTTACAGGACCATCATTGATTCTAGTTATTTGACGCCGAAAGAAGAATACCAATTGTTCAATTCATAAAACAAATTGATGTTATCCGAAAACTTAAAAAAAAATTTACAGATTTCACTCATAGAGTAACTATGGGGACATTGAAAATGACTTGTGTTAGCTCGATAAAATAAAATAATGAATAATCTTGGTGATTTCTAATTTGTATCCTATAGTTGCACCAAAACTTCTGAAGATGTCTAAAAAACCATTCTTCAGTCTGAAATTACAATATGTAGATATTTTTAATGTTAAATCCCAGTTGGCGGTTAAATTAATGTTGTTCAGTTCAGTTTATTTAATCACGGCGTGGATGTTGAAGAAATTCAAATATTTGCTCAAATTTGCTCAAATTGATTTACAAGTCTCTCAACTTATTGAACTATTTATATGTATATAGGCAAGTTATTTGATTTACTATCAAAGTGAACCCTTTTTAAGACCAAATTTATAAATAAATTGATGTGTAGCTCAAACTCAATGCAAACCTGATTTACCTAATTGTTTTTAGGTATTCTATAATATTTTGCATTTTAACTCATCTTTTAATAAATTTTATAAACTCGAGTCGTGTAATTTCTTAAGACAATATTAATGGTTTTGACAGTTAAGCAGTATTCTTTTATCTGAGTATATGAAAAGCAAAGCACCAATTAAGTTGACAGCTGAGTTGACAACCAAATTGAATCGTTTTTTTTTTCATTTGAGGACCTTAAGGTAGAACTGTAATAGTCGGAAGATGTTGGAAGAAAATTCTCTCAGTTCACTTACGCTCATCACTTCCGAAAGCAAAAGTAAAAAATTGGTCGAAACAAGCAAAACTCAATTATGGGCACGTCATATGAATTCTTTGTATTCGTTTCGTTTCGTACGACTACTTAGGTCGGCATCCGACTATTATAGTTCTACCTTTAACCTTGAACATCTGAACATTAGAACTATATAAGTTTATTAAAGAAGTTCAATTATATTGCAGTACCTATGAATATTCTAATCGCATTGGCTTCGACGTAGGTAAAGTTTTGTAACATAAATTTATAGCCTGAGAATTTATTTGAATTCTAAGACCTTAACCTCAAAGATCCGATAATTAGAACAGAAAATAAAAGCTTATAAGACGTTGGTCAAGTTCAAAAATCGCATTGGTGTAGACGTAGGTCAAGTTCAAAATCTCATTGGCTTAGACGTATAGGTCAAGTCCCAAAATCGCATTGGCTTAGACGTTGGTCAAGCTCAAAAATCGAATTGGTTTAGTTCAAGTTAAAAAATCACATAGGCTTAGACGTATGTAAAGTTCAAAAATCGCATTGGCTTAGACTTATAGGTAAAGTTTTGTGACATAAATTTATAGCCTTAGATTTTACCTTAATTTTAAGACCTTAACCTCAAAGATCCGATAATTAGAACAGAAAATAAAAGCTTACCAAGTCAACGCTTTTCTATTACTACATTTAAGTTGCTTCGCTAAGTTAATCCTACCTCTAGGATGATTAATGTTAGTTTAAATACCTTAACCTTCAACAACTGGCCCTTAGAACTAATGTTGTAAGTTTATTAAAGAGATTCACAAGTAGGTATCTTTGCATATTTTAGGTTCAAAAATCGCATTGGCTTAGACGTAGGTCAAGTTCCAAAATCGCATTGGCTTAGACGTTGGTCAAGCTCAAAAATCGAATTGGTTTAGACGTATAGTTCAAGTTAAAAAATCACATTGGCTTAGACGTAGGTCAAGTTCAAAAATCGCATTGGTTTAGACGTTGGTCAAGTTCAAAAAACGCATTGGTTTAGATGTTGTTTTGTCACATAAATTTGTTTGATTTGATTTTACCTTAATTCTAAGACAGTTACCTTAAAGATCCGATAATTAGAACAGAAGATACCAAATCAACCCTTTTCGATTAGGTATTATATTTAAGTTGCTTCGCTAGGTTAATCGTACCTCTACCCTAGTTAACCTTAATTTAAATACCTTAACCTTCAACATCTGGCACTTATAGAACTAAAGTTATAATTTATATTCAAAGAGGTTCAAGTATAGGTCTCTGTGCATATTCTAGGTTCAACAATCGAATTGATTAAGAATGAAGTCAAGTTTTGTCACACAAAATTTTGAAGCCTATTATTTAACTTATTTCAAAACCTTAATCTTTAAGATCCGATTATTAGTACAGAAGTAAAAAGGCAACCGCAGAACATCTAAATCAATCCTTTTATATAAATGTAGGTACATACATAATGTCATACTAAGGGGTCAAACCTCTTACGTCTCTGAGCCATTCTGAGACATTCCAAACCATTTACATCCACAGGTCCAACGAGTTATGGTAACAAAACGGCGCACTCTAGCGCTAATTGGGTCAACGAACTAGGTTGCTCGTGATCGCCATTTCTACTTACCTACCTACCTACATACATAATGTATGTATAATATAGATACGTAGGTATATGAATTTTGTTGGCGAAGCCAATTTTGTTATTCAATTTTTCAGTTTTTGCAATTACATATTTATTTTGATGAATTAAACCTAAACGTTTTTCACCTACACTTTGATGTTATTTCAATTATTTTTTAACTGAATAAATTAGTTTGATATTTTACCTTCATTTTAAGACCTTTATTTTAAATATCCGATTGTTAGAACAGAAGTTATAAGCCAACCAAACCAACCTAATCGTACCATTACGAATAATATTTGCAAAATACCTACAATTTAATCAACATATACAATATACATATTTTTTACAGACATAACTAACCTACTTAATATGTATGTATATCATTTTTGTTCCCGATGCGAAGCCAATTGTGTTTGCCACCAGCCACAGTGCAGTGGTGGTTTTCTATTGCACACATTCCACTCCAACCAACGTCTTGCCAACACCCTTACAGTAATGTATATTCTTTTTGGGTATGTTTTTTTCTTTTTCTTTTTGTTTTCTTGTTCCGCACGTCATTTGCCGTGATGAAATTAGTTCTCAAAAGCTAATCTTTCACGTTTTTAGTATGAAATTTTGTAAGCTTTTGCAAAAATTTTGATGCAGATTTGTAGCCTGTCATTTTATCTTCAGTTATCTATCTTAATATTAAGCATCCGATAATTATAACCTGAGTAAAAGGCTTCTAAGTGCGCTCAAATCGAGTGATTTTAAGATTTCATACAAATTCAACTATCCTCCACTGAAGCTCGTCGGTTGGCGACGATCAACGTGTAGGTACGATTCATCGATTTGTCTTTAGGTTCATTTTGGCATTTTCTTTGGTAACACCAACCAAAAATTCGATCCTGAGCCCCCTATACGCTAGAGTTCATTTCGTTCATTTGTTATAAATATAATCATTTGTTCATTTAATCATTTTGGTAACACCATATTTTTCTCAAAACGACCCTATAAACATTTTCAATGTTAAAAAAGTAAGCAAACATTTGGCCGAGAATTGGCGCCAAAAACAAAAAAAAAGGTGTCACGGAGTGCTCATGTCGTCTTCATCTCTTCAATTCGTCAAGCAATCAAAATATATATATATGTAACAAAAAAGTATACGTATATACACAAAAAAAAAACCACCAACAAGTACATCGTAATGACCAACTAAACTCTCAGCCCAGAACAACAGATCAGTGTCCAAAAAAAAAACATCCACAGCTGATAACTAACAGATACCGACAAAAATAAGTGAAGTCAAGTCAAAAACAAGAGTGACACCGATATCGACCCTGACGGTGCTGTCACTAACCAAGACTAACCAAGAGAAACCTGAGTCAATGTGGGAAATCCCATCTGCTCTGCGGGAGATCATCATATGGAGAAGCTGCATAAACCTCATCGTCATCGACTTTAAACCCTTTCATCATCCCAGATCCAATTTTCCCAGCATCCTCTTCCTACCCTTCTCTCCCACGATCTATGGAAATAAATTATTAAATTAACTAAACGGAAAACTCTGGATAAATAAGTAAATATATAAAAAAAAGAAGCTAAGTTGAAAAAAAATTAAATAATAAGTACAAGTTTAAGTTTAAATATTTTTTCCCCTTGTGAATACAGCTAGAAAAACCAAAAAAAAAAAAACAACTAATAGTATACAAAAGAAACAGTAGAAGCTGTGTACAGATTCCACCAGGATCCCCAGACCCGAAAGATAAGTGATAATTTTTATAAAACCTGAAAAGAAACAGGGTAAAAAGTCTTTTTTTTTTTAAATATTTATATTTGAACGTCAAAAGAAAAAAAAGAAAAGAAAGAAACAAAAAAACAAAAAAGAAAACAAAACAAAACAAAAGAAAAGAAAAGAAACAAAGTTGTTTTGTTTGAAAGAAATAATCTACACATATTATCCTGAAAGATTTCACTTATTTATGTATGTTTATAATATTCGATAAATATCTACACTTGAATTTAATTTGCAAATTTCACATCCCAATTCCCTTTATTTTTTTTATGATAATAAAAATTATTAATAAGAAATGTTTGTATTCAAATTAAAGAGATCTTTCGATTCATACGTTTTAAGAGAAATAGATTATTGGTCAAAGAGAAATCGATATCTGATTCTGAATTAATTAAAGCTAAAATTCTCTTTTCCAATTTATATTTTGAATTCTAAATACCTTATTATATTTAATTTGGATTCTAATATTAGTTATAGTATTAAATTTTGTTTTATTTATAGTATACAATTCAATAGCTGCGTTTTATTTTCCCCCAGATCCAATCCAGATCCGATCAGGAAAATAAAACAACCCAGGATCTACGTGACATACGTTATATACCCAACTCTTTTTTTCTTTGTTTTTTTTATTCGACGACATTTACAAATTAAGGGTGTGTGTTCAAAATGGATTTGGAAATCCAAATTCAAAACAAAGTTGGATCTTGTGTTGTTTTTGTAATACATGTATTTTTGTAAGCAAATCCAATCTGGTTCGGATCTTGGGGAAAATAAAACACAGCTAATAAATTCCTTAAACCATATTGTAAGATTTAAAAACAAAATTTTTTTTTTTATTTTGTTTTGGGGTGAAAGACAAATCGAATGGTTCTCTGTTAATAACTTTCAGTTTCGTTTGAAGCTTCATTGAATGATTGAGAGCGAGATTAATAGATATTTTGTGGTTGTTACGATTTAAATTTAGAGCGGTGCCCATGTATTTCTGAGAAGGTAAATTTAGGGATGTGAAGTGTGAGAGTAAAAGGGTAACGTAACAAGATGTTTGAGAACTTATCCTGAACTTCTTTTAGTAGATTTTTTTTTTATTATTATTTTGCTATCGAATGAGTAGCTGCGATAACCAAGGTGTATTCTGTGGTTTTTCTTTCAGAATGCAAGGGGAGAGTTACATACTCTGAGAACACGAACACCTATGTTTAGGTAAAAAAAAATGAGTAAACGGAATTTCGGGTTCCACACTTAACAAAATTTTGTAAGTTGAATAACTTCTCCGACATAAGGCCTGAAACAACGTAACATCGTCTTTTTTCTGGTAGCAAGATCCCACCCCACCGGTGGCGAGTTAGGATTAGCGAGTGCTAGCAGGCCTACCAGCTACATAGAGAAAAGACACGCCGTTTGGACCTCTACCTGGACGTTTCGAACAACCTGTGATGGTCGGTTCTGAAGGTAGATCCAGGTCTTAAGGGTTGAACGTAAAAGTTGCAGAGAATGGGCATGTATTTAAGAAAGTTTTTCCTTTTCTCTTTGAATACTGCTTTGTTTTAAACTGGAGAAATATGTATTTTATGATTATTTGAACTTTCAGTCATTCTCTTGTTTTTGCGTGGGTATGTGGTTAGTTATATATAGATATACAGTTTTTTTTTTTTGAGTAATTTACTTTTAGTTTTTTTGGAGTAATTTACTTTTAGTTTCGCTGCAGAATAAATACCTTACTGTGGGTTAATTTATCTAACAATTATTTTTAATGGTTTTTGTCTTCGAGGAGGATACAATATCTCAAGCTCTCTGGAAAGTAAATAACGATTTTTACTCTACAATTGACCACCATACTATTTGTTATATTTTTTTATTTATTTATTTATTTATTTAATTTTTGTTTTGCCTAAACAGTAAGAAACAAAATCTTATAAAATAGTTTAAAGCTTCAAAATTGATGTTAAACAAAGAGATACTACGTAGAAGACAATGTTTAAATTTGATTTTAGTTTTGAATAAATAAGTGATAATATTTAAAAGTTAAACAATAGTTAAATTCAATTAATTTCTCTAGGTTATTCAGTGTCGTGTTCTTTTTTGTATTAAAAATCTCCATATATAAATATTCTATAAAAAATTGTTATCTTCGGTATTAATAAGATTGGAAATAAATCAGTAATTTTGAATTTTTTTTTTAATCTATATACATATACATATATAAAAAAAATTCGTTACAATATCGAAATTTAAGAATACGTTTTGCATTGTAGGAACTAATCGTACTCCTGATTTTTTTTAAAGCAGACATACGATGAAAGAAATGACGAAGAATTGTGAGCCACAATTCGGTCTACCTACACCTAAAACTATACCACCTAAATCAGTGAAATGATTTTATTCAAAGTTCGTATCTATACTCTAACAGCCCTATTAATAAAAAAGCACCATCCGCTCGTAAATACACGTTTTACCTAACACATGGATAGTGGACTTATCCGTTTGATAAAATAAAATATTAATAAACTTATTCTGTCTTCATTTTATCGGTTCACTGAATAACACCGAAAAGGAGGCAGCACTTCCCTCAATTGTATTACATATTCAAGTAGTTCTTTCATTTTTGAAAGCTAATTGTCATATCAGTCAGCTTTGAATTGATTTGTGAACGGTAAAGTTATCCGCTCGTTGAACACCAAAATTGGTGAGATAAGTTATCCGCTCATTGTCAAATGTCATGTAAGGCTAATACACGTTTATTATTAAGAATTATAAGTTAAAACATGTGTTAGTGTTGTTTCATGTCTATTTGGTAATTATTAATAGGGCTGTAAGCTTTTAAATTATTCGTAGGAACTTTTTTAACTAGAGGCTTAGCTAATTGCTAACCAGGAGACTGGTCATGTACATTTTTCCTTTTTGAAAACATTGATGTATCCTGTAGGTATCAGTTCCAAATATTTAAAAAATGCCCGTTTTTAATTTTTAAATTTGTACCTATACCCCATAGTGGCCCTGTTTCAATGTGAAGTTCTGTTAGCATGCTTTTAGGGTCATATTTTTGGGTTATTATTAGGGCTAGGATTTCCATGTAAATGCATATTTTTTTGACAAACTTTAGAAGCAAGAGAACAAATTATCTTTAAGAATCATTAATTTTCCTTTGAAATGGCATTCAATCGTTAGTGCATATTTTTGCATATTTGACTATAAATGCATATTTAACATGTTTTTGCATATATTTATAATAAGTGCATATTTTCCTTCATATTTTTTAAAAAATTACCATAAAATTGAAAAACATCGTATTCAAAGAAATGCAAACGCACCATTAGAATCAATGAACTGGGTGAAAATAAAAACAAATTCCTTGCGTTCCATTATTGGTTTCAAACGGAAAAAAAATATTTTTAAAGGCACCATCTCGCGTGGAACTTTTTAGAGAAAAGTCAATAATTTCGATGATTCTGATGCTGTTGCAATTAAAAATGCAAGAGATGTTGAACCATTCTTTACTTAAAAGCCTAAAAATATTAACTAGGTCATACCATTGAAGGAAGGAACTCATTAAAAAATTAAATTGATTTAGTTCAAAATGCTGTTGTTAAAATAACTGCCGTTAAAGGACTCTTGGTCCAGCCATACAAAAGAAGAATGAGAATGTTCTAGCAAAAAATGAAGGATTTTCAACAGTGGAAAATATATGCAGGGCATTCACATTGAGCTGCAGTAATGGAAATTATTTGAAAAGCTTTACAACCGATGAAATTCCTTCTTTTAAGAATGCACCACTTCAAAGGACCAATCGCCAAAGCTTTATTTTTTAAAAATTTAAGAAGAATTTCATGATTTATGTCAATAAAACATATGAAAATATTGAGGATTAGATGTGGATAACGATTTCTATTTTTTGTGTTATTTTGAAAAAATTTACTATTCGAACGGATGTCTTTTTCTTATGTTGATGTTATTTTTATTAATTATTGTTCCATGTTCGATGTTTTATGTATTTTTTAACTCACCTAATTGTTTTTTAGTTCCTTTAAAAGATAATAAAAGACTGACTTTAAAAAAAAAACTGTATACCAAGTTTTTTTTTTGTGTTCATTGAAAAGAAATTAAGATAGAAGGTAAAATATATGGTTTTAAATGCATATTTTAAGTGCATATTTCCCATTTTTAAGAGCATATTTTGCGTTTTTAAGTGCATGGAAATTCTAGGCCTAGTTATTATATTACCATTATCTCCTTTAGATTTAAACCGATTGTTTTTTTTAAGTGGGCTGTGTTAAAACTGGAAAAGCCAAAAACAAAGTATAGAAGTCGTTGGTGCTGGAAGTTATTGTAATCGGTCTCATTTGTCGAATCGAAAATTTCAACATAAATCCACGTTTCAAGATCACTTGAATCTTAATTTGAATCCATTATTTTAAGAGAGAAGTTAACGTGGGTTTGTGTACGTACATATGTGCTTTCGTAATACATTTTTTCGTTAACCATGGCTGAGCTCGTCATTGTAAAACTTCTGTAGTTCTGCAAAAATTACGTTCATAATCTATATAGAAGTAAATATTTTTCTGTCTGAGGCGTATAAAAAACTACTTAAATAACTTCAAAGTTTAATTCCTAAGACGGTTTAAAAAATGGTTTGACTAAAATCTGCACACTTTAACACTCACTTTTATCATATTTAAGTTTTTGAACGTCCTAAGAACGTTAAAATTTTGAAATTAAGTTCTTTTCAGCCTTAAAAATGACAAATTTTATTTGTCCTGCCCATTACCACGCCCACGTCTCACTGTATTAGTATTTAATTCTTATATAACCACCTTAGAAGGAGGTTATATAAGAATTTTTGACCCAAAACCATGAAATATATGTAGTTTTTGTTTAGTCTGCCTACTACCATGCCTGTTTTTCTTATACTTCACATCTTAAGAAAATTTAAGTTTTGTAATTAAAATCTCTTGAACCTAGTATTTACACGACATGTGCTTTTTTACTTGCGATATATACATAGGTACCTACTGTAAGTTTTGGATGCGTAAAAAAAATCGAACTCGGGATTTTGATCAAAGTCGACATTACGATGAAAAAAGTGGGTCTCGTAATTCTGTCTGTCTGTCTGTCTGTCCTTTCGACTGCAGCCTAAACGAGTCGGTAGATTTTCTTCAAAGTTAGTACCTTGCGTTCTTTGGGCATTCCCTCCACCCGATTTATTTTAGCAAAAAATGAAAATCTTATTTTTCCAACAACTTAAAAAAAAAAAATTTGCCATTTAATTTGCTAAAACGCAACGATTTTATAAAAAAAAACTTCCGAAAAATGGTGCCTCCCATCTTAATAATTCGAAAACGACTAGGTCAATTCTTATTAAACTTGGCACCTAGCAGTTATTTAAACATTATCTAGCAGATTTTAAATGAAAATTATTCTTATATAAAAAAACAACGGTACCTTCCATACAAATGCTTAAAAACCGGTATTGAAAATCTCTCTAAAATATTATATACGTTCTACCATATTAATACAA
The DNA here is from genome assembly GCA_929447395.1 of Epistrophe grossulariae. Classification (NCBI taxonomy): domain Eukaryota; kingdom Metazoa; phylum Arthropoda; class Insecta; order Diptera; family Syrphidae; genus Epistrophe; species Epistrophe grossulariae. The sequence continues at coordinate 20,634,734 of OV839567.1, read as the reverse complement.
AAAAATTTGTTTCTTTCGTTAAAAAATGGTATCTCTCATAGAACCAATTTTTTGATTTTCGATTATCTCATTATCAGTTAAACTGATTTTAATAAATTTGTTTTGCACAAAGGCTTCAAATAAGGTCTAATAAATAATATTGTCTAATAAAATTTGCAAAAAAATAAATTACTGATTTTTAAAAAAATTTCAAAATTATTTTTTGATAATTCCATATTTCGAAAATGGGTAGATGATATTTTTTTTAATTAATATTTTAACTCCGCATTAATATAGGCTAAACAATTGCATACCATTTTATTTTTTTTTTAGTTTTTTTTAAAATTTTATATATAAAAAATTATATTTTAAAAAACCGCTCCAACGATTTTCATTGATGTCAAAACAAATTCAGAGGTTGTTTAATGAATTTACACATGTTTAATTACATTTTTTTTTTACAATTTTCCAGTCTAAACTGTAAGTTCCATGTATATTTGCAACACAGTGCTATAGGTATTGTTCATAAATAAATATACCTACTCGCATAATACTATCTTCAACTTAACTACGTTTTAAGCAGGTGGTAAACAATATAGGCTCCCATAACTAATTTATTTCTTTTATAAGATAAATATAGTTTTTGTAATATTAAAGCCTAGTACGCTGCTGATGCGAAACGAAAATTTCCTGTGATCTCCAAACAGACAACGAAACGCTTGCGAAGGCACAACGGAAAATATCCTTGGAGAGTTTCATTAATTCCAAAAACAAAATCAAACATAAACGCAAAAAATCAGAGGAACCCATGAAGTAAGAAAATGATAAACAAAAAAAAAACACAAATAAAACTCAAATGTCATTTTTCCGCACACTAAATAGTCTGTATAATTAATTCAGTGCGAAAAAGGAGCGGAGACTTCTCCAAATAATCTGCTACAATTATAAATTTCGCTCTTCGAACAGCGTACTGCAAAACGAAAAGCAGAACGAAATTTTCTGTTTATAATTTCGTTGTCATTTTTGTATGGGATTTTTCGTTTCGCATCAGCAGCGTACATACACAGTGTGATCGCACATAAGAGCAAGTTCATGCGACCCAGTCGTGCACATATTTTTTGTTAAAGTGCGCCCACCGGAATTCGCGTTTTTAATTCCTTGTCACCGATCGGACATGTTAAAATATGACGATCACACGACTTGACCACATTTGAACACAAATCAAACATTTTTTGCGTTGACAATCACAAGATAAAAAAATGGTGTTTTTAGGGCTTTTGGATGACATTTGGATCGAAATATTCAATATACGTCAAGATGTAGTTTGTTGCCTATCTAGCAAGCTTTAAACTGCCAAATTCCATTGAAGGATGGCTACGATGTCAATGGATTAAAAAACCTCTAAAAAATAGATCGAACATTTTTTTAAATTGTGATGAAAAATTGTGAAAAATTCTGTTCAAGCAAAATAATCAACGCGTTGACCCTAAAATTCATGTTCTTTGTTAAACTCGTTAAAATTTTGAAAACTGAAGAGCAGAATAGCTATTGTTTTGTTAACTTTTATTTTCTTCTTTATTTTCAAAATAATTCATTTGTTTTTTTTATTATTTTCCGACAACTTTTTTAAAACAGACTCTTATATGTAAATGAAAATTTCTCTTTGCATATTACTGAAAAGCTTTTCAATAATTTGCAAAGTTTATTTTTTTAGTGAAACAAAAAGAACAAAATACTTTGAAAATTAACAAAACTTTTCAAATTTGCAGAAAGAACTTTGCACTTTGCAAATTTTCGTTTGGTGAAATGTATTTTGCAAAGAGGAAAACTTTTCAATACAATAATTTCCTCTTTGAAAATTTGCAAACAGCCGAAGCCTTTTTTTGAAGTTTCCGCGTCTTTTGGTGATTTTGGGCTTTGGTTGTTGTTTTTAAGGGCTTCCCAGCTCCTGGAACGAACAATGATTAGATGAGAATGGATTTCAGATATACACCATAGAAAAAATCGCACGGGGTCAAATCAAGAGATCGTGCGGATCAGTTGAGATCGCCTCTTAGCGAGTTGATATGACCTTCCCTTGAGCAAAAAGACCATCTTGTTGGAACCACATGTCCTCAAGCTTAATTTCTTCCAATGGTGGGAGAAAATCCTGGATCATGCGGTTCCATTATTTACTTTAAAATAAATAAGGGCTTATGATTCCTAATCTTGCGTTACCATCTTACATCTTCTGAGGGGAAAAAAGTCATGGAGTGTAGGTTTCGACACAAAAAGCTCGTAGCTCAACGGACAATTCCATGTTTGAGACTGAAGTCTGAAACTGGTGAAACTCAAATTTCAAATTTGTACAGAAAAAGAAAACAGTTCTGATTCAATTAATTCCAGTTTCATTCCAATTTAAAACCAATGGGCCTGCCGAACTCAACCCTGTAGGTAATATTAGTACTGAAGATGATGATTAATTGATTTAATTCTATAGGTAGTATTCACTCAATGATCGCAGACCTACCGCAACATCTACACTCACACAAGATTTTTGTTCTTGATGTGTACATACATTTTTCGAACGATACAAATATTTATGCCCCTCGTCGCCTATTGAAAAATATTTCCATTATAAGGGGCAAAAACTTTTTTCTTTACGTATTTAAATTTATAAATAAATATTCATTTTAATCATTGGTTTAGATAATTCACCTAAACGATACCAATTTTCAAAATCCTTGAACCACTTGGAAGTTGATTATATGCTATCTCAGTTGACGTAAAAGTAAACCACAGAAACAAACTTAATACTTTATTATGCTAATTACTGCATTGCAGTTCAAGTCACTCGATGAACAGCTTTGCTATGTGTCCAGAACCCTCAAGAAAATAATTTTCAACCCTTTACATCGATATAATAAGAATCAGCCCTTATATGACCAGACCATACTTACATAGTAACAACGAGCTGTGCACTCTTAGCAGAGCCGGTGCTATTGCATCCCCAACATTAACTTGGCAATGGATTGTTGTTTATTCTGTAATCACCAAGTAGCAATATTTTGTGTCCACCACCACTGCCACCCAATGCATTACTTTACTGCCTCATGGCCTTCTAAGCCTACCTATAATATACCCCTCAACTTATTGCCAAATCGACTACATAAACAAAATCTGAAAGATAAACCATCTTTACCAGACTTCAACAACATCATAGGAAAAGTCGGATCTATTACGCAAGGAATCCTGGTGATGGCATAGCTGATTTGGTTTTATGCTGGTTTTTGGCGTTGGCCTAAATATTGTTCCACTGTGTCGCCGCAGCCACAGGATGACTAAACAATTATTCATATCCTTTCTGCGTGTAGTATACACACTCACAATGCCTGACAAAAACTCATGTCCTATTCCATTCCTCCATTGTGCGGGTGTGCTCTCTCCATATATATATGTACTCTATTGCATCCGCCCAAGGCGAAAAAGTCATTTTTGGTGCCAGCGCAAAAAATAAAGAGGAAGAAGAAGCAACAAAATAGAGGAAAAAAAAATCGGAGAGGTTGAAGCCATCGCAAATGTCCGCCAAACTGGATTACAATCGAATTGACCCACTTTACTATTTTTGCAGGATACACTTTTTCTGTTTTTTTCTGTGCCAAGATATATAAAATTTTGTTGTTGTTTTTTTTTGTTCTAATAAAAAAAAGCTTATGCTAAGGTTTTATTCCTTTAAAATAAATTAATTACATGCTATGAGATTATGGAAGGATAGCTTCCTCAATATTCTATCGTCACACACTTGGTCTTCAGGTATTCGTTAAGGGCTTCCTGTCCCAAGTCTTTGCCAAAACCACTTTGTTTGAATCCACCAAATGGTGCAGCTACATCAGTCTTGTTGTAAACATTAACAAATACGGTACCAGCTTCGACACGATCTGCAAATGCCAGCGCTTTCGAAATATCCCTTGTGAAGACTCCCGATGCTAGACCGTATTCAGTACTGTTGGCTCGTTTCATCACCGAATCAATATCGGATCCGTTGAATTTGGAAACAATCATAATCGGTCCGAAGGATTCTTCTTTCGCGATAAACATGTTATCTTCGACATTGGTGAATACGGTCGGTTGGAAGAAGAAACCTTTGGTGTTTGGTACTGGTTTTCCTCCATAGACGAGAGTTGCACCTTCAGCCACACCGCGTTTAGCAAAGTCGATAAGTTTCTCAAAGTGTGCTCGATGATTTTGTGGACCATGAGCTGTGGAACGGCTCAAAGGGTCCCCAATTGTCATTGTTCGTAGGTCTTTCACAACTCGTCGGATGAATTCATCATGAATTTTGTCTTCTACGAAAAGTCTGCCGGCTGCAATGCAGTTTTCACCTTTGTTAAAGAACACCGATGACATACCCTGAATATGTAGAAAAGAAGTCATGAGTAAAGTTCTATTTGAAAGACTATAACTACAACTTACATGTTTGACAGCCTTATCGAGATCACAATCGGCAAAGATAACTAATGGGCTTTTACCGCCAAGTTCTAGAGAGCATTTCTTGATATTTGACTGAGCACAAGACTTCATGATGGTTTTTCCAATGGGAGTCGATCCAGTGAAGCCTAATTTTCTCACCAAGGGATGGTCGGCCAGTGCCTGTCCAGCTATCGAACCCATTCCAGGAACAACATTAATCACGCCTGGTGGAAAACCGGCTTTCACTGTGAGTTCGGCGAACTTCAAAGCTGTCAGGGGGCAAACTTGTGCTGGTTTGATGATGCAGGTGTTACCTGCTGCAATGCAAGCAGCCATTTTCCATGAGAGCATCATCAGAGGGTAATTCCATGGAGTGATCAAGCCACAGACTCTGAAAGAATACAAAAATTAAGACAGATACAAAAAATAAAAGCTTTTTCAAACCTACCCAATTGGTTCCTTTTTAGTGAAGGTCAAAACATTATTTGGTCTAGCGGGATTCACTGGAATTGTACTGCCTTGAATCTTATCACACCAACCTGCGAAATATCTCCAGGCATCTATTGACATTCCCACATGTGTCTTCAGAGCTAAGGTGTACACAGCTCCAGAATCCACAGCCTCTATCGTAGCCAATTCTTCTTTGTGCTGTTCCATCAAATCAGCCAATTTCAACATAATTTGTCCTCGTTGTCTTGCAGATACTAGCTTCCAAGAGCCATTGAAAGCTTTATTAGCAGCTTGTACTGCTAAATCGATGTCATTCACTGAAGCGCATGCAACTTTGCAGAGCTCCTCAGCATTTGTTGGATTGACTATCTCAGTTGTTTGTCGACCTTCGGCATCAATGAACTTTCCATTGATGAAAAGTTGTGTGGGAACTGGGATTTCTTTCTTATTAGCATGCATAACAAAGCCATCAAAGTAGACTTTCATGTTCGAGCCCAAATTGCCTTGGCGAAGGGCTTTGATGATCTCCAAGAAGAATTCATCAAACACCGGGGCCATAAAGACCGTTTCATTTTCCAGAGGAACATCCAAAGCATCTTTGCATTCTTCAACCAGTCGAACCACATCCATTGATCCAGCTCCAGAAGCAAAGAAATCAACATCGCCTTCGATTGGAATCTTAAGGATAGAATTCCAAATTCCTCGGACAACATCTTTCTTGCTGAGTTCTTCCTCAGTGAGGTCGTCGATTTGTTGGCCTTGAGTCTGCTTAAACCAGTCGCCTGCTGCAATCATCTTCGAACCCTTTTTAACCCTCCTGACATTAACAAAAGAATTATCTGTTCCTTGAATCAGCAGGCCATCATCATGGATGTAGGCTGATTTTTTCAAACCTTTCAGACTTATGGACTGACCCTGTACAGGACCTGCAGAATAGATGTGAGCTCCGAAAAGACGGATTTTCTCTTCCGTTCCATCATCATTCTCAACTATTGCCAGCGCACCCGGAACAGAGTCAAGACCGCGTATAAAATTGAAGATCCTCATGCCAGTTTGATTAAGATTGATAATTTGATTTTCTTCCCTGAACATCGCCGGATCATAGGTGGCACCAATTTCAGTTTGTGGAATTTTCGGAGCAGTTCCTTTGGCAACCATTTCAACAGCTTCTCCCATCGATTTTACACCCTCGGGGTAAAGGAATCTCTTGTAAATAGTATCTAGAGTATCAGTTGATTCTAATGGGCATTGTTTAGTCAGCAAAAGTGGTCCTGTATCCAAACCATCATCAGCCCAGAAAATTGAAAAACCAGCTATATCATCACCTTCAATCATAGTCCAAGAAATCGCACTCGCACCCCTATGACGGGGCAATACCGATGGATGATAGCAAATACTTCCTAATTCGGCGCCTTCAATCACTTCCATAGGAATGAATTGTGAACAATATGGCAGAACATTCAATGTTGCTCCAATGGATTTGTACTTTTCCAGAACTTCGGGAATAGCAATGCCTTTTCGACGCCACGAGGAAAATTTAAAAACAGGAATATCATAACGCTTAGCTGTGCTAGCCAGAATATCTTCGCGACTTCCTTTATCAGGAATAGTGAATACTCCAGCTATGGTGAAATTCTTTTCAAGCAGAAGTTCCAGGACATCAGCAGCAAAGTTGCTTTGTCCAATAATGGCAATACGTAAAGATAGCTAAAAAGAAAACAAATGTATGTATGAGAAGCTGCTTTTAATATGTGGAATGAAAGAATAGGCCTAATTTCTTTACCGAGGAAGATTGTCAGTAAAGTTGGATTTTTTCTAGAAAAGTAGTTGCCAGCGAAAAGAGTGATTTGAGACTTTTTTCAAAGTTCTTCAACATTAGAATTCTGAATTGAAGATACATATTTAAAAACAAAATATTTGGACACGTGTGATTTATTTTGATTTTGTAACAAACCATTCAAATTTGAGAATTGTACTCATCTGAAGACTGCAGCAGGTAATGGGACGCTCAGATGCATTTTTTTCTTATAATTGTATATTTTAAATTGAATGCCACGATAAACAAAAACCATACTCTGAACTATAACTATACTAACGGGTGATTTTTTAGCTGGTTTGGTTTTGGCAACACTGGTTTTGACAGCTGACGTGTGTTTAGTACCTTGTGTCACTGTCAAACAGCTTCAGTTTGGTTTGCAATTTAACCATGGATCGTCTTACAAATGAACAACGCTTGCAAATGGGCTTGTGAATGGGCTCTTGGAAAGCTGGCCGAGGATCCGCTTTTTTATCGAAAAATTGTGTTCAGCGATGAGGCTCATTTTTGGTTGAATGGGTACGTAAATAAGCACAATTGCCGCATTTGGAGTGAAGATCAGCCAGAAGCATTGCAACAGCTACCAATGCATCCCGAAAAAAGCCACTGTTTGGTGCGGTTTATGGGCCGGCGGCATTATTGGGCCATATTTCTTCAAAGATGATGCGAATCGCAGCGTTACTGTCAATGGTGAACGCTACCGAGCGATGATAACAAACTTTTTTTTGCCCGAAATGGAAGTTCTTGACTTGCATGATATGTGGTTTCAACAAGACGGTGCCACATGCCACACAGCACGCGAAACAATGGCGCAATTGCGAGGCGAGTTTGGTGAACAGTTAATTTCACGTTTCGGGCCGGTCAATTGGCCGCCTAGATCGTGCGATTTGACACCATTAGACTATTTTTTGTGGGGGTATGTCAAGGCTAATGTCTATAGGGACAAGCCCGCTTCGATTGACGCACTGGAAGCCAACATCCATGCATTCATTCGTGAGATACCGGCCGATATGTGTGAAAGAGTATGCCAAAATTGGACTCAGCGGATGGGCTACCTGAGACGCAGCCGCGGTCAACATTTGCATGAAATTATCTTTAAACATTAAATTGCAAGGTTCAAACTATCGATTCAAATAAATATTTCATTCATTTTTTCGAATTTTTTGTGTTTTTTTTTTTTAAAGTTCTAAACCTCTTAAAAAATCACCCGTTATATACCAAAATAAGTAAAAATGTAAATGTTCGCTTGGTCCTAATCTTAAGGGCCAGCTTTTCCACAGACCACAGCTGATTTTCTTTAATCAAGGATTGCAGCAACTGATCAATCATCGAATGTTAATGGTAATCGAAATTTTTATAAAGAAATCCATAATTTTAGTTCTTAATCATGCGAATTGCTAATCAGCCAATTTTGGTTAAAAGTCATGGTACAGAACCCGATCTCTATGAGCAAACGGCTCTAAATTTTACTTTGAAATTTTGACACAACATTGCATTCGAATACGTAAATGTTTTAATATACTTTTTTAAAACAGCACCATCTCTTTGCCATACAAGCATCAACCACTATACTAAGATCTCAGTTTGTATGAACGAGATTCCCCAGAAAAACTTCTCAATTAAAAATACTGCCTAGTAAGCAGCTTGTGAAACGAAAATATTCTGTGGTCTCTACTATAAAAAAATTCATGATTAGGTACTGCTATTTTTTGGGCAAGACGAAATATTGAAATCAGCAAGCTGTCAGTTTCTTTCAATAATTATACCAACAAATTACTCAAATTTTACTGAGTTTTTTTCAATTGTTTCCGAGTTCCGACGGAAGAGGTACAAACCAAGTTTGGTATAATAAACCTTGAATCCTGATATTACTGACATATAATCATTGAAACGAATAAGTAATTGCATTTCTTTATCAAAACAACAAGTAGTTGTATTTCTGAGTGCAAAATGCAAGTCGGTTTCTGAAATTTACTCCAATACCTCTGTCTTTAAAAGGTGCACCTGCACATGAAGACTAATTTAATAAATAATAATGAGACCTATACTCCAAGAAATTGGAAAGTATTTACTTCTTCCATTCACATTTGGCACACACTTTCTTATTAACATAAGCAAAAGATTTAGTTATCTCTTTGACCCTTAATTTAACTTACTTAAACAATTTTTTAGAGTTGTACAATATTTTGATAGCAGAGCAAAATTGTTTGTTTTGTTTTGTTTTTTTTTGTTAAACTTAGAAAGCCATTGAAAGCCATTCAAATTTGAATATAAAATTTGAAAAAATTAAAATTGTTAAGCAAAATTTTGATTTCAAATAAAAATATTTAAAAACAAAACACATAATTGTATCTAAATAATTATATTTTTAATTTGCAATGTAACAGATGAACGATTTGAAATTGTGCAACATATTTTCATAATTTTCCTCCGAATACTACCTGACAAATTACCACTTTGTGCACAACAATCATTAGGTATGGAAAACTTGATTTTTCATTTTTCCATAAATTATAGACTTCCATCAAGAGAAGACTTCCTAACCAAGTTTAACAAGAAACATATTGAGTCCAGCATAAATCAAGACAAAAAAAAAAACACATAATACAGCACAAAACGAGATTAGATACTAACTGTCATTATTATTGATGATGATGATGATGGTTAGATAGTTTATTATTCACAGATACAATTTGATTGAATATAATTATAGATTTACTAATTTTATTTTAATATCACACTCTGTAGTCTTAGTCTTATGCAATATTTTGTATTTTTAAATATTTTTTTTTTCTTCTGTTTTTGTATTTGTTTTTACCACAAAATTAACTTCACTCAACGTTTAGATAGATTTAGTCAGTTACTTTGGAGCACGTTAGACAGATTATGCTTCAACACCGAACAGTGCCTTCTATTTATACGTTTTGTTCGTTATTTAAGAGGGATCATGTGGGGGTAAAATGGGTAAACTGATAACCGATGCCGTTTGGAATAATTATGAGAATTTTGGTGTGGTGATTATATGTGGCAGTAAACTTCTGATACTTTATTCTCAGTATCAGTTTGTTTTTTTTTTTTTTCATTTTTTGTTGTTTTTTTTTTGTGAAGATCATATAGAGCTGGTACAGAACACTTGAAATAACAACATCTATAGTATAAAAGAAGGCAGGTACTTTCCATAGAAGCAAATGTAATGCCCCGAGTCACACCACATCTTTAAAATGATAAATCAAATTTCAATTTCATTTTAAATTCGGGGAAATTTTGTTTTAATTTTTTTTTTTTTACAGAAATTTGATGGTTCTCGACTGAGAGCAGACGTATCATAATTCACAACGCTCACTGCACTTTAAAGTACAATACTGGGAACTGCATAAATCTCAAAATATTATGTTTAAAGGTCTTTCGGTTTAAGATTCTTCCACATTCTTGGCGCTCAACTCCATTTATTTCTTCCAAAGGTTGAAGGTTTATACTTCTACATGTAGGTACGTAAATATAAGCATATACACAATTTTAACCGCAGCCAAAAATACAAAAATGAGTGCCTCCAGTCCATCGGTCTTTATTTTAAAATTTAATAAAATTAACTGTTTGTAAGATATTTAGCCCTATCACAAATTCCATCGTAATCGAAAATGTGCTACGAATCACGAAAAAAATATATTGCCGAATTCATTCGTAGTGGAAAATCTATTAAGAATTTCGAAATTCGGGGAATTTGTTAACACAAATTCCGAATGTAACGGAAATATGACGCGTCCTTTTCTACGACAACAGATTTTTGTAGTAGGTAAGTGGAAAACGATTGTGTTTCAGTGAAAAAAATATTTTTTTTATTACAAATTCTAAAATTTGGAATGGTTGCAAACGCCAATGAATAAATTTTTAATTTGATAAAAATACTTTAACTCTTAAAATAATTGAATACCATGCCAGTAAGAAACAATTTACAAAGAAGTCGAAACAAAACTATGCTCCTTAAAAAAATCGAGGTATTTAAAGATCACATCACTTTGAAACCAACCGGACTAAAATTAGTTCCTCAGTGCATTTGAAACCATTTTATTTTCTATTTTCTTGCGAAAAAAATTCTAAAACATTGAATAAATAAACATATATCAGCAACACAGTTTTTTCACGATCTCAATCATTTGACAGCTTTAATAGTGCTCAGGCATTATGGTTTTTTTGTGATATTTATTAAAACAAAGAGTTTAGCCATACTTAATACAAAAGTTCAGCTTTTTTTGTGGAAAATAAAAATGGAACAAAATGGGATTTTTTGAAAAGGTAAAGGGATTTTTTAAAAGCTCCAAGTATTGGTGTGAAATAATACAGCTGATTTCGAAATTCAGAATTTATTCTTTTAATGAGGCATTGCTTTTTTCGATTCCATTCGGATTTTGTGAATCCTTTTTTTCGGGGTTCGTAATGGAATAATGCATTCGGGGATTTTCCACAATGAATTCTGTCATCAAATCAACGTCAAATGTCAATCAATGTCAAATTGATTGTAAAATGTTCGTAATTTTTTGACGCAGATAATATGTCTGTTTAGTAACTACAACTTCTTATTCGATTTGACAGCAAATTGTGGCACGTCGTACAACGCAACGTTTCAAGTAACTAAACAGACATATTATCATCAAGTATTCAACTGTCCTGTTTGTTCAAAATCTGTTCGATTAATATTCTTGCAAACGGCTATTTGACGTTTACGAATACGCACTTTGGCTTTTCAATAATATTTTGTTATAAACTCGATTTGCGCCGCAATTGATGTTTTCGAACACATGTTTTACCAAACTGCGTTTACGAAAATACTACATTAAAAATTTCGTTAAGGTTTTTCGAACAATTGACTTTTGCAGTTTGCGTTTAAGAAAATCTTGCAATTGTATTTTTGGCACAAACGACGTTTTCGAAAAACGGATAAAAACTTCTTTTTGGTTGGCTTTCGAAATTTCCTTAAAAGCTTTCAGTCAAAAATTCTAAAGTTTTCAAAGAAAAATTAGTTTAACCTTGATATCAAGATATTGTAATTGAGAACAATCTGAGGCCTATTTCAGCAAACACTTTGCAATTTTGCAAAAAAAAAAAATGTCCTGCAAAGAAAAAGTATTTCACAAAATTTGCAAACTTTTCATTTTTTAGACTATTTTTAAAAAGTGAAAAGTAAAAATGTTTCAGCAATTTTAAATAGAACTCTGCATTTGAATTCGTATTTTGCAAAGTTGCGAAGTAATTTAGATCAATAACGTTAATGCGTTGACAATAACGGGTGATTTTTTAAGAGGTTTAGAACTTTTTTTAAAAAAAAAACACAAAAAATTCGAAAAAATTAATGAAATATTCATTTGAATCTATAGTTTGAACCTTGCAATTTAATGTTTAAAGATAATTTTATGCAAATGTTGACCGCGGCTGCGTCTCAGGTAGCCCATCCGCTGAGTCCAATTTTGGCATACTCTTTCACACATATCGGCCGGTATCTCACGAATGAATGCATGGATGTTGGCTTCCAGTGCGTCAATCGAAGCGGGCTTGTCCCTATAGACATTAGCCTTGACATACCCCCACAAAAAATAGTCTAATGGTGTCAAATCGCACGATCTAGGCGGCCAATTGACCGGCCCGAAACGTGAAATTAACTGTTCACCAAACTCGCCTCGCAATTGCGCCATTGTTTCGCGTGCTGTGTGGCATGTGGCACCGTCTTGTTGAAACCACATATCATGCAAGTCAAGAACTTCCATTTCGGGCAAAAAAAAGTTTGTTATCATCGCTCGGTAGCGTTCACCATTGACAGTAACGCTGCGATTCGCATCATCTTTGAAGAAATATGGCCCAATAATGCCGCCGGCCCATAAACCGCACCAAACAGTGGCTTTTTCGGGATGCATTGGTAGCTGTTGCAATGCTTCTGGCTGATCTTCACTCCAAATGCGGCAATTGTGCTTATTTACGTACCCATTCAACCAAAAATGAGCCTCATCGCTGAACACAATTTTTCGATAAAAAAGCGGATCCTCGGCCAGCTTTCCAAGAGCCCATTCACCAAAAATTCGGCGTTGTGGTAGGTCGGCTAGCTTTAGTTCTTGCACCAGCTGTATCTTAAAAGGCTTTACGCCCAAATCCTTCCGCAAAATTTTCCACGTAGTGCTGTAACAAAGGCCTAACTGCTGGGAACGGCGCCGAATCGACATTTCGCGGTCTTCTGTCACACTAGCTGATACGGCCGCAATATTTTCTTCACTACGCACAGTACGTAAACGTGTTGGTGGTTTAATGTCCAACAAAGTAAATTTGGTGCGGAATTTGGTCACAATCTTCCGAATAGACTGCTCAGAAGGTCGAGAATGCCGACCATAAAATGGAAGCAGCGCGCGATGAACATTTCGAACCGAGCACAAATTTTGATAGTAAAATTCAATAATTTGCAAGCGTTGTTCATTTGTAAGACGATCCATGGTTAAATTGCAAACCAAACTGAAGCTGTTTGACAGTGACACAAGGTACTAAACACACGTCAGCTGTCAAAACCAGTGTTGCCAAAACCAAACCAGCTAAAAAATCACCCGTTACATCATAAATGTATTGTCAAAGTTGCTGTCTTAATGCATGAAACGTTGCCGATCACACGAGTGACACCAGTCGTTTAATATTGTCCCAAAATGCATTGACGTGTTATCTGTTCCAACGTGATAAGGATCACACGCCTTGACCACATTCGAACAAAAATCAACCATTTTTTGCGCTGAAAATCACAAGAAGTAAAAATATTAAATTGAGCAAGCTATGAACTCTCAAATGCCGTTGAAAGAAGCCTATGAGATGTTGATAAATAGATTAAATTACAAAAAATATCAAAATTTTAAGATTACATTTTATGCTCCGGAAAAGGCGTTTTTAGGACTTTTGGATGACATTTGGATCGAAATAGTCCATATATGTCAAGATATTGTTTGTTGCAAACTATAAACTGCCAAATTCCATTGAAGGATGGCTACGATGTCAATGGATTAGAAAACCTATAAGTAAAGCAAACTTTTTTAAAATTGTGATGAAGGCTAGGTTGACCCAAAAAAAATTCTGTTGTGTCAACTCTGACGAGCATTCTGTCAATATGTCCTAACTGCGTTGGAAAAATGATTACACGTTTACACAAAATAATCAACGCGTTGACCCACAAAATTCATATTCTTTGGTAAACTCGTTAAAATTTTTAAACAAAAAGTAACCGAATAGCCATTGTCTTGTTAACTGATATTTTCTTCTTCATTTTCAAAATGGTGCATTTTTTAAATTATTTATCGACAACTTTTTAGAACGAACTCTTATTTATTACTCTTTGCATATTACTGAAAAGCTTTTCAAAATTCTTAATATAATTGGCAAAGTTTATTTGTTTGGTGAAACAAAAAGAACAAATACTTTGCAAATTGACAAAACTTTTCACTGTGCAGAAAGAACTTTGCAAATTTGCGTTTGGTGAAACGTATTTTGCAAAGAGGAAAAATTTTCAATTCAATAATTTCTTCTTTGCAAATTTGCGTTTGGTGAAACGAAATTTGCAAAGTAAAAGTGCAAAGTTGCAAAGTAAAAAGTGTTAGGTCCCTGGTGTTGAATCAATTGCCTCCCCCCACCCACTAAATCTAAATTTTAAATAATTTATTCAACATTTCCGTTTCTCCTATCGTTACATGTAGCAATGTTAAGTATCTATCCTTTAAGAATAAAAAGATTAACAAAATATTAACGACTGGGTTCTTTTCTATCTCCTTGTGATTATCAACGATTTCTTGCCTGAAACTTCTAAATTGTTTTGCAGACTACAGTACCCTAAGCATTTAATATTTATTTGTAGATTCAAAATCTTGTTTTTTGAATGTCAAACTTCTGTCCTCAAAGGCAGCTCATTAAATTCTGTGACAACGTTCTGTAACTCTCGCATCGATAAAATCAGTCGTGAAACGATGAAATTTGAAACAAATCATATGAGTTTTTGATGCGAGAGTTACAGAACGTATAGGCACTGATCTTGACAGCATTGTATACAGCGGTGAAACAAAATTCGCGTTGAATTCAATGCTACTTAAACTCAATGCTGTCTTTATTGTCGTTAAAATGGAACATACCTCCTATGTTAGTGACTATGAGTGGTAATTGCATCCAAGAAATGGAACAGTTTCCCCCTTCTTAAACCGCACTACACGAATGTGTTTACACAGAAAACAGCACTTGAAATTAAAAACAAAATTGAAACTTTTACCTACAGCAAACAATTTTAATATATTAGGCGTGTTTTTTTACAAACCTGGTGGAATTGGATGACAAAAACGACGTCCGTCGGTGCTAAAAAATGTATCATGTAAAATGCCACAACAACTTATCCCCTGCGGGCTTAGCTTATCCCAGAGAATTCTCGGGGCTTAACTTAAGCCCACTGAAAAACAGTGTTACCGACTTGAATTACTTACATGTCATTGATAGTTTCTATGAAAACTCCATGTTTTTTTCTGTGATGGCGTCGCTAATCCCCATTGTCGTTTTTTTCAACAAATTGTCCCCGGGATTGCAAAAAAAGACACCTATTATGACCTTTTTAACATTATTCTTAAATTCAAGTTGTTCTAAAGGGCAAGTAGTGGTTTTTGTATAAAACAAATTTGACGAATTTAGACAAATCTTACATCACGATGATGGATAATTGCAAAAAGTGGTCTTCGTCATACCATCCGTTCGTCTAAGCTTTTAGGTTTACATCGAGCTAGAGCCTGAATGAATTGACGGACTTATTAAAATTTGGTGCAGTGCACTTTTTTTTAGATTTTATCGTGAACAATATCTTTAAATTACTTAACTGATACCACGCTCATCTTCAATGTTTAGTTTAGTTATATGGTGCAAGAGCATGTTCGTGGAATCTATTCGTGCATTTAGATTAATTTTTCTTATACCTCCCAGAACTATTGATCTCTTCATTTCCTGTTGTCATTTTCTTCAAAAACAATTTTTGGATTAATCTTGCTTGTTATGTCAGGGCAGATCAAAAGCTATCACAGGGTACTTTTTTGCTGTGGTGAATTTAATTTTCCATAATAGGGAGCTGGATGATTTTTCAAAAATTATAATCTGCGCAGACAAATCATAATACTAGCTTACACAAAGAGGGCTGTAAAGAGCCCTCTGACATTCAATTTTTTCAAAAATCTGTTTTAGTGGGTATTGGTTCGTTGTATACTAACTTGACATCTGTGTCATAATTTCTTACAGACACCAGGCACGTGGTTGATGTTTTCATAATTATTCTAAACTCTTATCGAAACGAAAATATAGAAAAAAAAATAATATAATTCCGTCTGCTCAGTGAAAATGATAAAGACGATTTCGAAAAACACAAAGCACAAAACCGGTTTGCGTTGGCTTTCGATCGATCCAATTTTGATAATACCCATTGAACCCAAGAACAGATTAGAAGTCAATAATTTTCTATTTATGTATATGTTTTTTCTCAATAAAAAAAATAAATAAACAGATTTTGCGGTCGGTGAAACTAGTTACTGCCGGTTTTTAGTCAAAACTGATTATTATTAACCAGTTTGCTACCATGTTTTGTTTTACTATCAATAAATGAACAAAAGTGCCATTGAATAAGCCATTACGTTAGCTGATCATCACAAGTTCCGAATATTCGTTGGTATAAGTGGGTGTGCTCTCGAACCGAAATAATATTAATTATTTTAACTTAAACAACAGTATAATAATTTAATTCAAAAAAAATTGATTTTTAGTTTGTTTCCATGGCAGCATATAGCACAGATTGTTTATTTAATTTAATAGATTGAAATTTAAATTGATATTTCTGATTTCTGGTATGATCTGGATTTTTTGAAAAAAAACGTATATTTATAGAGAAGTTTTATTTGATCATCAATAAATTATCTTTTAATGAGACGTTATTTATGATTTTATTTTCAAATCTGGTAAAATACCAGTTTGGTTCAGTTGTGCTTATGACCCTTGTGCAGAATTTTTTGTTTTCGTTAAATTGTTTTGTTTATGAATACAAATAAATTTAGGGTTTTTTTTTTTGTTGTTCTATGTTCTATGAATTAAAAAACAAAATGACTAGGCGCCTCTATAATGCACATCTGATAATAATAAAATTAAACTTTTTAATTAAACATGCGACGAGTACCTATAAGTTGAATTTTAAATTTGGAAACAAAATATTTAGATTTACATATATGTATAAGACCTTGACACATTAAAATGGAAAGAGATTTTATTTCGATTTATATTTAGATTGAAAGCACTTAAAAATTAAAATAAATCAATAATGCTCACAACCCGGTCGCAAGTTCTTGCACTTTCAAAGGAAAAAGTTAAACAAAATTTTTTCAACTTTTTTTTTGAGATAATAAAAAAAATAAATTTTTTCCGAACAGCGAAGAATTACTTTCATATAAAGATTTCATTTGTTCTAACTTTGAATTTAAGTGACACTTTAGAATTCTTTGTTTTTGTAAGTCGAACCTTTTCGGATATAAGGCTCCCTCCAAATAAAGATTTTTTTCTAATATTTTTTTTTTCAGAGTACATAGTCGCTACGTAAGCGGTCAATTATTGATTTAATATACCATTTTTCATTTCGCATACGATCCGAAAAAAAGCCAACATTGAAAGGTTGAAACAAGATTTGCAAAATATTTTATGTATTCTATTTTCCCCCTTTTAAGCGAGAGAAGTTTTAATTAAATATAAAGTGCGAACAGAACTATTAAAAACAACGGCAACAATAATATGTGACAATCTTTTTTTAAAGCTAGGAATCTATAATTCTATTTCGTTTTTAAATTAATTTCTTTGTACCTATGTGGACAAATTATTTTCCAACTTTTCAACTTATTTTCAAAAAATAATTTTCAATTTTGGTATATGGTATACTGATATAAGATGAATCATAAATTTTAATCAAAATCGTTGGATTCAATGTTGAGAAAGATGAGATTTTTCTTAGTGGTTTTTAAACGCATGTATGGGAGGTACCGCTTGGAATCATCATAAAAACCGTTATAAGTCGAAAACGAAGCGAAAACTAGAAATTTACCTCTTAAATTTTTCGACTTGAAATGATCTCAGGAACTCTTGGTTTTCTTCTGAGGCGGTGATTTCGGGACACCCTGTATAATTTATAACCATTTTTCCGAAAGTTTTACGTTATAGTATGGTAGCCTTTAAATAAAATTACTGATTTTCATTTTTTACTAAAAATATTTGCACGCCTGCTATTATTGCTTTTGGTCCTAACAAAAAATGACAAAAACTGCCCCGACCCAAAATAGGCTAGGTAGGTATCAATTTCCAAATTTAAAGAAAACAGACAAATTACGAAACTTTTTTCTTAGAAAAATTGCCCATCCCGCTTAAATGAAGGAAAACATATCTCCTAATATACGATTTTTGTCTTGTCTAGTCTTTTGTCAAATCCTCTCCAAGTTAAAGAAAGCATTTTAAATTAACCACTATCTTTGACTATATACACAAAGGGGGTGAAAATTTTTGTTCTCCATTTCAAACCAATTTCTGGCCATCCAAACACAAAAAACCTCATTATATCACATCACATCACATAGATCATTGTTAAATAGTACATATTCAAATTTAGTAAATAAGTCTATGAACTTATATTGACACTTATTTAAATAATATATATACTAACCTACCCGTGCAAGAATTCTCGCCATTACATAAAAATATAATAATAATAATAATAATAATAATAATAATAATAATAATAATAATAATAATAATAATAATAATAATAATAATAATAATAATAATAATAATAATAATAATAATAATAATAATAATAATAATAATAATAATAATAATAATAATAATAATAATAATAATAATAATAATAATAATAATAATAATAATAATAATAATAATAATAATAATAATAATAATAATAATAATAATAATAATAATAATAATAATAATAATAAAAGAAGTACGAAAGAAAACAAATGCAGTTTTTGAAAAAATTATTAACATTAATATTAAAATAAAATTATAATTCGTCAAATTAGCAGCAAATTTCGCTTCATTTGACACCTAATTTGTCAAAGTGAGTCTAGACTATATAGAAATAATATATAAGATTTTACCATTTTTGTAGTTTGGAAATCCATGTTCCCTAAAATTCCATCTCAGTAGACCAAATTTATAAATCTGAAAAAGCATTGATCCCGTAAGCTTGATAACATAACAAATATAGAAACACTTATAGTTTGAACTTTATTGTAATATAGGATTTGCTAGTATCGTCAGAGCTTTGATTATTGATTGAATATTGATATTGATTGAATTGTGTCGAAAATTCTTGGGATATCTGGATACCTTATGTATACGAAAGTACATATCTACTTATAAATTAGTACGCATCAAGAATACCAATTTTGTTTTGATCATAAATTGGTTAAAGAATAATTATTAATTGAAGAATTGATTTCGCGTCCGCTCTTTACGTTGAATTTAATTAAACTAAAGTATTCAAACCTAAAAAACATAATATAATTGCATAAAATTACCGACAAAAAATGTATTTTCTAGTTTGAATCAAATTTTTGCCAAAAAAAACAGGTTACCTATTTAAAAGAAAAAGGATGATTAATATTCGAAAAATCATTTAAATAAGGGTGACCTTCTGTTCGGTTTCCTTATGATTATTGTATATGCATTATTTCCGTTCTGAATCAAATTCGTATACGAAATCAAAAACGGAGTTCTGAATTTCACTTGCATGTTAGCCCCTTTTTTTCTTTCGAAATCAGTAAAAACCGAACTAATGTAACATTTTATTTAATAAAATTAAGCATATTTTCTACTATTTTGAACTATTTAGAAACTGTCTAACTAATAAAAAATCTATTAAATACGCCTGCTAGAGTTTATAACCGATCCGAATTAAGAACTATGACGAATCTATCTTATGTTAGGTATAAGGAAATTTATGATGTTATTTAGGCCTAAGGGTTGCAAGTTAACACGTTGTACAAAGAGGTTTTATTTAACTTTATGAAATATTAATATTTTTTTTTTAAATTAAACAAAAACAAAGAAACTGTACCAATTAGTTTTTTTTCTTTCATAAAAATAAATATTCAGAGTGGAACAATTATGTTCAATAAATTCAGTCTCTATTTAAAAGTTTTTTAATTAATTTTTGTTGGGTCTGGTCACCCTAGCACAACTAGCAGCTGCTCGGTATGTTCGAGATGAATTATCATCCCCCAAAAAGGAATATTAATAAGAGTTATATATTTTTTTTCTTTTCGTTGAAATTAGGAGCTGAAGTACTTAGAGTGTAGTGAAGACAGTAGGATTGTATTTTGTTTTTACAGGAATAAAATGGTTGTTGCAAAGATATAAATGGCATTTTCAAGAAATAGTTTACAACAAATCAGAATACTAAATATTTGATATTGTATTTTTTTTTATTTTTGAAAAGGTAGTAAAAAAACATTGTATAACTGTTTGAAGCATTTCTGATTTATGCCTTGTTTTTTGTGAAAAGAATTTTTCAAAAATACAAATGCTGTGAGTTAAATTTTTAATATTTGTTTTTATTTTTAAGGGAATGAGTTAAAAAAATTTAATTAAAGGGATGATGAAAACTATTACGATTTGTAATGTAAAATTTTGAGTCAGTACTTCCAGTGAGAGCAGAACATTTATACAGGGTGTGACAAAAAGCTAGAGCGTGTACGTTTAGTCCATACAAGAAAGAAATCGTATTGGAGGGTGTCTACGCCCCATGTTAAGCCAGGAGCGGCTATTTTCACTCAAAATTTAAAAAGAAAAAAAATGAAAAAAAAATTATTTTTGTTTTTAATATTCAATATTCTGAGAGATTTTTAATCAAAAATTAAAAAATAGGTGTATTCTAGTTTTTGAGAAAATTAAAATCTACTAAATCTACTTAACTAGTTTCTTATAGTGAAATATGATCTTTAAAGCAACTTAAACAACGCACTGAAGTTAAATTAAGGGAAATAATTTTTTTTTTATTTTCAATTTTCTCAAAACCTAGAAGACATTTTAGCAACTGGTTTTTAGTAGTCGATGACTTTCTGGCTATAAAAAATGTACAGAATGACATTGTAAGTGGTGCCGTTGATTTTTAATATTTTTTTTCTTTTTCAAGGCGATTTTTTTAGAAAATTGCCCCTCCTGGCTAAACGGAGGGTAATAGACCCCCTCACATACGATTTTTTTTTACAAGAAAACTGGGTTTTAAAATTTTGAATATATTAATTTTTTTTCGTATTTCGAATTGTATATCGAGTCATAATTATTTTATTATTTAAAACAAAAATACGATTGATATTTTTGTTGTTGAAATATTCCTTTAGAGTTTATAAATGCAAACATTGTAAATATGTTATTACTTGTTAAATACAACAAATAATATCACAAAATTTTGTAGAACTAATATTGTTCTTGACAGAAATGATCTTTGCACGATAAAATTAAAAATACTGAGGCGATATTTCCATTTATAAAATTTTCCCATTTTTACAGTAGTTTCTCACTTTTTATTTAAAACTTAAAGTATGGAGCCATTTTCTATGATGAAATTTTACCCCAAAAAAAATTTTAAAATGCACAAAAAAACCACGAAGAATCTCCCAAAACTACAAAATGCAATCCCTTTTCTGGTTATTGTTGTTTTTCATTTATTTGTGAAAAAAAATGTTTTTTCCGAAACTGCTATGAAGCGGTTTGAAGGAAAATGAGCATTAATTAAAATAGCGACTTGTAAACAAAAGTTATTTTATTTATTTTGGTTAACGATTTTGGACTTTATTTCACTCTCAAGAGTGCAATAAAGCATTTGGAAACGCAACTCCGTTCCTCCGCTTAGAGTATATTCAGACGCCATTGAAATAAATAAATCCAAAATCGTTGTGAAATTTATTGAATTGTACTTTATTTCATGGCACCATAAAAATGGCTTCTCATACAGAAAAGCCTATACCCCCCTTAGTGATGTCTAACATTATCTTATCCAAATAATAGTGCTAACTAAGATTTCATTTTAATTTTAAGATTTAATTGCTTTAATTAAAAATAAAAATCGTTATGTTGGTAAAAATTATTATGAATCAAATTCCGGCATTTCTGGAACCACAAGCTTGCCTTGAATATTCCTTATAACATTCAGTGATTACAAAGCTTCAAGCTTTACTTTTATATCAAACTTACCTACATTTAAATTTTCCCTCACTCTTTAGTAATTTCCAAACCCAATGAATAATATTAAACTGAAAACATTGAAATTCAAATATTTATTTTCAATCACTCAAATGAATAAATCCCAACAAAAATAAATTTAATAAATTAAACTCCGCTCGTCCGCTTCGGGGTTTTCAAAAATCAATGCAATATCCTCTAGAGCAGCTGCATTCTCCCCAAAGTCCATAAACGATTGGAAGGAATCCTCCAACTCCACTTGGAATTCACTTCTTGTTTGTGTGCCTCCTCCTTTGTTTGTTAATTTATAATCAGCTGATACTGATTCTGATGCTTCCTTCTTTTCCAGCCCTTTGCTGAATTCTGGCAAAACCTCACAATCGATTTCATTATGCAATCTTCCTGCTACTCTCTGTTGGGAGTCATCAACAACGTCCGAGTGATGATGGTTATTATCCACCTCTTCCTTCTCAATTTCTGTTGACGAACCTGCCGATGACAATGAAACTGATTCATTTGCACAATAATTTACGTCAGACGAGGAGGTAGGTATACTCTTTATTTTCGTATCACTTGCATGCTGCTCGATGTCATTTTCCTCATCATCGTTATCGTTGTCCTCTGACAATGCTGTCCCGAAGTCATAAGAATCACTATCATCATCGTCGTCGTCGTCGTTGCAGCTTGTTGGAGTGGTACTTACACCGCAACTGATGTACTTTGTGGATCCTGTTCGTTGTGATAGTGGCGGGGGTAGTTCTTCCAGAGTACCTGTTGACCGTTTGACAACCATCAAACGTCCATTGACTACATCCAGAGTATCATCATATTTTTCCCTTTGGGCGTAGACAATATTAACATGATTTGAAAGTTGTTCCAGTTTCTGTTGTTGTAGTTCCTCAACTTGACGATTGATTTGCTCACCAGTTTGACCCGGAAATGTTTTTGTTAATGGATTAGCAATAAGTTCTTTGAGAAGTTGAGACTTTTGATGATTCCGAGAAGATATATTTTCTATGACTTCGTTGAATGTTGTGACAACTTCACGAAGAGTTGAGACCGAACTGGCCTTTTTGATTGATGATTCAAAACTGGAAGAAGAATTATCTTCAAATTTATTTGCAGAATTTTGACTTCCCGAAGCGTCTTCTTCATATTGCTGCATATATTTGTTGGAATTTTCTTTTTCTGTGCTAAAATGTGACCTCTGTATAACTGGTGCATCAACTTCAGTATCAATAATTGTTTCCAAAATTTTTTCAAGAAAATTTAAAGCATCTCCTTGATCTTTTAAAACTGAAACTTCTGAAACATTGTTGCATTGTTCGAAAACATCTTTTGCTTCCTCTGATTTCAGTAATTCAGTTCCTTCATTGGTATCTTTCACGGAGTCTTCATTTCCTTTTGGTGTTGCTTTCGATACTTCAATTCGTGCAGTTGCTAGTGTTCTTTCCCACCAGCTAGGAGATTGTGAATTGTCTCCAGAACTGCTCTTACAAGTTTCTTTATTCTCCCCAAATAGGGCTGTTTGTTCATCTTCTTTTGAAACTAAAGCCAGTAAAGACCTTTCTTCATTAGAACCAACTTGTAAATAAGTTTCAAAATATTGTTTTAGATCTGGCTTAGTAGAATTTTGCTTTTGAACCATCTGAACTGAAGACTCATTTTTTTCCAGTTTCATAAAAACTTGTGGAATTTTTAAGTTTTCTTCATTCTCTTTCCGGGGCCCTTCGTATTCGATAACTTGTTCATTGACCACTATTGAAATTTGTGCTTTTCTGTTTTCTGATATCTTTTTGTTCAAGTCATTTGCTAGATTTGAAAAAATTTGTTCAGAACCTTCTTCCGAATATTTAGAATGTTCTGAAATTTCTGTTGGTTCTTCAAATATTTCATTAGGATCACCGTTTTCTTCTATTGCTTTTTTTAAAAATGCAGATCCCTCTAAAGAATTAAAACTTTTAAATTCTTTATGGTTAAATTCTATACCATAAAAATGCTGTACGAACTTGGAATTGTCATAACGATTTTTCTCATTTTCTTTCAGTATTTCAGTATTTTGAAATTCCGAAAAAGCAATTTCATTAATTTTTTTAGATTCTCTTACATCAGAAGATGAGTTAATTATAAAATTAGATATAGAAGCGTATGAAGAAGGCAAACTTTTTGTTGAATTGTTCTGTTCTGAGAAATTAGAGTTTGAAGCAGACAAAAAGTTAGTTTCTATTGACTCTTGAAGAATTCTTTGGTCTTCTTCCATTTGCAACTGAGAACTGCCGTTTTTGCTATCAGAAAAAGAATTGTTTTCAAAAGAAGACTCAGAAGAAGATGAAGAAGAAAAACTTTGCGTTGATTCGTTCTGTTTTGAGAAATCAGAAGTTGACAAAGACAAAAAAGATGAATCGTTTTCTTTGTTATGGTGCTCCAACCAGTCGGAAGCGACAGTATTTTCTGTAGAATCGTATTGAGCTAAACAACTATCATTGTTATCTATTTCTTCGATGAGTTTTTTAGGTGGTGAATTTTCGTTTTTGTCTTTCTTAATCAATAAGTTATCAAGCCAACTTGAAGCGATTGTGTCTTCTAAACTAAAATCCCTATCACGCCAAATAGAATCATTGCTATTTTCATCAAGTCCTAGTTGTTCATCCAATTTATTTACAACACAAATATTGGTATTGTCTTCTTCGAAAGAGGCCCAATTAGAAGGTCTTTTACTATCAGTCAGTTGTTGAGTTTTGTTTTGTGCTCCCAAAGTTCCAGCAGGCAAGTTTAAGTTATCATTTGAGTCTTCATCTGTAAGAATCATTTCGAAGATTTTTTTTATTCTTACCTCAGTGCTATTCAAAGGCTGAGATAAATTTGTTTGTAACATTTTTCTTTCTGTAAGAATTTTGAGACTTTCCGATGCTGAGTTATTATTTTGATTCAACGGAAGTTCTGTATTATGGTTAAGTTTTTCTTCTTTTGATATCTTTGAAGATTCTATTTCAATTTTTATGTTTGAAGGGTCTGACATAAGTTTGTTCAGACATTCACACAAACTAGATGATTTTTCTGGCCCATCTTCTTCTTCATTTTTACTAACAATATTATCTTCCAATTTCAGCTTAGAATCGTCATAGAGATCTTTCTCATTTTCGTCTCTTTTTTCAGTCTTTACAACTTCGGAAAATAATCCTGATATGTCGAAATCAATTTCTCTTTCATCTATCTTTACATCATCACATGCTTCTTCAAGTTTATATTCTTCATTTAAAAAAGTTTCTTTTAAAACTTCAATGCATTTGTTTAATTCGCTTACATCAGAAGACAATTTCTTTATAAAAGGAGATGAAGGAGAAGATGAAGATGGAAGATTTTTCGTTGACAAAGACAATAAAGGAAAATCTTTGTTTTTATTAGTTTCTATTGACTCTTGAAGAATTTCTTGATTTTCACTTCTAATAACAACCTCTTTTTCTAACTCAAAACTGTAATTTCCATTATCAGAAGAATATGAAGAAGAAAAACTTTTCGTTCCTTCGTTCTGTTCTGAGGATTCAGAAGTCTCCGATGACAAAAAAGACGAATCTATTTCTTTGTTAGTTTCCATTGGCTCTTGAAGAATTCCTAGACCTTCACTTTTGAAAACAGCAACTTCTTCAATTTCGAAACCAGAACTGCAATTTTTGTTATCGGAAGAAGAATAGTTTTCAAAAGAAGAGTCGGAAGAAGAAGACGAAGAAAGACTTTTCGTTATTGATTCGTTCTGTTCTGAATTATCAGAAGTTGACAATGACAAGAAAGACGAATCGCTATCTTTGTTAATTTTTTGAAGAATCTCTTGATGTTCACATTTTAATTTATTATCTTCCAATTCTAAATAACAATTTTCATAGAATTTTTCAGCGTTTTCTTCTTTATTTCCAGTCTTTTCATATTCTGATATTTTAAAAACAATTTCACTTCTTTCTCTCTTGATATCTTTGCATGTTTCTTCTTCGTTTTTATACTCTTCATTCAAAACCTCCCCGTTTACATTTTCAACAATTATTTTAGGGCAACTTAACCCTTTGGTCAAATTTTCTTCGAACATAAGCTGCTCTTCAAATTCGTTATTGTTATTATTTTTAAGAAGTTCGTGATCGATTTCTTTGTCACTTCCATGCTTTTTTTCTTCCTCCGAAGAATTTGATGAAGAACTATCAGAAGATTCGCTCGAGTCTTTACTAACTTTTTCAATTACTCCAATTATTTCCAAATCTCCTGTCGATGTTCCATCTTCTGGGATTTGTTTAAGCTTGTTTTGATCGTTTTTGTCATTCTCGTCGTCAGATGATTCCAAAAGTTGAATATCTCCAGCTCCATGTTTTTGACGAAGTCGTAGAGTAGCTTTAAATTGCCACCGTTATTTTCTTTAGCAAATCTTTGAAAAGAAATGAAAATGAAAAATCTTACCATTAACACTATCTCGAGTTTTTTTGCGATCCATTCTGATCCATCGATCGTGTTCCTTTCGTTCTTCTTCATATCCACCTCGTTTCCTAAAATAACAGACACAACATTTTATTGAATATTTATCCAATTTATATACATATTTGAAATTTCAGGGGGCTGGCTGTTCCAATTGAGAATGGTCCCTTTTTAAAATTCTCACTGATTGTGTTTGATAAAATGTTAAGATCTCCGAGATCGCAGAAATATGAACTGACGAGTGACGAATTTTACTTTTTGCGTTTTGTTGCTTGCTAATTTTTTTGGCAGTAAATAAGCCAAATTAGAATCCTGCATAAGAATTCGCCTCTGGAAGTCAAAAGCACTCGCTTCAATTCTCTTTTTTTATAAATCGATCAGCTGCGACAAAATAAATTGAGCAAACGAGTTCAACAAAATCGGTCTCAGTTTTTGACAGCAAAAATGATTAATCTTACTAGAGAATTGCTTTCAAATTTCTGTGATTTATTAGATTCTGAGAAACCTGAACTGACAAAATCAAATAAGGAGAAAATCAATGGAGAGTTTTCACTTCAAGGAGAAACTTTTTTAAGTTTATTGCTCCCGCTCTTTTAAAGCGACAGAGAACTTATTTTCTATGAAGTGACCTTAACCGTTTGAAAATGCTTGTAAAAGTTTAAATAAAGGACTGATCTATAAATTCGAGTATTCTATTTTGTAATACTCTTCTTCTTCAAAACTTACCAAGCCTCAGCACAAGCACGGTCCTTAGGAAACACTGGCCGACTATCTAAGTATGTTAAGTTTTTCTATAAAAATGTTGGCAAGTTTTAAAATTAAAAGTTTTCATTAATTGGTTTAGTCAAAACTTACACATTCAAGTATTAATGTCTTTCTGTATTGTGGAACTTTGCTAACCACAGGATTGCCTTGAAGGACCAGTACCCTTAACTCAGGCATTTGGGCAAAAATCTTTAATAAAAATACCATCATCAATCAGAAAAAATGTCACTTTTTCGAAAAGGAATTTTCTGCATTGTTAGAACTGTTCTATGTAGAAAATTCAGTTTCTACTTCAAGATAACTGTGTTTAGGTTTTAAAACTTGTTCCATATTTACTTACTTTTACGACTAAAATATCATCAATCCGATTGTTTGACAAGTCCAATGACCATAATTGCTTGCATTTTACCAACTCTCGTATTGCATCACTATTTTGCAAGTAATTTCGCGATAAATTTAACGTCGACAATTCTGGCAAAATTTCGATTCCACAATTTTCAATTTTTGTAATATGATTGCTGGAAAGATTCAGGGTATCCAACGAAGTGCAGCACTGAAGGTTTTCGATTTTCTTGATTAAATTATTCTGAAGAAATAGACACTTAAGTTTTGTTTGACAATCAAGACCCTGAATTTCAGAAATGGCATTGCTTTCAAGCCAAAGGCATTTAAGCGCGGTGTATTCTTCAAGGTTTTCAATCGATTGGAAGCCTTCATTTAAGAAAAAATAGTTTCGTTCAGAAGTATTAGCCCACAAATGTATATTACATAAGTACATACCTTGAAAATGAAGATAGAGCTGGTCATTTAGATCAGGAGTTTGATAGAGTTTGTGTTTTTTGCACAAATCTCTTAAATGTTTTTTGGTAATTCGATGGAGACCAAGTATTTCTGAATTACTCATTATTTTCTTTCTTTTATTTAGTTTGTTGAAATTGTTTTTATTTTCGTTTAAAATATTTGTGATGTAAAAATCAAATTGAATGAATAACAAATAGTTTCTTATCGATCAAACAAATTTGTGGTAACATTAAGTTTGTTGCTTAGTGAAAGCTTAGGGTTTATTGAAAATTGGGTTTGAGTAAATAGAAGGATGTTTTATAAGAACTCATGCCTTGGGGATGGAATTATTTCTTTCTTAATTCCGTCCCACATCATATTGCATGTCGAAAAATAATTTTGAATAAACAAATTTGCAACTTTTTTTTATATATTGTTCAAATTGACATGAAATTTTGAAAAAAAGTAATTACCATTTTGTTATAAAATCTCTAACCTATATTTATTATGCGTTTTTCGAAATGTGATGATTTCATTTCAATACCTACTCGTATATAATTATTAAATATGTATTTCTTAAGAATTATTTTCCAAGAAGTACCCATTCTTAACCCATTGACTTAAATAATACCTATTTAAGTTCAAATCATCAAAAATTCTTTTTTTTTTTTTTTTTCAATTTTCGCGTTCAAATCTCTGAGATTTTTCTCACTCAAAGAGTGAGCAATCGAATGCAAGATTTTTTTTTTTTCTCAGAGGTTTAACAGTAAAGTTGAGAAATTTCGATGAAGAATCCTGTTCATGTAACTAAGGTTGCTGAGATCTCCGAGATCTCATTTTCCTGAACATTCCTTATTTCTTTAATATTCTGTAGAAACTCAAACCAAATTTAAATTATTCAAAATTTATTTTTATTTTAGTTTATTTTCAAAACGAGATGGTTTAAAAACAAGTAGGTATGTGCAACCTAGAGTGCATTTTATTTAAGAATAAAAAAAACAACGAATGCTTTTAGGTGCTTAAGTTTTTCTTCATATCATTTCAAAAATCATTGAATTCTCTCATCGGAAAAGCTCCTTTCGGCTTCAATTCGTTCCAATAGAGGTCTTGATGTTTTTCACTTTCAATTTTTCGCAACTGGCGATTCCGATAGCATTGTACAATAGCTTTCCACCATAAAACAAACCATTTCCCAGTTGCAAAGTACAAGAGTTCAATTAAAGCAACGATGCTAAATCCATACATGACCGAACAAATTCCACCGTAGCGACCTTAAAAATCAAATCAAATTCTAAGAACTTTCTACCTTTTTTCTTTAAGAATTGCAGCAACCAAATTTTATAATTACCCAAAAGCACAACCCAATCACCGCTTATATCATGAGTCTTGACTTGTGAAAAGGCCGATTGATAGAAGAATCTTATAGCCGTTGTCGGTTTCGATGGTGAAAATCCGTTTCTATAGGAAAACAATTTTTAATCTACAAGTAAGGATTGAAGATGATAAAAAGTTGGAAAAACTTACAATATTCCTGCTGAAAAATTTGTTCCATTTGGTGGAATATTAAGCGGCCTTGAATTAACATCTGCCTCATAGCTTACAACATCACAACTTGGCAGGCAATGCTTGCAGAGTTCTAAGGTCGGCTGTGGCTGTCTTTTCTCCGAAACAAAGTCAAATGCATTCCATTGCCACCAGATGGATTTCCAGAGAGCTATGCACGGAAGGTCGATAAGAACGCAGTAGGGAACGCCTTCAACAAATCCTGGCAAAACTGGAACTACACAGCCACAGTGATTGATCACGCTAAGAGTACGACAACTTAAAATGCATTCACTGAAGGAGTAATATTTTCTGAAAGTTAGAATATTCAAATGTAATGGCAGTATTTTCTTTATAATACGTCATTATTACTGTTGCAATAACTGTTGGCCCTCTTCCAAGAAATAGCAATGTCTCATTTTTGACGAGAATTGTATCATTCTATCGGAACCTTCTAGAATTTCAGGTTGAATTGAGATTTCGGTTTCTTCGTTATAGCCAACTAAGGTTCTGATTACACTTCCGATCTCGGTGTCAGGATAGTTTTCTGGATAGAACAAGAGGACCTACAGAAGAAAAACCTTTCCTGGATAGGTTGATAGGTAAAGAATCTCAAGAACTTACCCTAAAGACATCAGAGGGATATTCTTTCAAGGTATAATCATCAGGATCGTCTTGAAGAACTAATTGAAGTGAAGAAAGAAATCCCGATGAATCGAAGTGAATTTTACTACTTTTATTTAAAGCATTTATATCACGCTCATGAAGTTCCCTTACAAAGATATAAAAAATTAATTGTTTAATTTTAATTTCTCGTCAACAAAAGAGTTTTTTTTTCAATGACAGTTTTAGGTTTCATCCATTTTCATTGCGTGTAGTCATACTTACCTATCATCAGTAAAACTAACTCTCCTGTAATTAAATAAACAGCAAACTCCAGATGTTGTTGTTCTCATAAAGAAAACTTCACTACAATTTAAAGTCTCACTTTTCAACACGCAACGTTTTATCAGATCCTCACATTTGGGAGCTAAACGACGAATAATATTCCTTGTGGGATAAGTTCCATTACCATATTTATAAACCAATAAATCATTTAGATTCTGTAGTTCATGGTTGATTGTTGAATATGAATCAAAAGGATACAAAAGCAAACCACCAAATGCAAGCAATTTCTCAGCTAACTCAGTTGTAGATGTAGCAACAAGTTGCGGATGGTATTTCTCTTGGAATTTGAATCTGAAAATACAAAATGTTTAAATACGTGACAAGTTCACAATAGAAAATTAAATTAAATGAAGGTTTGTGCATATACTTTACAAAATAAAAGGTTGTGATATTTGCTAATAAATTATATAAGCTACTCAAACTGTGGTAGGTTTTAAAATCAAACTGTACGTCTTGGATTGTCCTAATTTTATTTAAAAATTTTATTGGAAAATCTTGACAGTTTATTTAAATATTAATTTCATGGGTAATTCCAAAAGTAGGCATTAGTACTGTAAGAAAAGCAACGAGTGTTACGAAGATATTTGTTAGTTCTTAGGGGCCAATTACAGCTTTCATTGAAACTCATCATTGGAAATTTTATTTTTAAGTTTTGAGGCACTTTAAAAGCGAAATCAGTGATTATTTTGATGCCAATAAAAAGCTCTTGATTCAATTATTATTTCTAGTCAACAAAATATTTCATTTTGGCCTAACCTTTCCCATAAAATGAATTTTAAGATTTCAATGATCAATGATAAGGTTGTTCAATCACTGAAATAAAAAAATTCATTTTATGTGGACGGTTGGTCCAAAATGAATTTATTTTTTAAGTGCCTCAAAACTTAAAATTAAAATTTCCAATGATGAATTTCAATGAAAGCTATAACTGGCCTCTTATCGTATTGTGACCAAAACTGAAAATGTAGTTGTTCAGAAAAAGTTTATAAAGGGTGATTTTTTAAAAGGTTTAGAACTTTTTTTAAAAAAAAAAACACAAAAAATTCGAAAAAAAATGAATGAAATATTTATTTGAATCGATAGTTTGAACCTTGCAATTTAATGTTTAAAGATAATTTCATGCAAATGTTGACCGCGGCTGCGTCTCAGGTAGCCCATCCGCTGAGTCCAATTTTTGCATACTCTTTCACACATATCGGCCGGTATCTCACGAATGAATTCATGGATGTTGGCTTCCAGTGCGTCAATCGAAGCGGGCTTGTCCCTATAGACATTAGCCTTGACATACCCCCACAAAAAATAGTCTAATGGTGTCAAATCGCACGATCTAGGCGGCCAATTGACCGGCCCGAAACGTGAAATTAACTGTTCACCAAACTCGCCTCGCAATTGCGCCATTGTTTCGCGTGCTGTGTGGCATGTGGCACCGTCTTGTTGAAACCACATATCATGCAAGTCAAGAACTTCCATTTCGGGCAAAAAAAAGTTTGTTATCATCGCTCGGTAGCGTTCACCATTGACAGTAACGCTGCGATTCGCATCATCTTTGAAGAAATATTGCCCAATAATGCCGCCGGCCCATAAACCGCACCAAACAGTGGCTTTTTCGGGATGCATTGGTAGCTGTTGCAATGCTTCTGGCTGATCTTCACTCCAAATGCGGCAATTGTGCTTATTTACGTACCCATTCAACCAAAAATGAGCCTCATCGCTGAACACAATTTTTCGATAAAAAAGCGGATCCTCGGCCAGCTTTCCAAGAGCCCATTCACCAAAAATTCGGCGTTGTGGTAGGTCGGCTGGCTTAAGTTCTTGCACCAGCTGTATCTTAAAAGGCTTTACGCCCAAATCCTTCCGCAAAATTTTCCACGTAGTGCTGTAACAAAGGCCTAACTGCTGGGAACGGCGCCGAATCGACATTTCGCGGTCTTCTGTCACACTAGCTGATACGGCCGCAATATTTTCTTCACTACGCACAGTACGTAAACGTGTTGGTGGTTTAATGTCCAACAAAGTAAATTTGGTGCGAAATTTGGTCACAATCTTCCGAATAGACTGCTCAGAAGGTCGAGAATGCCGACCATAAAATGGAAGCAGCGCGCGATGAACATTTCGAACCGAGCACGAATTTTGATAGTAAAATTCAATAATTTGCAAGCGTTGTTCATTTGTAAGACGATCCATGGTTAAATTGCAAACCAAACTGAAGCTGTTTGATAGTGACACAAGGTACTAAACACACGTCAGCTGTCAAAACCAGTGTTGCCAAAACCAAACCAGCTAAAAAATCACCCGTTATTAAATAATTGGTACAATTGTTAGCAATTCGCAGTTTTTGACAGTAGATACAAAAATTATTTCAACAATAACCACCTTGAAAGCTTTGGTCTTCTTGAGTTGCTTCGATCTATTAGCTAGGTAGGTATAGTCCGGCGGCATTTTCTGCCTCGCAACTTTTGGTCTTTGGTACAGTTTGGAAATGCTTGCAATATTGGATTACTAGACTTGTTTCAGATCAATTTTGGATTTTTCCCAAAATTAAGATTTGTTGAAGAAATCATATAGAGTACATCGCGATGTCAAAACAATTTTGGAAGCTGTTTAATCACTTTATTTCTAACTATGTTGATTTTTAACAATTCTTCATTTTAAATTGTAATTTCCATGCTACGTGGTGCTATACTGTTCATTTGTGTCTATATAATAGGTGTGTTCCTTTACTTTGAAACTCTGTGAATTTGTGTGAATTTCTACACATTTTATTTTAACATTAGAAATGTTTAAGCGGAGGCATACCTACTAACAATGTGAAAAAATCAACGGAATTTCAAAAAAGTGTAACGCCGAGCAGAGAAAGAGGGCGAAACGTCAGGGGAATAGACAAAATTTTGCGTTCATGCTATGTTCTTACTGGTCTGAGAAAACAGAATACGAAGAAGATGATAAAACGGACACCAAAAAAAAAGGAGAAGTGTTCGTAGGCAGGGATGGCCACTACATTTTTCACATTTGCTACGTAGTTTATGTAGTTAAATGTAGTTAATGAAACAAATTGTAGGAAACTTAGTTTTAAATATCAAATGATCTGTCAGTTGTAACTTTGAAGGTTGAATTTTGAGTTAAAATTTTCAAATTTTTATTGAAATTTTATTATTTCTTTAAATTTACTTTGTATGTATATGAAAACGTAACAATTTGTAGAAAATAAGACTTGTAGTTTATTAAATTAACTACGCGTAGTTAACACTGATCTCTATAACACACTGGATAGTGAATAGCCTATAGTGTATAACAGTTTTTGTGAGGCAAGTTTTTTAAAGGGTACCGGCCACGACCTCATATCTCGCTCTATACAAACGAAGAAAGAGATTGAAGATATTTGCCGAAATTGAGCATTTATTTAATATCAGTTGATGTTAGCAAGCATTGCGGCTGTAAATATTGAAAAAAATAAAAGAAAATGCAGGTCCAGTAGCGTCCATTCCGCTGGCGCCGCTGTTATACTGTTATATGAGGGTACCGGCCACGACTATATTTTTGCTCAAAAATTTTGTATGAATACACTATCCAGTCTAGAGATCAGTGGTAGTTAATGATGTAGAAAATGTAGTGTAGTTAATTCGGTCAACCCTGTTCGTAGGCTTTCCAGATTTGTATGTGAAGAATAGCAAATTTAAAAAAGAATTTATTCAAAGTTTTAAAATACATAAATGCTTTTTTCACTTCTAATGTACCTCAACTATGCTGGAATGGCAAATCGGGTAAATTTTTGTATATGAACTTTATCAGATTTTAGTGTAGAAATTCACACAAATGCACAGAGTTTCAAAGTCCTTTCCTTAACTAGGCTAATGTGTAGTAAATATTAAACTGAAATAAAATATTATATATGTATATCTTTTTATTTATTTTAAAGTATAAGATGAATAGGTTTACAAAAATCGAACTTTAAAACCACATTGTTATCGTACATAAGATCAGTTTTCTGCGTTCCATTCGTAAATTTTATTTTGTAGTTGTTTTTAACAGTGATTCAGCATGTTTATTTTTACGAACTCAGGTACCTATTGTCACTTAAACATATATTACTAAAAAAAAACAACAAGCTGTAATCATTAGATTAACTTTATAAGAAAAATATCTGGTTTTCCCCTGACTCTTGAAATATTTCCTAACTATCCGTGATATCCCATATTGCGTGAAAAAAAAAACACTTCAATTAAAACGAAAAATGTTTAGCATATTGTGATTTCATTCATAGAGCTCGTAGGCTTTATTTTTAAATCAATTATGTATTAGTATTGATGATATTATTTATTTGATTGTGTCAAAATTTTAAACTGATACTTTATACTTTAATTAATGGTCGTCAATGATAGTACTATACAGGGTGTCCCGAAATCACCGCCATAGAAAAAAACCATGAGTCATTTCAAGTCGAAAAACATAAGTGGCAATTTTCTCGTTTTCGGTTTTTATGAATTTAATTCTTTTTTCCTTTGACTGACTCTAACTTTGCCAAACTACAACCGACTTTTGAAATTTTTTTTAATTATTTTAAATGTATTTTTGGGTAAAAAAATGTTAATTATTTTTAAGAACACATATTATAGCTTTCATAATGAAAAAAAAATTATACTTAATAACGAGTTTTTGTGAACAAATAATATCGAAGTCAAAAAAAAACCTAAATATGTTTGATAATAAATTGAGGGAAAACCGTTATCCACACAGAAAAAAGTTGTATAGTAGATAAATAATATACATTAATAAAAAAAATCTGAAATGAAATGTAGTTTGGCAAAGTAAGAGAGAGCCAGTCCAAGAAGAAAATAATTAAAATCATAAAAACCGCTTTAAGTCGAAAACGAAGCGAAAACGAGAAAATTACCTCTTAAGTTTTTCGACTTGAAATGACCTCAGGAACTCATGGTTTTCTTCTGTGGCAGTGTATAACTGGTATACCTACCTATAATTATTTTTTTTTTTAGTTTTTTATCAGCTTTTGTGAAATTCTTTACGAATAAGATTACGTTTATCAGATCACGCCTGTCAGTCATAATCTTGAAAATTTTAAAATTTTAATTTAAAATAATTTGTCTATCTACTTTTATATATGTACATATCGCACAAGTAGTACAAAAGTAACACAAGTCAAAAATCATAGTTTTCCAGAAAGGATAAAAAACTGTTTTAGAGTTTAGCTAACATTTGATAATGAATCTAGAAATTTTGACACAACTAAAAATAAGACACTTTCAAACTGATCACCTTCGCTTCAAAAATCATGATGGATGAAGGAAGTTTGTCCTAATTTGAACGATATTAGTGCCATCTTGCGGAAACATATTAAACCTAGATTAATGTGAATTGGATGCAAATAACGGCTGGAAGATTACTGAATTTTATTAGGTTTTTTGAGTTGTGTCACTTTTGTACTACATGTTCGATATGTACAATGTACATTCATACGAATTTTTGATTTTCCCCCAGATCCAAACCAAATTGGATTTGCTTACGAAAATACATGTATATTACAAAAACAACACAACATCCAACTTTGTTTTGAATTTGGTTTTCAAAATCTATTTTGAACACATACCCTTAATTTGTAAAACCCTCAAAAAACAAAGGGAAAAAAGAGTTGGGTATATAACAAGTTGTCATTAAAATCCTGTGTTGTTTTATTTTCATGATCTGATCTGGACTGAATCTAGTGGGAAATAAAACAGCTAATAATAACAATGTTGCTGCGGAAGCAATACATTTTGACGTTTCACCTTTTTCAAAATGACTTCTTTTCGATTTTGAATGGCTTCTTCATTATTTTGAAATTAAAAGTTAAACAGTTATTGAATTTGACATATGTATAATATAATTTAAATGGCAAAAGGCGTTTTCACAATTCATTCCGGACTTTGAGGAGTCTGCACTCTGCATTTAGTCACCATTCAAACAAGACAAATTTTTAGTTTCTTTGTCAATGTGCTTAAAGATGCTGAGCATTTACTTCTTCCTCCTATTCCTGTGCTTGTCTCACAAAACACAATGCAATCGAAACGGTATAAAAAAATATTGTAACACAAAAGTATCAAGACTTTGGTCTAAGTGATGATTTGGTAAATTATAATAAAGATATTAGTACAGTAGATTGTCAGATCTTACAATGGCGTGTTTTTTTGCAGTCCGTATTGATTTATCGAAAAAAACGACATCGGGGCTTACCAAAGTCAACACAGCAATCAAGTCCATCACTGGTACAAAATGTCATCACTACCTTTTCAGCTTTATGGTGAACATACAAAATAAAAACTTATCAGCCACTCCACATTAAGGCTAGTACTCACCTCCCGTGAAATGAAAAACCAAAACGTTTCAAAATTCATTACGAACCCATAATTGATTCTTCAAATGAATTTTTGATACACAGTTTTAAATTTCGAATATTAAGTACATACTTACTTTGAATGAAAAAAAAAATTATTTATTTGAATGACTGTCATTTGAATCTTGAAAAGGTTCTAAAAAGTGGTTTTAATTCTATGTTCTGTTCTTTTTTCCTACTTGATAAGAATAAAAACGCTAGAAAGACAATCGTTTAATCCGAAATAATTTTTTTTTATTTCGTAAATTATATTTGGAGCTAAACAAATTGATTGACAAATGTCACAATTTTCCTCACGACCTCAATTTATCCTAGTGGTCGTACGTTGGGAATGAAAATTTTGCGTGAAATTGATTGAAGAACCGGTTCATATTCCATCTTCATATTTTGGTTCTCACTTTGTGTTGTGAATTTCATATCACTTTTGCATGAAAATTTCATTTTCACTCGAACTGAGTATCTACTAGGCTTTAAAATATTAAGAAAACTCACATATAAAGTTATTTCCCTTCATAAAATAAAATTAAATAAAAACATACATATTATGTAGATCTTATAGTTTCAATTCATTTGTAGGAAAATTTAATAATTAAGTTAAGTACCGAAAATTATCTTTTTTTTCATTTTGAGTTATTGTTGTATTTATGTGTAAAGCTTTTAGTTCTGATGTCGTTTTTTTCGACAAATCCCTATGAATGGACTTGCAAAAAAAAACACATCTAATATTGTCAAAACTGTCAGTAAAAAATTTTTCCTAAATGTCTTACAATCGTGTCAGCCATTGTCAGACGACAATGACATTGTCAATTATATATGACAATAGTCTGAACACATAATTTGTATTATAGTCAGACCATTAGAACATTGTCAGACTCGTTTGAAATTGTTGATTGTCATATAATAAATCTATCTGCGCGGACGCAAAATCGAAGTTGTTGTTATACCTACCGAATTATGACAATGGAAAAAGACGAGCAATTTCAAATATAATCCTTCCTACTGCCGACGAGTTACCCAATCCTTCGTCCAAACACTTCGACTTTTTTGTGGCAATTCCTCTTCCTCCATGTCTTCCAAAACGTAGGCCGTTAAATAAGTTACAATTGCAATATTTTTCACTTTTATTAAAAATTATTTTCACAAAAATTTCTGCACTGCCAACTACGAAACAAAGTTTTGGTTTGTCTGTCAGTTCACACGACAATTACAACAATTACAAAATCGTCATTGTCAGAGAATTGCCATAGCTGAGCATTTGACAATGAAATTGTAATAGCTTTTTTGATTGGTAATCTAGAAGAGAAATGCCAATCGAACACTTTTATTGATTCTGACGTGTAAGTGCTGCTGTCTTCGATTCTAAATTCAAATCCAGAAGCATTTCCTCTTCTATCGAGAAGAAGAACTGTCATTTTGTTCAGAAGGCTTCTGGGCGATCAATCGAGAAAACGCCATAAGAAGAAAATCTACCAACCGTGTGAATAGACGAAAGATGTGTTCCTTTACTTTGAAACTCTGTGCTTTTGTGTGAATTTCTACACAAAAGTCTGTCAAAGTTCATATAAAAAAATAAAATGTGTAGAAATTCACACAAATGCACAGAGTTTCGAAGTTAAGGAACACACCTTATTTTTCATTGAAATGTATTTGGCTAATGTCAGCTCATCGGCTGCTATTGTCAGAGTACTGACAAATCTGACAATATATTTTGTAAGATCTGACAATCGTCTGTACTTAGCTTAAGGCTCCCGACCATAGCTTCACATTATGCACAAATTATAATCGGAATACTTTTTCAATTATGTGATTATAGTTTTGATTTAAGCTGATTAAATTTTTTCGAATCTAATTAAACGTGGTTATTCTGAAACAGACTTTGTTATTGCAAAGTTCAGGAACGTATATGTATAGATAAGTAATGAAGTGTGACTGCTTTAATAGAGAATGAGATTTTCAGATATAGAATTAGAGGTATGGCAATTTTTGAATTTGCTAATCAAAGTTATAACTTATCAAAATATTCAACTGGTTTAACCCAACATTTTGAACGAAATCTTGATCGATTAAATTCATAAAAATAGAAGAACGTCATCAAGTTCTGTATTATATAAATCCGGTTTAAAATAACAGTGAATATTATTGTTTTTGTGTATTTATTGTTATTTTTAACTAGGTAAATATTATTATTCCAAAGCGGAAATACTTCTTATAGCACCTCCTTAAAATTTGTGTCAAGTTTGAAGATTTTCCATCAACTTTTACCGAAATTGGCGACACGGCTGGTGTTATTAATATTAAAATGTTGACTCTGAACTTGCAGAATATTTTTTAATTAGTTTCAAAAGTACAGGCACATATTAATAGCTGCATTTTATTATCCACATTATCTGATCAGCATCTAATTTTTAGTTTTTTTAAAACAAAAACAACATGTATTCCTGCTTTTTTTCTGGATCTATTTCATGATCCAAACCCTAGCAAACAAAAAAGCCAACAAAATCATGAAAAATATACAAACACATTGCAAAAAGAGACGGATATATACCCTGGCTGTCACTGTGATCCTGTTTGGTTTATTATGGGGATCTGATCCGGATCAGATCATGTGGATAATAAAATGCAGCTAATGCTCTGTGAAGACAGAACCATAAACTCAAAATTTCTGGAGAAGTTAAATCAGGTTTGTGTGCTCATAGTTTGTCTTTATTTGTCCAGTCAATTAAACGTCCCACCAATAAAATTGTTTGTTAGTTAAATCGTCCGGAGTTCTTTTTCTATATACGAGGATTAATTTTAATTTTTCATTTCTCCTCTAGTTTTTGATCGCTTTTGATGAAGTAAAGCTGCTTCTAACCAATATTCTTAGCACTTTTAAACTTATGATCAACAAAAAAAAAATGAAATGGAAACTATTCCCGAAAACGGTCTTCTAACGTATAAAAAAGATATATTTTTTTGAGTCTGACCAAAACAATTTGTGTTTTCGAAAAGTGCTTTCCATTCTTCTTTTTAAAAAATTTGACAATATTAAAATCGGTAAGAAAATTACAGAGGTAAAAATCACAATAATTCTTTAAAAAAAATGTCTTTTCTATTTTAGAATAAACACCAAATACATGTAAAGCTAAGTATACAGACGCTTATCAGATCTTACAATAGCTGCGTTTTATTTGTAATTTATAGCTAGTGCAGCAATCAGGTACCAATAAAACGCTTAGCCACTTTTGGCTCTGTTCGCAAAGTATTTCTGTTTTCTTTTCTCCACTAAATTGCAAATATCATAGAACACATTCATTTTGTGAGTGAAAAACAACATTAACGTGCTATCTTCATCTTCAAAGTTTGAACTTTCTTTGTCCACTTTTATATTCACTATTTTGCTGGCTTATTTACCGGCACTTTTTGGTTTTTGTGTTTGTTTACCTAGGGAAATTTTTACTGCGCTGTCTATAAACTTGGCAATACAAATTGTCTGTTCATACGTTTGGCAGATTTTGTCCCAAAGTCTTACAATTTTACTGTCAGATGGTTAGCTGAAAATTCCCTGACAATGACGTTTTTGTAAATATTAGCCATGTTCAGTAAAATGAAATTTTAGAGATCTCAGCAATCTCAGTTACTTGAACAGGATTCTTCCTCAGCTTTTGTTGTCAAAATGCTGAGGAAAAAAATCTTGGATTCGCTTGCTCACTTTTTAAGTGAGAAAATTCTCTGAGATCTGATTTTTCTGAACGCGCCAATTGTGTGTTCAGAGTATTGTCACATAACTGACAATATCATTGTCAGATCGTCGTCTGATAATGGCTGACAATGACGTTTCTGGCAATATTGTCACACAAAATTGTAAGTTCACAAGGTTGTAAGACATTTGGGACAATTTTTTTACTGACAGATCTGACAATATTGTGAGATCTGACAATATTGTGAGATCTGACAATATTGTGAGATCTGACAATCGTCTATACTTAAGCCTAGTACGCTGCTGATGCGAAACGAAAAATCCCATACAAAAATGACACAACGAAATCAGAAACGGAAAATTTCGTTTTGCTTTTCGTTTTGCAGTACGCTGTTCGAAGAGCGAAATTTATAATTGTAGCAGATTATTTGGAGAACTCTCCGCTCCTTTTTCGCACTGAATTAATTATACAGACTATTTATTGTGTGCGGAAAAATGACATTTGTGTTTTTTTTTTTGTTTATCATTTTCTTACATCATGGGTTTCTCCGATTTTTGCGTTTATGTTTGATTTTATTTTTGGAATTAGTGAAACTCTCCAAGGATATTTTCCGTTGTGTTTTCGCAAGCGTTTCGTTGTCTGTTTGGAGATCACAGAAAAATTTCGTTTCGCATCAGCAGCGTACTAGGCTTTAGGCTAAGTAAAACCATTTTCTTCTTTAATGAGAACTGACCGAAAATGTTTTCAACCCTCAATAAAATTATTTAAGAGTTTATTGACCACACTTTCAGTTTTCAGTATCTATATAAAAAAAACGCAACTTTATTTCCGTTTTCCCGCAAAGATTATTTTGATATGAAAAAAAAATCCAAAAGAACTATACTTGTATTTAAAAAATAATATACCAACTAAAAAATATATATTATTTGCAAATAATTTATGCTCGCGACCTCGCTTCGTTTTGAATTTCTTTTGATTTTGAGTCCCATCGCTTTTATTATATTGCCAAACTACATTGTCTTTCTGTGCGGATACCGATTTTCCTGCAATTTATTCTTTTTCTCCAAACACGATTTATTTAAAATTGCGTTAGTTTCTATTCGTATTTTGATATAATTTTATTCAGAACCAAAATACGTCAATGAGTACCATTTTGTATTTCTTATTTTCTACCTTAGAATTTTTTAACCTCATGATTTAGATTCAGCGCCCTAAAAATAACATACTAGATCATATGGAATAATGTTTACAAATTGACTGTTTAGTTATCAATAAAAGTCAAATTTTTTTAAAATTTAAAACAATTTTATTTAACAGAAAATAACTACACATCATGATCACAAAAATCTATCTACTAATAGCTGCTTCCTTGACCATCGCCACCAAAGAATCCAAAGTCTCTTCAGCGGTGGGAATGATCTGTTTAGCTGGCAACCTAAAGCCATACCAAAGATTTGTGCTGGATGGCCTCAATTCATAACAATAGCTCAATTTAACTCCCAAACTGCCATAGGCCCAATCCAAACTAGCACCAGATGCGGGATAGATAGCATCATAGATATTACCACCAGTGTATTTTGTTCCATAACGTTTGCCAATTGCCGTTACTGCCACATCGTAGATCCTCTTTAGGTCATCATAGTTACTGGGAAGTTCATCAGTGTGTCCGTAGGGGAAGAGCAACAATTGGGAGTAGGAATGGTATGAAATGTAGAGCATTAGGTTTTCTTTCACCGAAGCGATGTATTCTGACAGAGACTTGGTCTCAATTTCAGAGAAGGGTTTTGGTCCGGCATAGGTGTCCGAGCAGGGATTATTACTGGAACCAACTTCATTCCAATGGAAGTCCCAGTTCCTATTGGGATCAGCTCCATAGCATGAACCATATGGGGTGCGAGTTTTTCTCCATACACGGTCAGTAGTGTGGGTGTAGACATATCCATCAGGGTTAGCATGTGGAATGATGTACCAGTCAAAGTTCTCAGCGATGAATCTCACTTCTGGGTCAGCGCTGGTCAGCAATTGATTGGTCATATAGGTAACAGTAGCTGGTCCGATCCATTCACGAGCGTGCATACCACCCTCGAGGAAGATAGCCTTATTACCTTCCTTGTAAGAGATCTTGATGCCCATAATCTTGCGGCCTTCATAAGTCTTACCAGCTTCAACAAGTGACACTTGTTTTGGGAATCTCTCTTTTAAACTCTCCAACCAACTGTAGGTTTCATTCAATTCATGGTATTGTTCCCAGTTGTATTCCATGATACGACCCAAAGGCCTTGCCACTTCATCTGATTCCAACTTACTCTGTGCATTCTCCTCCAGCAATTTGTATTCGATTTCACTTTCGTTCAATTTCTGAAGGAATTTGTACATCATCGTTGGTGAAACAATAACACTCAATGGCCGACCAATGGTATGAACATCATCAAGAAAAACTAACTTGTCACTGACACCATCTAAGCTCTTGAGCACGTCCAATTGTTTTACTAACTTGGCAGTTACTTGATAGACACGATGATTGTCATAACGAATTCGAACACCGCAGGCCAAAGCCAGAAGACTCGAAAGGAGTAGTACTATTAATGTGCGCGACATGACAATTGTTTTTCTAATGCAGACTGACCCATTAGTTAGTTGGACATTTATATACTCGCAGCAGATATCGAGAATTTGGAACTAGGTTTATGGATAAGAATGTGTGTAGATAACATACGACACGCTGAAGTTCTAGAAAACAGTAGTGCTAAACAGTTTGAGATTATGGCAGCTGATTATAAAGTTGACGAAAGAAGGCAGCGGAATTATCCGGATTTATAACACGTAATTTTTAGACAATATATTATCTTGATGGACTTTATAAGCACAAGCTACAGGGTGTTTGGAATGTGAATAAAATGTCTTTATGATAAATATCGATTGGTAAATATAAAATCAAAATGGTTGCAGGAAATATAAGTGATATAGAATGGAAAGAATGAAGTAAAAAAAATTTTTAAACAAATGTAATTTAGGTTCCCACAAACCAACTAAAACTAAAAGAATTAATTTAATTTTAGAAGCACTTCTTATTCAAGATTTAAGAAATGTTCGTAAAAAAATAAATATTAAAAAAAAATTAAATTATTTTTAAAAGGTATATAAATCTAAATTAGAAAACTATAAATCTAGAAATTTAGAAGGATTTTTCTTATTGAAGAATAAATGTCATAAGACAATATAATATGAGGGAATCTGTTACACTTTAGGTAGTGGTTAACCAAAACCTAAATAAGTGAATCTTATGGTATCAACTGTCAAAAATAAAATACTAAACAAATTTCAACCCGATTAAATTCGCAAACATAATTAATTTCTCTCAGTTCTTTAACAAATTAATGTTTATCCTTAATACAAAAAAACATAGAAAACAGTGCACGCATAAAAATTGATATAATCACAACTAATTAGCGACTACCCCCGACAAATTATTATGCAATAAACATTTCGAGGGGTGCTTTTCTAACTTCATATAAATTAAGCAAGAAACCCAAAAAAAAAAAAATTGTTAGAAGACATAAACTAAGCAACAAAAAAAACAACAAAAATATTGTACGATAAAATTGAAACCGTTACAACTTTATTAACTGCAATAAATTTTTTCAACTTCACCGCTTTCGTTTTCATCAAATATGCATACCTTCTTGATTTTCCAGGAAAACTGTTATCCACACAGAAAAAAGTTATATAAAAGATAAAAAATTCTAACTGTTTTTGTTTAAATAAAAAAAAAATTCAAAACTCGGTTTTAGTTTGGCAAAGTTAGAGCCAGTCAAAGGAAAAAAGAATAAA
Organism: Epistrophe grossulariae; assembly: GCA_929447395.1. Lineage (NCBI taxonomy): Eukaryota > Metazoa > Arthropoda > Insecta > Diptera > Syrphidae > Epistrophe > Epistrophe grossulariae. The sequence goes on along the minus strand of OV839567.1, from coordinate 20,590,387 downwards.
AATCATAAAAACCGTTATAAGTCGAAAACGAAGCGAAAACGACAAAATTACTTCTCAAGTTTTTCGACTTGACCTCACAAACTCATGTTTTTCTTCTGAGTCGGTGATTTCGGGACACCCTGTATATATGTATATAAAACTAAAGATGATATTTTATGTGTTTACGAGTAACTCATGTAATTTTCAATCAATATAATTTTAAACTTTTCAGAAAATTGACTTTTTCATTCAAAAAAATGCAACAAAGGAAGTGAACTTCGCTCATTTGCGAATTTCATAATTATACTTAAAAATCAAGAGAAATATTTTTAACTGATATAAATTTGAACGAATTTTTGACGGAATAAAATTTTTATTGAAAATTAAAATTAAAGTATCAAATACAATTTTATAGAATTGAAATCGTTTGTACATTTTTTGGTGATAAAAGAAGAGCGTTAAATAGACTGACCTCGTTTTCATAGCTACATATGGTGTTGTTGAAGTTTACCGATTTATTTTGCAAAAAAAAGACTTTCATTAAAAACAAAAAAAAATGCAAAAAACAAGTGTATTTCGTTCATTTGCGCATTTCATAGTTTCTTGAAATTTCGCAGAGAAAAAAAAGTGTTATTCATGTAAACACCGATCTTTATTCTTTATCATTTCAATTTTGGCGGTGTGTAAAATAAATCTATATAAATAAAGATGTAAATATTCATTTGTTCCTAATCGAAAATCTCCGAAAGTTCTTCACTTTTCCCTTAAAATTTTGACACAGAGAGTGTTTATATGTACTTTTTTTTATTTAAAGCGCAAGCTAATGGGCTTAAAAGCAACACCTGCTTTATTAAAATCTCAGGGCAGGAAAAAAATGTTGGATTCGTTTGTCCCAATTTAACTATTTATAGTGTGAAATGGGGAATACACGGCCGTAGCCAGCCATACGCTAGGGTGAGCTGAGCTACCCAAAAAATATTTGAGCTCACCCAACAAAAAATTTGTTACACTTTAACATTTTACACTTTTTAAACTTGTGAGAGAAAATATTTTTTCGTATCAAATTCTATAATGTGCGTTAATGTGGTTTAATTTTGCCCGTTTTTTATTTCCTTCATCAATAAGTTGGGAATTTCCCTTTAAAATTCTCCTTTCAACAGTTTTTGAATGCTTATAGTAGATGAAAACCAGAATGCTGTAGATGTTCCCTCTTTCAGATCACGGAGAATGAAAAGTTGATGAACTCGAATCCTTTGTTATGTTTTGACTTGGGAAAAGTGACAATGAGGATGAAACAGCATCATTAAATCGAGCTTGTTTTGAAATTATCGACTCAGTTATTTCAGAGATAAATGAAAGGTTTGAGAATAATAATAATATACTGAATACTCTCGAATCTGCTACAGACTTTTTGAGTGAAAATTTTAATTACAACGACTTAAAGCAATTGAAGAAATTAAATTTTATACTGCCTTCACATGAAGAAATTTTAGTTTAAATTTTTTTTAAATTTTCTGCTCAACGAAAAAAATAGCAATAGATTGCAAAATAAAAATATAAATCAGGTGTTGTTTCTGGCGCAGGGTCATAAGTCCACAGGCCAAAAATCCATAATGGACTTTTGACCCACTTTGGTGAGCACTATGTTCACAATTCAATTGTGGACGAAGTGGGCCCACAGGTCAAAAGTCCATACTGTCTACTTTATTTTTCTGTGTGGTTTAAACTTTAAAGTAGGAAAATTTATAACAAAATTCACACTATTTTTTAAAAATTAAATTGTATCTAAAATTCGCGCGATTTTTTGTTGGAATAATAATTTTGTATGGAATAATTAGAAATTATGTCAGAATGGGCTAATATTCGAAAATAGAAGCTATACGACTGAGAAATCTTCTTTTATAGCATTTGAAAAAAAAAATTTAAATTCGTTGGAAATAAATGATATTTTGCGTAAATTTTCCAAAAAAAAAACCGAAGAATACAAATTGTTTAATACTAAATAGTTATTTGTAGTTATCCATGTAGGGGAAACTGGGGCACATTTGACACTTAATTTTTAAAAGTCTGTTTTTCCGAAGATTATATTTGAATTCCAATACTTTTTTATTTATATGATGCATTGACTATTCTAGATAAGACTAACAGATACATTTCACTGTTATATCAACTGCATCAATTTTTTTTAATTTGTTTAAAAAAAAAGTCATTTTGTCAAAAGTGCCCCGGGCATGGGGGACCTTTGACTTTACACGGGGAACATTTGACAATTGCAGTTTTAACTAATAATCGTATGCATAAGAAGTATCAGCAGGTCTATTCCGCCTATTGTTTGAATGGAAAGCAAAAACCAAAAATTGTTTTAACGATTTATTTTAACAATATAAAAAAACATAAATCAATAAATTCATTTTCTTTAAAAAAAAATTAAATGTTGTAAAACTTCATTTTAAAAACTATCAGTCCATAAGGTGCTTAAGAATTATTCATAGGAACATTTATAAATATCTTATTTAATATAGAGTTTGCCGAAGTCAACGTCAAATAAATATTTTTGACGACAACGAGAAGTTGAGGCTGGATTTGTGGGTTGTGGCAGTTTGAATTTAATTTCACTCCTTAAAGTCAAAGAAATATCTTCAACGGCTGGTTTAGTAAAAAGCCAACCTACCAATGATGCTTTTCTTAGATAGTTAACAGTGTAAGTAGAGTCACTGTGGACTTCTGCAATTTCCCCCGCATAGTAAAATGGCTTCTTAGAATTTTCACCGAATTTCACAAGAACATAATGTCCGACTTCCAATTTCTCATCATCTGTAAGCTTATAGTCAAAAAGCTCTGTTCTTTCCATTTCTAAATTATCTTGGTCAGAAATAAAACGGTTAGATTTATCCGATTCGGCATAGGAAACGCTTTTATCGCTTTCATCCGACGAGTCTAATTCAAGTTGTCGGGCTTTTTTTATGATTTTTTTTGTCGGCTTTTTCTCACCTTTGTCTAAAAGTTTAAGCGTTCGTTTAGCGGTTTTTGCATTTTTCTTTTCTTCATTTTCTTGTACTCTTCGCTTTTCGGTGGAGCTGGTAAGAATTCGTGAACATCCACTCCTAGAAGTTCTATTTGGTGTGCTTATTCGTGCTATGGGTCTTACAGCCTCAGGTGTTAGAGATGGAATTGGAGATTTGACAGTGGTAGCTATGTTTATAGGCGTATTAGTGTTGCTTTGAGTGGCCGCAACAGATTCGACTAAATTTGTTTCACCTGGCAAAGTGTCCACTAAAAATTCATCATCTCCGAAAATCTGGGAGTTGTAGGGATTTATTCCAGTTGCTTGAAAGCCATTTAATATATTTCTTGAAGAGAAAGCCATTTGAAATGGAAGGTTGGTCAGTTTTGCGACATCGTAAATTGTTATTTGCTTTCCATGATTGGTGCTTAGAAAATCATTAAATGCTTTCTTACAGAAACGTTTGAACGGCCCGAAAACTGAAACGTCCAATGGCTGAAGTCTATGTGACGTATGGGGTGGAAAAGATAGTAAAATAATTCCATTATCACGGCAAAAGTCAATGCTTGGAAGACTGCAGTGTGATGCATGGTTATCAAGAACAATCAAAATTGGGTGTTCCTTTGAACAATTAGTAAAGTGTCGTATATGTTTTAGGAGATCGACGAAGAGTTCGGAAATCATCCATCCAGATTTCGAATTTAAAATAAGCGATCCAGGAAAGCAACCATTTGAAAATCGCTCGTTAAGGCGGATGCGAGGGAACACATATGCTGTTGGCAAACGATTTCCACAGGCATTTACTATGCCTACCATTGTCACCAAACAGCCACGCTCGGCTGATACTGCTTGAGCGACAGAACGCTGACCCTTTGCTGCGAGGATCTGGTAGATATTGGTAGAAATAATAAATCCATATTTAATATAAATTAATGGTTTATAGTTTTACCTTTGGTGAATCCATTACTGTTGTTATTCCCGTCTCATCTAAGTTGTATATGTCAATTGTAGGGTCAAATGAATATTGTGCATAAATTTGTTGAAGGTTTTGAAAGAAATTATCAACGGCTGATTTGGTAAAACCTTTTAGTCTGGCTAGGCTCATATTTTCGGGCTTGCGTAGCGAGAGTTCAGAATTTCGTTTTAAAAATCCGTAAAGCCAATCGTCTCCTGCTTTTTTTGAAATTTCCCAAGTTGGTGGGCAGCTGATATTGTTAGCCTTAATAAAGTCATACACAAATTTCTTGAAAGAATTGTTTGACAAGCCGTACGCGTGAAAAGAGCATTTTTTCACATATTCTACCAGTTCTTTTTCTTGCAGCTTTGTAAGGGTTTGGCGTGACGTATATTTCGATTGAAAAGTGAAACCTTCGTCAGGGCTACTTTCATTACCCGAATCTGACCAATCTTTTAAGGGATCCTGTTTTTTCATACGCATGATCAAAGTGGTTCTATTTATCCCATATTTTTCAGCAGCTGATGTATGCGTTTCAAGTTTTTTCCGTATGTCTGCAATAGCCATCTTCACCTTTTCTTCGTCGATTGCAATCCTATTTGTCTTTCTCTTGTAGTTTCTCACCATTTCTTCAAAATAAACATGAAAACAAAATAAAACACAAATATTAGCATAACAAATCATGCTGGGGCACATTTAACAAATGTCAAATGTACCCCTAGTGTCAGTCAAATGTGCCCCCTTTGCAAAAGTCAAAGGTGCCCCAAAGGTTTTTAATAACTTTTTTAATGTTTTTTTTATATTAATGTTTTGATTTAACAAAATTGGCTTTAAAATATTAATAATTTAGGAACAATGCTATCAGAATATTATTTCACAATAAAAAAAACTTTTTTATTTTATTCACAAATCTCTTACAAACCTGTAGTCAAAAATTACATCAAAAATCCCGTAATCACAAAAACACGTGTTACTCGAAGACGAGTTGAAGCAAAACTGCCGAAGTTCATAACGTTTCTTTATATTAATTGAAGCTTCGTTCACCATCCCAACTTTTCTTCTTAAAGAATGTGTTCACACCGAAAATCACAAAGTCAAATGTGCCCGGTGTCAAATATGCCCCAGTTTACCCTATGTATAACCTACTTGTTGATCTCCTATACTTTTAATTAGTATCTAATTTTAAAAAACATGAATCATGAATGTGATATTGCTTACCTATACCTAGGGTTTTAATACAAATTTAATTTTGCTAGTCTGTGTATTTTGACTTTCATTTAAAAAAAATTCAGCTCACCCAAAAATCTTGGAGCTCATCCATACATAAGGTCCTGGCTACGGCCGTGGGGGAATAAGTAAAAATATTGTTAATATTTTTGACATTCTTTTTTTTTCTAAAAGGTTATACATTTTTAGAAAATATGAACTTCAAGAACCACTTAAGGACTTGGTATTTTCAAAAAAAAATGTAATGTTAAGCAACAAAAATAGCATACGATATTAAAAATCATTTTTTTAATGTTGTACCTATTTAGCGGATGGACTTCGATGATATTTTTAAAATTTAACTATTTAACTTTAATCAAAAAATAGCATCCCTTTTAATATTTGTTAAAAGTATTTTGAAATATGAGGTAGATAAGTAGAAAAAAGAAATAAGTTGAGACAAAAATACAAAAAGGCTACCATACAAAACTTCATTTTGCTTCTTTTTTTTTGTAGGCAAGATAAGCTGTTCCAAGCTCTCAGTTTCTTGCTGTTAAAATAAATTTCTATCCTTCTAGTTCTATTTAATAATAATTAATTCGTGATTTGATATTAATAACTTTATTTTGACTTTTTTCTTTCAATCAAGATCGACGCACGGGTGGGTGGATTAGGTTAGAGCACACTTCTTAAAACGCAGGGTCTTGGGGGCTGTGGGGCTCGGCTAGGGTTCCCAACGTTCTATAATATATAGTATTGTACTTTATACTGTTAAAGAAATATATAGTATACAAAAGAAATACATTTTATAAAAAATAAGTAATTAGCAAACATATTTTTTGCCATTGAAAACCTTTTAAAAAATACTATGTTTTTTTAAAGTGTACACTTTTTTTATAGTTGATTATGCAAAGTATTATACCATCGACAAAATATTGGGAACCCTAAACTCGGCAAAGCGGGTTGGTAAAAACAATTTAAAACATAATAAAATTACAACTTTGGATTTATTGAAATAGCTTATTATACTTAAGGCGCCACCATCATTTGAAATTAAAATTTTTAATTTTGACATATAGGGCCAGTTTGTTCACAGTGGGTTAAGTTTGCACCATGAATTCGAAGGGCTCTAATTAAATGGCGTTAACCAACCAACATCGGCTGATCAGAGAATTTCATGATTAACAACTCGAATTATGGATTTATTGATAAAAATTTTTGTTACCATGTACATTCGATGACTTACCAGTTGCAATAGATAATCCTTTATTAAAGTTGAACGGCTGTAAAAAAAACTGGCCCTTAGAAAGCTAAATCATTGATTATTTTGATACAAAATAAAGCTGTTGGCCTTAATTATTACTTCATTTAAAAAAAAAATTTCTCAACAACTTAAATGTTGGTTTTTAATTGTAGCTATAACTAGCATTTTACACATAACACTGTTATTTTTATATATACATTTTATTTTGTTAATTTTGTACGCAACCTTCGCGAAGCCGGGGCGGGCTAGCTAGAACATAATGTATATTTGAAAATTGTACTATATTGTTTCAACTTTTTGAAGTCGGAGTACGGAGTTTTTCTTGGCAGCATTTTTTCGAAGTCCTATATTATAAGAAGTTGATATGGTAAAGCTTATACAGTAGTCACGTCAAATTCCTCTTTCAAATCAACCAATGACTGATTTCACATTAAGGGGTCAATTGAAAATATTCAAAAGAAAAGTTGGTAGGTAACCAAAATATTCAACTACAAAAAAAAGAAGGAATGGTTAAAATGGAGCTTATGAAATATACTGCGCAGGATATTACAAAAAATGTATGAAAATATTATTAATATTTAACAAACAAAAAAAAGACTCAGAAAAGAAATTCAAGAAAAATCTCAGAGTTAAAGCTCAATATAGAAGAAGAAGAATAAAAAGATCAATACCCAATCAAAAAATATTTTCAAAGAACCCTTCACTTCAAAATAAAATAAAAAAAATAATCTCAAACCATCAAAAAATTGACGGAAAAAATACTTTATTTCACTTCAAAAGTTTACAAGTACTTTAACTGCTTAGCTTTGCCAACCAAAGCTCAATATAGAAGAAGAAGAATAAAAAGATCAATACCCAATCAAAAAATATTTTCAAAGAACCCTTCACTTCAAAATAAAATAAAAAAAATAATCTCAAACCATCAAAAAATTGACGGAAAAAATACTTTATTTCACTTCAAAAGTTTACAAGTACTTTAACTGCTTAGCTTTGCCAACCATAGCGACGATAGAGTCCACAGTTTCATCACCAGTTGGAATAATCTGTGAAGCTGGCAACTGGAATCCATACCAGACATTGTTGCTTGATGGCCTGAGTTCATAGCAGAAAGCCAACTTTGTGCCAACATTTGCATAAGCCCAGTCAATACTTGCTCCAGCTGCGGGATAAATGGCATCGTAGATATTACCACCAGTGTACTTGGTTCCATAGCGTTTGTTCATTGCATCAATAGCTGCATTGTAAACTGCTTTCAAATCATTAACATTTGGTGGCAATTGGCTGGTGTGTCCATATGGATACAGCAAGTATTGTGAGTATGCATGGAACGAGACATACAAGTGGATCTTACCCTTCAACGAAGCAATGTAGCTCGATAGAGTTTTGACTTCGATTTCAGAATTGGCCGTTGGACCGGCATAAGTGTCCGAGCAGGCATTGTTGCTGGATCCGACTTCGTTCCAGTGGAAGTTCCAGTTCCTATTGGGATCGGCACCATAACAACTGCCATATGGACGACGAGTCTTTCGCCACATACGATCCTTGGTCCAGGTATAGGAATAACCATCGGGATTGGCATGTGGGAAGATGTACCAATCGTTGTTTTGTGCAATATTCTTAATCGCTGAGGAAGTGCTGGTCAGAAGTTGGTTAATCAAATAGGTCACGGTGGCTGGTGCAATCCATTCACGAGCGTGGATACCTCCTTCAATGAAGATACCCTTGTTGCCGGACTTGTGCGAAATCTTGACTCCCAAGATTTGACGTCCCTCGTATGATTTTCCACCAACAATCAGAGACACAACTTTCGGATAAGCCTTTGCCAATGACTTCAGCCATTCATAATTCTCTTCGAGTGTGTGGTAGGATGTCCAGCCATAGCCTGAACGGGCTTCAAATCCAAGATCTACACTGTCCAAACGTGATTGAGCATCTTCTTCGACCAGTTCGTGGGTTATGCCTTTTGATGTTAGAATGTTGACAAAATCTGGGACCTTATGAGGAGCAACTACAACATGAACTCCCTTTGACAAAACATGTACTCCATCCAGAAAGATCATACTATCAGTAGCACCATCAAGATCTTTTAAAACTGCCAACTGGTCAATGTCATTTGCGGTAACTTTGTAAACTTTGTAATTATCGTATCGAGCCTGTTCAGCAACTGCCAACGCCAGGCAGATGCCAATGAAAATTAACAACGATCGCGACATATTGAATTGGTCTAATGAAAGTTTACATGCTAGTTTGTAACTTTTATAGCTTACAAATTGAAAATGTTGTCACTATATATCTATAATTAAAATTAATGGTCTCTTGAAGTATAGTGTCATATCAGTCTAAATGTATCGTTTATCTATGCACTTGTAGTATTAAGATTACTGTAATGCTTTGTTTGTATGTTTTAGTTTTTGAAATTTTGTGAATTGAGCATTGCTTATTATACTTGAGGGGCTTTATAGAAGTGTCACACGATCTTAAGTTCTAGTTCTCTTGCCATATCATATTGAAAATAGATATATATACGTATGATTTACAATAGCTAGACATTAGATTGTTGATTCTCAAATTCTTAAACTAGATTACCTTATCACTTTGCTTTTAATGAAGGGTCATAAGCTCATAAGCTTTTTTAGATGATTGTGACACTTGATGACTTAACTCTCTGGCACTGATTGTGCTGAGTTTTATTTAATCTTGATATCTATAAATAATATGTTTATATGCCTTATATAAAACTTCTTCCAATTTAATTTTAAACTCCTTATCGATTGAATTATTTACAACACCAGCCGCATGGTCTTTAAAAAAAAGTGTTTTATTTTTGTTTTACGATCATTTTCTAGAAAAAGTTTCAGATTTTCAAAACCTTGATAACTTTGTTTTATCAGGAATTTATGATACCTACCTAAAATTAATATTTTGATGGTCAGCTAAATGATAAGCTCAAAAAAATATCCTTTGTGATCTAAATCGGTCAATCAACAGTTAATAGTTTATGCAGCTGTTTTAGAATTATTGCTTTTGAATGAAGGTAATAACTTATAACTTTCGTTAAGTTAACCTTTATGACCAAAGTCAATAAGGCTAAGAAATCACCCTTACAATTCTCACCTGCTAATACATATTATAAATGTTATTGTTTTGGGGATGTTTCGAACGGCTGGAAGGATTCTTATGAAATAAGGCACAGAAATAATAAGTAATTATTTTAGAAAAGTGTAATTAACTTTAGGTTTGTGAGGCTATCAACTCATATTGTCTCCTTTGACAAACTCAAGGGGTAGTCATATAACCCTGCAAAAAGACAGTGCGATCGTTAAGGAAATAGGATAAGGGTTAAAAGAAGATACCGATGCACGTTGGTTTGAACTTCTGCATATCACAAAGGGGGGGGGGGGAATAGAATTAGGTAAATCATTCCACATTCGTGTAGTGCGGTTAAAGAAAGAATCTCTGTACTTGACAGTACGTCCGAAATTGGGCTCAAGGGTAAACTGAAGGAGGCATTCCTGGAAGCGCAAGTATTGAGTTTAAATTGTTTTTGGGGAGGAACTAGCTATTTTTTTTGAGCACTGTTTATAGAAGTAGCGACAAAATAGGGAAAGACAATTAGAATTACGAAGGTATTTGAGAGACTCTTTTCTGTATTCTGTCCAAAACACTCCAATAGGTTAATGGTGCACCTGCTATCAAAAATATGCGCATTGTACTCAAACTTTGGGCGAATGTACGCCTTATAGATAACAGCCAGATCAGAAGGAGAGGCAAATTTCTTGCATCATCGTTTTGCAGAGTTTTTAGCGACGTCGAATATGTGGTCAATCCACAGAAGATATTTGGTAATATTCTCCGAAAAACCATCAACTAAACTATATAACTTTCTTAACACTTCTTTTTGTGCCAGAAATCCAATTTCACTCGAGTATCAACTATCGGATCTTGAAACACTGATACAAATTAATTTGTTTGACATACCTTACCTACTTTGAATTTTTTTTCTTTGTAGATATAATATTGTTTATGGTTTATAATCCTCATCAACGTTATTTACAGATTGGTTTTATTTCTAGAACACAAACATTACGATAAACAAAAAAATCTTATCAAAACTGTTAAAGCATTCAATGAGTACATACTCGCATATTAAGTTGTACAATTGCTCGTATATCAAGCTGTTGATGAGAACCAGCCATTGATTACAATTTTTTGGACTTTTTTTTAAGATACAGACAATTTGAATGGGTTTTATTTATGAGATCTGCCAATAACGATTAATGTTTTTGGGACATTTTTTAATTAATTTATAATAATTTTAATTAATTTATAATAATTTTAATTAATTTATATTAATTTATGTTAATTTAAATTAATTTATATTAAATCCAAGCTAAATTTTAACAGATTCTGTAATTTTTTAATTTTGTATTAATAATAAGGTTTTGTGAAAATAAAAATCGAAATTGAGAAATATTTGGAGGAACAAACTATTTATCTCAGCTAAAAAAAAAGAATCCATTTTATATGATTTAATTCATTTGAAATAGTGAAAACAAATTCTTTGAAATTGTTGAATTTAGTTTCTTCTTAGAGAACAGGGGTGACATTCTGTATGTCAAAAGCGAACAATCGTTTTCGTTTTTGCTTATGTTCGTTTATGAAAAACGAACGATTGCTTTCGTTTCGTTTATTACAGAATGTGGCCCCAGCTGTTTTCTATATATGACATACTCTCCACAACGCTCAAAATTTAGCTGATGTTTGCAGAGACAAATGGGAACTAAAATTAGGGTTGGAACCAAAATCCCCTTAGGTGTATTCAAAACTTGTTTGATAAAAAATGGTGATTTAAATATTCTAAAATACTAAAACTAAAATAATTTTCTAAGAAGCAAAAGTAGTTCTAGCTTTAAGCGTTCAACTAATAATAAAATTAATTGATTTTTTTAAAGAAAACTACGAATAAAATTTTTTTTCAATTTTTATATTCCAATTAAATAATCTCTGCCGGTTTCTCTTATAGCAAAGTCTATAAAAGTTTGTCTGTAATGTGTCTTTTCTTTTTAATTATTGCTTATAGATTTCTGGGAGTATACACACTGCAATGGAAGAAAAAAGAGTGAAAATGATAAAAATCATCATATCATATACATATGTAGAAGAAAATTTAGAAGAGATTTTTGTCATAACAATTTGGAGAGCACCATTATAAATTTTCTTTTGAAACTGATCTGATTGCAAGTATAAACAAGGAGAACAAAGAAGCACATAAACACATCAGAATAAGTTTAGATCACAGTATAACCCCGAATGCCTTCCAGTCATCGAACAAGCCTATTATTGACAACTGATGATATCCCCCTCTATGAACTGTCGTGTATCTGCAGATGTAAGTCCCCTTTCACACGAGGAAACAAGTTGCTGGAGATTTCTTGACGTTTTCCTTTAATTTTCAATTCCCACCAATCGTAAAGCGTTCAATCCTCTTACTTGATGCCCTTCTCACCCAAAAACTGAAAGTTACTGGAAACTCAGTTTCCTCGTGTGAAAGGGGGACTAACTTTGACAATTATAAAAGGAAATTGAAGGTAAGAAAATCAATACAAATTTATATACGGGTCAATATTTCAAAATATTAATATTCTGCGGTCACGTGTAGCTTATGAAACATAATTCGTCGGCTAAATGCGTAAAATTGCTAAGTCCACTTTTGCGAATTTTACAGGAGAGCAAAAAAACAAAAAAAAAAATTACATAAGGCTCCATATAAAACTGATTTTCTCTTTAGGATTCTGCAACAACTAAGATACATTGGACAGAAGTTATTAAGCCATTTTGTGCAGAATGTGTAACTTAAGACGATATCAAAATATCAATTTCGGCCAAAAGTGGACTTAGCAGTTTTACGTATTTAGCCGACGAATTATTGTTTTTTTAAATATTTTATCGAGAAACGCTTCTTCTTAAACTCTTTTAACGGGGGCTTATACAAAAATAAAAATTTACATTTATTCCGAAATTTAACTTAAATACCAAAAATGTCATTAACGTGGCCTTAAAAAGAATGAGTAAACGCTCGCAGAATAAGTTGAATTTCCAAAGAAACACAAACAAATATCAGTAGCAATTTGTATTTCTTACAATATACAGGGTGTCCTGAAATCACCGCCTCAGAAGAAAACCATGAGTTCCTGAGTTCATTTCAAGTCGAAAAACGTAAGAGATAATTTTCTCGTTTTCGACTTATAACGATGTTTATGATTTTTATTCTTTTTTCCTTTGACTGGCTCTAACTTTGCCAAACTACAACCGATTTTTGAATTTTTTTTTTTCTAATTGAACAAGAACAGTTATAAATTTGTATCTACCATACAACTATTTTCTGTGTGGATAACGATTTTCCCGCAATTTATTATCAAATACATTTTTTAAGCATTTTAAGGTTGTTTTTTTTTTTACTTCGATATGATTTTTTTTCACAAAAACACGTTATTAAGTATAATTTTTATTCATTATTATGGAAGCGCAATATGTGTTCTTAAAAATACTTAACATTTTGTTACCTTAAAATACATTTAAAATTATTAAACAAATAAAAACAAAAAATAAATGAAAATCAAGAAAATATGAATATTTGAATAAAAACGAATTAAAACGAAAAAAAATACGTTTCCGCATTGAATGTTCGAAAGAGTAAAGTGAGACCGTTAGAAATCTGTGGCTATGCTTTTCTCGAAGAATCTGGCTTTTGCATGTATCTTTGCTTTTTCCCTTAATTTTTTGTTTTTTAATAATTTTTGTAAAAAATGTTAATTATTTTTAAGAACACATCCACGGCCGTAGCCAGGATCATATGTATGGATGAGCTCCAAGTATTTTTGGGTGAGTTGAATTTTTTTTAATGAGTCAAAATACATAGCTTAAAAAAAATAAATTTGCGTTAAAACCCTGGGTATAGGTAAGCAATATCACATTCATGATTCTTGTCTTTTTAAATTAGATACTACAAAATACTACCATACAAAATTATTATTCCAACAAAAATTCTCGCGAATTTTTTTTTAAATTACGTTTCCCTACATTTTTTAAAAAGTAATATAATGAATTCAAATTTCATTTTCTAAGTTCTAAAAAGTTAATAACTTTTTGAAAATTGTAGGTACAAAGTAATTTAAAAAAAACAGTGTGAATTCCTACTTTAAAGTTTAAACCTAATGAATAATGGTAATTAATTCTTAAATTAAGTATTGGACTTATGACACACATCCTCCATCATATTAGGGAATATTGGCTCATTTCATTATGGAATTTTGGGCCTGATGGATGGAATATAAGTTCACAATTGATTTATGGACTTGAAACCCACCCAAGTTGGTCAAAAGCCAAGACTTTTGGCCTATGGAGCCACTTGGTCCACTTATGGCTCACCCAAGTGGGTCAAAAGTCCATTATGGACTTTTGGCCTGTGGGCTTATGACCCTACGACAGAAACAACACCCGATTTATATTTTTATTTTGCAATGCAGAGCTATTTTTTTCGTTTTTAAAAAAACTTTTAAACTGTCCTAGTTGCACAAAATCTGTTTGATCAGCGTCAGTCAATTTTCTTGCAAACGCATTTGACGTTTACTTACGACACGCTCTCAGGCTTTTCAATATTTTTGTCCTCAACTCGATTTTTTTTTTTACTACAGTTGCGCTTCAATGACTACGTTGTCGAAAGAATAATGCTTTTGCATAAATATTTAGTTTTGAGTTTTCAAACTGTTTAAAGTTTGCATTTAAGAAAATCTTGCAATTTCATTTTTGACGTTAATGATATTTTCGAAAACACACATTCAAGACATAATTAAGTGAATACCTACATGTACATTAAAAAATTGGATAATTATTTGTAACTTACAATTCTTCAGCATATTCATTCAAGGCCTTCTTGCTGATTTGATTATTACTGCAAATGGCAATAGCTGGAAAAAGAACATTCCTTACATGCACAACTTTTGGTGAAAGCCTTGTTTCAGTTGGTGATTCCATAAATTCGACTGCAAGACGATAGACATCAATATGAGTTATAAACAAAATGAATCCCATAACTCCTAGCCAAATGTATCTTGAACAAAAAAAAAATAATAAAATCGTACATATCGCCGAAAATAACTGAGAATACAAAAATGTTCAGAAATTCTTCGATTTATGTTCATGTAAGACCCAGTAGGTTCCGGCTCCATGCAGAACATGCATGTTAGATAATATCTACCAATAATTCTCGGATATTCAAGACTAAATGTTCTTTTTTTTTTGTCAAACGCCAAATCCCTTAAAAGTTTTGATATAATTTTAAAATTTTGACTTTCGATAAACACCTGCCGAATGGAAAGTTTGCTATCTATATAAGCCAATTAACTATATGTTTTTAAATGCAATAAAAAATGTAACAATTAATTGAAAAACACGGGCTAGTTTGCCCGAAAAAAAAAATAAGAAACTTTATTTTCCATTTTTTACAAATACTTAAGCTCCTTTGCTTTGTTAACCATAGCCACAATGGAATCAACGGTCTCCTCCCCTGTTGGTATAATTTTTGAAGCTGGTAACTGGAATCCATAGATTAAACTGATGCTTGATGGTCTCAATTCATAGCAGAATGTCAATCGCGTTCCAATTTTGGAATAAACCCAATCGATACTCGATCCTGAAGCTGGGTAAATAGCATCATAGATGTTTCCTCCAGTGTACTTAGTTCCAAAGCGTTTTTTAATAGCAGTAACGGTGGCATTATAGACAGCTTCAAAATCTTTAGAATTTTCTGGTAGCTGACTTGTGTGCCCAAAGGGATAAAGGAGATATTGCGAATATGCGTGGAATGAAAGGTACAGCTGAATCTTTCCCTTCAACGATTCAAGATAGCTTGAAAAGGTTTCGATTTCGATTTCCGAAGCAGGTGATGGTCCAGCATAGGTTTCGGAGCAAGGACTGCTACTGGCACCAACTGAGTTCCATGAAATGTTCCAGTTTCGGTTGGGATCAGCACCACGACAATTTCCATATGGTTTTCGAGTCTTCCTCCACAAGCGGTCATTCGACCAGGTGTAAGCATAGCCATCGGGGTTGACATGGGGGAAAATGTACCAATCGTTGTTTTCAGCAATGTCTCTGATCGCAGTATTGTTGCTAGTAAGAAGTTCGTTGATCAAATAGGTGACTGTAGCTGGAGAGATCCATTCACGGGCATGGATACCACCTTCAATGAAAATTCCCTTGTTGCCCGGTTTGTAAGAAATCTTGACTCCAAGGATTTGCCGGTTTTCGTAGGATTTGCCTCCAACAATCAATTCAACATTTTTTGAAAAATTTTTCGCTAATGACTCCATCCAACTGTAAGTTTCATTAAGTGTATGGTATCCCTTCCAGTCATATCCAGATCGACGACTTGATATTTGAACGTCTTCCTGATCCAAAATTCCTTGAAGGTTCTTCTCAATCAGTTGGAAATTGATATTATTCCTCACCAAACCATCGACGATATCATGAATCTTATGAGGAGCAACGACTACTTGAACTGCCTTGGCTACTGCGTAGGGTCCTTGCAAGAATATAACACTATCACTCTTTCCTTCAAGCTCCTTAAGAGTATCCAATTGCTCCAGATTAGATGGATTGACACTATAAACCCGATAGTTGTCGTAACGAGTGCGTTCACCGAATGCCAATGCCAAGCAAAGGCCCAAAACGAATATCCAAAGTGTTTGCGACATTTTTACTTAATGGGCTTTCTATGGTAATCTGTTTCAATTTTATAGTGGTTTAAAACTTCGATAAGACCCAAAATATTTCAGTGACAAGTCTTGAATTTTAATTTTATCTTTGATTGTTTAATGTTCTTATAAGTATGCTACTGTAAATTTGGTTTGTTTGGGTGTTTTTATTAGACTTTTTAATCAGACATCATTTTTTTTTGTTAAATTAATAAATCTTAGATATCTTTTATGTATTTCATGTTGATGGCTACTTATGTATGTACATATGTATTTGTATGTAGATATTGGGGATCATATGACATAATACCTACTGTGTGACTGTTACTGATTGAAATTGTTATAAATCATAGTTTTATTTTGGAGAAATTTCTAGGTCTCTTATACTTTTCAAATAAAATATGATAAGGTATATAAAATGTTGCTAGTTTTTTACAATTTTACAGATTATTCTTTCTTTGAATAATCTTTAAATTTCTTTAAAATGTTCTGAAACTCTGTTTTTGATTTCGTAAAATACGCCTTGCGTATTTTTTTTTTTGGTCTGATGACCCTAAATGATGAAGCCTAAACTTGTGATTCCACTTGTTGTTGTTGTTTCATTCAAAATATTCATTATTGTATCTGCTTGTTACACCTGAATGTCTATTTTGATAAGTATGATTATTATCATTATTATTATTATTATTATTATTATTATTATTATTATTATTATTATTATTATTATTATTATTATTATTATTATTATTATTATTATTATTATTATTATTATTATTATTATTATTATTATTATTATTATTATTATTATTATTATTATTATTATTATTATTATTATTATTATTATTATTATTATTATTATTAGTATTATTATTATTATTATTATATCTATTTTTGTTGTTGTAGTTACGAGTATAATTTTGGTAATTTTGATTGTATTGATTTTTAAAATTTAATTGCCTATTTGTATTGCTATCATTTTTTACACGATCATTAATACCAGTTTCGATTAAGCTTCTTCTAAAGTTTTAACATCCTTAATGCGAAGATACATGCTATTGGATCTGTTTATTTTATTAAGGAATTTTTCTAAAATACTCATTTCGTTATATTCTGGCTTAAATTCGGATGGTTTTGTCGTATCCAGTTTATACTTAAGATTAAGTTTATCTAAAATGTTTCTTAATCATTATAATATTGACTTACATTGCCATATTTTATACTATCTGCCTTATCCTTTAACTTAAGATAGGATTCCTGGACTCCAAACAATTTGATGAACTGGTTTTTGATTGCTTTCCAGTTTCTAGCATCTGGAATCTTCGTATCGCCATTGCTACTTCTCCTTGTAGTTATGCGACAAATATATTATAGATGTAATTTTTCGAATTCTGTTCTGCCTCTAACAGAAATGAGCTGAGCTCATATGATCCATCTCCTCTGAAGGCTGGGACAGATCGAGCTTCAGTAATTAAATCCTTTACAGTAATATTTGCCATTTTGAATAATTAATATTTTTTTTTGAGTCTTTAAGTTCTTTCGGTTTGGTTCATATTTGTTTTTGTTTTTTTTTGGGTTGGCACAGTTTTTTTCTTTTAATTTCTTAATCGCCAAATAAATGATTAATTTAAAAAAAGTTGTTTTGACGCTATACACACCACTTTTATAGTTCGAATTTACCGACTTAATCCTTAGAAGGAATAAGTATTTTGACACTACGAGTACAATACTTAGTCGAAAATGTATGTATTTATTGCATGCATTTCTTTTTTTAAATTAATTAAAAAATTACCATCCATAAGAATCCTCTTCTATCCTTCAAATCATTCTTAAACCATGAATACTAAGTCTTTCAAACATAAAGTTTGTGTACAACTGTTTTAAACACAGGAAAATCCGATAAATTCGTAATTTCCTTGACCTTTTATTTAACGAATTAAGCAATTTTTGTAAGTCCTCGAAAAGCGTAGAAATCGAAGATATGAAACTAATTGCTATTATCTCCTAAACGAAATTGGCAATTTCAAAATTTCTTTCAATATTTTAAAGACAATTAATATTGTCTTAGCCCTCTATAGCATAAGTAGACTACAAGCACCATTCCGTTTAACCCTTCATAATTCTCAAACTATTTATTATTTTAGCTTTTCGCGCATTGTAGAATGTCGTCTACACTCCGTTCTTTCAATCCAAAATAGTCAAAGTAACGTAACTGTCATTTTTTGTTTCAGGCAACGGGATACCGTCAGTGAAGTGAAAAATTGCAAGCGTGTAATAAGAAATAATAAAAAGTAGTTTTTACGTTTGTTTAAGATTGTTTTTTTGAGAATCAAGAACTTTCATCTCTCGTAAATTATTTTCGTTTTCATTCAAAATATATCGTTTCACGTAATTTCGAAGTTTTCTATCCCTTGTATTTCATTAAGTTGCCTATAAGCTACACTCCCTCCTTTGTTATATTGTTCATAAAAAAAAGATAATTTAAAAATTAAAAAAAAATATGTATATTTTTTTATTCATAAATCTTTTTGATTTCACCAAAAATTTGCATTTTGAAGGTCTTGAGTTATAGAGGGTTAGAATAAGTTAATATGTGTATATTTTTTTATACTTATTCCTTCCTTCTTATACCTTTAAGAAGTTGTATAGTGGTAAATCAGAAAATTCAACAAAAACCTTGAGAATAAAAAATGTTCGGAACTTCCAACCCCCAGAACGTGGAGTTTAGATAATACCCATACCTACCTACATATATCTCAGATATTCAGGATTATGCGGGTTTTATCAAATACCGAAACCTTTTAAAGTCGAAAAGTGTTTTGATACTATCCAATAAGTCTTTGATCATTTTTAAAGTTTGACCCTCTACGGTTAACACCTGTCAAATTCTCTACCTTCCCTTCCAATTACCTATGTAGATATACAATTAAAAAGGATAAATTCATTTAAGAACACACAGGCAAGTTTCCCCGACAAAAATTAAGGAACTTTATTTTTCAAAACATTAAATTTTTATATTTTTTACAAATATTTAAGCTCCTTTGCCTTGTTAACCATAGCCACAATGGAATCAACGGTTTCCTCTGCTGTTGGTATGATTTTTGAAGCTGGTAACTGGAATCCATAGATTAAATTGCTGCTCGATGGTCTCAATTCATAACTGAATGTCAAACGCGTTCCAATTTTGGAATAAACCCAATCGATACTCGATCCTGAAGCTGGGTAAATAGCATCATAGATGTTTCCTCCAGTGTACTTAGTTCCATAACGTTTTTTAATAGCAGTGACAGTGGCATCGTAGACAGCTTCGAAATCTTTAGAATTTTCTGGTAGCTGACTTGTGTGCCCAAAGGGATAAAGGAGATATTGCGAATATGCGTGGAATGAAAGGTACAGCTGAATCTTTCCCTTCAACGATTCAAGATAGCTTGAAAAGGTTTCGATTTCGATTTCCGAAGCAGGTGATGGTCCAGCATAGGTTTCGGAGCAAGGACTGCTACTGGCACCAACTGAGTTCCATGAAATGTTCCAGTTTCGGTTGGGATCAGCACCACGACAATTTCCATATGGTTTTCGAGTCTTCCTCCACATGCGGTCATTCGACCATGTGTAAGCATAGCCATCGGGATTGACATGGGGGAATATGTACCAATCGTTGTTTTCAGCAATGTCTCTGATCGCAGTATTGTTGCTAGTAAGAAGTTCGTTGATCAGATAAGTGACTGTAGCTGGAGAGACCCATTCACGGGCATGGATACCACCTTCAATGAATATTCCCTTGTTGCCCGGTTTATAGGAAATCTTGACTCCAAGAATCTGTCGATTTTCGTAGGTTTTGCCGCCAACAATCAATTCCACATTATTTGAATAAGTCTCCGCCAACGACTCCAACCAACTGTAAGTTTCATCAAGGGTATGGTATGCAGTCCAGTCATATCCAGATCGACGACTTGATATTTCAACATCTTCCTGATCCAAGATTCTTTGAAGGTTTTTCTCAATCAGCTCGAAATTGATATTGTTCCTCGTCAAACCATCGATGATATCATGTATCTTATGAGGAGCAACGACTACTTGAATTGCCTTGGCTACCGCGTAGGGGCCTTGCAAGAATATTACACTATCACTCGTTCCTTCAAGCTCCTGAAGAGTATCCAATTGCTCCAAATTAGATGGATTGACTTTATACAGCCGATAGTTGTCGTAACGAGTGCGCTCACCAAATGCCAATGCCAAGCAAAGGCCCAAAACGAATATCCAAAGTGTTTGCGACATTTTCACTTAATGGGCTTTCTATGGTAATCATCTCCATTTTATAGGTTTAGAACTTCGATAAGACCCAAAACTGTCGAGTACAAAAGTCACAAGTCTGTCTCTTCAGTGACAGGTCTTGAATTTTAAATTTATCAATGATTGTTTTATGTTCTTTTAAGTATGCTATTGTAAATTTAGTTCGTTTGGATATATTTATCTTTGACTTTTTAATTAGTCATAATTTTTCTTTCATATGATTTATAAATACCTATCCATATGTACATAATACCTGCTATGTGACTGTTACTGATTAAAATTATTATACAAAATGGGGTTATTTGTTCTACCTTTTTTACTGCTTTCAAGTAAAATATTGAATAAAATTGTAAATTTTACCGTATATTTAATTTTTGCTGGTTTATTTCACAATATACATAGGTACATTATTATTAGATTTTTCTTTCAAATGTTCTAAAATATTTTTTTTCAAATTAATTTAGATACCACTAAAAAAGTTTGATGATCAGGTTGGCCCCTGCGAAGTAGCCATACAAGTAGCATCCAGCCTTTACTTTCTGCTAAGTTGTTGTTGTTTCATTAAAAATTTTATGTACACATTTAACACAATATTTTTTGAAATTTTTACCTTCCATAAGAATCTCCTTCTGTCCTTCGAATCATTCTCAAACCATGAGTAATACTTCTTTCAAGATATTCCACATAAAGTTTATGTGCAACTTTTTTTAAAACAGCACTATCCGATAAATTCTTATTTTCCTTGAACATTTTAATTAACAAAAATTAAGTAATTTTTTTTTATTAAGTCCTCGAGAAGCAGTTTTACTTATCTTTAATCTTTATTAACTGAAATAAAAATTAACAATAATATAGTTATATAGAAATCGGAGATTTAACACTAATGAGGGTTACACCATTTCGATATCAATCATTTTACTCAGTTTTGTCAACGATATATGATTATCCTATCGAAGTAATAATACAGAAAGATATGAAATTATTTTGATTGATTTTGGCGGCAATCTATTGATATATGTAGGTTACTTCTGTTGTTTTAGGAAAAATTAAATACTCCACTGGATGGCACGAACTTGGTCTTGTGGTTAACAATTAAGTACAGAATTATAATTTTTGTAATGTTTTTTTTATTATTTTCAAAATTTTTAAAGTGCACTATATTGTTAAATTATTACGAAATCAGTGGATCCATTTACTTGATTAACCCAAATATATGACAATTTTCTTTAAAAACGTTAAATTCATATTTTCTTTATATGAATTATTTGGTTTGGTCAAAACCTGAAATGCAGTATAATTTCAATTGTAGACATTACCTACACGAAGTACGAAATTTATTTAAAAACATTAGAGTTGTTCTCGAGAAAGTAAAAAATAAAAAAAAATAATGTATTTAGTTGTCATTTACTTGGGTCACCATTTTTTGGTAAAATTCATTTGGCATTTCTTTGTTTAGCTTTAGTCGATAATATTTCGTTTAATTATAGCAATCCTTAATTGGCAATTTACGTTTTATTTTTTATTCATTATGTTTTTCAATCATTACGCAACTTACATTCGGCGTTTTTATATATCGCTGTTTTTCAAAAATATTTTCAATCATTTCCCTGTAGTTTTTTTTTTTTTTTTTTTTTGATATTTGGCCGAGTGTTTATTTGGCGAAATAACGTGTCGCCGTTTCCTCATTTCGAAAAACATTGCCAAGCCGTTTTATTATTTCACTGATAAATCATTTCACCCTTTAGTTGTTTTGATAATTAATAATTATATTTTTTTGAAAAGTATTATTGGTACATATGTACCTACATCTTTATGTATTTGTTCGTTCAAAATGAAAATAAAATAACAAATAAAAAAAGCAAATCAACAAAATGCCAAATAAAGAAATCACTTTCGTTGAAAATGTTTTTTTTTTTGTCAACAAAAGCAAAACCAATTATAAATGTGGTTTCAAAAATCAAAATTTACCGACCGAACTTTACCAATTAATTGTAAAAATTGTCATATGAATATTATATAAAGCCACTATACCTGGCATAATATGAAAACTAAAAACAAAATATGATAAACATTTAAATATTTATTTATTTACATTTACGTATTTGATCTGGAATGAAAGATATCTATTGGACTCATTTTTCGCACAATGACCTCCGAAATCAATTCTCTTAGAAACAGAGAATCAAACTTTCATAATGATTTTAATTTTTTGTTTACAATCTTGACTGTAAAATAAAAATAAATTAGTGACTATACCAAAGATACTGATTTATAAACATTTGAAATTTTCGAACGTTTCACTTTCACCCTTCAAACTCTTATTATAAATAGATGAGAGATCTAACAAGAATATAAAAAGGTGGTTTGAAGATCCCTACTATCTAGGTCGTAGGTGCAAAATTTGTACACATACTTTCTCAATTCTTTATTTACATCTGACAGTTCAGCTTGTAGACAAATTAAAATAGCTGCTAGGATTCACTTCTTTATCATTCAGTATCTTATGGACTGAACTCAATGTTGTAACCAGCCAGACAATTGAAGTTTGCTTTATTCTTTACTTTATTCTACAATTAATATCAATTTCTTACTAAAACAGCTTTGGTGCTTCACATTGTACAACTTTGATAATGATACGAGCTGCACCATTCTGTTCAACCAGCTAAGTCTTTATCAGTCAGTACATAATACAAAAAAAAAAATCAACCAATGCCGAAACCCGGGATTGAACCGGGGACATTTAGATCTTCAGTCTAACGCTCTCCCAACTGAGCTATTTCGGCAGATGAAAAATTGTCGTTTAATGTATAATATATGGTTTTTTTTTTTTTTTAACACATAAGTTGTTAAAAATAATTGTTCAGTAAATCTGTATGGATTATATTGGTAGAATGACAACAAAATAACTTCAATGAATGTTAGTCTGAGAATAATAGTAGAATAATTTCCATAGTAAAGCCTAGTACTCACCTCACGTGAAATGAAAAACAAAAACGTTTCAAAATACATACACGTTAAAATTCAATACGAACCCATAATTAATTCTTCACATGAATTTTTGATACACAGTTTTAAATTTCTTAGTACTCACTTCTCACTTTGAATAAAAAAAAAATTATTCATTTGAATGACTGTCATTTGAATCTTGAAAAAGTTCCAAAATGGGGTTTTAATTCTGTATTCTGTTCTTTTTTCCTCGTTGATAAGAATAAAAACGCTGGAAAAGACAATCATTTAGTCCGAAATAATTTTTTTTTTATTTTCGTAATTTATATTTTGAGCAAAACAAATTGATTGACAAATGTTACAATTTTCCACACTACCTCAGTTTTTTCCTAGTGGTCGTACGTTGGGAAATGAAAATTTTGCGTGAAACTGATTGAAGAACCGGTTCATATTCCACTTTCATATTTTGGTACCCACTTCGTGTTGTGAATTTCATATCAATGAAATAGGTGTCACTTTTGTATGAAAATTTCATTTTCACTCGAACTGAGTACTAGGCTTTAGCGAAGAAAAATTAATTCATGAAATTTAAAATTGATATTGACGAAGAATTTCACACTACAATACGCATCCAAATTACAAAGTCCTCTGAATTCCCTTTATTGGTAGAAGTTGACGAAATATTTATTTGGAACAATCTAATTATATATGACAAATGATTTAAGGTTAGTTTTTACTGGATCTAATGAGACCAAAACTAAAATCGCGAACAAATGTTGCAATATATATATACATACATATATATGTATATATTTTTTTCATTTTAAGAATCTAAGGGGTATGGAAAGAAGTCGATTGACATTTTAAACTCAATAAGTGCGTTTGGAACCGGCGGAAACCCCTGCGACCGTGTTACATTCAAATTTGTGTTTTCTGATTTTCACTTTTAAATTGCATTCAAAATATTTTTGTTGATAATGCAATTTGCTTTAATTACTTGCAGATAATGCGAGCATGCATTAAGCAAATGCATTTTCAAATCTCTATGAAAAAAGTTGTATTTTTTAAGAATTCTTGCTAATTATAGTAAAATGATTTTAACTTCTGATTTAAGATGAGTGATGACCTATGGTAAGTTTCATACCTTTTCAGAAACTGCAAAAATGGGGAAAATTTTTAAAAAACAAAACAAAATTTTTGTCTACTGTTAACTCCACAAGACGAAGATAAAAATCTACATTCACCATAATTTCAGTTCACTTAGTCATTTCTGCTAACTGATTAGAATTTGATATGGACAAGTTATAAAATTCTGAAAGGCAATGGCTTGAGCTTTCTTTAATTAAAATTTCAAGCATAAGTTTTGGAAATCCAATGAGTTATAAATATTTAAAGTTACGCATTATTTTACTTTTTTGTATAAATCTGGTCGGGCAGAGAAACTACCCAGCTGTGCCCCGGACGACCTTCAAAATATGATAAAAGTTTTTCTTATAATTTGATATAGGTAGATTTATTCCTTTATATCGATGGGTGGTCTGTCTGACCGGGAATCCTGTGGACGACCAAGCGTTTCATAACCTAATGATTATCTAACGCTACGTATAATATATAAGTAAAATTTTCTTTATGTCTATGGGTGGGATTTTTGTATTGCCGCCTCCCGGTAAAATATGTATACGACTGATTAAAAACTAGGTATAATGAGGGTACATTTTAACGAAAATATTTTCAAAAAACAAATTTGATTTTTTAATGAAGTATTTTTCAACTTTTAAGAAGCATCAGATTTTACACAGATAACAGAATCAAGCTTTTAAAAATCTGTATACATATGTATGTATGGGGCATATTTTCTAAAATAACTTCAAAAACCTATTTTCCTAATGACAATTTTTTTTTGCAAAAACCGTAAACGCAGTTTTCTTTGCTTATTACAGGTACGAAGTTTAATCAAAATCGTTATAGTGGTTTTTGGAAAAATTTAAAAGAAAACCGAAATCATTGTGTGGCACCTACCTTTTCACCTAAAACATGTAGCTGCTAAAATAAATTATTCGATTTCCCCTTCAAGGGAATCACATTCCACCAAATTTTTAGCAATTAGTCCACCAATTTAGGTTCTAGCTCAAATTTCAGTGAAAGCATGGATGCACAGACCGACGAACGGTATGACGAAACCCACTTTTTTTTTTTAATTTTCCATCGAAATGGTATTTTTGTTTACAGCCCGTAATTTTTGTTTACATGAAATCAATAATTGTCCTATATTTACTTATTCAAAGGAAGTAAAAAACAAGTCTGCCGTGAATGTGGATAAAAAATTATTATTAGACATACAAATCATTTTTCCTTACGGCTTTTATTTAAAAAAATTGAAAATTGGTCTAAAAGTAAGATAATATAAAAATTCAAAGGCGGTTACTATACTGAAGCCCATTATAAGTCCCAAAAGTCCACCAAATGAAGCTAAAATAATAAACAAAAAACTACCTATTAAAATTACAAAGATTAATATAAAGATTTTCTTACCCAACATCGATAACCAATTCTGATAGATATCTGTTCTATATCTAGTTGACATTAAATCACTGAAAAACACATGCAGAAGAATGCTCTCATTTGGGTCCATGTTAACTCTGCAGAAAAATACATAGAAGAAAATTCAAAAACTTTTTTTTTATTTTTTTCTTGCATCAACAACAACTAACATCCCTGCAATATTATTGGCTGCAAATTTTGTGTGCAATTTTCCCATAGTTATATCCGACGGATATTGATTCAATTCACAATCAGGCAAACAATCGCAATTAGAAGCCAAGCGAGATATTCCTCGGATAATAGTATTTTCCAAACTAGGAATAGCCTTGATGAGAATGTCTGAAATAGAAAAGTTTTTGAAAACGAAATGAACACATAATGACTTAATTGAGAGATTTTTATTTAGATTTGTATTTCTAACTCACTTAAGAGTTCTTACCTCGATTATTGATTATACACACATATTCGGTAAAATTGCAAATCGGAAAGCTTCCATTGTTTGGTAAATTTATTGGAATACAACCACACGCCTTGAAGATCATATACACTCGACATTCCATTAAGCAATTTATATACGAATACCTCTGCATTACTTCAAGTTTTTTCTCATTAGCAAATAAGCAATTTCTTTGGTTTATAGGCATTTCGGCAACACTAGGAGTTGCATATGTTGATTCTGGAACAATTCTTACAAAACTTTCCCTCGATGCGGTGAGAACTTTCATATCAGCATTTTCATCTGGAAAGTTATAGGCATCATGAATCATAAGTCGAAAGCCATAACTGCTAACATATGTTCCGAAATAATCATCCATTTCGGGATTCAAGAGAATTGTCAATCCAGTGGGATATCCACAACCAGTTACTCGAAAAGGAATCTTCGGAACTTGATAGGATAGTTTACTGAAAACACAAACAAAAATAACATTTCACAAGAAGGTTATGATGACGATTAGATTTTCTTACACAGGAAAATTATTGGTCGCCATTCCGAAATAGTTAAAAGAACAACAAATACCTTCGGTTGTGTTGATTTTCTGAAATAAACTATCACAACGAGCATTCGTTCCTTTCCAAATGCAACGAACTATCATATCAATACAATTTGGTGTAAGTTCATCAAACAAACGATTGGTGGTGTAGTTGTTGAGTTTGAGGATGTCTTCAAGTCGCTTGAAATCTGATTCGTTGTAATTCAAGGCAAAGCTGTAGTACATAGTGATTCGGAAGAGTGCAGCGATTTCTTCATCTGTGATATTTTCAGTACGCACCCTTTAAATTAACATTATGTTCAATTTTGGAATTTTATTCTTACAAATCGCAATCGGACCAAATGTCATAGGAAAATCTTTAAATTTCTCCCAATTAAGGGTTTTGCTGTAACATTTACTCAATGTACCATACTACAAACGTCCCGTTTATGGGACATTGAGTAAATGTTACAGTAAAACCCTGAACTGTGAGAAATTCTTAGATTTACCGGTGACGTTTGATGCAATAGCGATTGGTAAGAACAGCTTTGGCTAATTCAACAAAATATATTTTATAATCAAAGTTATTGCGGATAAGGCCCCTCAGTTCCAGATGCCATATACGAGGTGGTAAACAAATTGTATTTCAATTTATTTTCTTTACTTTACTTTCCTTTTTATGTTATTATTTTTTATTTTGTATTTCCTTTTATTGTATTTTTTACAAAACTTTTGATTCTTAGCAACTGTTCAGGACTTTTAAGAAACAAAACACTACAAAACTCTTAAATTCGATAACTCCCTCCCTCCGTTAAAATGTATATGATGTCAAAACTACATAATATCAAAAAAAGTAGGAACAGTAATAATTTAAGAAATTAATTCTTTTTTATTTGAAACATGTTGGTTGTAATATTTGTCAATGAGTCTATGAGTAAATGACATTTAAAAGAATTGAGTTAGTTACGTATGAGTGATGAATTATGTATGAGTTGTTAAAAAGTAATGTGGAACTGAATAAATGAGTTCTTTAATTCTCCGACACAGAAAGTAGCATGAAGATTATCGTTGATCTTAACCATTAAATGATGTGTATTTAAAAATTGCCCTAACCAAAACATCCGTCTCATTCGACTCTTCATAAAATTTAACTCACATCTTACTGGCCAAAATCAAGGCTTTCTGCTTGGAGACTTTATTAAAATTACAAATCGTTACAGCTGGAAAGGGAACATTCCACGTTGGAAAATGCGATCCCTCAATCACAGTAACCGTAGGTGTTTCTCGATTTGATGACCACGACACCGAAACAAGCACAACCGAAGCTATAATAGCCAACACAACTACACCAATCCAAAAGACCCGCTCTCCAAAAGTTATTCCATCACGAGTTATATAATTGAAGCCATGAAGACTTGTCGTCTCGCAATAATAATTAAAGCTTTCAGTTATCCAATGCTTGAAAACCTTCCATGGATTTTTCACAAAATTCGTTCTGCCTCCCTTGACGATTGTAGAACCATCATCGTTTCTATCATGTGATCTAAATGGTTCTACCGAACGAATTGTAAAAACACGTTTCTTAGACATAATTATATTTCCGACTTGTTATTATTTCGAAAACAAAACAAAGACTGTTTGAACTTGACACAGTGTCGAATCGAAGTGCTTTACTCTAATTTATTGTGAGCCATTAATTAAATTACTATACTAATTATTTATTCATAAGTAGAATCATGATATACTTATCAATTAAAGTTGGTATGCCTTGACATATTTCGTATAAAGAGGACGAATGCAGAAAAAGAAAACCAACTCAGCTATGGAAACGACATTTATGCCCATTGTCATTCCAGCTATGCCACCAACTGTTCCAACAATTGATTGCCAACTTTCAATTGCATCAATTCGATATTTGGCAGTATTTAAGTCACTAAAATAGATATGCAGGAGGATTTCATTGGTTGTTGTGATATTTTTGCTATAAAAATCGGAAAGGGAAATTTGATAATTTAGAAAGAAGGTACATATAGGAAATTGAAATGAAAAACTTACAAGAATCGACGATATCCTTTGACGTATGTCCTGTTAAGACGACCGGAAGAAACAATAGTGCGATATTTAAAATAAGAACATTCGGCCATGCAATTGCAGATTTTAGTACCCAGAATATCAGCGTCTTCGACGAGTTTTTGAAATGCTTCTGAAATTAAATAGAAATGAAATAGTGTTTGTTTTTACTTTTTTTATTTAACCTGACTCTTTCAAATATCTTGTGTCATATGCAACCCTATCCCGAAATAAATTTCCTCCGTGTTTTTTCCCATCTTGGGGAATTTGCTATCAGGAACCATCTTGTTAGGGAAAATATTGGATTCTAAATGAAAATTCCCGGGAAAATGTTTCGCCGGGAATAAATTGTTTTTTTTTTTTCTACAGAATTCTCATTCCCGCTTTCGAAGGGGAAATCGGAGAATTCTATACTCCCGATAAAATACGTCCCCCAGGGAGTTTTTTTCTCTGGGAATTTTTTGAAATTGAGCTGATCGTGAATAATTTTTTCAGGGAACTTTTTCTTTATTTCAATACAAACGTTTCTGAAAGTAGGTTAGCTGTCGGGGAGAAATAATTTCCAGAGAGAGATTCGCGATGGGAAACATTTTTTCCCGGTGAATCTTTTTTCCGTGGAAAAATAATCTTATTAAATTGACGATAGGGCTGATTATGGTAAAATCCGAAGTAATTTTTTTTTACTCACCACTTTCCCCAAGAACACAATCAAACTTATTCAAACCGCACATTGGAACTCCAACAGGTTGCACCATATTATGCGTAACACATCCGCACTTCTGCCATAATCTCATACTAAAACATTCGGCCAGACAATTCCAATAGGAATACTGACGAAAATACTTCAACTTATATTCCGCATCGAAAATGCAACCTCGTTTCCACAATGGCATATTCCTCAAATAATTTGTACCGAAAATCAATGTTGTCTTGACAGCCACATAAGCTTCTTGTCTTATGGGAAAGATTTCATTGTTCCCATTGTCTTCAGGAAAGTCATATGCATCGGCTACAATTACCCGATATCCGGGGAATTTTAATGCACCAGCTAAGTAGTCATCGGGCTGAGGATCAATGAGTACGGTTAATCCAGTTTCAAAGCCACAACCATTAACTTGGCGGGGCTTAGGGGAGGGAATCAGGAACTTATTGTATCTGTAAAATGAAGTATAATATGTTCGTTTACGAGCGATATAAAAAAATGTGAGACATAGAAATGCCAATTTATAACAGTTATAACAGTTTTTTCGTCATAAAAGTGTGCGTTCTCTTCGACTTCGCGCGACTTGAAGAAACTTTAGTTGACCAAGGACCACCAGAGGGGGACTCTGGCCTGCAGAGCTCCATATAAATAGTTTTTTCATATAAACAAAACTGTTATACATAAGTTGGCAATTAATCTAGAATCACTTCCATAATAAAAAGTAAAGCTGTTATATAACTTTTTAGTTTGATTATCCTCCCTGGCAAAATAATTAAAAGCACAACATCGTCCCCTCAAAACAACAACAGGCTCAAAAATTGAGGCACATTGAACTGCTCGGCCCTGCCACATGCACCTCTTCAATTCTTCCATACAATCCGGATTGGTATAATAGAACAAATCCAACAGAGTTGAATTATTTGCTGACAATAAATCGTCGAACATTTGAAAGTCCTGCTTGCTGGCATGGGTGTTCTCATTTATATACAAAGGTACCTCGAACAATTCAAGAATCTTTTCTTTAGTCAAGTTACTCTTCAATGAACTGTAAAATAAAGTTAATTTTTTAAAAAGCTTATAGGATTGCTCTTAACTCACAATTTCTGAGCTAGCTCAGTAGCTTTTCTCTTGGAAATCCGATTTAAGCTACATAAAGTTATAGCCGGAAAAGGTACAATATATCCAGGAAAATTGACTGTCTCAATCAAAGTCACTGTTGGAGTTTCGTGATTTATTGCTGTCCAATAATATAAAACCAAACATGTTATTATAATTGAGGTGATTATAATTATTCTCCAAGCGATTTTTTCACAAAGTGAAGCTGATTTGGTGAAATTGTGCATAGCGACTCCATGAATGCTAGATAATTCACAAAATAACTCGAATGAGGACTTCTTTTCGGGTTTGATTAGATTACTTTTTGAATTTTCTTTTATAAGATTCGATTTTGCTTTTGGTCTTAGATAGTTCTCGAAGTTTACCAGGTATATTGGGGTCACCTTATTGATGGTGGCCATGTTGCTGATGGACGACTAATGAGGCTTGCAGTCGAAAGTGTATTGGTTTTATAGGCTTTAGGATAAAACGCCTTTTTAGTGTTTCAGATTGAAAGTAGAATTCACAAATTAAATTATTCATAAAAAGATTCAACGATAAAATTGAAATTTTCGAATATATGAGTACCTAAAAGTATGCAATCATTTGTTCATGTGATTTAATCACAGAGTCTCTTAAACTGTCATTAGGGGTGGCAAATAGAATTTTACTTGTTTTCTTGGAGAACGTTAATAATGTTCTTTTATTATTTACTCAACTTTGTAATAATTTTTCATCATATTCTATAAAAATAATTAAATGGGTCTGGTGTTTAAAAAGTGAAAAACTAAAAAGTTAGTTCTTGGAAACTGAATATAGGTGTGAAATAAATGAGAAAACATTTATGTATGTTTTAATTTCAAATATCAAAAATGACACATTCATATGCAGACTTCAATTCTTAAAAAAAATGTGTCTTTATTCTAATTAAAAAATGTAAGTGGGTTGAAGTTTAAATATGCAGAGAGGTTATTTGTTATTTTTTTTGATGAATCGCTATTTTAATAAATTTTATATACCAACAATGAGTCACTGAATTGACATAAGTTTGGGGATTCATTGAATAATAAGAAAAGATATTTTGTGTCATAAAATAAATATTACGGACGGAAATGGAATATGTATATTTAATTTGACACCACACCCATTATTGTGTAGGTGTTCTGACGTAAATTTAGGCAAATCGTTGGAGGTGCTCAGAAAGGTATACATTTAATTTGACACCACACCCATTATGGTATAGGTGCTCTGACGCAAATTTAGGCAGATCTGCGGTGCTCCGAAGGGCCCACAGCATAGTTATTAGTTATGTTAAACCATTAAAAGCTGCGAATTAATTGCAAGATAAGCCATCATGGTAGATACCTAAGTCAGATTATGTAATGTGTTTGCTTAAAATTAAATATTTTTAAGAATCAAAGTTAAAATGACAATGAAAATGATTCGTTTGGAATTATTAATATTAGGGTCATATGTATATAGGTACTATGATGAATACGATGGAGATTGTTGAATGTGAACATTTTTCATCACAAAAAAATAGAGCGCACTTACTGCACTGATAAAAATAATTTATGTTTGATATGATAAGATTTTTTTTGCATTAACTTATATATTTGCATACAATGCCCTTCTTACATCCAATCGTATAACTTATACTTATATGGGTTTTGAGAAAAACACGCCTTATGATATAACATACCTTCTCATCTTCATGAAACATGATCCACAAAATATCGAGTAACGTATATTTGCTTTAATTTTATCTTGTCATAATAATTTCATTATTTAACAGGAATTTAATTTAAAAAAAAAATGTTTATTTAGTTCTGCAAGTGGGTTCTGAGAATGAATATATGTAGCTATTTCATACAATTACGCATATACGTCATCAAAGCCTCACGAATAATTATTCATTCAAGGACTTATAATTTACTCATCAGCATAAACATGGGTGACATTTTTTTTTAAGTTTCAATTCCTGGCTCTGAAATGATCGTTTTATTAGTGACGCCAGCTTTTATTTTACTATAAGTTTAGCAACTACAACCCTACTTTTTAATTATTTTTAATTTTGTGTCTAAAATTTTTTGACAAGACATCGGATGGCCTGACGTGACAAGTCTTGATTCACTTGTCCAACAAGTCTCGCTAATTCTATAATACAACTCAATCTATAAAACTTATCAGGAATTTAAAATTCT
This sequence comes from Epistrophe grossulariae, assembly GCA_929447395.1. Taxonomy (NCBI): domain Eukaryota; kingdom Metazoa; phylum Arthropoda; class Insecta; order Diptera; family Syrphidae; genus Epistrophe; species Epistrophe grossulariae. The sequence continues at coordinate 20,557,407 of OV839567.1, read as the reverse complement.
CTCGAAAATGCGACGGTAGTATACATATACACCCTTATTCCGTAAGGCGTTTTACGAAAACGGCAGTAAAACGGCACGGCTCCAGAGCCGTTAATTGTCGTTTAACTAAAACTAAAACTTTACAGGTCTCTTCTTTCTTCACCCTTCTAACCATTTAAACAAAAGTTGTTCTACTAAAACTCTAATTGCCGCTTCTAGAGCCCTGTCGTTTTACAAAAACGCCTTACAGAATAAGGGTGATTATGTATTTTAAGCATATAACAAAAACTTGTATAAAATTCTGTAACACTAAGCATTTATGTCGACAAGTGACAAGCGTCAGGAAAGTCTTGTAAATATTTGTCTATTTTATGACAAGTTGAATTCAGAATTGTTGAAATCGGACAAGTGTAAAAAAAAAACTGAATAAAACAAAAGATTAAAAACAATTGTTAATTTTACAAAATCGAATTATTCAATGAAAATATTTTTCAGTTTTCAGATTCAAGGTGGATAGATAAATTATAATAAAATAATTTTTTCGCAACAAATAAGAATTTAAAAGCTACAAATTCAGGTAAAACAAAGCTTTTAAAGCGGTAACTTGAATATTGAAAAAAAAAGAAGTTTGATCTACAAAATAAGTGTTTGAGCAATAATTTATGAGCACATAATTAGGTTCAAATTCAAGTACCAATTTAAAAGATTTAATTGGTATTATTTTTAAGTTTTTTTCCGCTATAACTTCAGACTTATTTTAGTGGATTTTTTAATATTTGAGCTACAAATTTTTGGTTTGCGCAACAAATTACCATTATTTGATTCCGCCAAAAAGTGTCCGCAAAAATAAAAGACTTAATTTCCATTCTATCTATAGCAAAAAATTCTATAATAATTTTTTTATTTTTGCTATTTTATTGTTAATACATTATTAATTATAGCACACTGCAGAGTTGCATTATAATTGTTACTTGTCCAACTCTGTGGATAAGACGGGAAAATCAATTTATTCTGATATTTTTACAAGTTTGAGTTGTTTTACAGCATTAACTTGTACTTGTCGATGGAGTTTGTACAAAGCTCAAAAACATGAAGATGTTTTTTTGTAAAGTCCTTTTTAAGACCGATTGTATATGAATGTAGGGACCCAATCAGCCCTACTCCGAAACGATTGTATATTCTGCTATTTGACGGAGGAAAACGATACCAAATTTCGATAAAAAAATTTAAACAAATAGATTTTCAAATGAAGGTTTTTATATCTCTTTTCCTTCAAATTTATCAATATTAAAATATAAGCTTTTTAGAAACCTAGTGTTGATTTCAGTAGTAGATACAATTTATGTGCTGTGCAATGACTTGAAAATATTTTAAACTTTGTAATTTTCTTTGGGACAATAAACATATCTATAATATAATAAAAATCGACTTTCTTGAGAATTTAAAAAATAAATTTTTGTTAAGATTTGAACTCGAAAGACAAAATATTAAAAAAAAATAATTTAAGGCAAATTGAATGAAAAATTCACGTGAATTGAAAGTTTCTGAAATATAGATCTATAAGCTTGTAAAAGAATGCATTCTTTTGTGAATACAGTCTTTAAAAATCATTCATTAACTAAAAGATTGCATTCATTGACTACACTTTGAGACTTTTCAGACTTCATATTATGCAATCATCATTCAATTGAATCAAAAAGATTGCAATCATTTTTATTTCCATTTATTTTACTGCAGTCAATTGAATGCAATCTTTTGCATTATTTTATATTCTTTGCATTCTTTTGCATTCATTTCCATTCGTTGCACCTTTATTTTTTTTTGGAACGCTTTTTGGAACCCGAAAATTTAAAATTTTGGAATTTTGAACAAAAAGAACTAGATCTTTTTTTTTAATTTTGCCCCCACCCTTTGAAATTTTTGAAGATTGAGATCCAGCGAATGTAATGTACAAAGGATATATAATATAGAAGAACTGTCCTTATCTTCTACAGCTGATACTGCACCTTACATTTCTTGCTACGTGTACACTGTACAGCCTCATAAATAAAATAAACTCGAGAATTTGTATGCTTATCCCTATAAAACAGGAGGGTTTCAACAAAACAAATGAATACACATATCTTTGTACAATGCACATTAATAGTTTATGAATACATAAATTAAGTTAGACCTTCGTGTTTTTCAACTTTATCTTTTTAATTTTATGTTTTTTTTCATTAAATTTAATAACTTCCTTTTAATCTTTTAATCTAGATGCTTGTATCTACTTCGTACTTTATACCTACTTTCATGCTTAAAAGAACCTACGACAATTCTGACACGTAGTACACAAAAAATTCTGGAATGTGATTTACATTGAAAACAAAAAAACTTTGACGTCACAACGTTTAACCTCAACTTAAGTCGTTCGCCTTAATTCAAGTTCTATTTTTAGTTAAATAAAATTTAAGGTTATAAAATTCAGTGATAAACCATCGAAAGCCAAAAAATAATGATCACATATTTATTATAAAATATTGAAAATCAAATCGAAATATACTTTAGAATTAATATAAAGCAAAATTAGTTAAAAAAAAAATAATTAAAATAAACAAGAATAACAACCTAACTACGTCAATCGAAAAACCCATTGGTTTGGTCTGTGTGCTACTTAAAAAACCATAGCAACTATCTGGTACTGCCCTTTTTCCTCCCTTCACAAATAACGATGATTTACGCAGGGCTATGCAATATGCATGCCGTCGTCATTTACAATTGAAACTATAAAATGAAGTAAAAGCATCAAATTTAATGATACAAAACAAAAAAGGGTTGCCTTGCATATTTATAATTTGTTCTTCTATTTTTTTTTCAGCCTAAACTATAAAATTAAAATTAAAAGAAATTTAAGTGATTGGTTAATACGATGAAACCATAGATGACACGAGCAAGGGAAAACAAGAAATAGCAGTTTCGCATGACGAATCTCTACTTGAACAATACTGACTGACGTCAATGCGGGTTGAGTTTTTTTTTTAATGCTGGTTTGTTTTTATATGCTATTATATACTATATATATTTATACATGAACCCTAAGGGCAAGATAGGGAGTCGGTAAAAATTTCAATAAATAAACAAAAGATATAGAAATCAGAAACGTAGAAACTTTTTCTATACATACTTGACTTTTTTTTCTCAAGAACTTAAAGTACGAACTAAGTCGCCAATAATGATGATAAATTGATATTTAAAAATAATTTAGTAGCCCAGTCGGAATAAACAATAGACCTGGAAAAAATTTTACTGTATAACTTTTCTTTCGGGAAAATTGGACTGGAGCTTAAGCCGCCATCTTGGATATTTTTTTTTAAATTGTCTTGAAATAAAAAAAAATATTTAAAACCAACGGCAACACTCACAGTGTAATGTAATTTTAAAGACATTTATCTATTCTTTAATTCTGTTTCTAAATCAAATTATTTGAGGGAATACTTTTTGAAAAATTAATTAATTTAATATTGAAAAAAAAATTGAAAACAAAATTTGGAAATTAATTTTCTCAAAATTTTTCATTAATGGTAATCAATTTTTAATCAAACTCTTAAAACCAGATGTCTTAGTTTTTGAGAAAATTGGAAATAACAAAATGTACTTTACTACTTTTTTATTTTATTTAAAAAAAATAGATTTAGATAAAATAAATTAATGAAAACTTATTTCTAATGTTTCAGAAAAACTAGAAGACATTTAAGCATAAGTTTTTTAGTGTTAAAATTAAAAGTTGATTAGAGCATTCAATACTTAAAACAAAAATACTGCTTACTTAATAATGAACAATTTTGAGAAAATTAATTTTCAATTTTTTTTTTTTTTTTATTTTGAGTTGAAAATTAATTTTTCAAAATGTATTTACTAATATAATTTAATATAAAAATGGATTTCTGACTCTATAAAAAGAAACAAAATAACATTGTAGGTAAGTGTTGCCGTTGTTTTTATTTTTTTCCCGAAATCCCCGATTTTTTTGACGTATTCTTTTAATTTCCTTAAAAATTTCTTGTACCTTTCACATAAAGGAACAAAATCGTTTAAAGGAAACCTTTCTCGCTTAAAAACTGAAAGTTGTTGGCAACTCAGTTTCCTCGTGTTAAAGGGGACCAAGCCAGAAACTGGGTTTTATACTCAGCAATTACTTTCTTCGCAAAACTAATAAACAAAATTGAATTTGCAGGTGAAATAAAACATTTAACTGAACTTATAAAATGATTTCTTTAAATTCTGACAGCAAATGCGTGCGACAAAGTTATGTCTTTAATTTTTTTTTTGTCGAGCATGAAACTTTATTTTGAAGTTAACTTCCATTCAGATTGTTCATGGTGCGGTAATGCAATTGGTAACATGATCCCGTTACAAACAACGAACAGGATCCATCAGTGATATGCAATCCAGCAACCACAAATGCTGCAAAGCTGACCCGCATATTAAAGTTTGCGAACACGAAATGAAAGTGTCGGTTGGTTAGGTTTGGTTTGGTTCGTTTTGCTTTGCTTTGGTTTGGTTTTGGCTTGGTAGCAAGAATAAAAACAAGAACAACGTTGACAATGACAGACGGACGGAGGGGCGGACTAGACGACTGAAACAAAACATCAGTTTTTATCGCGGTTCTCTATATACATACAATGGCAGTTTAAGGCTATAGAGCTCTATTTTTCAATGCCTCGTTTGACGTCAATGGTCTTTCGCATAGGCATATTGTGAGAATGTGACAACCGAATGTCACTGTGGGGCAGAAGAACTGCAATATTGAAAATAAATCAACCAATTAAATAAAAATATAATCTGTTCACTATAATAATAATAAATTTAATATTAATTTAAAGTTCTTAAAAACTTTTTAAAAATTATAAAACAGTCTGTTTGAAAAACATTAAAAAAATTACCGATTATTGAACTTATTATAAATAAATTATTATATTTTATTAAAAAAATAAAAATAAATTGGGTGGTGCGACAGATCATTTAGAACCAGGGCCTAGTGACTTACAACTCTCAACCATTTCTGTGTGCGTGTTATTTGCAGGAATTGAGGGGACCTACAATTTTCTGCCGAATCCGAACGGGTAAGGCGAGAAGCACTTTTCCCTTTTTTATTAAAAATGAATTTATTTTATGATTGAAAATATTGTTTGTTTAAACAAAAAGGTGTCAGAGATGTCTTTAATAGCGTGTATCTGTTTTCTTTGAATGCAAATATTCTTATTTCATTTCACTCAAAATTTTCTAAGCAATCTTTTTTTTGACAGGATTTAAAAGGATAAGAGTTCAGGTACGCCCTTTTTCCGAAACTAAAATGAACAAAAAAATTAATTACCGCGTAATTTTTAACGTGTACGTAATATACAACTCTTTTATAATTTACATATTTTCATTGAAAATTTTTGAAAAGATTTATTATACATATTATTTGTTGAAATTATAATTAAATAAAAAGCAATGGCTTAAATTGTGTTATTTTATATTTAAAAATTATTAACTATTTTTTTAATTTTTTTTTGATATTTTGTTTTTTATTTCAACTCTATAAATTAACCGCCCTACTGTATCAGCCCCACATGTCCAAAGAACACTTACGATCCATTGTGTTACACTAGACGATGCAGTTCCGATGGATTTTTTTTGTGTTGTTGTGCAAAAATCTTGATGTCTCGAGCATCACGTATTCATCATATATGAGGTGTAAGTTGCGGAATCAAGCAACACAGCTATCACAAGCGAGATGATAAATTGCGAGTGCATGCTGAAAATATATTAAAAATAAATTAATGTAATTTTTTTCTTTATTTTTAAATCTGTGATTTATTTTATAGTTCCAAGTAGAACGATATATGTATGTGATATGGAAAGAGGAGCATAAATGCATAGACCGATTTATCAATATTCTTAAATCGTTCGCAATGATTATTTAGTGATAAAGTAGATATATGTATTTAATGAATATTAGGTTGGTATTTAAATGGGACGTAGAACAGAGTGTTTTGACGGCCCTCATTCGATTCGAAATTAAAAACGTTTAATTTTTATTCATAACACAAGTTTACCTACCAATATGAAAAATTTAGGTGATGTTAGATTAGGTTTTGACATTGCAATTTATTGTTCCCCAAAAGCCAATAATTATTTACTTTGTGCTTTTGAATTGAGGCTGTTACGATTTTGTATGTGTTCGTCTCCACCTTTGTTTATTTTTCATGTAGTGATCGGCAAAAAAAAATTCTTTTTCCTTTAAACAATTAACCCCGAAATACATAATTAATTACTAATTTTCTTAAAAGTAAGATAATAAATAGCTACTAATATTTTATGTAAAAAAAAACAAATAATTAAAAAAAAGTATTTACAAAGCATAATATGAAAATTGTTCACTCAAGTAAAAGAAAAATTCAGAATTTATTAATAAACTTAAAAGATAAAACTGAAAATTTGAAAAAATCGGGAATATATGAAATTATTTGTTCTGAATGTGAACAAAAATACATTGCCGAAACTAAAAGAAATATTCATGCACGCTTTAAAGAACACTTGAACAACATTTATATATGTAAATTAAGTGAGGATTGCTAATTAATTTTTAATAAAAATAATAATTTAGATTTTCCAAGGAAAATATGAGGAAACTCATTGTGGTTGTTGAAGGAGAACTAAATGGGGACCGAAGAGGTGGATATATTCCTGTCGGTTTGTTATTCATCAAATATATTCCATTTAAATAAATAAAAACAAATCAGAAAACAGACATAACACAAACAATTGAAAAATGATAATAATTTTGACAGAAATATATTAACAAGAGAATTCTTAGGTTTTTTTTTTTTACAAATCATCACGATTTGCTATACCTACCCGTACGAAAAAAACCCAAGTTTGCGAAACTTAGTGAAAATTTCAAGTTACCATCTTATTTATTGTAGTAGATTTTCTTAAGGGAGTTTTGGTAAACGTCACTTTACTATTGCACGAATATTTTGGTTTTATTCATGGAAATTTTTAAACCATAGCTTAACTCTTATTCCCTGGTTTAGTATAACTCGTGCAATAAAGGTGGAATAAGCGTTTTTTTTATTAGTGTGGCTGGCATTAAAAACCACTTTATTTTTATAACTTTGATTTATTTTTATGTTGAATCTATTTTCTTGGGAAAAAATGCTAAGACATTTAGTACAAATGCATTTTTTAAATAAACAATTAATAATAATCAACAACACAGTTTTTTTCTCGATCTCAATTATTTGACACCTGTAATAGTGCTGAGGGATTATGGGATTTTTTTTACGAGAATTTTCATGTCGAAGACCAAAGTTAAGGTAAAAAGGTATAATCCCATTTGAAAGAATGCATGGATATTGTAAAAAATGTACTGCACTATGTTGTCAAATTTGGAACTAAATGCTAAAGTTTTTTTTTGTGAAAAATAAAAAGGGTAAAAATTGGGACATTTTGAAAATGGAAAGGGATTTTTGTTCTTATAAGTAGGGGTGTCTCATAGGACAGCTTTTTTTTTCTCCCGTGAGTAGGTGTTAAAACCTTCAAAAGGCTCTATGGGAACCGAAAAACGCGTGCTCATAGGAGTGTGGGATTCTTACTTCACTAAAACCACCTCCACCTCCCGATTGCAACTAAGTTGAAACTTATCTAGCAATTTATTTTTAACGAAGTTAACGTGTTGCAGGTAACTATCCGGTGATAGCTCCTGCGTATTCCGTGATTTTTGAAGCGGTTTTCCGTTTACCGCACCAAGTCAGAAGGTCCAGTCCTTCGCAAGCGGCGTACTAAATTTAATAGTTCTATTAGCGTGTTCTAAAAGTCGTTTTCTATGCTTTCGCGCAAAATTTTTTATTTCATTTCTTACCGTGGGGATCTCGAGATCCCTATGTAGATCGTCGTTTCTAATATACCACGGCGCATTAACAAATGATCTAAGCAATTTATTTTCAAAAGATTTGGCGTTTTTCTTTTTTGGCTCTGAGCAAAGCTCTGGGCAGAGGCTGAGCGATCAGAGCAAAGCTCTGAGGAGATTATAATCAGAGCCCTCAGATTTAATTATGAAACACACTTGAGCACTGAACTGTCATATGCTTAGCAATTACATAAAAATTGTATGAAGTTGGCTTCGCTCAGCGTTTTGCTCCATTTGCTCGGTCATTTTATTCTGAGCATATACAGAGCATGCTCCGAGCAAGCTCCGATGAAAAAAAGAAACACGACTTATGTGCTCTGATATGTCTGAGGTAAACAAGAAACATAGAATTTATTTTTGACAGATCAGTGATCTGCTCTGAGGTAAAAAAGAAAAATACCAATTGTAAAATATTTAAATTAGAATCGCGAGTACAACCCCAGAGCTGTATACCATAAGTCCAGACGGGCTTAAGTACCTGCATGTATAAAATCAACTTGTTTTCTATAGGTGTGTTTTATTCATTGCTGCATAGCCAGCGCAGCAAAATTTCCCTTGACAAACAAAAACAATTTGATTGCTGGCCAAAAAGAAGTCAGTCTGGCTATGCAGCAATGAATAAAACACAGCTTATATTAAGCTTATAGAGTGTTTCCCGAGTAACAAGTACATTTCTCTGAATTTAATGTTTAATTCTTCGTAAGACACCTGATTTCGAAATTCAGAATTAAGCTTTTTAATGAGACATTATTTTTGTTTTTCGATTCCATTCGGATTTTGTGAATCCTTTTTTTGGGCTTCGTAGTGGAATAGTCCATCCAAAATTTTTTTGCTCGCCCGGAATTTTAATAGCTACCGTGAGTTTTGGTCGAACTTAATTTCGTTCGACTTCTAAAAATAAGTGAAAATTTAAGCCGGCAATGGCATTGCATTCCGCCCGAAATGAATATTCACGCTAAAGGGAATTTTTCGAACATGAAATTTCGGGTGAAACTCACAATAAGTCTGAAATATTGTCAAAAACAAGAAAAAATAATTATCAGAAATCTGCCTCTAACGGTAACCTGCATTAAAAAAATCAATTAATGTTGAAAGTTATTTGTTACATTTAGTTACTTAGATTGACAGAACTTCGATGCTAGCTGTTTCTACATCTAATAACATGAGAATGTATTAAAAAAGTTCTTCTGGTTTGCCTTTCAAACATGTTTGTCTTGAATCAATAATTTCGACTGAATAAAGTCACTCTAATTTGGGAGGTTATTATGCCTTTTTTGATTACCTTGACCATTTTTCCTCAATTATCTTATTCATGATAAAACTTGTAAATGAAAACTTGTAATGAACTGTATCTACTTTACATAAAGTGGTTCATACACTCGACGTTGCTTTTAAATCATTTCTTTAATCTTAAAATCTACTCAACGACTCAATACTCCATAAATTCTTCTTCTGATTACCAATTGAAATGCCTTACTAGTTTCGAAATCAAAGTAAAACATCAACGTCATTACATGAGCTTCTTATTATATATTAACAACCTTCTACCTAAAATAAATTAAATGTCACTCAATGGTTAATTGTTTTTAAATATAGTTCGTCACTACAGATAACTGTAAAAAAAACTGTTATTTGTATCCGTTTTAAAGAATTTTAAAAATAAAAACCTCATTTTATTTTAAACCACGTTTTTAAAAATAAGTTCACCTAATTTCCGGACAAAATTAAATAAACATCCAGTTTTATTTTAAGTTCCGCATTTAACGGTTAATTTTGAACCAACAAAAAATCACCGATATAATTATATTTTACGTCACATCGATAAATATTCATTTGATTATTTATTAAATAATAAAAATACAAGCTCCATCTCTTATCTTATTGCAAAAGTATCGCGCACAATGCAAGCCAAAAGGAAATTTAAAAATACCGTAAGAAAAAAGGTAAATTCTCCCACTAACTTCCTCTTGCTTGGCTTTCCATTTCATAACCGGTTTTGCCATTTTGTATTATCGCCAGCTTCCATAAATGTTTTTAACTTCCGATTAATCGTTTTTGTTGTTGTTGTTGTTTCGCTTGATTCAAAAAAGGCGTAATATGTAAGTTTTTGTATATTTCTTTTCTCCTCCATGACCAGACCACTCGTCGATCTGAGATGGTGTATAAAAAACATCAAAACACAACAAACAAACAAATACACCGCAAAGGCTAACATACTCATATAATAATTTATCCAATACCCTAACCCAATTAGCATTGACGTCATTTGAGACCCTCTTGAAATCATTTCGAAATTCGCATTCAAAAAATTAAATTAACATAATCACTTTAAGTGAATAAATTAACATTTACTTAATAGTTCATTAAAAAAAAGAAGTGTTATATTATGTTTTTTTGTTAAGTTTGTTGTATTTGGTATTTTATTTTTACAACTAGCTTTTTTATTTTTATTCGGCAAGACCAAACACAAGATTGATGGCTTAGAGTAAATATATGTACTGGTAAGAGATAGCTAGATGACGTGTTTTTTTCAGGTCTAGTAGAATATGATCTATTTCTTAATATAGTCTAGGAGTTAATGTTTCTAATGCTGTTTTGTTGTATTTTACCCCAGATAAACCATGAACTGATATATAAGTCTCTCAACTCAATATGGAAAGCTTAATGGCGGACATTATGAATCGTTTTTTTTAATTTCTTGGAAGGTGTGCGTAGGTCCCATAATTAAACTTAGATAATCACCATTTATGTTAGAACAAATAATTACTTTATACAAAATTGACAGGTGACAATTCTAAGAAAAGTGGTATGAATCACCACTTTTCTTAGAATTGTTCTTTTTCAAAAATAAAATCAAACATTAATCCCTTTTTTGGTTTTCAAAAAAATTGGCGTCCTGCTAACTTGACGTCAACTTATCGAAACACACTTTTTCGCAATTGAAAAACCATTTTTTTGCGCTTTATAGCACTTAACTGCAAGCCAATATTATACACATAGTTTTTCATCTGATTTCTCGAAAGTGTCCTGCTAACTTTAAATATAAACGTGACAATTCTGGAAATCTGTCACACGCTTGTGAACAATTAGCATGCCCATAAAATATTGACAGGTGACATAATTATCAGTTAAAAAATATTGACAAATTTTTCATTATAATTTTTTCATTGATAGATTTTGATAAATTTTATACGACGTAGACCCAACATTTCGTATGCATGAATTTTTCAAATTTTAATTAATCAGTTCAGGGTTCTGAGTTCTCTGAGATTTCTGTGATTTCTTCTTTATTACCGAAATGTCTGACCAAACGTTGAACTGAAATGATAATGCACAAAGAAGTTGGGTTTTACCAGTGATTTAGGAATGTAAACCTAGTTTTACATGTTTTTTTTTTTCGAGTAAATAAGCGCATCAACGCCAGGGGTAATTCCAAGTAACTTGGTTTTTTTTAAACAATTTTTTTTAACACAAAAAAAAAATAGTAGGGTGTTTTGCATAAGATGTGACAGTGGGCTATATATAGGGCAAGTCGACTGGGTCAGGAAAAGAAAAAAATCGTACTGTAGGGCTTCGATTTCCCCCTGTTTAGGTGGGAGGGGAAATTTTATAAAAATTCGATTTGAAATATTAGAATCTGATGTTTTTTTGAAAGCCAAAAAAACATTCTTTGGTTCTGTTTTTTAAATCAAATTGCTTTAGTGAATATTTTGAAAAAAAAAAAAAAACAATTACCTAATTTTCAACCTCAAAATTAAAGTAAATAAAATAAAATTATTTTGTTCAAAATTGTATTTTGTATTTGTATTAGATTTTCGTTTCAATATTCAATATTCAATGCTCTTATCAATTTTTAGCCAAACTCCTCAAAAACAGGATGCTTCAAGTTTTTGAGTTACAGGAATAAAATCAGCTCACGATACTCACTTATGTACAACTTACAAGAAGAGAATAATCAACAAAACGTTATAGGAATCTAATTCCTACCCAAGTTTAAACCAAAGGGAAATAAAACATCCACGTTGCTGGGCGGCTAATTTTTGAGATCAAAAAGATTTATAAAGTACTTACGAGATAATGCGATGACTTCTACTTCGTGGGCGCCATTTGATATGCAGTGAATGTTGTCAATTTGTCCATATGTGAATGAATTATGATGATATTCAATCAACGTTATTGCTGTGCTGATGACGACTTTGTAAATAAGTCATGGGTGGGCAAATATAACTAATGGTTCGGTAGAAAATATATTAAAGTGCGGATAGCGTGACACATATTTTCAAAGGGAAATATAAAAACTTTCATCTAAAAAAAAACTGTGTAAATTGTAGTCCAGTCAATAAAGCATTTGACTCGGAAAAAATTGCCGGAAAGCTGGATTTTGGTATATAGCTTCCTCATGGTGTTCTTAAGAAACTGCCAAAAGTCCCCATCGATATGAGCGCCGCTAACAATTTTACGGGGGGTTGAAGGCCTCCCAAAATGGTTTTTCAAGAATAACTCCCAAATGGTAAGTTGTACAAAAAAAATGTCAAAAAATAATTTGTAGCTTAAAATATTTCCTACAAAAAAGATTAATATACTTTTTTCATACAAATAACAGTTTTTGAAATAAACCAATTCAGAAGAGTTAAGAGTTTTACTTTTCTATGTATGTTGGGCGACTTAATTCCAAAATTGTGCATTTTGTGATAAAAGCATCAATTTTTTTTCATTGTTGGTACACTATATGGACATGGTTTTAAGATATCGGTCCAATCTATTTGTCCACTCCTTTAGGTGGGAGGGGCAAATTAAAAAAAAAATTCTAAAATAGAAAATGAATATAAAATCACAACGGCAACACTTACAATATTACGTTATAGCTTATCTTAAAGCCAGAAATTCATTCTTTATGTATGTTTTTGAATGAAGTTATTTTAGTGCTTTATAGTTTTTGAATAAATGATTTTTAAACTCAAAATTTTAAAAATAAAATAAAAAAAAAAATAATAATAATAATAATAATGCAGCTAATTATTGAGTTTGTGAGCTCATATTTGTTCTTGAGAAGCTTGTTATTAGCGGCGAGTGACTCTAAAGGTATATTTATGGTATATAAATTTAAAGAAATACTTTGGAAGAATTTTGCTTGTATTGGTTTGAGTAGGTAATATGGAGGTACATACTACATGTTATAACAAATATAAGCACAGGCACGCTTTAATACTATAGAATAAATATAAATCGTTTGAAAGTATGTAAATATAAAGTATAAAGTATAAAATAAATAAAATAAAAAGAAGTTAATATTTCTCGGTTAAATGTTAGCGAACTTGTCTGTGCAAATTAAATTTTTTCACAAAAGTATTGCCGGTACTTTGCTTAATTAAAACGCGTCTTCTAAGTTCTGAATATTAAGCTGTCAATTAAAAATCAATAATAACTAGAAAAAATTAAAAATTCTAAAAAATACATTTTTGAAAGTCGAAATAAATTCATTTTGAAAAAAAATGCAACTTCGCGGGTTTTTAAGTGAGAACGGATATAGATATTTCGTTTTTTTTAATTAGATAAAAACAAATATTGCATTAATATTCTTTTTCACTGCCATACTGTCAAATCGCTATATTTTTTATTGTTCTAGAGCTGCAATAATTACTGCTGATATCGAGCACTTATACCATACTTATATATACCACCAATGATTTGCTTTCTGTAATTCTGGAGCTAGTTTTAACAAGATGGCATTTTTCTGTTTTTAATGAAATAAAAAGGGGGTGTTTCAGAAATTGAAAGTTACGGAAAGTGGATAATTTATACAAAAAATTATTTTTATGAACGAAGATTTTTGTTTGAAGGTATATATCGTTGTATACGTGATGAAAGTTTCAAAGCTTATTTTTACAAACGAAATTGTCATAAAATCAACTGTTTATAACTCACCCGCCATTTGAATAAAAACGTTCCTTTTAATAACCAATGTGACGAGAACGACACATCATGCAAAGTGAAACTGGTTACTTTTTCTTGTTTAAATAATTATTTTCTTCCTATTCTAGTGCAGAACACCCTATAACATGTCCGCTACAGAGATTTTAGAGATGTTTCATATACAGCTTTATATCCACTCTGTAAAAGAATATTTTTAAAACTTGAAGTGCGCTTCACGAAGTATTTGGGTGCAAATATTAGTAATTTGTAATTTTTGTGTAGCTCAATAAATGCAATTTTTTATCATTTCAGAAGATCATGCGTTATTATTTTGGACATGTGTTGTTAGCAGCTCTACAATTTCTCTAAACTTTCTGATATTGGGAGTTTGCTTTTTAGTATGATGTATGAAGTGTTTAATGGAGAATATTTTTTAATCTTGAAGCGTATAAAGTTAATAGAACTAAAAGTGTTCTTCAATTTCAATTTTAGAACATAATTTTAAATAATAATGTAGGGAGCTGTGAAATAATTTTTTACAGAGCTATAATTTTGAATTTTATCATCTTAGAACTTTAGAAGCACAATTTTGCTTCTAATAGCTCAAACAATGTTATACTTGGGAAGATTTTACTAAATTAGTCAAATCGTTTACGAAATATAAAAGCGAAACACAAAAAAATCCGTATTAGTGCAATTATTACATTTACAGGTATAACGACGTTTAGTCAAAATTTCGGCTGCAGCTTGAAGAGTTTGGTCATTTTTCATTAAACTTGGTACCAAGCGTTTTTTGGGTATTCACTCTATATGTACGTTTTTCATTTTTTTTAAGAATCAAAAACTAACGTACCTAAACTGCTGTACAGAATTTTTTAGCTATATTAATGAAAATCAATTATTTTTCTAAAAAACGTGCCCGCAACTAATTCTTAAAAAAATCAGTAATTTTTAATACACATATATGTACATACTAGAGCTCCCTATAACACAGATATTTAAAAACACGGATACACGTGTTCTTATAATATCCGGATTTGAATCCGTGTATTTCGTGTATCCGTGCATCCGTGCGTCCGTGCGTCCGTGTGTCCGTGTATCCGAAGATCCGTGTATTTTAAATAATCCAATCATCACTGGAGAGGGCCAAATTTATGGGATTTTTTTGATAAAAAATAAGACAATGACTTAGTAGTCGAATCTTTCAGTGGATTTAAATTTATAATTATTAAATTTTTTTTTAAAAAATTTGGATTGTTTTGGAAAATCACCAAAAATAAAAATCATAATATCCATCATCCCTCAAAATTTTGAGCTTGTAAGCCCACCCCTTGAAAAGATAAAAATCAAAAACCATTCCGTGTATTAAGAATCCGTGTAATAAAGATCCGTATGTATGCTTAATATTCGGATACACGGATATTAAGCAAATAAATACACGTATTTTAAGAGAACGGATTTTTATTTGCGTGTAATAATTACACGGAGTCCGTGTACCCGTGTTTTTCAAATACACGGACTGAATCGTAGGCTCTAGTACATACATATAACCACATACATATTCCATTTTGTATATACAATTTTCAATTTCAATAGATACAATTTTCCCAAAAATATACCTAATGTTACATACAATGGCACCTCAATTTTTTTTATTTTCGATTTTTTCGGAAACAGTTAAACTCATTTTGATAAATTTATTTATTAAGGATGTCTCAAAAAGTTTTAAAAGTATTGCGACCAAAATTTTCTAATGTTTGTATTTTGGATTTTTAAAAAAGTTTCAAATTTTTTTTGGGTACTTAATAATTCAAAAACCAATCCGTCGATTTTTATTAAACTTGGCCCCAAGCGTTTTTTCTTAAGTAAAAATAAATAAAATAGCATAATAAATAGCATAAAATAAAAGTTCCATTTTTAAAACTAAGTAAGCAATTAATTGAAGCTTTGTTGTATAAATAAGTTGTGGCAAGAAAAAAATTACAAACATTTGTTTGACAAAATTTTTAAAAACAAGCTAGGTAGGTTATGTTAACTTGACATTTTGAATTCAGGGTATTGCCTCAAACTCACAATGTCAAGAATTACCTACTTAGCTTGTTTTTAAAAACTTTGTCAAAAAAAATGTATATTTTTTTTTAAAAATGTATATTTTTTTTTCCACAAATAATTTACTACAAAAGCTACAATTAATTGTGTACTTAGTTTTTTAAAATTTTACAAAGTGTAGTGCTAACTTGACATACTTGAAAATTTCGCATTATCTAAATCAATAGTACTATGTATATCGAATCCTCACCATCACAAAATCTCGCATATCGAAATCTCGCAATATTATAATCCTGCTTATGATTCTCGATATTTATAATTTCTCATTTAAATAAAATATTTATGCATTCAAATATTTTATAATTTATGAATATTTTATGAATTCAGTTTAAAAATTCAAAACCACTTGAACTATACCTTAGAGCAAGTTTGTGTGACCAAGTCGTGCATTTAATTTAAATCGTTGACAACAACAGGTTTTTCTGTATAACGTTTGCATATATGGCAAAGAAATTATTATTTAGGGTAATTCCCTCAATATAATTTCACTTTCTGGAATGTAAACAAACCACAAAAGTTAACAATTCAAATTAAATCACATATGTTTAATTTGTACGCCATATTAAAAAATGTAACCTTACAGGTCACTAACTTGTTCAAAACCTTCCAACCGAAGACTTCCAAGACTTCAACCGCAGATGATTAAAAGTGACAAATAATAAAATTCATCAAATTTTCTCTTGGGTTTTTCCCCTTAAACAAAATTACATATATTCACCACCTTTTGTCTCATCTAATTTAGCTACCTATACGTGCTTATAATTCTTCACGCGTCATTTTTATCGAGCTTCCTTATAAACTACAAAAAAGATATAATTTGCATAATTTGTGGAACAATGTATCACAATCACAAGCGATTACGTTGAACTGACTACTCATATAGGATTATCTGCATTAGGATTTTTTCCCAAAAAATTTGTATTAAAATTTTAGAACACACGCGTATAGGATGGGTTTTCAGTGCACGTCATATATTGTTTCTAATAATCACTTGCCCGTAATTGTAATTATTATTTAATACTCGTACGTGAAATTAAAACAACTAATAATGGTGTGATTATAGCTTCTTACAATACCTACTTGAGTGTTGGCCCGAGAATTAATTAAGCGCAGTTTTTAGATTTCTAAAGAAAAGTAATTGTATAACAATAGATTTACATAGATAGGCTGACGCTTTAGGATGTTAGTGTCTGGAAAAAAGTATTGCATTTTTCAAGATAATTTTATTTTGACCGGTCTAACCAACGAAAGCTTTAATTACAGCTTTTATATGAATCGTCGCTGAGTCGTAGCGAAATCGGAATCGCAATTGTAAAACTTCAATTGTTAAAACCTTCCACATTGGTGATTCCTCATTTTTGCCAAACTTCAGATGGGAGGTCTCCTGCAAGTCCTCTTTGCTCCCAAGACCCTGCATCAAAATAAAAATCAGTATTAAAAGGACGCGAGATAAGGGTTTATTCCCCCACCCCCACTATTGAAACAAGAGGTACAACTTCTAAAAAAAACTTAAAAATATATCAATAAACAATGGAACAACCACTTACAACATAATGCTATAGGTGCTTTAAAACTAGAAATATGGGTATAATTTATTTAATTTGTAAATCAAGTTACATATTTAAAACTTAAAATGTGCACTAGCAGTAGGTATATTTAGTCATGACTCGTATGGGAATTTGATATGGAAGTGGGAAAGACATTTTTTTGTCATCGAGAGAAATACCTTTTAGGAAATTTAAATTCAAGTTTTCGACCATTAATCCCTAACAGGGATTCCACCTTCTTTATTTAAAAAGTTAAGTCGGTTTTCTCTACTTTCGAAACGAAACAGGTAGAGAAATTTTTTTTTTTTTTTAATCGAGAAAATTTTTTAATAGTTATAAGAAATTCGTAAATATATCAAAAAATTCTGAAAAATCTAGGAATTGAGATATGAACGTTTAAAATTCGAATACGGGAAAGTAGACATTTAAGAAAGAAGTTGCAATAAATCAGGACGATTTTGGATATTGTGGCAACGGAGAAAAATTAACTCACTCAACTAATTCAAGATTGCGGTAGATGGTAGAAAGTATTTTTTGTATCGTATTTCTTCTAAGCAGCCGACACCACTACATATAGGAATTCGGCTATTTTATAACATAAAATATTGAACTATGGTGCGATCTGCGTTTTCCATTCCTTTTTTTTGAAAATGTGGGTTAGACCGTTTTGGCGCTGAGCACCTCAATTAAGGGCCAGTTTCACAGTGCACACTTAACAAAACAAGTGGCACTTATTTTTCCCATTTTGGCACCTAAGCCGCAGTTTTACTACCTGGGTAAGTGGAACTTAAGTGGCCAACATCGGAGACTTAAGTGTCACTTATTTCGATAAGGTTACACTGTGAAATTGGGAATTAGTTTTCCATATTCGGCACTTAAGTGACACTTACTGCACTGTGAAACTGGCCCTAAGCATACTAAAGGGTGCCCATACAAAGTCGAAAAAAATTGTGATTTTAAAGTCTGAATATTGTTAACCTATTTATATGATTCAAACAAAAATAAAAATTGTATGTGAGTTTATATTAGCTGTGTTTTATTTTCCCCGAGATCCGAACCAGATTGGATTTGCTTACGAAAATACATGTATTACAAAAACAACACAAGATCCAACTTTGTTTTGGATTTAGATTTCCAAATCCGTTTTGAACACACACACTTAATTCGTAAATGTCGTCAGTAGTGTAAAGAAAAAAGACAACGGTTGTAATGTGTATACAAATATCCTGGGTATTTGATATCCTGGGTTGTTTTATTTTCATGATCTGATCTGGATTGGATCTGGGGGAAAATAAAACACAACTATTGTATGTCATCCGCGAAAAACAAAAACTATAAACCAAAGGTTGAAGGTGAGTGGAACACAAAAATTAAAACTAAAGGACACTGTTGTTCACTTGCATAAATCACTATAAATAGAAGTAAATTCTGAAAATCATCTGATTACTTCAAAAAATCTTGATATATGAGAAAAAATTTAAAAATCGTTGAAGCGTTTTTTGTTTAATAATTAATGTTTTAAATGTAAAATGTTGTAATCATTTTTAAGAAACAAATTGGTAGGTAGGTACCTACTGGGTAGGTACGCCAATTTTTAGAATTTAACAATGTGAAGTTAAAAATTTATTTACAAAAAAATTATCTACCCATTTTTTAAATACCTATCGAAATTTCAAAAAATAGTATTGAAATTGTTATTTTTTTTTTTTTATTCAAAACTTATTTTTTTTTTGAAAACTTCTTTCTGCCAAGTTTAATAGCAATATGTATTTGGTAAAGAATGTTATAAAAGCTTTTTTAAAAATTCTTAAAAACAATTTAATCAACATACGTTTAACAGTTTTCGAGGAAAGTAAAAATGAGAGGTACCATAAATAACCATTTTTTGGAACATTTTTTTTACCAAGTGTAGGGTAGAACGGGGATAGTTGGCCCACTTTTTACTTGATGTATCATAATTATCAAACTACTCATAGTACAACTATGGAGTTGGTATCAAAAGAAAGGATAAACTCCTGGCTTCTAAATGAAATCTTAAAAATTTGAAAATATGTAACCGCAGAAGAATAAAGCTACCTTAAATGGATCAAGTGCAAGTGGGCCAACTTACCCCTATAGCGGGGCAAGTTGGCCCAGTGTGTGGGGTTAGTTGGACCAAGCCCTGAAAAGTGGCAAAGCAAGTCTCATAAAGGGAAACAAATCCAAAATTTTATAAGGAATTTTATTTAAAACGGTCAAACAAACTAAACAATAAATTTTAAATAAAACTTTAAAAACAAATATAATAGAAATATATTAAGGTTTAAAATAAGTTTTGGAATCGTAATTGCTGTTATAATTGACGCATCGTAGAAGGACCCAACTCCGGCTACTGTTTAGTTTGCATGAGCCCTCTTTCTGCAAGTATGGTACTGTATATCCGCTCCTAACCCTACAATCTTTCAGCGAATGATTCGATCCACATTAGGCAAAAATATCCCAGTTCCTCTTCTTCTTCAGAACTTTATTTTTGTAACAAAAACCCCAACTAACCCCACACCTGGTTTGAGAAGCATATTTAGTCATAAATATGAAAATACTCAAAACTGTTAAATTTAACTCACAAAATATGAAAATACAATATATTCACTTATAAAAAAACTTTTCCAAAGTCCTCAATCCTGGATTTTTCAGTAGGAAATAAAAAAACTATCCTATCCGCATTTTTACTTTTACACTTGAAAAAGACAAATCTGTGTGTAGCTTATCTTCGGAGAGCACTATGCAACTGAAACCGGTATGGCACGTGCTGGTAAAAGAGCACGCTTTGTTCGTAAATGATCATTTTCTTGTAGTACTTTCAGTTTGTGAATAATTCGCGTGGGCCAACTTGCCCCGTGGCCCAACTATCCCCGCTCTACCCTACTCATACCTACATATAAAAATATATTTTTTTTGTATCTGTGGGTAGATTCTTAATTAAATAAATTTGTTAAATTTGTTTTAATGATATGCACATTATAGATACCGTTATTTTTAGTTCTTAAAAAAATTAAAAATACCTATCGGGTGAATGCATCAAAAAATAAGAAACAAATTAAAGAAAATCGACCTACATTTACAAAATATCTGTTTAAACTGCAGCCAAATGGGCAGACAGTTAGACAGACAGGGGGACAGACTTTCGAGATAGACTTTTTTGTCTTCTTTATCATCCTGATTGATGAATGAATATGAATTAATAGTATATTGGGGTTTAATGCACTACGACCTGAATCTGACCTGATCTATTTTACCCCTATCAAGAGCTGAAAGATATTGCTCATCTTTAAGTTCTTCCTCCAAATCTATTTCTTAAAGAAAATGAAGTATATGGAGTGTAGTTCGTTCTCTTCGACCTGGGGCCTATTTCACCAAATACTTTTCACTTTGCACTTCGCAACTTTGCAAACAAATAATTTCTTGCAAAGTAAAAGTGCAGTGTTTCACAAAATTTGCAAAGTGCAAAGACTTTTCACTTTTCAATTTATTTTTGAAAAGTGTAAAGTAAAAGTGTTTCACCAACTTTCAATAGAACTTTGCATCTGAATTCGTATTTTGCAAAGTTGCAAACTAAATCTGAGATTGTATCTATTAAGATAAAAAATCATTGACAGTAGGTACCGAATTAGTGTAAATGATTCAAAATTAATCTTTTTATTTATTTTCTTACAAAAAAGTAGCTGCCCTGGCCCGCTGCGTGGGTTCCCCTTCTATGTTTTTAATTGCATTTTGGTAGAAGAACTGAGTTAAATTCAGGAATCACTCTGAAATAAAAATAAAAAACAGATCTTTTTCCAAAACTTTCGGAAAATCATTTTTTGATTTGCGACTAAACGAAGCGTCCTAGCGACTCAAAAAATGCATATTCGTAATCTGGGAAGTGCATATCATTATATAAAAAATCGACTTTTATCTTAAAACGCGATTTGCGGCTAAACTAGACGTGCTAAAGGCATCAAAGCTGACACCTTTAAACTTGACTTGCGGCTAAACTAAGCGACCTATAGTGACTTCAAAAATGCATATTCGTGATCTAGGAAGTGCCAGTTGGTAAAAAAAGTTTTTTTCCAAAACTTTCAAAAAAATAAACTCAAAAAATGCGTATTCGTAATCTAGGAAGTGACTAGACTAACTTCATAAATTTGTGAGTTAGTTCATTTGGGACTTCATTATGGAATAAGTTCATTATGAAATAAGTCTCAACGATGTTAATAAAAAGTCAGGTATTGTATTTTGGTCACTATTATTTACTTCTTCAATTTCAAAATATTCTTCAAAACGGTTCATTTTTTTAATTATTTGAAGACAAATTTTCCAAAGAAATACTCATTTGCAAATGAAAATTTCTCTTTGCATATTACTGAAAAACTTTTCAAAATTCTTAATATAATTTGCAAAGTTTATTTGTTTGGTGAAACAAAAAGAACAAATACTTTGCAAATAAACAAAGCTTTTCACTTTACAGAAAGAACTTTGCACTTTGCAAATTTGTGTTTGGTGAAACCTAATTGTCAAAGAGGAAAACTTTTCAATTCAATAATTTGCTCTTTGCAAATTTGCGTTTAGTGAAACAAAATTTGCAAAGTAAAAGTGCAAAGTGAAAAAAAGTGTTTCGCGAAATAGGTCCCTGGTAGCATCACAATTCCCCAGTACTCTTTTCTTTTATGCATATGAGTGAATCGTATCTGCCTAGTCTGGATTCGGCGTCTACTCATGAGTATTGTAGAATCTGTATAGCATAGGGGACTGCTTTCCAGGCAAGTACTATTCAAGGGCCTTCTAATTTGCAGTATAGCCAGTGAGAAGACCCGTTACTATTCTAAGGTTGTTCCTTTTTATGCTGATACAGTTCTTGAAACGATCTATGCGGTTGTAATTCTCAAGCAACAGTTTTGTCTGCCTCATCTTGGAGAGTTCTTTACAATATTTTGGATCTTTTGGCCTCCTCCTGATTGATAGAAATATTTAAATTTTTTGTACGAATCCATAACATACCAAATAGTAGGTAGGCACTAATGTATGTATCGCAATTAAAAACACTATCCAACAAGTTTTTTTTAAATTCATTTATCCAGGAATTTTTAAAAGAATTTTTAAATTAACTTCTGTACCCAATTTAAGTAAATTCATCTCTCCTTTAAGGCTTCGCCGCAAAATAAAAATCTATTTTTTTGGACTTCTCCATCATCGTGTAACTTTATATTTGACTAAAACATCGAATTTAGCTTAAAAACTTAGAAATCAAATTGCTTTTCAATAAAAAATTACAACATAAATATCGTGAAATTTTGCATAATACAACTCTACCACCCAGAATATGAAATAAAAGAACCCGGTAATACGCAAATCATTGATCTGGGAAAATGTATACTAATTAGTTTGCGTTTGAAAGAATCAGATTATCGCCTGAGACCTGAGAGAGTGACAGGAATTCAAGCCAGAAACAACCGGCTATGAAATTCCAAAGCATATTATTAGCCCGGCGTTGTCGTTGGTCGTATATAAGTGAAAACCCCACCCATTGAGTAGTGGTGACGCAAGTTGCTCATGCGACAATTAAACATTGTTTTCGATATCCCCATTCAGATTAACATTGAGTTTTTGTATTAACTTACATACATACATTCAATAAAGGATTTGTATTTCACAAAATGTATCCTATTACAGAGTTTTATAATTTTCTTGTTAAAAAAATTGTGTCGCTTCCGTCTTGGGACAACGCCTGTAACCAACAAATCTAACTTAAGTCGCACTTAACTACTTGTTGGCTTGTTGTTTTCCATCACACTTGCAAATTTGTATATTGTTTTTGTTTTTTTGATTCTTTTTATTTTGTTGTATTATTATTATTGTTATGGAAATTTTAATTTTAAAAATAGAATAGAAGATGAGCATCTAATAAGCATTTGACGTAGGTAATTGTATTACAACCGACAAACGAATGCACTTTACATGCGTCCGTGTTTTTCTTCTGTATAGAACAACAACAAAAAAAAAAGAAATAAAAACTGATGTTATCAATTTAAAATTTGTGAAGA
The DNA here is from genome assembly GCA_929447395.1 of Epistrophe grossulariae. NCBI lineage: Eukaryota > Metazoa > Arthropoda > Insecta > Diptera > Syrphidae > Epistrophe > Epistrophe grossulariae. Next base: position 20,533,864 of record OV839567.1, on the reverse strand, counting down.
TAATTGTAACTGACGTAGTGAATCGACGAAAAAAAAAACCTGAGTTCATCGGAAGTTGAGGGTAAAATAATTATATTTATTATTGACACTGGCATAGTAGAGTACTATTTTTAAACAAGGACGATAGCAAAATTATAGATGCGCAGATACCTACATAAATATTTATTAAAAATTCCATTTTTATATTTTTAAATCTATTTTTAGATTTTTAATTCATAAATCATCAGCGTCTTTTTCTCATGAATTCATTATTGCCTGTATAATACATTTACGTATTTTAACGCATAAACACATTTTTTTTGTAATTATCATTTCAAACTTCAATGCCGTTCTTGACGCTAATGTTCTGAAAAAATCTGATAAGTTGTATTTATTTTCATGGTTTTAATCACGTTCTACATTGGTGTATTAATTCCAAAGAAATTAAGACAATCAATAATTTTGCATGAACATTTTGCTTAGAAAAAAATTAAAAATAAAATCGATAACTGGGGCGTATGAGTGATTTTTTTAAGTTTAAGTAATTTTTTAACATTATGGTTTTAATGAGAATTATACTAATAAAAATGATTTAGTTGTTGTCAGTATAAGTTATTTTCATCATTGCATCTAACTTCGCTACTAAATTTCAGTAGCTTCTTTGAACTTAAATCTCATACTCAAGGTCAGGCTTTACACACATTGATTACAAAATTGCTATTTTGTCTTTGGATAAATAAAATTATGTTGAAGTTGGGCAAAGATATACTACTGCCGTTTTTTTTGTTGCTTGCTAAACGCAAAAGATTTTAGTCCTCGTACACTATAATATTTCGTACTCGGAAAAAAATCGACCACAGAAGTTGAAGTACAGATTTTGGAACCTGTTGGAAATCTGCGATTTGGAAAGTCAGAATTAGGTGCATCAATTTATGCTTTATTCGGCTTAAAAAAAAAGAAGAAAAACCAACCGCAACGCTTTTATTATTAGATAAATAAAAAGAATGCAAATAATATTTTCAAACTCAAAAGAATATGTGGACTTATTTTTTTTCAAAATTTAATGTTTTAGCACCTACATACTACTTTTCTTATATTTTATTATTTAATACTATAGGCGCGTTAGAACAGTAAAATTTCCCTCGTTAAACAAAAAGCAAAGCTGCCGATAAATAAAACAGCAAAATAGTGAATATAAAAGTGGACAAATATAGTTGAAATTTTGAAAATAAAAATAGTGCTGTTAAAAAGTATCCATGACATGTTGTTTTTCACTCACAAAAACGATGTGTTCAATGATATTTGTCGTTTTGAAAACATGAAGCGCGTGTCTACAAGACATTGACATGTCCGATTAAAAATCCGGAAATTATTTTTACACGATAAAAACATCAATTTAAGTATTCTTCGGTGACATTTTGCTCAAAATATTCTATATTCGTAAAAAACCGTATGTAGCGCGTTGAATATCTGTCAAGCTATAAATTCTACCGGAGGATTGCTGAGATGTCATAGTCACCAAACATTTCTCAACCTATCGGTAATCAAGACATAAAATTATGTATAGTGGAGCCATGGAAACAAAAATACTTTGCAAACACAGCCGCAGAAATAAAGAGTGTACATACAAGTGTGAGCATTTTATTGGTACCTACTTGTATTGCTGCGCTAGCTATAAATTATTAAATACGTTACAAATTGGGAGGTTTTATTCTTCCATTTCCTTCGAGCAATAAGAATCGAAATAAAAATTTCAGTTTATAAGGAAAAACAACTCTTTATAAACTAAAAGTTTTATTTCGCTTCTTATTGCTTGGAGAAAATCTGCTTACATCAGATAAGTGAAGGAGTGTTCTAGGTAAAGCAGATGTTACCTTTGGTATAAGAAAAATGCATAAAAAAATACGAAAACAGTTTTTCAGAGACGGGTTTCTTTCTTTTTACTTTTATCTTTGACCATTTGGAGCACAAGTAAACAGATTTTTTTCTTAAACATGAGCCAAATTTAGAAAAATCACTTTTTGAAATGAAAAATGTTTGTATCCAGTGTGTTATAAATTCGTTTTATTCAAGCTGGTTTAAATTGAACAAGTATTGAATATTTTGTGGTATTACGACCTTAAGATCTACTGTGTCAAAAGTAAGTACATACATATGTATGTATTGATTTTGTGTAAAAAAAAATTGTTATCAAAATTAACACTACAATGATGGAGAAGAACGAGAAAGTTGGTTTCATCATAACGTTTGATGGTCTCTGCTTTTGTGTGTATGCGTCCTTGAGTTCAGGAGTCCACTGTAATTTCAGCTAGCTACAGCCCAAACGGGTGGTCCGATTTTTTCTTTTGATTCTTGGCTACCAGAAAAAAACGAAATATTTTTCCAATTTTCATCAAAGAATTTGTAAGTTGCACAAAAACTTTCAGTTTTTTTTAAAGACACATGTTATGTGAACCCAAAAATTGCAGCCTATGAAATTTTACATGCACAAAATTATTGCAATTTTTTTCGTAGAAAAAATAGATTTTGTGAAAAACTTGTGCAAACGTTTCGGTGTTAAAAACTTGTCGCTTTGTTTTTTGTGATTTCTGCAGTAGGCCTAATCTACGTTGAAAAATCATCAAAAAACAAAATACAGTCACTTCAAATTAGACTTTGACCAAAGCTGAATTTTGGTGTTATGCCGTCAAATCACATTCTTAAAAGCATCCAAAGTTTCAATCACTGCTTTCTATTTTAGTGGGTGAAAGGGCAAAGATTGTTTTGGACAAGGCAAAAATTGGTGCTTGTAAAATTCTACACAAGCAAAATTGTTATAATTTTTGATAAAATCCACAGAGTTTAGGAAAAGGTGCTGAAACTTTACGATATCAGTTGTTTTTCTAATGTATTTTTTTCTCTTTCAAAAAAAGTGTTAACATTTATTTTTACGAAATTTCATAATTTAATAAATTGCATTATTCTTGAAATTTATTTAAAAAAACTGATATTTTTCGAGCAGTTAAAAAAAAAAATAACTTTTCTTCTTTCATCTCAAAAAAATAAGTCGCGAAGTCTGATGGTTTTATTAATAATTCTTACATATTTTTCAATATTTGTTGTAGTTTTATATTGCATTAAATATTTTTAATAAATAAATAAATAAAAACCTTTGGTCAAATTAAGCGGGAAATAGTTTGTCGGAATTTTCCGAAGTGAACATCAAATTTTCCTGGAATTTTATGTTAAAATAACCGTAGTTTTTGAATCTGAACCATTTCATTGCAAGGCCAAAAATGCAAATTTTTAATATCTAAAATCTTTTTAAATTTCAGCTTTCCTGTTGATAATTCAGATTACTGAAAATTACTAAATTTGGTTTTTGGATTCAAAATTATTATTATATTTTTCTTTATAAGCAGAAGAACAAAAATTTTCCTTTAAAATCTCGAAACTAAAAACTTAAAACATTTGAAAGCTTTTATTTCATCTGGATAAGACCTTTTCTAAAAGATATACAGCTCTTCAAAAAACAGTTTGAAAAATAAAGAAATCTTGTTATTTTTAATTTTGTCCAGAAGCGTATACAAAATGTTTAAATGTTCAATGATGTAAAACAAAAACATTCATTTGATTTTACTATACATATTTCGTTTTTCTCAAAAAAAACTTTTTTTTACATATGTATACATAATTACATAATTTAAGCATTTTTAATACGTTTAACTCGAAGATTTTCAAATTAAAATATTATGAATGAAACAAACTGCTTTTTTTTTTTAGAAAAATGCCAACTTTCCTACTGCATTTGCTACTGTACGTCCTCTGACATTTTTTTATAAGACTATTTAGATATCAACTTTGCATCAAAAATATTTAACCAGTTCAGGTTTCTTGAGATCTCTGAGATCTCAGCAATATCAGAAATCTGACTTAATTCCTCACTTTTGCTGTCAAAAAGCTGAGACTGAAATTTTTTGGATTCGTTTGCTCAATTTTTTTTGTCGCAGTTGATCAATTTATAAAAACGAGATGGAGAGGGCTTTTGACTTTTAAAGAAGAAATTTTGTTCAGGTTTCTCCTTCTCCTCAGTGGAGCTGACAGAAGTTTGCTCAGTGAGATCTCAGAAACGTGAACTGGCTAGTTATTTTCAAAATACTAAACAAAATTCATTTCAACACAATTGAATTAATTTTGTCTTAATCACCTTACCTATAAGTTCATATTTTTTATATGAAACCCTAAAAAATTCGCATTTACTTACTTTATTTTGCTAATTCCTTATCACTTATCTAAAAAAAAAAAAAGAAAACAACCTTGACCAAGAAGAATCCCTTGCATCAGAAAATAGATAAAGCAATCATAACCAGAGAAACAATAAAAAAAGAAAGCAAAACATAAGCCGTGTTTTATTATCTACGGATCTGGATCAGGATCATCCCATGAAAATGAAACGATACCGATCAATAATGACAACAGTCCTGTATGTTCATCTCTTTTTTGCTTATATTTGTTTATTTTTCATGTAGATACTGTCTTTTTTCTTTACACTACAGTTTGTACTCCCTACCTACTAAAGAGCCGTCTACTCGCCGGAGTTAAAACTTATTTTCGGATCTTTAAAATAGATCCAGATACAGAGCAGGATCCAAAGTTGTTGTTGTATTACGTGTTAAAAAATGATCCCGATCTAGATCCGTAGATAATAAAACACGGCTATAGTTAGCAAACACAATATTGTCCACACGAGTTCGATCAGTCTCATTCAATTGAAAATTAATGCATATCACATTTATTTATTTTTAAGTAACTTTCTCTGAACTGGGAAAGAATTTTTTTTTTATTTTGTCAGAAAGCTAAAACCTCAATTTTCGACCAGCCACACATTGGAGGGTTGCCGCTATTGTGAATTAAAATTGAGTTAGTTTTTCTGGAATAACATCCGCATTTTTTATTAAACCAAAAAAAAAACAATCTAAACAAATTTTGCCAAGAAGAATGTGATCTACAAAATTGTATAAATGGTTGACCAGAAACAAAATTTTAATCCCGTATTTTGTGTTAAATTAATTTATCACTCTTTAAATATTCAAATATGAAAAAAATATCATGTTTTCAAAACTGCAGAACTCAATTTTGTTCTCAAAAACAAAGTTAAAAAACTTTACCTCTTTAATTAAAGATTGTGGCAACTATTAAAGGGATTGATATTATCTCTCTCTATATACATAGAACTAAAACACTGGCAACAAAAAATGTTTATTGGATAAACTATACATCTATATCTATACTGCACTAAATACCTATTGGAATATAATTTCCTATATTTAGACTATAAATTGTAATTGGGTCTGTGAAAGTTACGTGTGGGGTACATACAATTAATTTGTATTTAGTCTTTTTTTTGTCTATTAAAAAACCCAAGTTAATTCATGGAAACTATAACTCATGAGTTATAAGCTGGTACTGACCATGTTCAGCAGAACATGGTGAATTCAAATTTTATACTAAAAAAAGAATCCGAATAAATATTTTTCATCATTATTATATTATATCATTTAATTTTTTAAATTCATCACCTAAATATATAAAAATAAAAACAAAAAATGTGTCTTTTCAAAAAATCTTCAGAAATACTCATATCTACCATAAATATTTTGTTTATAACCTTTCTAAAAATTTAAAATTCAACACGATCAAAAATCATTCTGATTTATTTCAAATTATTTCTTAAATGTCTATTTTTCCGTTTTCGACTTTTAAACTTTCATGTCTCGATTCCTAGATCGGTCCGCAAAGTTTTGATTGTATACAAGATAGCTCAAAAATTGTCATCGGTTGCAAATGGTGGCAAATGTCAATTCTACTTTGATATTTGTGAAGTAAACGTCAACAAGACATGAATCACTATACTCATAAATAACGCGGAATAATTGTTTCTAGTTTTTTTACGGAATAATTTGCAAAAACGTTAGCATGTTTGCTAACTTTTGCGCCATCTTTTATATACAACTTTCCTATATTATAATAGAGCCTATCGATTTCCAAAAAATATTTCTCCTATTAGAAAATAGTGAAAACTGACTTCACACTTTAAATCAAGGTGGCGGTAATCATGCAGGTGTTTGATGATGGAACAGTTGCATTTAAGGTTCTCTCTCTTTCGATGGCAATAAAAATTTAGCATTATATTTGCATAAATAGAGTTAGACATTTTTTTTCTGGCACACATTTATTTTCGCTGTAACCAACATATTATTTTCTCAAGGGACGGTAAAGTGTTGTGTCTATAATATCGATTTCGGTTCTCCGAAAAAAAAATATTAATTTACATGTTTGCAATGTACTAAATTCTTCATATATACTTTAACTGATAATCCAACAGTCATTGTATTATCAGCTAATGAGAAATAGAAGTAATCATAGACCACGTACAGCAGAAGAACTCATTTTCTACACATATTCTCAATGGAAATTTATAAAATTCGATACATTTTATGATTTGGGTACGCTGAAACCATTTGGTCAGTTTATATTTCAATTTATAGGAAGTTATACAGCAAACTGAATCACAACTTAAATCATTTAAATTATTTTCGTGATGACTGCACAATAGAAGAAATATCCTGCATTTTTAGATTAAGGGGAGAACTGTTGAACCTGAATTTCATACCACATCGCGAAAATTTACCTGTGCTTTGTGAAATGTGCAATATGACGGAACGAGAAGACATATTTCATTTCCTTGGGAGATGCCCGGTTCTCAAAGAAACAAGAAGACATGTGTTTGGAGAAGACTTGCTCTCTGAAGAATTAATATTGAAATACCTCAATGAAATAGATGTACCCAAAATGTTCAAGTATTGTAGAATTGCAATAGCTTATAGAAGCAGAATTTTAAATGAAAATTTTTAAAAGCAAACTGTACTTATGTAATCAATCAAGTTTTTTATATAATTGTCAATCAGGCAGACGGCAAAGCCATGCTTATTACGATTGAAGAAATATGTAAATATTATATTACTTATAGAATAATAAAAATTACAATACTACTACAATACTATTTCTGAGATCTTGGAGATCTCAGCAATCTCACAAATATAAACAGGATTTCTCAGTAAAATTTCACAGTTTTTGTGTTAAAATAAAAAAAAAATTTTGGATTCGTCTGCTCAAGGAAAATTATTGAGGATTCTGAAATATAAACTGACCAAGTGTTTTTGCCAATTTCTTTTTTTAATAAGGGCTGTAAAATTCCAGGTGGGAATAAACTACGAAATTGTGAAATAAATAAAAATATATTCTTATTAAATTTAAATTCTACATTAAAAAAGGGAAATTTAAGTTATTAAAAAAAAATTATTTATTCATCTTCGTTTAGGGATTTTAATGGAGGATGACTTCATTAAATAATCAACTTAAAAGCACTTTTAGTTAGAATGCCAAAATCCACATTTTAAGTTTAAAAAGGCTTTTCTATTTATTCACTCTCAATAAGCATTGAAAATAACTTTTTTATTTGCATACGTTTTTGTAATCTGAATGCGTGATATGGCTCAATCAGCTGGAAAAAACTCGGAACAGCCTTTTGGTAGAAAAACTGAATATACTAGAATCAAAATTCAACCTTGAAATTTGCCAACCAACAACGCCTCAAACATTGAAATAATTTTTATTTAATAATTTTATCTTTACCTATTACCTATCGTCTTATAATTTAAATATGAGTACAAATTTTAAATCTAACGTCAAATTAAGAACGGTTGTAAAACAATTGTCATTTTTCAGAACTGGCCTTTTGGGCGTTTCGTCACGAGCTAAACAATATAGAAGAAATTCAAAATCGCCCAAAATCTATATTTTTACTGACGACTTTATGTCAAATCTTTTTTGGGTGCTATTTGTCTTTACTTGAGTTTCTCCATTTCATGTCTCCATTTCTTTTTCCAAAATTCTGAATTGGAATTTCGCAAACGAAAATTTATGTTCTGCATCTCGGTGCATTCCGTTTTCTGAACGTACCTATTCAATCATTCAATCCCTTTTTTATGCGTTGTGAAATTGGTGCATTTGCAGAGAGTTATGTGTTTCTTGGTACAAAATGTAAACAAACTTAATATTTTTGAGCCTAATTCACAATGTCTGCGTAAAGTTCTGATTAGTTATTCGACACATTAATATTTGAACAGAAATTGACAGTTGGAAGTAAAACAACACAAACATATAAACCTATGCCAGTTAGACCTAGGGTGTTATAAATAAGGCAATGTTAGAAGGAATAGAAGGATAGGATAGATTTTTGTTTGCACAGTGGATTGAGAAATTCTAAGGTTTTGATTATCTCATTAAATCCCAGGGGTGGCGTGAGATTAAGGGAATATAGAAAAGAATGCTGCCTAGACTGGGGATCGACCCCACATATTCAGGTTAGCAGTCAAGAACTACTTCCACTGCGCCGGCCGGGGCCACCCCCAAGTAAGCGAAATTTTCGAAAACGAGCGAATTTTAGAACATTCAATTTACGTGAAAATGAAATGCGATTTCAATTCGATTTCATTCGAAGTGGAGAACATGGGCGTAAGTAATTGATTACATTAAAAGTATTTATTCCGATTTTTTTGTATTTTATCCTAAAATAGAAGCAAGTCATTGTCCCTTGGTTTTGGTTTATTCTTCGATTCCCAAAAGCCAATTTGTTTGCAAATTTAAACTGCTTATACTTACATTACATTTTTAATATATTGATTAATTCACTGGAGCAATCGAATTGTATTCTTAATTGTGTTTTCTTACCTTTCAACGGTCTATAACCCCAATTGATATAACCTCAATAAATCGAAACATTTCACAACGAAATACTTCGTTGAAGATGTGACAGCAATATAATATACATATTGCTTTACCCCCCTAGAGCATAAAATGCAGTTTCTCGAATGTATGGAAGCTTCGCCAATCAGACAGACCCAATCAACTCGGTCCAGACCTTTCTTTCTTAAAGAAATAATATCAACAAAAAAAAATTAATAAAATTCCTTCTTCGTCTCCTGACGTCAATATACACGAATTGAACTCATGTCTATACAATGCATTCCATATCTCGATACCGTCCAGAGTTTCAAGGCGACGACATGCTTCGCAAAACCTCCATCCATTCCCACACGCGCCCCGCCGACAGCCTCAAGCGTATTTTTAACAAGGGCTTCTTTTCATTAAAATTCGAGAAATGCAAAATAGATGCTTGCCGTCTGACGAGTTTTTGGTTGCATTTCATTCTCAACTGCAATAATAAAATTAGAACCATCTATGATGTGATGACGCCCTTGTTGTGAAAATTATTTTGAATGTCCTAAGAGAAAGTCAATGACCACCATGTACTGCATTTAAACATCAAGGCCGTACTAAGGAAAATATTTCGAAAAATTTTGAGGCTAATTTAGCAGGAACCTTATTATCATTCTTAGTGATTTCATAAACTATGTAAAAAATAGAGATTGTATAAATTTACTATGCACAATGCACATTGCATACTTTACAGGTCCAACATTCCGAAAAAGGGCCAGTAACAATAATTTAAAGAAACAAAATATTAATGTAGAATGAAAATTATTTTAAAATTAAGCATGGACTGTTAATTATTCGAGTTTTGAATTTTTAGATTTTTATAAACAACATTCTTCAAGATGGAACAATTTATGATTTATTGTGAAATGAAAAATATTGGTGATCAAACATTCGTGGTAGGGAGAGATATTTATTTGATTTATATGAATTTGTTAATTTGTTTTGGGTTATGTTACACCCAAGACGCTACGATCTAAAAATAGGGAGAAGATACTCTTTTTTTTTAAATAAATAAATTGGGGTTTCAAACCCCCTTTAACCAACTTCTATATAATACGGCCTTGGATTTGGTTAACGGCAATGCTAATATGTATTGCAATCAGAGATAATTTTTTCTGTTGCAAATCGACTATTAAGAATGCATTGAGGCATAAATGGAAACTGCCACAATTTTTGCCTCAAAGTCCATTAGTGGATGTAGAAATTGGATTGTGGTTTTGTGGTTATTTGGAACTTTGGTTTGTATATCGAATAGTAGTATATTTATACTGATTGTCGTAGAGATATTGAAACATTTTGTAATTTTGGATAAGATTTCATTTTGTTGACAACAAATTATTTTTATATATGTATGTAGATTATAAATTAATAAAATATTTTAATAAAGAAATATTAATCTGAAACTGTCAATTGCAAAGGGTATCATCTTCAATGATTAGTTTTTTTTAAATAAGTTTTTAATAGTAAAATTTACGTCATTTGAACATCATTTACTAGACCCGACTTTTAATCAAATATGCCATGCAATTTACGTTAATTTTTAATATATTGTCTTTTTTAGCATCGATATCAAGTATATTTATTATTTTAAAGATGTCATTACAAGTTAGAAGAAGTTAGAAGTCTATTTTTGTAGTGGGAAATATAAACAACCAAATAACAGTGGCATAGATTCCTTCAAAACGGCAAGCTTTAGAAGTTTTATTTTATAATATTCTTAAAGCTTGAAAAAACTAGAAAGAAAAGAATTTTTCACTACTAAGTTAGTATCTGCTCTAGATAGATGTCAGTTAAGCATTTAAGATTCTTTTTATATTCTTCAGGCTACAGTAGAAGCACTCGAACTAAAGTTTGACGATTTTCCAAATAATAAATCCTCAATTAAACGTGTTCGAACGCGATAAGAAACAAAAAGACCTGCATCTATAAATACAGATTTTCAAAATGATGTTTCTGAAGTCGTGACTGTTCTCTGCGATGGAAAATTATTATCTGGACTTACCGCAAGAAGTTCCAAAGAAAAATGACTTTCTGTCGTTTTAAAGTTTGGTAGTAAGAAAAAACTTCTTTCTGTGCCTAAGCTTGAAAATTCTTCCGGAAAAGAACAATCTGCAGCTGTTTTTAAAACATTAAATGACTGGATCTTTGAAAGTAGGGTACAAGGCAATACTAATTTTAAAAATGCAGTGCAAAAACTGTGATTTTTATGTAAAATTAAAAATAATAATGAAATTCTTTAAACAATTCATACTGCATCTAATTACAAGAATTAATTTTGTATTTATAATTAAAATAATTGTCTAAATACGCTAGCAATATTGAGGCTGATTTTTTACAAGATTTTATTAAAAAAAATGTTATGAAATTATTGTTATGAAGTCGGTTCTTTTTTTTAAATAAATATGTCATTTGTTGTTTATGTTGCGTACTATTTTAATTTTTTACTAAAAAAATCATTATTTCTATTCCCTGCGAAGTTTTAAAAATGTGTCCCGATTTTGCTTCAAATAAATCTGGTCACTATACATATATTTACTGCTGTTCCATCTTAAAAGCAAGCAGGAAAGGCCTGGTCTTGAAGATGTTTGTTTTTTCATTGCTAAGACCTACGTTAGACCATGGCTTCAGTGTAATTTGTCTGTAAAGGCGCCCTATCAAGACTTGGGTTTTATAAAAACGTTAAAAAAAACTACGAACGTATCGATTTGTCATTTTCAAGTACTGCCTTAAATAAAATATGTTCCCAGTATTTATACTCTTTTACCGAAAAAGCAGTAATTCTTCTCCCTTTTTGATAATATTGTTGACGTCAAACGAAAACAAGGATGGTAAACATTAAACAATCTAACGAAAGATGGTTGTTTAAACAATATGTTCCTTCAAAGGATGAAATTCGATTTTCATTATGCGGTTACTTTTTTTATTTTCTGCATTTATTATTCATTTAAAATAAAATTTTAATATTATTCTACATAAAACTGTAGATGAATTCGTGACCGTCAAAAGTAAAAATTCGTTTTCTCACTTAAAAATAAATTAATCATTCCTTGAAATTTGGCCTTCAGAATGGGAAATAAATAGTTCATCATCGCAGGTGAAACTAAAAGTTCTGTAGCAGTAAGTGCATGTTTAGCTGGTTTGAGACTTTCATGGAGTCATCACAGGAGAGGAAGAACAGAAGCAGTTACTCTTACAATGTGTTTAGGAGCAAAAGGGAAATATTTACTTAAATTTGTACATCTTTGATAAAGTTTTATTGAAAATTAAAAAACAAAAGTGTTCAGTAAATACTTAAAAATGTTTCATATTAATGTTCCTTCCTATCTTTGACGTCAAGTCGGATCGGGATCCTATAGGTTTACGAAGTTAATATTTTGCATATGATCAGGTCTCAGACACCCTAACATACATACATACATTTATCAGTTGCGAAAAAAGTGAACTAAAATTTTTTTAAGAACGACGATGAAAAATGTCTCAATATGATAATCGTCATAAAGGGGTTTACCAACGACGAGAAACGGCGGAAAATATTTGTTGTTTTTGCACCATACCGACCGACAGCCTTTGGTAGTTTTGTATGAAGGGATGTATGATTGTTTGAGATATAAAGAACAAAATTAGTCCAAGATGCCTTTCTTGGGGAACATAATGAGAGACAATAATTGCATTTAAAACATTCTAATCAAAACGAGGATTCTGAATGAATACTTTTGTATAAGACAGGAACAAAACTATGTATGTTCGGCATATTTGACAGAATTCCACTGATCAAAATCCGCAACACACAGTGACTTTCTTGGAATGTATTTTTGGTGATTGGGTTGGGTGGATTGACATCGCTCAAGATCCTACAATTTAGCTTGCTCAGAAATCCATTCATCCAATAATGAGTCAAAATCGCGCAAGTCGGAAAAAATAATTGATGAGTCTTTTTGAAGTTGATGCTATCTAAGTCTCTGAAATCTGGTTTCCCAAGAATTTTCATAGTATTACTAAATGTTTCGGTTACAGAATTTTTGGAGCTAATTAAAGGTGATAGGATGAGGTGGAGTTTGAAATTTATGCTCGAGATGGAATTACTTATAGGATTAATTTTATGTCAGACTCTGGAAATGAAATATTTGGGTGGAGATGACAAACTATTTTTTGGAAAAGTTTACGCGCCCAACCCAAAGTCTCATTAGGAATGAATGAACAAGTAGTGAAAAAAGTAAACAAATACACACTAACCTGTGTCTAAGTCAACAGGCCTCTGCTATTAGCCCAGACTTAATAGCTAACTGCCACTAGTTGTGCATCTCAAGTTGCTTGAAATCCCTTTCTCGAATTTTACAAGCATTTTCCCCCATTTTCACCCATCTGAAGTGAGTAATTCGTATTTTTCCAGACCATTGAACAATTGCGTTTATGTCAATTTTTCGTTGCAATCGCCATTTTTAAATCGCAAAGACTGAAAATCGCCTTGGTTTTAGTTATGCCAAGCCGTGGCCCACTCCGAGAAGATATTCATCCTAATTGCAATTGAATTATCAACGAATTGAACATTGAAAAAATTTTTCAATCAATTTGAAATTCGGTGTTGTATAAATCAATTGACCAAGGCATTTTTTTTTTTTGCGAATGAAATTGATAGTTGTGAATGAGCAAAATTTTTGACATTTATTTTTTTAATAGCCGAAATTGAAGAACAAAAAAAATCATATACAAATAATTTTTATTGAAAGTTAAGAAAGATATTTTAGTTCTGGTTCGATGTAGACGACGATTGATAGAATTCTTTACAAAAACGAAAATTAGTAACACTCGCAATACGAAATTTTATTAAAAATGGTTGGTTGATACTCATTCACAAAAGGTTCAACAAAAATACATTGACAATCGCAATAGCTTTTAAAAGAAATTGTTGATAATTAATGTCAACTTTCAATTAAAATGGTGACTGAAACGTTTCGTACGTACCATCTCTTCTCGTGGCCCTTTGAAAATTGCCATTCGCCACTTAATTTCCATTATTCTCGGATTTTTATTAAGACAATGTGATAGTTGTACTGGCTTAATGGCCATTTTTCGCAGTTTCTTCCTGGTCATTCCAAAAAGCTTTAATATCTTTTAAGTAAGAGACACTTTTTTCTGTTGGTTTTTCCACTTCTGATTTGGCATTGATTTTTCAATTTTCTATAATTTTTTTAAATAATTTACTTTGTTACTGAAATACCCAAAATATCGTTGCACATTTGATGTCGAAAAATCGTACACATCAAAAGATATCCATCAAGCTTGAAATTTACTGGCTAGACCCCATTTTGTTCCGTCTATAATTTCGTTCTATACTAAATCCAAATCAAATCAGTCCTTCCAAACCGACAAACACGCTGGTTTCCCTTTAGTTAATGATCCCAAGTGATAAAAAATATATAAACCTTTCATAGATGTCCACAGAAACACTACCAAAGCTTAATATGAATCTGATTGCATCTATTGCACGTAAACAGAATTTTCAATTTTTCTGTGGGACTAAATGATTAGAAAACAAAAGAATTGTAACGAGATAAATAATTTTCTTGAGAAATCAATAGTAGTAGATACATAATATATAGAAACAATAACTTTGTTCATACAAAAGCAAACTCAGTATTTCATTTCTGAGAAAAAAATTCTGTTTCCTTTAGCTTTGGTAAATATTATGATGTTTCGAAGAATTTTTTCTAAGAATTATTGTTCAAGAAGAATGAAAACAAATGCTAACACCGTTGTAAAAAGGTTACTTCCTGGGGTTAAATATGCATTGCACACTCGAGACTTACTCTAAACTGTTTATCACACCGCAGAACAGAAGCTACATTTAGTGAATTACCCACTGAAAATATAGAAAGAAAGTAAATATCTCGCAGATTAATAAATTAATAGCAAATGAAACTCTGCTATAAATTCATTTAAAACAAATCATAGCATCATAATGAGTAAGACATGTTTTATTGAAATTTATAGATATGTATGTAGCTAATAATCTCAAATAAAAAGATTTATGCTAATTCAAAGAAATAAAACAATCGTAGTTTGACAATTTTCACAAAAGCAGCTCGGACCAATGATTTCGTTAAATTGAATCTTTTTAAAAAGTGAAGTAGATTGAAAAAAATTCGAAGTAGATTTCATGTTGAACTTTTATTTGTACAAATAAAACAAATAAACAAAAACTGAAATTAACTGAAATTCTGAATTTTGTTTTTTTAAACATTTTCTTGTTTGAAGAGTTCTTTGCAGCGCATAATGCTTTTCAAGATTCACGTAGAAGTTAGTTGGTGGTTTCGTATTTGATAAAGTACATTTCAGAGAACTATAGAACTTGAAGTATGTATGTATATTTGGCCTTTTTTTTGGAAAATTGAAATAAGTTGAAACAGAGATTTTTAAAATGAAGAAGATTTCAATATTTTGGTGGTGGTGCGAAGTAGGAAGTAGTTTTTTTAAATTTTTTGAGAATCTACTTCAATTGAAGTAAAGTGATAACGCTGAGTAAAATCTGAGTTAAACCAGAATTGCTTAAACCTACAAATATTATTGTTATTATTATTATTGAAGCACCTATATCTCCTTTTCTTTTTTTGAAGCTATATCAATCATCTATCTAAAGGGTAGCCTGAATCTTTTTAGTGCACCCACATTAAACAAAAAAAAAAAAAAAAAAAAAATTTCTCTTCAGTTAATCCAGATTTAATTAATATCGCTGAATTTATACGTAGAGTAAGTTTGTTTGAAAATAATTTTTCTGTACTAAAAAAACTGAGCTTAAATGGTCCGATAAAATCTATACCGAAAGTTGATAGTATTTCATCGAATTTTTCTAGAAACAAAAAAAAAACCTTCACTCAAAATGCCTTGACCTCTCCTCAAGGCTGCAAAAACCGCTATAAACTGACAAAATTTCAAGAAAATAAAAATAAAATTAAATACAAATATTCAATTGTTCTATAAGTGTGAATTATTCAATAGAAATGCAATGAGCTGTTTAAATTTGCACATAAATGTTTTTTTCATTTCTTTTTTCTTGGTGGCACTGGGTAATTCCATCACAAATTATTTTTTATTGATATCTTGAGGAGGAAAGTTTGTTGGCTCCCGTTATATAGAGAAGTCGCCAAAATGAAAAAGGGCAATGACTTCAATATCAAGATCGACAAAGAAAACTTTAAATGAAGCTTATGGATTACTAAATAAAATTGATATTCTCTCATTGTATATTTTAAATTGAACAGAGGAATGAAGAAAAATAAGATATTACATATCACATGATTTGATCATCGAAATAAAAAGTTGTTTTATTCCGCTTGTTCGTAGTCTAAAATGGGGACATAATAACATAGAAAACATGTCATAAATAAATAACGCCCCACTAAATTTATTTTGTATTCTGTTTATATATTTTTAAGAAAATAACTTATTAAAACAAAATGTATAACCATTTTAGTATTTCGATATTCGAGTTCTCCTTTATATTAACTACAAATGAAATTTGAAAAGTTTTTTCCCTACCTTAATAAACTTCGTGGTGACAATGACATGCTCATGCAATAAAATTATAGTAGAAGAACGCGTTGAAGCCTTCCTGAGAAATCTAGAGTGGTTTACATGGGCTGAATCATAGAGTATATTAAGCCTAGTACACTGCTGACTAGGCTTAATAAAAAATCCCCTACAAAAATCATAAACAAATAAAATTTCCTTTTACTACTCGACGAGTGAATGGATAATTGTAGCAGATTATTAGGAGAACTATTTGTTCTCTTTTCACACAGAATTAATTTCCCGGACCATTTATTGTGTGCGGAAAAGTGACATTTGAATTTTATGGGTGTTTGTATTTTCTGTAATTTTTTGCTTGTTTTTGTTTTTTTTTTTTTTGCAATCGGTGACACTTTCATTATTTTTTCGCTGTAGTTTCCCGTAAGCATTAGCGTTACCCCTCTACTACAATTGCAGCGTTTTCGCTCCATTTTTTTTTTCGAAAACAGTCACTACGTACAATTTCAAAATTTCAGAAATTAAAAATCTTAAAAATGATATCGCACATTGTGTTTGGACCAGTACCACTTTTTGTGTAAACGCTCCAAAATCAAGAAACGAAAAATAATTTTGAAACTTGCAAAAGATCTTGAAAAAACTTAAACAATTTTTATTGACTCGAAAAACTTAATTAAGTAAATTTTTTTGACCCGATTTGCGGTTGGGATTTCTGTTTCGTTTTTTTTTGTGATTAAAATTTGTATAGATTTTGTTTTATGTCCGAACGTTCAGGTGAACTTTTTCTTATCATAATGCAACACATTATAGAAATACAAATATATAAAAAATAAGAAGCTATACATGCAATAATTATTATTAAGCCATTTTACTTTGAGGATATTATTATTTTAATAAACTATTTAATTTCCCGTAAACTTTTGACTGAAAAGTTTAAGTTATCTTTTAATAATTGTTTTCTGTCATCTTTATTATTTTTTAAATAATTTATTATCGTTGCATAAAACATATTTTTCTTTTATTTAAACAAAATACGAGTCATTTTCAAGTAATCGACATTGTACTACATTTTAAATCTGCGATACAGATTATCTAGTGAAGTGACTTAGGGAATTCTGAGCATGTAATAGGATGTCCGTAAAGTAAGCATTGGGGATTTTTTATTTTTCTCAAAAAAAAAGGTTGTACCCGACTTGAACTATTAAAAAAAATACTAAGAATTTGGTTTTAGGAGGATAGACACTTTCTTATATAAACAAATAAGTTGTACATACGCCCTAATGAGCTAAATTTGCGCTTTGATGTGTCATAAATATTCAATTCTTTTCCGAAAAATTTGATTTTGTAGTGCTAACATCACAGTTCGCAAAATTAATTATTTCCCGAAAAAAAAATATGGGGACATTTTCTTATCTGAAAATTGGAATAAAAGCCTACTTTTTTTTTTTAATAATCTATAGAAATATTGGAAATTGGGTAAAAAGGGACATGGAAAAAATACGAAAAACTAAAATGAAAATTACGTAAGAATATCCAAAGCAAGAAAGGAAAAACCTATTTTTGAAAATGTAAAAACGCCAGAATAAATTTTAAAAAATAATAAATAAATAATAAAAATAAATTTTGTAACTTTTCCACTGTAGATTAGGCTGTTTTGTTCTTTATGATTGCCTGATGGAATACTCGTATATTCAAAAATAAATCTCAAACTTTTGAAAGGTTCTTTAATAACGCTTATGTGGTTTTCCATTGGACATCTGGAAGCGTCCAGAATCAAAAAGAACTCTTCTGAAACAATTCCATTGGCAAAAAAACAGGTCAACCAACGCTAATCAGAAGAAAATTTCGCTTCTCGATTTGAAATCAGAATCCACTCAAGAAGCAATAATACATTTATGTCGTTTTCCATTGGACGTTTGGAAGCGTCCAGAATCAAAAAGAACTCTTCTGAAACCATTCCATTGACAAAAGAAAACGGTCAACCGACGCTTCTCAGAAGAAAATTTCGCTTCTCGATTTGAAATCAGAATCCACTCAAGCAGCACTAATACATTTAAGCTATAACTTCAAAACAAACTCACTCAAATTTCAAAAGTAAACATCGGACTCTGTTTGATTGTATGCCTGTTCGATACATGAAATGTTCACGACGATTCACGAATACAATAAAAAAATTTCTAAGTTGAGTAGAAGTAGTTAGCATTGTTTCATTGGATTTTAGAATGAGTGAATCCCTGAGTGAAACCAATGGAAAACGACATTAATTGTTGTCATTTTCAATAAAAGTCACTCAATGACCTTTATTAAAAAAAAAAATGGCATTTTTTTTTAATGTTTCGGTCTACCAGTGAGATTGCAAATTTATAAATCAGAATCTCCGTTAGTATGAACGTTAGTATTTTGGAAGCATTGCATGCGGAAATGCAGTTAATTAGACTTTTTAGTCATCGGTAAATACTTGTAGGTAAATTTTGAGTGATTTTGTGCGATAAATCAAAACAGTTTATGTTTGAATTTATAAAATTAAAAATATAACAAAATGTATGAAATTCATATACATTTTTGAAAAATTAAGACATTCTCGACATATTATACATTTTCTTTTGCATTAACCATTTTTATTTATTTCAGATATAAAGGCTAAAAGTTGACCTTTTCCATCTATTTGTTCGTAAAAAACTCAACAAATTTTAAAAATAAAAAAACAAATCTCAACCGACAACCTAAATTTTTTTTTAAATACATAAATCTCAAACCGAAACCGAAATCTTTTTTAAGGAATGCAATAACCCTCAGAGAGAAACCAATTGAAAACAAAGGTAAACAGTTATTTCTGATCTCTGGAATATTCTGTTTTTTCCCAAGAAAAAATACCAATAAGGAAATTTTAGGCGTTTTTTCCAAAAAAAAAATCTGGCTTTATTTCTGGGAGCTCATAAAAGTTGCAAATTCCTATGCCATTTTTTTTTATTTCTTTGAAAATCAACTTTGTATTTTCTTGTTCCTTAAGGCATTGAAAATTTTGTTTGCATATTTCCTTCTTCCAGTGCTCCCTTCCCCTATTTTGCCTCTTTTATTTTTGAATAGGTTTATTAACTTCCCATTGGAAGTTGTTGCAATTGGTCCGATTTGTCGAATCGAAAATTTTGACATACCTCGACGTTTTGAGGTCCCAAGAATCCAAATACATCGTTTTTAGAGAGATGTATGTATGTGTGTGTATCGTTCGTACGTTCCTAAGTTCTTACGTTCGTGATACATTCTATCGTTCACCGTATCTCAAGAACGAATAGAGATATTGACTTCCATAAAATAAATAAAAAAATTTGTTTTACAGATAATAAGGTCATGGCGTGCAGAAATGAATTTCAAAATATTCAATTAGCCGTTTTCTTACTATAGCATTTAAAAAAAAACTGTTAAATGTCTTTCGCCTCGAATATCTAGAGAACAAGAAATGCGAACGACGTTGGCTTAATTTTATTCTACACATACTGACGAAATGAACAATTGGATAGAATTAAAAAAAATCATCAATCATTTAAATCAAAAAACGGGTATGATTTAAAAAAAAATTCAATTAACTTTTTTTTTAAGCAAAAAAATACTAAAAATTCTTGAAATACGTTTTTTGGCTCGCATATCTTGAGAAAAAATACTAATTTTATTCTATACACAATAACATAGTCAATAACTGATAAAGATTTGTACAAACGTTCAATGGACGGTTTTTTTAAACTGAAAAAAAATTCAAATCAAAACTACTAAGTTCAAAAATGTTTCTCGTCTCGATTATCTCGAGAACAAACGGCTGATTTAGGACTTCACTTGATTGCATATTGATCAACCTAATAAGGTCTTCGAAGACCTTCCATTGGGAATTTTCTTATTCAAAATAAGTTTACAATTGCACCAATGGAAAGTTACCAAGGTGGGTCGCACCCAGCCCTCTTTTTACAATTTGTATCGGTCGGAGAGAAAAAGTGTGTAAACAAAAATTATTTATATTGCGATTTTATTTGTATTGTCTAAAAAGATAGAGAGCTGCAAAGTATATAGTTTCTCTATCTTTTGACCTGTGGGAATTTTGAAAACTTTGCAGCTCTCTATTTTTTAGACAATAACAGCAGAGAGTGAGACCTAGGACAACAACAGGCGTATTTATTAGATTCTGGACTATTTAGACAGTGTCTCAATAGATAGAAATAGAAATAGTTGGAAATATGCTTTATTGATTAAACAAAATGTAACATTAGTCAAGGTTAAGACAACCTAGTTGTCTAAGTTAGAAAATTCAACTAAAAATGTTTATTTATAACTTGGACGGCTGTCCAAAGTTAGACAACGTTTATAAATACTTTCGCAAATGTTCAAAATTTCAAGCTTAACAATTATCCACGCCGCGCCGGGAGGTGGAGTATGTCAAAATTTTGTTTTATGGACAAATAAACTGCAAAGTCCAGCCAGATACAAAATGTGATATATTATACCTTATACTTTCTTTTTTCTAACGTAGAAATGATGGTTCCTCATATATGTGGAAGAGTGATCATAGTAGATCAATTTCCTTGATCAAATGCTTGTACCTACATATACCTACTGATTAGCTCTAACGGGTTGGCATTAAATCAGTTAATTATGGTGATAATTGTTTGAATATTTAAACTATAAGTATATTTTTTTTATAAATTCATAACCTGTACAGCAAATCCAATCGCATTCACATAATATGAATGTCATGCTTAAATTTATGTTAAATATGACATTTGTATGCTCTATATAAATCCAAACCAAGATAAGGTTAGCATATAGCAATTAATTAATTAATTTTGTATGAAACTTGTTTTTTCTGATTAAACTTTCTAAAGATTCTAAATATAGAAAAATTGATGCATTTGGTGAGAACGTGCATCAAAGTTTTTATATTAAACTAAAAAAATATTTAAAAGAATAAAACAAAAAAAACACCAAGCAATTAATACAATATCAGTCCCAATTAAACTCGCAAACCAACCATGAACGAACGCCAGCGTTTTCATCATCGTCATCATCTTATGCTTCCAATCAAAACTGGAAATATTTTAGGCGCCTTTGTGGTTCAGCACAACCACCACGAGCTGACTGTTTTTTTTTTTTTTTTTTAATTTTTCGTTTCCATTTCAATCTCTTCATGGCACAGAGCCCTATTGGCGCCAGTTTGACATAAACAACAAAAAATCTATGAAAACAAGAATTTAAATAAATAATAAAAATGTCTTTATTATCTTTAATGGATGCGCGTAGCACATCGTTTGTGTCTCAATTACAGAACTGTCAAGCATTTGAATTTGAACACAGTGCTGAATGCTGATACTATCACAGCGCAGTAAATAATTATTAAACGAAACGTAGTTACAGGCTTCCTGTATACTGTCCTGTTCCAAAGGCATGAGACTAGTTCCAATTAACTATTAAGTGACTTTTGAATCAGACGCTTTGGCTCTGTAACTTCTAAGTCATTCCCGCCACAAGATCGCCCTTGCTAAAACATTGTGTATTTTAGTTATCTCGGAATTCTCATGAGAAACTATTTTATCTTAATGTCCAGTCCAATTTTCTTACATAATCTAAACAAAATTAATAATTATACCTTGTCGACTTTTGCATATGGGGGCGTTTGTTTGTGGATCTTTTCATTTGATTTATATGAATTGCAAATTTTTTTTACAGTGGCTGCTCTCTGGATTTTTTAGACGGAGGCGGTCATACTGTGGATTGTTTTAATTACAATTCTTGCAAAATTTTCTGAAATCGAGTCTAAATTGCAAATCTTTTAGGCACCAATTTGTATGAAAAGTGTATCCAGATAGTATTTTTTTTTTTTTTTTGTTAACACTTTGCCGGCGCGTTCTCGCTGACAGCGAACCATCTAACACATAAAGTTCTATATTTAAACAAATATCATTATTTGGAGTAAAAGATCTTCATTGACGCATTTACATAATTTTGTTGGTCTGCTTATTAGCAAAATCATCAAGCCAAAAATTAGCCGCAAAGACATAACTTCAGCCAATTTTTTTCATAAAGTTGCACTATTCCTTCTTTTGGCTTAATTAAGTAGCATTTTTCAACCACCATTTTATTCACGATGATAGACTATATTCGGCAACTACGTGTCTGCTTGTTTTACAGTAAATCCTTTTTTAAATTCAATCTAAATGGGTTTTGCATTGCACTTGACTTTTCTGTAAATTGTTTACCCAATGCACACGAGCTCTTTTTTTAAGTATCCTATAGGAAGGTGGGTGCACCTTGGTGTATATAAGATAGTTTTTTTTGTTTAGACAACTTATGTTATTTATTATAAGCATTTAAAAGTTCAGTGATGTCACGAATTATATTCTCATACATATTACATAAAAGATAAATCTAAAAATATTTGTAATTGTTACAATTTTTATTTAAAAGATAAAGTCAAATCAGTTTACTTTGACTATGAACGCTTTAATGAAAAATAAAGTAGTTTAATTAAAGTTAAAAGCCATTCATAAATTAAAATCACGTTTAATTTACATGCAAGTTGGTGTAAATTTATTTATTAATACAAGAATATTTCTGTACAACTGTAAGTGTTGAGAAGTACTACAACTAAAATCATAAGTGGCAGCCTTTCCACAAGTCAAATGTGGTATACGACTTACCAAAGAAAGAGAAACTGTCAAAAGGTTCTAGAAAGATTTTTCATTCTAATAAAACGTGGTTTGAATTAAGACGTGGTTTCCTCTTTTAATTAAGTAGTTAGATTATTCTTTATAATTTCAGAATTTATTACGAGTTTTTCTCAAAGCTTTACAACGTTTCAAACAGTAAGTTATCTAAGTCCCATCACTAAAATATTTTATTTGTCAATTTGAATTTTTGAAACCATAATTTTCTAACTCACTTGAGGCACTTGACAACAAAACTGAAAAATTTAGCTAATGCTTCCCGTTAATACATATTTCTGAGATTTCAACGTCATTTTCACGTCAGATATGCGTCCCAATTGCCACATGCCGTGTACTCAGTGTGACGTGATGACATCAGTGACGCATGTACATACGGCTTTTGACTTATGTCGTGTAGTCGTAGCATAACTAACTTAAAACTTTAAAATATCAATAATTCCTGCGAGCCTACAATTTTCTGCCAAATCGGAATGAGTATAACCTGAGACCGAACTCATAAGGTGATTGCTGTCACTTTTTCGCAAGAGAAATTCCCCCTGAACGAATATTTTTTAGTTTTATGTGGAATAGGCTGGGAGTCGGTCCCTAAATTTCCGTTGTCATTGACAAAAACTTTAGCTGGGGTCCAATTCCGCAATCGCGAGTTTACAGTTTTACACATCAAGTTTCGTGATTCGGCAAGGGTGAGGTGCAATTTTTTTTTACAGATAACGTGTGCACAAAATGTCAATTTCACTCACGCATATTTTAATTTTTTTCAATCTTTTTTTGGTTTGTCCTAGTTGTATGACAACAAATATTTAACGTTGTTAAAATTACAAGCTGAATATTTTTTCCCTGAACACGTTTCCTCTATAGGACCGACATGGATTGAAATAAATTTATTCAAAAAATAAAAGAAGAGAAATGGCGGAAGCGCTGCACTGGTCGGGGAAAGTGCTAAAAAGTAGAAGTACTAGGTATGGTAATACGCCAATTTCGTCCCCTGATGAACTGTATAAAACTGGTTATCCTTTGAATTACTGAAAACTGAATTCAACCTTTTAATTACTTATAAGTTTAAGTGGTTCTTTTTTATATTTGCACATTAAATTATGGAACTAATGTTCTTCATTACTCTCAAACCACTTTTGTGTGATTGCAAATGTCATAACAGCTAATACTATGTAAGTACAAATATGTTAATATGTAAAACTTTAATACTCCAAAACAATATAACATAATCATTGATTTATATCCTTTTGTATCCTACCTATGGTAGGAGGTGAATATATAAACGATTCGTGCCAAATATTCTCACCACATTATTATGAAGATAAATTTCATTTTGCGAGTACATACATAAGCCGGAACCACACCTTTCTCGTGTGGTGTGTTGTGGAGTGGTGTGTCGTGTCGCCGACCAGCTTGCCAGATTGGGCTATTAATCTTTTTCAAAAATCGCCGACAACAATTTTATTATGACAGCCCAATCATAATTGGGCTATAAATAGCCCAAATCTAATCTTGGGCGATATTTTTTTTTGGTACAAATAAATTATATCTATAATTTCTCTCCCTAAACATACCCTTAACGCATTCCGCAATTTGGCACCACTTTTTGTTCAATTAATATAGGTAATCTACTCATTGGTTTTGACATTTCAATTGTCAGACGCAATAATCTTTAATTTCATTCAGTTTCTCTGTTTGAGGCAATTTTTTTTTATTGGTATTGAGTTACTATTTGGGCTACTTTTTCGGTTCCGATTTTGAGCTAGAAAAAAATTTAAATTGGGCTATCGAACTGTGCACAATAATCAGAGTTACAAGCTGTCATTAGCTATTCACTGTCTTCTCACCACTCCACAACGCACCCCACGAGATAAGTATAATTCATGTTTGAGTTATCAACTGAATTTCGTCACATTTCAACTTCTTGAATGTTGATATCAATGCGACATAAACTTTGAGTGACGCTTAAAAATAGGCAGACCAGTCAACTACTCATCGTAGTTTATGGAATAACAAACAAATCCTTGGGAAATTTTTGGGAGTCATTTCAGATAATTGAATTTCTATAAGTTTTTTTTTTGTCATTTAAAATTTTTTTCAAAAAAAAATGTTTTTCTTCTTGAACGCTCATAGAATATTTTTAAAACTTCACAACTTAGTCTCTTGCAGTTTTAATAACATCAAAAGCAGAAAAAACCCGTTCTTCAGTACTGAATTTTGTAAATAAATTTCAATTACAATTTGTCGTCTTAAGAACTGGTCCAGAATTTAACAAAATCTAATTCTTCTCCGGAGGATCTATTTCCGCCCTGGGATTTTGGCAGCTGATATTTATTTAGGATATTCGCAAAAAACTTATGTCATCTGAAAGACCAGTAATTGGTCTAAAAAGGTCAAAAAATATTATTTAACTTCAAATTACAATTACAAATTACAATATTGATAGATTGTTAGCATAAAATATGGCTACCCAATAACTGAAACTAGTTGATCTTTTACGAGAATTAACCCTCAGATGGTATATTTTGGTTGGAAAAACCCACAAATGAGATGAAAAGATAGATGGATAGTTTTATTCATTTGTTAAAATATCTCAATTACATTTGTGGCTCCTTATGAACTTGATTTATGTCTAATTTCAAATAGGAATTTAACAAGGAATTTAAAATAGCAACTTCTAGTTTAGTTAACACAAATTTGATTTTTATAAAGGCTTTTAGTTTAGCTAAAACGGAATATAAATATTTTCTTTTTTTTGTAACTTTTAGTTAGCTTAAAACGAAATATTAATAAGTTAAAAAATCTTTTAAAAAATTAATTGAAAAATGAATATAACATTAATTTACAGTTTTAAAATGTTCACTTATTATTTTACTTCTGTAGGACATCGCTTCTGTAGTGAATTGATATAACCGAACCAAGTCTAATAACAAACCCTTTTGACATTTGAAGAAAGATTTTCTAAGACTGACCAATTTCTGAAAGAAGTTGACAATTTTAGGTGGCATACTCTTTTTCCTAATATACCTACATAGGTACCATATATATACGTATACATAGCTTAGTTTTGTGAATGAGCTGAATTCTTCACCAATCAATTCCAAAAACTTCTAAGTTGTTTCGAAATCTAAAGAAAATTTTAGAAATAGTACCTACTTTGGAAATTTTATTATTAGTGTAACATTTTTCGTTGCACATGTTTGATCGAAATTTTAGTAAAAAATGTTGTTTTTTAATTAAATATATTTTTGAATTTATTTTCGTTGCTACCCGAAACTGTTCCGATATGACAGTTGAATGTATGTCCCTAAACCAGGACGTCTGGCAATGCTTCTTTCATAATTGATGCTCATTACGCTTGTGTGTAGTTCAAGTTAGTTTTCAATAGACATTCTACCACAAATGGATAATATGTAAGTTGAATTTATTTTTCAAAGCGGAAACTGCAAATAACTGGGAGTACGCAGCAGATGTCAGTGATATACATTTTTTTGAAAAATTTGTTAAAATACCGGATGAGTAATTTCAAACATTTGTACAAGAAATTGAAAGTATTGTACGCCAGTGATTTATATACGATGGGATGCTTCCATCCATATTTATTAGATTTTTGATTAGTTTGGCAGTGTTTTGATAGTCCGAAATATTGGGAAATATTTAATCAAATAAAATAAAATGTAGCATTAGCCAAGATTTAGATAGATAGATAGATATAACTCTTAAACATCAACTAAAAATGTTTATCGTTAAATTGGTCGGCTATCCAAAGTTAGACACCGTTTATAAATACGACCGTTTGTGTGCAGAAGGCTATGTGTACAACGTAGACGAAACGGGCGTCCTTGCATCTGCATGATAATTGACATGAGTCTGAAACTGTCAGTTTATAATATATGAACATTTTGAATAACGGCATAAAGTTAAAGTCATCCTAGTGACATTTTTTCCCGGCTAATAACTTCTCAAACTAAGGTAAAATCGTAAATAAAATGAGTTGGCTTTATTAGTTAAAAATAAACGTCCAAATGTTCCACAGTGGGGCGGGCGTTTGATTGCATGGAATTTTGTTTATATTCCATTTATTTAATTTTAAATTTGTTTAAACAATGACTCCTCAATGTATTTTGTTTTTTGTTTATAAAAATACAACAAAAAAAAAGATAAATTGTTTTTGTTTAAGTTACCATTTTTTTGAACTCTGTTTATTTTGGCAAATATGTATGTTCGCGCATGTTTTCTTATGGCAATGGCTATTAATTAATTAATGATCTGATCTGATAGATAAACAAATTTTCCATGAAGTATATTTATGCAGCAATTTGGCTTTTGAACGAAAACAGACACATATACATATACAATATTGTTTATATAGATTTCAACAACGATAACATTTACTTTGTGTTTTTTTATGACATCGTTAAAATCTGATTTATCGTTATCTTTGAATTGCGTTGGAAAAGCAAATAATAATAAAAATGTAACTGAGTCAGGGGCTTGTTGTGGTATGGGAATTTTATTGCGGAAAATATTATTATTACATGCACATTATGACCTCATGGAAGTGCCTAAAAGGAAATCCTATAATGTCAATGGTTTATTTTTATTACTTTAACTAATCGAACATCAGAAACACGAATAATTCAAAGACATTTCATTCCAAGGATAATACAAGGCCTATCACCTGCCTCAATTTGATATTTCATTATTTTCTGTAGATAATGTTGGATGGTCTTTCTAGTGACGATATTTCTGACGTGATTAATCTTAGTAAATACAGAAAAGAATGACAGAAGTTGGTGTTATAGATTTGGGAGAGAATATCCTATATTTGTTTTATCCTGCCCACAATTACAAATGAAATAGATTCCTCTTTTTAACCGAGAAAAATGAATGGATGTCTTTAGTTTTCTTTCCAGATCACCAGCACGAATTTTGAATATAATTTCATATTCCCTATTTCTTCTCGGCAGACTGTTTGTAGAATGTAGATCCAATATATTATTAAAAGCATATCTGACGCCAATGGCAACATTCGATCAATTTAGTTGAAGATTCTATGTTCTTCATGTGCTGAGATTTCGCTGCCACAAAACCGATCGACCTTATTCTGTTACAATCTCATATTACACAAAATCTTGAAATTTATCTCCAGATCTTTATCAAACAAAGGCCATTTTGAGGAGGAGGAGGTAAAAATCCCCGAGCTAACCCACAAATGGCACTTCCAATAAAAAAAATCATAAGTACCGTTATCACTTAAAGCTAGTAGAAGAAAAATTTTTGAATTCCTCTTTCGCCCCTTACATATAATTTGCCCTGAACTCCCTTCTAAACTCCATAATCCGCTTGTTCGGAACCTTAGTGATTTGACAGAAAACGCAGTACAGAAGCTTATCCGAAGTTGGTCTTAGAGTCATGATTTAGTCGCGTTAAGAAATGATAAAACAGGCCTTTGATCATCAGTTCGGAAAGTTCATTAAAGTCGTCAAATAATTAATTTCCAAAAGGTTGAACGGCAATTGTGGCCAGAGCCGGGCTTTTATAGGGAATATAAACAACTCTTTCCATTTACTGTTGGGCTTTGTAGCACCACTATATACCCAGCTTTTCCACAAGTTGTCTTCGTGACGGAACTTCCTCCAAAGCATATACAGATGAGACTATTTTTTTTTTACTCAAATTTACAAGAGATAAAAATAAGAACATTAATTTTTAAATATTTATCAACTTCTTTATTCAAATACTCATTCGATATTTCTTCTGCAAAACCACAAAAATGTGACCGGACTGAAACGAAACCGAAGGATATACTTTGTTAAACGAGACCGAAACTGAGACGATAATTAAATTTTTCGATTTTAACGGGAACGAGAGGAAATTTACAAAATTTTCGTCTTGTTACTTCTACTGACCAGTCCTTTGTGCGTATCACCTGAGTCGCGAGCTTAATCATTTTTCTTGAACACGGTCACCGCCGACCGCGACCTGTTGAACTGCTAAAAATTTGTCCTTCATCTGCATACTATCCCCTTCTCTAACCTGAATTATCTCAGAAGCTTATGTTTCATTTCTTGTACTTAACGAAACTTTAGGTACTAGAATATGTGACGCCACCGTTGAGCTTGTCTCGAGATTTCAACCGCTTCTGTCTAATTCCAAGAAATTTTACTCTAATTACAAGAACGCTTGCCCATATTCGCTCGGGCAAGGTAGAGTAAGTTGCGACTCTTTGTATATTTTTTTAGTTTCACCTTTCATTTGAACACATTACTAACATTTAAATCGTTAGATAAAAGGTTTGTTCGTTTACTTCCCAAAATTGCCAATTTTCGCTCAGTTAAATATTTTTTAATATAAACTTATAAAAAACTTTGGGGTAAAATTGGTAGAAACTGGAAATTTTAAGCAAGTAAACGAACAGATATTTATGTATGTATTAAAAAAATAAATGTCAAAAAATAAAAATGACGTTTCAAATGAGTGCGTTCAGTACCTACGAATGAGTCAGTTCGAATTGAAAATCAAATTTAATTCTCGTTGGTATGGGGATCCTTAAATTAATATCTTAGCTCTTTTTTATAACGAAGTTTGTTATTAGAATACATAATATGTATGTACATATGCTTTAAATGTTCCTATATAAACAAAAACTTAAATAATTAGTACGAAATTTAGCCCTGACCTACATTGTATGTATAATTCCGTGTAACTGTTTTACCAAATAAGCTACCCCGCAAATTAGTATAACGATCAATGAAAACTGTCAACATAATATAATCACACGCGACTGTCATCAATAGTATTTCTATTACACAGAGCACAGCTGGCACAATTTTTAACCGGTCGTGTATTGTATTAAATTTTGAGGTCAGCTGTCTGTCAATAAAATTTAAAATATAACTTTCAATGAGTAAAATATTATCTGTCAGACAGACTAATAGAGACAAACAACACCCTCTCATATACGAGAAAAAAAATTAAAACAAAAAAATATTATGTGGGTCTAGTACTGATAACTGATAAACATTGTTCAAGTAAATGGAATAATTTTCAAGTTCAAGCCACTCAGTGCAACCAACCTACTCTATACTGAGTTAATTGATGTTGATGATAGATTTAAGCATCATCGTTGCCATTTTAGGTTAATCAGAAAAGAAGGCGTTCTTGATCTTTTTTTATTTCTGTATAGAGAAAATGATTTATGTAAGTGAATTTGTTTTTTTTAGATTTGAGACTTGTCTTGAGTTGTCAAAGACTTACAAAGTTTTTTAAGGTCGTTTTGTTTAGGGAGGTCAATCTCGATCTATCTTAAATGGATTTTAAATTGTAAGGGCTTTTTGTGTGATTTAATAAAACATTTGAACATTTTGCGTTTACCATAAATAATTTGAAAATGAAAAGTTTATTTTATCTGCTGTGTCAGAATTGTTTAAAAATAAGACAATATCCTATTCTTAAATTGTCAGCATTAATCCAATTTTATTCGTTCTTGTTCAGAATGTGTTAGACTTAAAAATCTTTTTCCACAGTAATATCGCTTCAGAAGACATAGAGCGTCAATAATACTAGGGGACCATTAGTTTTGTCTCCAATTATTTGTAAGTGTCTTTGATTGCTCTCAATCCATAGCTTTCTCAAATGAAGTCTACAACCACTTACCTTGTTGAATTTGTTTGACCAAAACTTAGGAATACAAAATGGAAATATCTCCAGTGCAAAATTTAAGACCATTTAATACGATGTTAAAACATTTTAAACAGAATGGCGCAAAATTTTAAACGATTTTCTACGATGTTAAAGCGTTTTAGTATGATTAAAATGCTTTAATATCGTACTTAATCGTTTAAAATTTTGCCCCAGTGTTTTTACCATTTTATTAAAGTTAAATCACCAAATGCCTGTTTGAACTTTTTAGTATCAGACTTACTCCAAATGTCACTTTGACAATTATAAAATATGAAAATGCTATGTTTGTTTTACTTGTTTACATGAACTGTCACTTTTTTAGGCGTGTTCAGCTGAAGTTTAGTAAAGAACTTTTAAGTAAGTTAATTGTAAACTATGTATACATAGTATCATGCTAATAACAACATAAGGTTGTTTAAAATTTTGCGCCTCTGTTTTTAAGATATGATCAATCCAATGCTACGTCTGTGATTTTAACTGCATACAAAAATAATCTCAAAATGATATGCAAACATCACTTATAAAAAAGTATTGTAGTTTGTGAGTGATTGCGGTTGGCCACTTTCAAAGTATTTCATCCAAACATTAGTAGTAATAGCTCAAAATTTGAAATGGACAGATCAGTCGCAACTTGCACTTACGAAAGTTTCTTTTCCACAACTTAAATGAGTCTTTCTAAAATAGCTTTATGGAGTTTTGATTTTTCTCAACCTCCTATTCAACTACCTTACGTTTAGGAAACTGAAATGGGTTAAATAGTTTGGTCTTAGCTAATTTTGTTTATGCCGCACTATGATGTTTTTAGTTCAGGTTCAGGGTTGTTTGATGGGCCTTGTTCGTAATAAAGAAGAATCTTAATAAATATTAGCCAAAGCTTATATAAGATTGTCTATGGCACTTTACTTTAACATCATAGTTCTTTCCAAGCTGTCTCGCCTACAAATTTATTAACCAATCAAGCTGCTGTTCAAGCACTTAATTCCGCTATACCAATAAAGCTGTGCATATACTCACGAGTGGATAATTTTGACGCTGACTACACGATTCCTTTTCTCCTTTGTACCATCTTTTGTCTTTTTGAAAGCTTGGCTTGGGTGAAAGGTGTAGAAATGTAGGGAGAATGAAGTACCGAAAGCAGGAATTAAAATGTTAAGATTTTTTTCTGGTTGAACATTGACGTTTATAGTTTGACAATCGAATAGATTTGAGCGATGACCAGGGGCCTATTTCACCAAAAACTTTGCAGAAAATAATTTCCTGCAAAGTAAAAGTGCAAAATGTTTCACTAAATTTCCAAAGCTGGTAAAATTTAAAATTTATGTTGTGATAATATTAAATAAATTATAAAAAATTTATATTTCTAAAAAATTTTTTATATTTTTTTCATTTTTTACATTAAAACTAATAAAGTGAAAAGTGTTTGGTGAAATAGGTCTCAGATGTCAGCAAAAATCGTAGTTGCTTTCTGTTATTTTGATGTTCAGGAACTTTGCAGTTCGCGGTTGATTTAATGGAAAATAAACAATAGTAATAGTTAGAAACTTCTTGTTCAAATTTACAGCTTATTTTCAAAATTTTTTTCAAAATCTATTTTTCTTTCTTATTTTGATACTTTGAAATCAAAATGTGGCCTTGACTTAAAGCCGTTTGTTCAAATAAGTTAATTAAAACTGTAAGAAAGGTTCTCACTGAATGGCTGTAATCAACAAAAATCCGCTAGTTATCAATTTCGATGATTGACAATTCAAATTATGGATTCATTTATTAATGTTGGTTCACATTCGCATGATGATTTACCATTTGCAATTGTTTTTGATCAATACAAATTAACTGTGAACAAAGAAGCCCTAAAAATTACCAGTTATACGTTACCAACAATTACGTTCTGTAACTCTCACATTGATAAAATAGGTCGAGAAACGTTGTAAAATTGAACAAAACTTATATGATTTGTTTGAATTGGCATCGTTTGCGAAAGTTACAGAACGTGTAGGAAAGATTCCAAAATGTAACAAATTTAATCCAGCCATTATTGAGATATACGACCATAACCCAAAAATAACTAATTTTTATAAAATATGTACAGCAGAGAAGTGAAAAGAAGATATATTTACGTAATTTGTAATACTTTAATTGTAGCAAATTTTTAACCACCCTCTTTGCTAACATTTTTGTGGAGTTGCTTTGTTTGCATTTGATTTACAGAAACTATTTTATTTGCATAATTGTAGTTTTTTGTAATCAATTTATTATATCTTAAAATCGATACCTGAATATCGGTAATTTTTCTCAACTACGATTTTTGCTGACATTTGGTCATCGCTCATCTCTATTTGGTTGTCAAACTATAAACGTCAATGTTCAAAAAGAAAAAATCTTAAAATTTGTATGCCTGTTTTCGTTACTTCCTTCCCCCTACACCCTTCACCCAAGCTGTAAGCAGACGAGAGCCAGCAGCGTGCAGTGTTACGATTTTATTAGCGAATCAGAGTGATCGCTATTGCAAAGGAACACTTTTGGGCCTTGCAAAGTACTTCCCAATAGATATATCGCTTTAATTTTAGATGTAATTTTTGTTGTTTGTATTTTATTGTAGACTAGCTGGTCCGCCCCGGCCACGCACGGGCTTGCAAACCCAATTATCATAAAAAATTGGAAAAAAGAATTAATAAATAAATAATATTATAGTGTTCTTTGTTAGGCAGGCAATGACAATCACCCCAATGATTAAATCTGCCATAGCTTATTTCATATTCGAAGCTCTAGAATCTGTGAATCCATAAGCACTACTCGTTATGTATACATTTATTTTACTTTTATATTCGCATTAAAAGTGTTGCGATTCGAAAACAAAACATTAATTTGGTACGCCAGTGCTTTGAAATAAATGTGAAAAGTCCTCGATTCCCCGGGAGTCAAAAATGTTATTAGAATTCTAATAGCTGTTACCTATCCTTTTCGCTGAGCTTCTTGAGCCCGTAACCTATGGCTGCGTTAAAAAATAGTAGCTACGTTTTATATCGCCAATAACACATATGGTTTATCCCATCGGAGGTTATTCTTTTCAATTCATTCCAACCGTGATCCAGCCCATGGCAATGGGGTAAGCTATATGTAAGGTACCATCTATTCAGCACAGAGTGGATAAGGGTTCACTCATGAATTTTGCTTTTCGCTTGCCCATGGCAATGGGGTAAGCTATATGTAAGGTACCATCTATTCAGCACAGAGTGGTTAAGGGTTCACTCATGAATTTTGCTTTTCGCTTGACGTATAGTTAAAAATTTTGACACCAAAACTTAAAAAAATTCTTAGTAATTATATGTCTGAAACTGATATTGCTGTGACCTTTTTTTTTTGTTTTGAGTATGTACAAACCCGCTCGTATTCCAATGCAACATTGTGTCAAAATTTCAAAGCAATCGGTGAAGAACTTTCGGAGATTAGCGGTAAGGAACAAACATTTACATTTTTATTTATATAGATAGATTAGAGAAACATTAACAACAATAATTTATTATGTAATTTCTATTTACTGATGGTTTCGCTAAAAATAATTTGCTAAATTTTGACAAAGTAAGAAACAAAAATTTGAGTTTTAAGCTGAAGCTGCTTACACCACTTGGCAAATATGTTTATGGGTGATTCTCTGTCAACTTTATTTGTAACTTAATATAAAATTTTCTTATGAATTTTTGGTTTGAATTGTGGAAATAAGTTTGAACTACAATTTACATTACATATTGTTAAAAAATTTGCTACCTTTCCCCTTGGCTTGTAAAAGTATACGCAAAATGTCAGTACCGTGGCATACCCCATCCTTGTTTTTCCAAAGAAATCTACTATTTTGTATTAAAATACATCATTGAATAAAAATGTTGTTCTCAAAGAAGTTTGAGTACAATAGTTGCTTGATTAAATTTTGACAATATCAAGTCAAAATATTTGCTCTCGAATTAAACAATTTATTAATTAATTAAATGGTGTCCTTGGATTGCATTTAATTTTTGAATTCAAAATATTTCCTGCAGCTGAACCGCCATTTTGTTTTTAGTTTGTTGGCATTTGTCTGGTACCGTCTGAAAGAGGCACTATTTATTTATTGTTTACAAAAGTCAATTTATTTTACTAACGTATTTTTGCTGTAAGAGTGGAGTGTTTTATTCTAGCGTGTGTTATCCAAGCGTTTTATGGAATTTTTTGGGGTGATTTTTATAATATTGTATTTCTTTTGCAGTCATATTAATTAAAATTGTAACGGATTTTATTTTTCTCAGAAGCTTAAAGCCTAAATTTCAGTACCGTGGTATGTCTATTTACAATGAACGTAAATTAAATGACTTCAAGCAATTTTGCTAAAAATCTTGTTATTTTTTTACTAACAATGGTACCAATACTTCGGACAAAACATATAAAAACAAATCCGTTCAATAAATGTTGAGTTATAACCTAACATAAAAATTAAGACTTCAACCTCAAAATACAAATTTCAAAAACTAAAACTAAAAAACATACAATTTTGAATAAAACATTAGGCATGTTCAGGAAAATGAGATCTCAGAGATCTCAGCATTCCAGTTACCTGAACAGGATTCCTCAGCAAAATTTCTCAGCTTCGCTGTCAAAACTAAGGAAAAAAAATCTTGGATTCGCTTGCTCACTTTTTGACTGAGAAAATTCTCCGAGATCTCATTTTTCTGAAAACACCAATTGCCTTTCAAGGCAAGAGGGAATTTAGAAACTCACCAAAAATATTGTCAAAATGAGTAAAAATTTTACTTCTGTATATTTCTACAGATATACCAATAAAGTTATGTCTATACGTTTTTATAAAATATGATTTGTCATTGCATAACTTATTATTGATCTTTATTTTTTCCTTTTTAAAATCTACTGTTATAAATAAATTGTTGTTTTTAAAAATGTGTTTCAAATTTCCCAAAAATAAACATTAATCTTTCAAATCTATAAGTGTCAAAAACACGATTTAATGCAAATATTTATAATAAATATGAAATAATATCTCACTTATTGTTATAGTCCCTTAATTCTGAGACATTGACGTCAATCAATTAACTCAAAAAATTAAAGCGTAGTGAACGACGTGCCACACCAAGCATCAGTCTTGCAAAGGTATTTTTTTGTTCTGCCTTCTCAAAAAAATAAAAAAAAAAATTAACACTATTTGAATATTAAATAAGTTATTTTTTTTCTGCTCGAATATTCCCAACTGCCATAAAACGTTATTATTTTTCTTGTCAAAAAATAAGGAAACCAAATTCCAACACGCAACAACCCCCCTTTTTGTCTCATATATATAGAATCACACTTGGAATGCCTTAAGTTAACACAACTAATTAAACACACTTCGATTTCTATAAATAATATAAACAGACAAAATCTATATTTAAACATTTTTTTAAATGATTCGATCGATTTAAAAATGGTTGATTAAATTATTTTTTTTTTTTTGTATCTCTTGTTGGTTTTTTTTTTTTATTAACGAAGTTAGATGTATGAAATGAAATGTTATTCACACCATAAAAAATGTTTAAAATTTCTTGGAAATAGAATCAGAAATAAACCTTGAATTAATCGAATAGATAAATTAAAGAAAACAAATAATTTAACCAGTTTTTTTGTATATACGTTTTCAAATTTTATACTAGACTTTGCCTATAAACACGATTTTTATAATTCGGGCAGATTCTTCGAGACACCTTGGCGGCAAACTAAAAAATATAATTTTTTTTTTAATATAAAAATTTTATGCCCAATTGAATTTATATTTGTATTTTTTGATGAAAAAAATCTTTATACTTACAGAGTTTTGTTTGTTTATCTCCAAAATGTCTTAAGTGATTTTTCACATTAATTCCCGAGCTAAATTTTGGCAGATTCTGTAATTCTTGAATTTTGCTTTGTGAAAATATAAATCAATATGTAGGATGACGATGTAAGTCAACGAAAGGGGGTTCAGCTCTTGTTTGGAGATAAAAGTGTGAGATAAAATTAAACGCGATCAGCTAACATAGGCTTAAAAACTAAAAAATTAATTTATTTAGATATGGTCTCAAAATTTGGAGACTTATTTCGTATTTTCCTAAGTTTCGTATTTTCCTAAAACTCAAAAGTCATTTTCCGCATAAAATATATTAATTGTAGAGTTCTCCAAATAATCTATCATAATTATCAAATTCGTTCATCAAACATCTTACGTCAAAACGAAGTTTTCAATTTTATATGGGATTTTTAGGTACAACATCGGCAGGCTAGAGACTGAACATCTTTGAAGAAAATAAAGTCCATAAGTACCTATGTACATATGTATATCTTTAAAAATTAAAGAAGGCTCTAATTCATTACACGGTTTAACTTTTAAATCCACAGTAAAATTGATTTTAGCCTTCTAAGAATATAAGTTATAACTGTATAAGAATTTATGATAAATAAATTGCATTGATACGTCATCGCTGTTAAGTACTTCTTAGCAAAAAAATATTTTTTTAAGAATTTAATACAAATTTTTGGGTAAACTTTGGCGATACTTCGATATTTCAAGTACTATTTTACAATAATTGGTTTACATCAAAACAATACTTTCTTACAAGACAAGTAAAAAAAATCCAATTGAACAAAAATCATTGGTCCTCTACGCGTATTTTTTTTTTTAGTTAAAAAGCACCTTATTTCCGAACACAACGGCAACACCTCGACTGTTGATCATTTATGCGATTATCTCAACTAAAAATAATATAATTTAAAATTATTAAATGCATCAAGTTGCTTGCATAAACATCCGATTCGAATTCAAACAAAAAATATAACTGATTGTATTTGTATTCATTTTATAAACAACACACACAATCCAAACGTATATTCCATTCAATCAATAAATAATTATATTATCGGCGGCGTGGCGGATGTGGTTTGAAAATCTAATTATTGTTTTTAATTGCCTTATCTTTACTATTTCGGGGTAATTAATCTCATTTTTAATATAGGTAGGTCTAGTTATAGGCAGAGAAAATCGTAAGATTTTTGCGGGCACAATATAACGTACTTATAGTTACACTTAATTAATTATGATTGGAAGGGAGCGATTTGAAACGTCATTCTGGTTTCTCGATAAGTAAGCGATAATGCAATTATAATTATAAATATTGTAAGTTCATTGTAATTTTGTTTTATTTTTATTCATTAAATAACATGCGGTTTAAAAAAAAACAACTTGAAACGTGTTATAGTGTATAGTATCTACTGGTTACGCCTTTTTTTTTACTGATAGGTGTTAGCAGCTTACCTAATATATAGCTTATTAAAAATCGATTCGGGTCTCGAAATTTAATTAAAATCTAGGGCCTATTTCACCAAATACAATTTACAAATACAAAACTGTATTTGTAAACAGATTTTCTGTTTCATAAATTACATACATATTTGCAACAAGTTTGTAACAAAGGTGAAAAAAGTTGTACAAAATATAGTCGTAGTTTACAATTAAAAAAATTATGCGTTTCACCAATTATATGCAAGATTTGTAAACTAACATTTGTTCTCACAAATTTGTGAGAGAGGCAATATATTAAATCTGCAAAACAAAGTGTAAAGTTGTTAGAAACTTCAAAAAAAGGTTTATAAATATTCTATGATCTATTTATTATTAATTCGGGAGTAAGCAAAAAATTTTTCCTTTTCACATACATATTGGTATTAATTTTCAAAAATATGTCTACCTTTTATATACTAAATTCTGCTATTTAAAATTCTTGATATTAATAAACAAAACACATTTTACTCACACGGTTTACACGGTTTTAAGTTTAAACAGCAATTTTAATATAGAAAACACAATTTGTAGAAGATATTACACATCATTTATATTCTGTAAGTTTTTTTCTACAATTCAACAAATTTTGTAAAATTCTTTTATTTAGTGAAACAGAAACTTACAAAAATACCCCAGTTTTCACAAATTTATACTTCTAAACTACAAACAAATATTAGTCTTGGTGAAACGAAAATAAAGATATTCCCAAAAATGTCCCTTTGTAAATTACAAATATACTTTTGTAATACAAACGTTTTATGAAACAGAATAAATCGATTTTTCAAAAAAAAAATTTTTTAAATTCCCTTGTAAATACAAATTTGTAAGTTGATGAAATAGGCACCAGTCTTATGATAGACAAAACTAAATGGATCTCGCAATTCCCTTTGTTTTTGGAACACCTAGGAAATCACTAAAAAACTTAAGTTCAATTTTTTAAAAAAATCGCTTCAGCGAGAGTTTTAGGCTGTAGCCCAAGGTACACGGCGAACATTCACAAATAAAGACAGGCAAAATTGCGAGACACATTTTCTTTTTCATGCTCTCTATTATCGTAATGACAGATCCTCGCTGATCAGGTCGAATATTTTTAAGTCATATGGCATATAGAAACTACTATCGCAAATTAAAAAAAAAACTAATTCTTAAGTTTAAAGTACATACATATATGTAGGTAACTGATTATTTCTGTTAAATTGAAGATGTATTTTTTTCCAAAAATTGCTGATAAAGGTATTTTAAAATGATAATGACATTGACACCGGAACAGATTGGGATCACACTTGATTAGAAACATATGGTGAATATGTTTTTTTTTTTCAAAATAATGACGTTCAAATCTTGTCTAGTTGAACCTTAACGAACCGAAATATTATTTTTTAACTTCCTTTAAAAATTTATATACAAACATACCTGCATACATACACATGTATGTATTTAAATCGGGAGATTCAAGACAGCGGAAAAAATTTCCAGGGAACATAAATCATAACATAAATGTATTTAAGGAAAAACACTACAAGAAAAAATGTGGAAAATAGAATTTTATGAATCATTAATCCAAATTCATTCAAAGATGATGGTGGTCCATGATTATAATGATATTTTTGTTCCTCAGTTAAATGGTACCTACTAATTTGAAACAACATTGATTTCAACGAAACGGAAGCGCAATATACCGTACAGCAAGCGAAACAGTAAGGTTATTGATGGAAACATTTGATATGCGCATAGTTTTCAATAAACCAGAGGGGTGAAACCACTTGAAGGACAACATTCTCGGACTTATTCCTGATATGCTGTCTAAGCTGTTCGGAAAAAATTATCTAAAACTGTTAGAATTCCAGGTGGTGTTTCATTCGAAACAGTTGTGGCACTTATCGTCGGCTAAGGATGTAAGCCTCGTTATTCAATTTTTGTAAATTGTGCATGACATTTATTTCAAATATTCAATTATGTACCTACCAAATGTAGGCTCTTTATATATACATAAAGCGTTTTCCTTTGGTACCTTTTTTGCCATTTAATAAGACATTTATGTTTTTTTTTTAAATCCAGGCATAAATGTCGATGCCAACATGATATTTAAAAAAAAAAACTCCTTTTTGACAAAAAGTGGATTTACGGGGTTTGCATATCCTTAGCCGACAATATGTATAAATATGCGGAGAATTATATCAAAATATTAATTGTATTTACAAATATCTTTTTCAGTAAGCTATTTCAAATAATTTTTTTTATTTAATTTTAAAAGTTTTAAGTAACCGAAGACGCTATTGCTGCTGTAGAGCAGAATGTCGGAGAAGACCCGAATGAGTCCATCCGCCATCGCGCGCAACAATTGGAGCTGGGGCCTCTCGGCTGGAATTTATTCCAGTCAGCCGCGGCGGCCACTTGCCCGAAATCATTTTTAAAACATAATGGCAAACCCTTATCTTTATAATAAAGCTAAATTCTTGGCCATAACATTAAATTATATGCGTTTTATTCCTTCTTGAAAACCACACGTCTAAAAAAAAACACGCTTTACTAGTAGGTCCCTTCTATTCTTGCCGACAGAAAGCGCTACCATAGAATAGTTGCGAGTTTTTAAAAACTATGGCTCAATCGGTTGTTACATAAAACGTTGCACACAAAACGGTTATAGGTATCACTTTTTAAAAGGTTAGATTATTCAAAAATCATTTAGGAAATCAAAAGAAAACAAAAATAGACAAAATTCCAGATTTTTCAAAAAAAGGGTTACAACACTTTTGCATTCGAAGACGATTTTAGTTAGTTATCGTAAATAATATTTAATAATTTATTTAAGTTGCACAAAAATGTTTATAAATATCCATTCTGAGACATTAAAAATATAATTTTTCCACTCCTAACTTAATAAAGATAAATTCGACTCGGTCTTATTAAATTCGGTTCTACATAAATACAAATATATATCAAAAATATAATTTTCATCTCCCGAACTGTGTTATTATTCTTATCACAACAAATAAAAACTAATATACCTAATAATTTGTTGTCAACTGCTTTTTGGACTAATTAACCCAGGCAAAAACAAATTGTACTTGAGATAGTCAACTTCAATGTCTTAGAAACAGATTCCAGTATTTAATTCAAATATTCAAGAGAAAATCTTCTCACAAATTGAAATATGTAGTTTTCATTTTAATTATCTACTTTCTACATATATGCAAAAAAAAAAACTGCTTAATTCATTCTCCTTTCAAATCGAATCTGAAACTAAAAAAAAACCTTTCTGTGTCTTGCTCATAGTCCAAGTAAAGAACCCTCAAGTGTTGCCATAAAGTTCCCATAAAATAATAAGATTTTCTCACACACAACTTTTTACTTTCTTACTTTACTTACTTAACTATGAGTGTAAGTGTAAAAAGTAGAAGCGAAAATATTTATTCGGCCATAAATTATGCCAAATAACTTTATAAAGAGTTTATACAGAATGAATACACGAATACAGCTCAACAATTCTATAACATTGCATGTCAGTATTGGGTTTATGGTTTCCACTTTGTTTATATTTGTACGAATTATGTCAATTGTCAGCTAATTGTTAGCTATTGTCAGACCATTGACAGTTCTGACAATATTGTAAGATCTGACAATCGTCTGTACTTAACTTAAGAAACAAACTCAATCAAAGGGTTAAAAATCTGAAGAAAACACAAACTTTAAGTTATTGGCGAAAAATTTTAAACAGCCTGAGGTTTACAATTTTATAACTTTTAAACACTTTTCTT
This sequence comes from Epistrophe grossulariae, assembly GCA_929447395.1. Classification (NCBI taxonomy): domain Eukaryota; kingdom Metazoa; phylum Arthropoda; class Insecta; order Diptera; family Syrphidae; genus Epistrophe; species Epistrophe grossulariae. The sequence continues at coordinate 20,492,066 of OV839567.1, read as the reverse complement.
AGTTTTAAGCACTGTTCGTGCAAAAAATATAAGCAAACACAACTTTGTTGAAATTAATAAACGTCAAACTGTTATTTAAAGTTAGTACCATACCAAAATGATAAAATAGGGACTTTAAACGTTTGAGCTAAAATGATGGTAAAATAATTTTAAAACTTAGGTACCTGTAATTAGTATCAGTTTTTTTAATGTTAGTATTTAATTTAACTTAGTATCAGACTAAAACATCGACTAAATAGTTATTCCATTGATTTTAGACTCTTGAAACTTGCCAGACTCCAAATTTATGTAAACAAAAATAGAAAAATATGGATTCAAGAAATATTTGTAAGCAGACAAATGGAGCAACCGTTTGCCAGATATGCCGACATCGTTTAAACAATTCAAACAATTATTTTTGTTTCAACTTAATGAATATTAAAACTTATAGATTTAAGGCATTGTTTTATGGTATCACATGACTCTTTATCTGACAATTTCAAAAGTGTATTATAGTGTTTTCATTCTTAACATTATAATGAAAACACTATAATACACTTTCTAAAAATAATAATAATTTTTATATTAAGTATGCCTACTGTTATTTACATATCTTTGTCTAACAATGAAGCTTCTTCCAAATGAAAAATTGGCACCGTATTTTCAAATGGTATAGTTAGCTGCCAGACGCTTGTTTTTTTTTTTTTCTTAAACAGGTTATTCCTGCTGTCAGTTTCCTAAAAAGATAATAATTAATTAAACTATGTGCCTGTAAAACTTGCGGTCTTCTAAATGCAACCCAGAAATCTTGTCCACTTTTTCTAAAACATTGGTTACTATCCAAATAATTCGTGTTTTAAAGTGCCATATACATACATGTCGGATTAAAATAAACTCAGGACTTCAAAAACCTATGACCTACATATGTCAAAGTATGACTCATCCTGAATGCTACAACTTAAGTTAAAGTCGTATTTTAATATGTCATATGAATGTCAGATGAACATATGTAGGTACAATATCTATGCACAATTCACTTCGGAAATTTTTTCTAGAAGTCTAAATTATTTTTGTATTTTGATAAATTATTTATTATGTTTTGCAATAAATTAATATCAAATATTGTTGTAAAACCAAAATAAGGAATCACTGATTATGAAAAAAAAATTTTAAGTCGAAAACTTTTTAAGTATACCCAAATATATTGTATGTAAGAAATGTATTTATATAATTAAGTTTGTATCAGCCTTGGTCTACGTTCTGTTACTCTCACATCGATGAAATTCGGGGAAAAAACGATAAAAATTGAAACATGAGTGTTTTTTCCATTTTTCAAAATTTCAAAGTCAAAACGTTATGTATTTCAAATTATCAAATGCATTCAAGATACAATCCAAATATCATTGGTTTTTCAAGTTAATTTTGTATAAATAAATTATAAGACTTCTGATAAGAAAAAACATAAAAGTCAAAGACGAGCTTTAAAATGTCATATTCTTGTAATACAATTTTTTCATCCAAATATTTTGAAGCCTAAATCAATGTCCAATAATATCGAGTTCATTAAAAATCAAGAACACTTTAAAATTGTTATTTGGTTGGGATTTATTTGCTATTGGCAACCATTATTTTTGTGTATGGACAATTTAACGCACACTCATAATATTCTCTTCGTCGTGTGTGTGTGTTTACATTTTCGAAACAAAATCGAAACGAAAACTTGATGCAATAACTTGATTTGAGTCAGTCTTCGGCCGCCATTCATTCAAGCAAGCGAGCAAAGTTGAGCAAACATCATTGCTTTTTTTTAGTTCACAAAGTTTAATGTAAAAAAATAAAAAAACTACCAATAATAACCGGATTTCATTTTTTGTTAAATGTTACGGTTAAAAGAGAAAAAAATATAATATTTTAAGGGATTGATACCCATGAGAAAAAAAAATAAAAAGATTTTTATCAAAGTGATTCAACAACACAAAAGAGCAAACAAGCCAGTGAAGTTAATATTTTTTTGTCTTAAATAAAAAAAACGTGTTTTCAAAGTGAGTGAAAAAGTGAAAAAGAAAATGAATTTAATATAAATAATATAAAAACAAAGGATATATAAAATTATTAATGAAAAAAAAAGGATTTTATAATCCAAGATATACAAAAAAGTCAAATAAAAATATAGCAAGATATTTAAAAAAAAAAGTAATTTTTTTTTGTTATAAAAAAATTATGACTTCAACAATTCTACAATCATCAGCACAAGCAGCATCAACAATGGCATGGTCAAATGAAAAACTACGTTTATCTTGTGTCGATAACATTGGATTAAAACAGCTGTGGAACTTAATTGTTTTAAATAGTAGCAACAACAATAGTACTAATAATAGTACTAACAACATTGTCAACAATAACAACAACCAGAACAGTAAAAATGTAAGTTATTTTTAACATCAATGCTAAAAGTGTAATTACATACTATTTAATAAGTTTATTAATATAAATCCATGAATGGTATAAAAGTGTATAATTAAATAATTTTTAGGTCGTTACTGTTATTACTATGGCAGAGGGGATATTATAAATTATTATCATTACAAATTATAGTATGTAAATTGTTTTATTTGTCGTTTCGGTTTTAAAATGTTTTGCTCTGGCGGTGTGTTGTGCTATCGACACTGCTATTGTGAAACTTTATTCAAATATGTAAATATACATACATTATGTTGCTATGTAAAGACTATCCAAGTCTATCCAAAGCGGATATCCGGATCGAAAGAAGAAAGTTTATGTAATTTTTGACGGTTTTTGTTCATCTTATTTTTAACACTCCTTAGTTCTTATATTTGTTTCTATTTAAATGTTTTTCTCTTTTTTGTTGACAATAAAATCTAAATACTGCTTAACTGTTTGGTATTCAGCAATAAAATTTCGAACGTGCTTGTTCTCTATAATGGTAGGTTGGAAAATTACTGAAATGGCATAGGTATACCTATATAAAAATGTTCAGTTCGTCAAAAACTTACATAGGAAAAATACAGTTGGTGAAAAATTTGTAAAAATTTTCAATTAACCAAACAAACCTTTCCATTTTTCTTTTACATGAACGTAGATTTCGTTTTGTGTGATGAATTAACACAGCTTAAATTGTATATACCTATACAGCAGGCGACATTTTTTTCCTCAAACGCCAGTTTTGAGCCACTGTACACATATTAAAGGTAATATCATTAGCGTTTTCATTTTTGTTCAGTTCTGCGCATCTGTCAAAATCGAGGTATTATGGTGGTAAAATGGTGGATCCAGTGCCCCTTTTCTGGTCTAATTTCAATATTTAGTTGTTGTTTCTAATGATGCGCGTTGAGTTCCTGTAGGCACTCGAACAGCCATTTTTAATTTTTTGACATTTTCAACTTTGACAACCTGCGCAATAATATATTACCTTAGATTTGTTTACTATAATGGTTTTGAGCTACTCAAGTACTTGATAGCATTAGAAAATAAAATCCCCACATAAACATAAATAGATATTTAATTTCATCTAAATCTTAACGCTGTGGCTCCATTAGCAATATTTGAGGCAATGTCAATTTCAATGGCAATGACAATTTATTGCCTCGGTGTGCCTTCTATTGCCAGCTAATTTCAGTTGTCAAATGTCAGTGTAGAAATTACGACAACAGTCAAGTATTTTTTGCTTTTTAAATTCACAATTTTTGATAATTAAAAAACTTTAGTTCACTTAATTTTGCATATTTTCAACTTTAATTTCAAAACGAAGCAGAATTCATTCAAAATCGCGGAGAAACCATTTTGAAAAAGGTGAAACGTCAAAATTTATTGCCCCAGCGATGGAAATTAATAATTACCTTTCATCAACCGAGCAATATTGTCATTGCCATTTCCAAAGCGTCTCCATTAGCAATATAAGAGGCAATGTCAATGAGCCAAGCAATTTATTTCCTCAATGCTGGGTAACTGCATAAGTGGCATTTAAGTCTCCCATTTATGTTAGGTTGACAGTTAAGTGCTTTTAAAAACAGAACAACAAATGTTAATTTCATCAAAACTAATACTTTGCCATTTGAGAATAAATAGAAAAGACAAATATATTTGATAAAAAACACTATCTTTATAGCCCTTTTAATAATATGAACAAAAAGTTTAATGAAACCAACATCAGCAAAAAAAACAACTTTTTTTGATTCTTGAAAGCTTGAATTAAGGTCATAACACTGGGGAATACTATAGCAATCTGTCTCTGATGACTGATGATTAAACGATTAAAAAAAATGTATTAATGGATTTTCCAAAGATAAAAAAAATCTGTTTTTTAACCTTTTATAAGTATTAAAATACACATTTCGCCTTATGACATTTATGACCGCTAGCTATTTATTCTGTACTTCATATTAATGTCAGGCTCATTAATTGGGTGATGATAAATAGATTTATCGTTAACTTTGACTTAAAATAAATACTACGCAGTGGATTTTAATTTATTCAAGGCTTTTGAATCCTGTCACATATGGCGCATATGTATGTACAAACAAACATATGTAAAGTGTGACAGTCTTTTTATTCTGGAATATACTTTTGACTTCGACACTATCAAAAGATAAGAACGCACCCAGTTGCGTTTGACCCTTGATACCAATTTTTTTGCTCTTTGAAATCTTGTGGAAACTTTTGACTTTTTCTGTTTATTTATGATAAGAACGCGCAAAATGAGGTCGACCTTTGATTTTTTTGTTCGTTTACGTCAATGGAGATGTTGTCATCCTATATTCATAGTTGAATGTTGGTACTTTGGTTCAAAATATCAACCCCATTTTAATGGTATAGATAAGACCAAATGATGACCCAAGTTAAGTGTATATAGGTTCATATGGGCAAAGAATTCAAAAACAAAAGCAAGATAAAAGAGCATGTACACTGAGTTCAAAATAAAATTTTGAGCTCCAACCTTCATTATTAAATTATAAATTGGCATAACACACGTTTATCATTTTTAAAACAACGAAAAAAATTGTCAAAACTTGACGAAGCACTACATGACGTGCAGTAATAAAATTAAAAAAGAATAAATCTTTATTTTGTTTCAGTAACATTGTCTTGTCAAAAAAAATTAATAGTGGAAACCTAGCATTAAATCTAATATAAGGTCTGTTCGCTTACTTGCCCAAAACTGCCAGATTCTACCATTTTTATTTTTTACATGTATGGTACTTTAACAGTCTTTCGGACTAAAAATGGTGGTAATGGGTATAGGTTTAGGAAGTAAACGAATAAGGTTATAAAATAAATTGTTTTGACATTTCTGTCAGATCCTGTCAAAAAAATAACTTTCTAATGACAGATGTTGCCATCGGCTATAAAATACTCAGACTTTTAAAAAAAGAAATATTCAATTTGTTGTCAGTTATTACATTAACACTCAAATTCTTTAAAAATTTTTGTATTTACATTAAAGAGCAAACTACATAAGTCTCGAGCACTTATTTAGGGCCCAAAATAATATTAATCCGACACTTATAAGACTTAAATTGAGAGCGCAAGCTCATACTTTAATCCAGGCCACATGCGTCTAGATATCTAAGTCCTTCACTAAAGCCTGTTCAAATACAATTTTAACATTTAGATACTGTTTTCTAAACTAAAACAAATACTATACACATAAATATCAGCTCGTTAAAACAGAACAAAAAAATAAAAGCACAATATTTGCTCAGATTTGTCTTTATCTCACAATCGCCCGTGCGATATCGCACAATCAAACCTCAAACAATTTTTTCACCCCGTTCCGTGTAAATATTGAATCAAGCAATTTACTGATAACATAGCACATAAGATTTTACAATCAAATTATCTTATCATTAAGGCAAGTAAACATAAAACCCACCTCCATACCTACCTAAGAATATTTTATATTTTTTATTTCACTTCGAAAAAAACAAACATTTCTGAAAGTGTCAAGACCCCGATAATAGAGCGCAGTAATAAACATTAAACAGGTAATTAGCTATAAACACTCCCGATTCACATGTCGAGTCTGTTTTGAGTCTGTTCGTCGTCGGCTAGCGTTCAATCTTTATTTTATTGTTTTTCTTATGTAAATGACAATTTATTTGGTTTTTCTTTTTTATTTTTTCTCATCATCATCATAGACATAGACTTATTTTACATATGTACATAATATTATGTACATATCTATACATATGTACGTATATAACTAATTTTTCAATTTGACCTCAATTGATTTGTATTGTTACAGAACCAAATCACTTGATGCAAACAAATTGTTTGACAGTTTATTCTTAAGTGTCAATTGATTGAAATTTTCTCTGATAATTTATATCATATGGAGGAGAGAAAAAATGCCTACTTCGCAGCAGTTTTTTTTTGTTCTTTAATTGATGAATAGATATTGTTTACAGAAAAATATGAATAAAAATAAAACATTATAAATATTTTTAACTAATCGTTTATGTCATTTATAAACATCCGCTGTACAGTCAGATCAAAATAAATGACAGGTGGTAGAGTGGTAACTTGGTTACATTACATAATTATTAGGTATAAAAAAACATTTGTTGCCTCATTAAGATTTCAATTCTTGTGTGTGGGGTACAAGGTGGGAAAAGAATGTGCTTTGAATTGAAATATCTCTCCTTTAAATTTTGTTTACATAAGTTCGATTGTATAGAGAGCGGAACTTGTGACGGAAATGCAATTTCTGCATACAAAAATTCAATTGGATATGTGTCAATCTGAATAATGGTGTAGGTATGTACCTATATAAGAAGCAAATGTATATGAGATGAATATAAATAAAAAAATGAGGAATTTATGTTGGAAGGTTGATTTGTTTAAACTGCACTTAAAAGGCGATGAATATAATCTTAATGAAATTCAAAAAAGGTTATTGTTGTTAGACGCAGTCATTTTGTTTAAACCTTAAACTTTTTTAACCGAAAACATCCCCAATTCGCAAACGTTTATCATTTGCCGTGTAATTCTGACATCAGGTCTGTACCAATATTATTTTTTGTCTGAATTTTGACAGAACTTTGGTAGAAATTATCAGTTAAGTAAACGAACAGAGGTATTGCGTGTTTTGGTGCAGAGATATTATATACAAGGTGTGTTTTTTTGCAAGCCCGGGAATTGGATGACAAAAAAACGACGTCGGTAATAAATAATTTACTTAGCTAAACCCAGAGAATTCTCGGGGACTAAGGGGCCAATTATAGCTTTCATTGAAACTCATCATTTAAAATTTTCAGTTTTGAGGCCCTAAAAAGCGATATCAGTGATTATTTTGATGCCAATAAAAAGTTGATGACTCGATTATTATTTCTAGTCAAAAAAATATTTCATTTTGGCCCTACCTTTCACGTAAAACGATTTTTAAGATTTCAATGATTAATGGTAAGGTAGTTCAATCATAGAAATAAAGAAATTAATTTCCTGCGATAGGCTGGGCCAAAATGAAATATTTTTTGACTAGAAATAATAATAGAGTTATCAGCTTTTTATTTGCTTAAAATAATCACTGATTTCACTTTTTAAGTGCCTCAAAATTAACAATTAAAATTTTCAATGAAAGCTATAACTAGCGCCTAACTTAAGCGTGCAGAAAAACTGTATTACCGGCGTGAATTACATACTTGCTATCGATTATTTGTGTGAAAACTCCATTTTATTTCTGTAATTCCCCCTGGGCTTGGAAAAAAACACGCCTTTTAGCTGTCAAAAAAGGGCAAATTCACGATAACAAATTCAAAAATATGTAGTTATGCCTATTATTCTGCGTACGATAAGTCAAATCGAGTCAATCATTTGTGTTCAATGTGAAAATCAATAACAACTTAAATCACTTTTGATCAACAGGTTTGGCTATTCAGACTTTCTCCATCCCTAAATAAATACTATTAAAATGACACGTTTAACGATTAAATTTTAAAATCAATTCGAAATGAGTTTATTATAAATGAGATTATTAGCATGTTTCCTGAACTTGATTATATTTATACAAAAATGAAATATTGAAAATAGAATTCAGTCTATAAAAATGCTAATTTGAATTTTTATTGTGTTTTTGATTGTTCTTTTCATATTTTTATGACACTTTAAATGTCAAAATAAATTAAAATGACCACTTTTTGTGTATTTTTGTTTGTTTTGTTTGCATTTTAAAAAGCGATTCTGCAGATAATTTCTATTGTTGGATAATAGGAGATGATCGTGACGTAAAAACTTAATTTTAATTATATGTAAATAAATATGTACCTATATATAAAAAAGGTGACACGTGCTAAAAAAAAATATGAAGATGAAGATGTGATACATAGGTATCGTAAATTGTGTGACAAGTAACGTATAACATGTAAGGCTCACGTTTTTAGTTTACTTTACCGCCGGCATAGATGTTTACACATCAAAACTCGACAACTTCTGAATTTAAAATGAGTGTCGAAAAAAAGAGTTTTTCGAATCAGTCAATGTCAAAAGTGATCTGATAAACATAACTTTGTTGAGGCTGAAAAAATGCAAAAATACAAAGGTCTTTTTTTATACCTATTTATCAAAAACTTTGTATTTCATGAATAAAGTTTTTAAATTATTTATTTGTAAACCTAGAAAAATATATCTCACCCAATGCCAGTTTTCGTTTAGTTAACGAATATATTCCATAGTCATGTTTAATATTTAAAGTATTCTTAATCACTTTTTCATTCTATTATAAAATAATTCTTAAACTCATCATCTGCCAACATCAATTCATTCTATTCTGCCCACTCAACAAAAAATAAATTGACAGTAAATTTAATTCTTTCAGTCATCAATTTTATTGTGCTAACATTTTAAACAGACTTTAAGTCTCTTCAAATTGCACAGTTGAAATTCCCATGAACTTCTGACATATTACGTCAAATCAATTAAAATGCCAACTTCTTTTTTCACTAAATACAACAAAAAAAAAGAAGCAAAAACCATTAAAAATGCGAGGCAATTTCCGCACAAAATGTCTTACTCACTCACTATAATATAGTCATTTTATTCCTCAATTCGAGTGACCATTAATGTCAGAGAATTATATTTTAAGCAGACGTTATTTGCCTTTTCTTACCTCACCCAAGCATTTACTACATTTTTTATATCTGACACAGATTTTTCCTTGAACAAAGATGAATGACTCTTCAGGCTGTCTTCAATTCACTGAAATAACTGTACTTTTCTGGGAATTTGTATATTTTATTTGCAAGGTGAGTCAGATTTGAAACCAGGTAGTTTGAGGTGACTATATATAAATTTCAAAGAATTTTCTATGATTGTAAATATGTAATGTCATTTTTCCAACACTTATACCACGCCCATTTTTCCGTTCTGTTTAACACTTGAATCAATGTAGGTATACAAAATTCTAAATTATAAATACATATTTTTACACAACATTCCAAAAAGGTAACTAACCTTACAAATAAAACAAAAAAGTAAACAACACTTTCATCGTTTCTTTGCTTTTTTGTTATTTTATTATTGTTTTTGTCGTCTCTTCTTGGAGGTATGTAAATATAGAAAATTCCCAACCCTTTCTCAACACTTATACTTCAACACAAAATTTTATTTTGGCTTATTTTTATCAAACGCAACTGACGTCAATGCAAAACCAGAAAATCAAATACTAAAAAGTTGAATTTAAAATTACTTCATTTTATCAGACTGGCAGACTGACGTGGCTTGGTTGGTTGGTTGCGTGTTATTTGATGAAAAGATAATTTCTTTCTGGATTATTTTAAATTATGTGATCGATGTGAGTGAGATAACGGAGATGATAATAATTTTATTGTTGTAAGAGGAGAATTTATCAAAAGTTATTGCTTTGTTTGCGTCACGTTAGTAGGTATGAAGTAGAAATCTATATAGGTAGTTGCATCAAAATCTATCTTAAAATACATATACATAAATATGGCATATATCAAAACATGCGTACATACATAAGTACCTATGGCAAGTTCTTATACTTCTCCAATTTTTTTTTATAAATTAAAGTTAATATTTTTTGAACATCATACATACATATAGGTATACAATAACTTGATCTATAAATATTTAGTGAGTTTTTCTAAGCGTCCATTGACGTCAATCGAATGTTTTTTTCCCTGAAATTATTCAAATCATTTTCTACTATATGTATGTAGGTATGTATGTATAATAGAAAACATGCATACAATTTTAAATTTCTAACGATCCCAAAGATGGCAAAAAAAATATCAAGATTGTCATTTTTGTTTGTTTACTCTCAACTAGAAGAATTAATTTTATTTCAAATTCAAATTGACATTTCATTGAAATGATTATGACATTTATAACTGTCAAAATTGAATAAATTGCAATGGCCGCGTTCAGGTTTGTATCCAAAGCGATCTGATAAATTTTGTGTTGTTGTAATCCAATATAAAAACACAGCTTATGCCAAAAATAAATCTCAAGCTATCCTAAAAATTCTGGTATAGGTATACCTACTCATCTTTATACTATGAGAAATATCAAACACAGCTGACTTGCGTTCAGAAACATACATACATGGATACTCGAGTATCTTAGATCTGTCCTATTGCACCAGAAAGCGTCCAATAATTTCTCTGAACCGAAAACACTCATATGGCGTTCATTAATTTGATGTCTTGTTTTCTTCTGACTCGATTCTTAAATCAAATCACTGGAGAATTTTCTGCTCTTTTCAAAAGAAGAACTGTCATTCTTTGAAGGATTGAAAACGCCATTAAAATTATTTAAAAATCAAAAAAAATAAGAAGCCGTGTAAGAAATTTGAAATGTCAAATACAACTTATCAAAATTCTTTTGATTTTGAAAATATAAATTGAATTTTAAAGAAAATAAAAATGAACTGCCCCAATAAGGAGCGAGCTACTTCATCATCGTGCCCCATCAAAAGTTATTATTAATATAAAATTAAATGAGACAAATAACTTAGTTTCCGCAATAAACTATAAAAGCCTCATATAAAAGTAATAAACTTAATGCGCTTTTAACTACGCTACTAAACTGACAATTCAAGTATATTACACGGAAAATATTAAAAGTCAAGGAACTCAGTTTGTCATATTGACACTGTGGTGTAGCAGCAAACTACATATGCGCATGTACTACATATATGTAGATACCTAAAAAATCAAACAAGTCCTAACTAACTCAACTAAACTGTAAATAATCTAAAAGTTGAGTTAATTAAAACAATATATACATACGCACACATAAAAATGTTTTTATTTCAAACACATTTACTTATGTTGTATCAATAAATCACTCACAAATAAATATATATTTCTTACTCCCTCTTACAACAAATGCACGCACTTTTTCTAATTACAGAAGAAAAGGAATATGTACTTATGTGCATAGAAACTTGTGTCTTATATGTATGTACCTGTCTACTTATCAATTCTTATTTTATGTCAACACTTAAACATGGTTAAATTGTTGAGAATAATTATTTTAGTTGTTTAAACATTTGCAATTTTTTAATACAATACAATCAAAAATCAACATTGTAAAACTGCTGAGTTCAATGAAGTTTTATTTTATTTTATTTTTTTTTTTGTAAAATATTCAATTTGAAATGTATTGTGACGTCAGATTTTACCTTGACTCAAGCTCACGTCATTTTATGTTATGAGTTTTATTGTTTTATTTGTATATACATATTTTATAAAATAAGTTCGAGGTTTTTGTGTGAACATAGCTTAAATGATTAATTTTTGTGGGCAATTTTTTTTTTTTGCAGTGAAATATATCTGTAGTACTTATAAGAACTATAAACAATTGAAATAATTATGATAATTTGACAGGTGGTCATAGCAAATTTTAAACCAGTTATTAAGTTTTTTTTATTTGATAATTAGTAAGACAGCTGGAAGGTTTTATTTTTAAATTGAATTGATGTTGATTTTTTGCAAAACATTTTAAATTAAGATTTTGTTATTTTGTATTCTATTTAAGTAAAGTTAAACATTTATTAACAGTCCTATTCTGGCAAAACACATTGCGATACTACACAAGTTACAACAACCTTACAAGGTGACGTTTTCGTATTCTGATAGCACCGTCACAAGTTGTGAGCCTCACAAGAATTATCGAAATTGTGATCTCTTTTGAGTAGCTAATAACGCACAAGTTAGACATTTCATAATCACGAACAAAAATTATTCAATGAGTCCGTTTAACAAAAATTCAGAATTTAACAATCAAATACAAAATTCATCTCGCTGTGGTGAGTTTTTTTGTAAGGTTTCTTATGAGGATTGTCTGAGAATACCTTTCGAAAATGTTATCGAATCACAACAACCTCACAAAATATGAATCTCACAAGAGCTTGTGACTTGTGAGCCTCACAGCAGCGCCAGAAAAGTCCTGTAAAATAGATCCATACTGCATTTAATATTTTATTGGAAATACCTCTGTTCATTTACTTCCCAAAACTACAAACTGACCTATTGTTTTTTTCTTAAGTAAAATGTCAATATCAAACTACCAAAGTTTTTCAATTTATACCCATATATTTTATGAAAAACAACAACAAAGATTTGCATTTTATTTTATGAATTTTCGGGCTGTTCCAGTACATACTTTTTAGTCCAATGTTTCACACATACGCTACTGAAAGTCACCATTTACTATTTAGTAAAATGGATTCTTCCAACATGTGTCACTTTGACAAATAAGTGTGTTCCATGTGTTCTACTTCTTCTCAAAATCGGGAACATAAAATGACTCCAATAAAATTACCCGAAACAGCCAATAAAAAGATTTGGAGAAGTATGAGTGTGAAATGAGAATCCCGCACACATTTAAACATACAAGTAATTACAACCGAAGCTACATAAATGACAATAATTTATTTTCGGTCTTCTTCTTCAAGTCTTTATTTTTAGATGACAACATTTAGAACAAAAAACGTCCTCTTTTCATCCAAACCGTTGAAAATTGAAATAATTATTTAATTTGTGTCAAAAGTTTTTTTTTTTTCTTCTTGATGTTGTTTTTAAAAATCTACTGAGTCATTATTATGAACTTTTTTTCTAAGTGTAAAATTTTAGAACGCAAAATAATAAAATCTCACACCGCGCACGTTCGCAAAAGTTATTAAAAGTTACGGCTTTATTTTTACGATCTTATATAAAGAGAAACGACTTCATTTTACTATATTTGTATAGTATATTAACAAACAACAAATAACATCAATCAATTCAAAACAAATGTTATACTACATGTATTCTTAACTCCAGATCGATGTAGTGAAAAAATATAGGTAATATTGTTAAAAATTAAAATCAAACTATTCAACTCCCATCAGTATTCTGCAGAACATAAAATTCATTAAATATCGTGACAATTTTGTTTTCTAATGTTCCTTATAAATATTTTGATAGTTATTTTAACTCTTTTGTAGGTATACATACATATGTACATAATACCACTGTCATTTTGGTTAAAGAGGGAGGGACTTAAAAACACTTAAGAATCTCCTTAATGAATCAGAAACGGTGGCCTCACTCTATTTTTGTTTGTTTTTTTTTTTCTAAATTGTAAATTTTTACATCGATTTATTTTTCTATTCTTCAAATTTGGTTTGACACTTTCCCCTCCCTTTATCCAGAAGCAATCTTCTCATCGCTCCATGTTTTTTTTTTTAGTTGTAACTTTCCTTAATAAATCGATTTGTATGCGAAAGCGATTTTATAAAAAAAATATGTTTGTGCGGTCCCCAGTAAAAAATAAACAAAATGCTTAATTTCGAAACAGTGACAATGCAAAAAAAAGGCAAACAATTTGAATTTTCTAATATTGAAATTAGTAATCACTGCCAGTATAGTGAGGTGAATTCTAAAATACAAATAAACAGTAAACTCCTTTTAACTTTATAAACCCTGTAAGAGTAAAATTAATTAATTAAAATCCACGCCCCCTTATTAAGAGATATAGAGACAAATAATAGAATAATAATCTTTGATAAGGCGATAAATATTTTCCATACATAATGTTTAAATAAATTGCGCATACTTGCTTACATCCCACACACCGAGAGGTGAATTTTAATTTAATTTAATTTTTTTATACATAAGAGAAGTTTAAAAATGGCTTATGACAATGCAATGCTGTATACCTATACTTAATTGAAAAAGCCTGATAAGTATTTTGAAGTTTGCTGACCCATAAAACACAATGGGTGGTCTCTGTTGGTTAAAAGAAATCATTGGCATAAATTTTATACCTTATATACATACATATATTGAAAGTCATTCAAATTAATTGTTTTTTCGTGAGGCACCATTAATATGAGACAGTGTCTAACTAAGAAAATGTTTAAACCTCCAACGGGTTTAACATATTTAAGCCATGAAGCACGTACTTGAGTTATTTTTATTTTTGTTTAATGCTAAGCTTTGGGAAATAACAATTTTCGTTCAATAGCATTTATATAAATTTTCAAGGAGATTTTTTACCGTTGTGTGTGAGGCGAGGAGCTTGAAGATTTATGTTTGAATAAAAAGTTCAATAAACTCACTGAATAAAAACTTGGAATATCTATCGAGTTTAGGAGTTCAATTACTTTAAATGAAAACGATCGAAAGATATCATTTTGATAATTATAGCTGTCTCTTTCTTTCTCTACAGATATTATAAGAGATAGATATGTATATATATAATTAGTTCCAAAATCTTAGAAATCTCCTTTTAAACTTTATACTTTATTTGTTATTTGATCTTAAGTTTAATTTTTGACACCAGTGAGGTGAATTTGTACATCAAAAATTAGTCTTACCATACCATCTATTTTAACAATTTTTTTAAACGCAATTGAATTGACACACGCCCTTATAAAAGCAGGGTTGTACAGATAAAACAAATTTATTCTTGAATTTAGTTTGAAGTTTCTTTGAAATTTTGTTTTATTGTATACTTCAATCTATGTTTACCTTTTGTTTTGTTAACAAATTTCTTATTTAAAAATAGAAACGTCATGATTATTCTCTACTTCCCTAAATCACACGTTTGTACTAAAATACTACGACTGAAAATAAAAGTGATTGCATAATTCAAAAGAACAAAAATATTTTTCAATTATAAACTTAATCGAATTCTCTACATAGTTAAATGTCAGTGTCGTGCCCAAGTACACGACACAATAATATTCTAGCTGTCAGAAAAAAAATTTCATTCAAAGAATTTTTGTTATATGTATACCATACATATTATTTACTTTTACTTTGGAATTAAATTCAAAACTCGCTTGCTTGCTTATGGGTTTTTAAAGTTTTTATAAATATGTAATAAAAAAACATTGTTAACTCCAGACTGAATAAGATTTGAATAAAATTTAAAATAAAATGCTTACATTTTTATTTTCTTTGATTATGTTATATCATTTTTGTTTGTTTGTACATATGATTGAGAAGATAAAAACAACTTTGATAGATGTCCATAAATTTGACAGACAACTATAAGACATTTTTTTTGCTTTCTATAATACATTTTTTATTTATAATTGTCATAAATTTATTTTATGTCAGTTAGATAGAGTAGGTAATATTTTACTGATGGTTGCTTGTATGTACTCATTTTTAATGGGGTAATAATGTATTTAGTGCTAATTGATAGAATTTATATTTTTTTTAATGGATATTTTCCTTTATTCGTGATATTTAGATGGTTTGTGCAAAATTTCAAACAAAGCTAGGAGTTTTTTTTTTGTTTTGTCAAATTTAAACTAATTTATCACGACAATTTTGTCGGATAATTATATACCAAACATATTTTATTTACTTAATATACATATACTTGTTAAGGGTTCAAAAGCCTTATATTTTTTTTGTGCTAATTATATGGATTTTGGATATAAGATATGAAAAATATCATTTGTTCAAATACAAACTCATTAAATAAAATTATTTATTAATACATTTTATAAAAATGTCATCTTCTGTCATAAATTATTTGTCATTTTGTTATTTTTCACCACTAACACGTCAAATTTCTTTCTGATATGCGATTTCACCAAATATCATTAATTTGTTTTTTCTATTTGACAAAAACAAAAACAGAGATTATACCCACTCTACTACAGTAAATACAAACATTAAAAAAAAATATTTACGAAGATTGACAGCAAAACAAATTTATGAATGGATGTATTTCCAATTTGCATGTTGAAAGGCGTAGGATCATCAGTGAGAAAAACAAAAACACTGAAGTATTCAGAACATTTTACACAAATAACAGATAGATATACGTATCTATAATTTGTGTAGTTGCCTTAAATGTCACTGTCCCTCTATATATATCAAGTGTCTCTCTACATAAGATCATACACAGTGTGATCAATATAGAAATACACTTAAATGAGGATTTGTTGACAACTCTGATTCAACAGAAAATATATTACATGATCAATGAGGTCAATGTGAATCTATCAAAGAATTATTATAAAAAAAATAATAATAATAAAAATCGACTCTCACGTTTTGTTAACGCATGTGAACACACATTCACAAGTTCATCAAGAAAACACCCTCTATTCATAAATGGAAATTGATTTATTAATTAATTAATTATAATATTTAATTTATGTTTATTCAATAATTTTTATAAAAAATCGTATAGTTATACTTATATAGGGATATTTATATTTGAAAAAATGTGAACGAACGGGGATGAATTGTCAAAGTAATGACGTATTGTATGAAATTTTCCCTATTGGGTAGATGATAGATGAATATTTTATTCATTCAAATCAAAGGTGTATGTTATTAAGATAAACAGCAAATGATTTATTGATTTTTTTTGTTTTAATATTTAATTGGTTTTATATACAAAGTGTTTAGACAGGTTTTTTGTGAGTAATTTGACATGCTTCAATAAAGTTTTCGATTGGTTGTCAAATGACAATTCTCGTTCTTAAAAGAAGAGTAAAACTTTTTGATTTGATTATAAAAACGAACTTAGAATCGTTTAGAGAGTTCTTCCGAATTACCAATCGAAAAAGCTATTTATTTGCAAGTAAAAAAGCAAATGGATGAACGAACATAATTTGGCCCTGACAATGAACATGAACTCATTTAACCTCAGCATCATCATTACAAAAAAAAAAACTTAATACGTTCGTACAATACATTCATTCGAAATAAGCTTTGTTAACAAAATAATCTTTGGCATGATAACGATCTCTTCTAGAAACTTCATTGCGGATCACAAGACATTTGTACATATCCAACAATTGTCAAAAAATACAATTCGTTTATTTTTCCTTCAAGATAAATATTATTTACTGACATTGATATAGTATTTAAAGTTTACGTCACTTTTTTGAAAAATACAAACAGGAAAAAAAACAATTTCAGCTCACCACAATTTATCTTTCTTACCTCTCCTGATAACTGTCAAAAACAAAGAAAACCCACTTTCAAATCAGCAAGAAAAAACACCTACCTACCTGATATCAAAAAACAAACCTATAAATCAATCTTCCGCTTGAGTTCTTAACAAATAGGTATAATTTAATTGCCAGAGAGCGCTCATAACGATATCATAAGAACTTTAAAAATTAATTATCAGTTTACTGTTGTTCGTGTCAGAGAGCTTTATGGTGTAATTTGATACTCCTTTTAAAATTAAAATTTTTTTACTGCAAAAAAAAATAATTGTTCATCATGAATTCCAAGGTATTTCTTTAATCACTTTTTTTTCTTATCCAATAAAAATCATTACATCTGGCTGGATTTATCATATCCAGTGAAGTAAATGTCATCGTTAAATTATTGTTTATATTTTTTTCTTGTTTCTTTCCATTTATTGTTTGTTTTTTTTTACAGTAGATTTTTAATACATTTTTAACTAATAAATTATTGTTTTTTTTTAATTTCTTTGCAGAAAAATAGCGAAATTAACAGTGAAAATTTAGCTGAGTTCTTAACAAATCGTGACATACTGCCACCAAGTGAAATGTCATTGCTGAAATTTTTAGCAATTGTAAGTATTCAAAATATATACATAAATACATAGATTAGTAGTTTCTTATGGAGTTTTCCTTTGGAAAAATTTCGATTTCGATCTATAATTAAATTTTTTTTTGTGGCGAATGGTTTACAATTTTAGTTTTTTTTCTGTCGTGGTATTGGCGCGTCTGTCAAAATCAAAATGCTAATGATGTGTGTTGAGATCTTGTAGGCACTCGAACAGCCATTTTTAATTTTTCGACACTTTCAACTTTGACAACCTGCGCAATATATAACCTAAGATTTGTGTACTGTGTTTAAAGCTTGTAGTTCCCAAACTGCTGGTTGTCAATTGTAGTGGTGTATGTTGGTGCAACAAAAAAAACAAATTCATGTCATTTTGACAGTTAATTCGTAAAGCTAAGTACAGACGATTGTCACATCTTACAATATTGTCAGAACTGTCAATGGTCTGACAAAAGCTAACAATAAGCTGAAAACTGACAATATTGTAAGATCTGACAATCGTCTGTACTTAGCTTAACTTCAACTCGCCACAGCATATTTAAGGGTGAGTACACAATTAGCCCATCAGGTCACAAAAAAAAAACACTGAATTTGTTCGAGTTCAAACTTAAAAAAACGCTTTGAGGTGATTGCAGGGTACCTTCAAAGCTCAAATACGAAACCAATTTCAAAAATTAAAAATGAACCCTATAGCCATGTATTTATTATTTTTGCTTTCTTATCAGTTATCACTGTTCCAGAAATAAACTCCGAGTCAAATTATTTTATACACGTTCAATTAAACAACTTGTGGTCTAATAATTCATGCTTCTAAAGCATGTTTTTTTTATATATTTAGCTTATCTGGAGATACAAAAAATGTTTAAAGACATCAGGGTTTTTTTCTTCATAACAAATATTTCACGCAGTATCTGACGTTTAATTTTAACAGGTGACATATTTAAGTGTCAATTTAATAGCCGTGTTTGAGTACTAGATACTTATAGTCATTAAGCGCTTTTCTTTTTGAGTTCAGAGCAGAGCCTGAACTGTCAAAAAAAAATAATAATAATTATAACGGAGTAAAATGCTGAACACAAAGGAGATGACATTTGAAAGGCGGGAAATTGAAAAAAAATCATCGTCAGAACAATAAAAATGACGGAAGAGGTTGGTTGCTCTAGTGGTTACCTTCTCCAATAATAATAATTAAATAATTAGCTTGTCTTTTCTGAAAAAGTTCAAATTAACTCTTCTTCTATTTTTTACAAATTGATTGAAGCACTAAGGGTGGTATTCACCGAACCTTCATAACTTAAAAGCTTCATAAATCTATTCACCAAGCAATAATAGTGAATATTTATGAGCGCTCATAAAACTTATGAGTGCTCCCGACCACTCATAAGTTATGGGCGCTCTCTCCGAAAATTTGTTCGAAATTTTTTAAAATAATTTGTTTTTTTTTTTTTCTTTCAAATTGTCAACCTGTCACAATTTTGTATTTTTATTTAAATTATTTGTTTGATATTCATTAAATTTATTTTCTTTCGTTGTTAGAAAATCTCTTCTCCTATCAATTAAGGTGAAAAAATAATTAATTGGTCTTGTTGTTGGTGCTAAAGTTATTATTTGTGATGCATTTGTCCGAAAAAAGTTTGATTTTACAGTTTGGGTATGCCTGGTTAAGAGAGAGTCGCTCTCATTTTCGAACTACGAAAAATACTTATGAGTGTTTGGTGAATAGCACAAATATTATTTGAGCTATGAGCCTCATAAACTTAAGAGCGGTTTATGAGCGCTTGGTGAATGCCGCCCTAAGAATAACTACACAAACGAGTAAAAAAAATTCAGTCGCACTATTTTGACAGTAAGATTACAGAAATCTTCTGCTGCAATACCAGAATCAGGCATATACAAAATTTTTGTTTATATGTGGAATTAATTAGGTATTTAAAAACTTCAATGAACATCATAATTGATAAATGTCAAAAAGTCACAGTTATTGGGTACTTTGCTGGTCACCTTTATAACCTCTATCGTAATTATCTACTACATTTTATAAAAAATTGCCAGATAATAAATTATTTCCTCAGAGTGATAATAATGTATATTATAACGCGTTTAATCGCATTATTATGCAAGCCAAAAGGCGCCTCTAAGCCGCTTATTATTTCATTTATTTAAATTTCTTCTAATCAATGATATTTTTAAATATATAATTTAAAAATTTGAAAAAAAAAATTATGTTGGTAAACAATCACTGATTGTTAATTCTATTTTCTTGATATATAACGTCGATTATTATTTAATTTAACAAGCAAAGCATATTCTTTTATTCGCGCACGTGTTTATAACCTAAATTGACAAAAATATGTCAAACGGGGAAAAGGAAGTTAAAAATAAATATAAAACATGTTTCCCTTTCTCCTATACCACGTGCAGACATTATAAACAAAAATCAATAAATACACACATAAATAAAATTTGCAAATGTTTTATGAATTTTTCATTAGGCAATAAAAAATAAAATTTAATACAAAAATAATTTTGTATTTGTTGTTTTTGTTGTTATTCTTTGACAAATTGTATGTATTCAAGTGGAAGGTTAGCAAACAAACAGTGGCGTTTAATTATTATTATTTTTTTTGTTAAGGAAGCATCATAAAAGAATACTAATTTTAGTTTATTGTGCATTTGACAAGATAGGAAATGTGTCATTCGAGAAATCACAATAAAATTGATTTATTGATTTTAAGAAGATGTTTTGATTTATTTTATAAAGCTTTTCATTGAAGTACTGTTGGATTTTTTAAAGGATATTGATAAAATTTATTTTGTGTGACTCATCAAGTTGATACAAAACAAATTTATAATTCCCCTTCAAATGTGGGAAAACATTTTTTATCACAAAACAAATAATAACATTTAAGATAATTGGCGCTCAACAATCAAAAATGATGAAATTAACTCAAGAACCGTGATTATTGTTGAAATTGTAAGCATTTTTAAATGTAAGAATAAAATGAGTCATTTCTTATTTGCGAGATGTTGTTTCTTGACATATTTTTTTTAAGATAATAATCTGCCTTTATTTTGATTCGAGATGACAACTATAACTAAAGTTAAAAATAAATAATTATCTAATTGATGACGCACAACATAACGCTAAGAAAATTATCAATTGAATCGACAAAAAACAACACTACGTCAATGGCCTTAGGTTCATTAGTTTCTAACACACTTTCCCTTTTAACAATGAAAATAAAAAAAGACTTACCAAAATGATTGACGTGTTTCATTGTACTTACCATGAAAGTGAAATTTATTTTTACTATTCTTACGCACAATGTAAAAAAAGCAGCGAAAGTTGTGGCATTTTTTTCGTTTCTTCTTTAATTATTCTTCTTCATTTAACGAAAAAAAACAAACAAGATCACTTAATTTATAAGTAGATATTTTTGCATATCTAAAAACTGCTGCAAAATGAAATGCAATGTGTAAACATTTCGGCGTCAGCCGCGCCGTTGTCCCAAATTTATCGTCTTCATTGTTGTGTTAATTTTATCTCAAAAACAATTTTACTGGGTCACCTATTTACAAAACCGGATCCAGATCTTTTATGCATTTTGTTTTGAACCTTCATATACACCTTCGCCATATTTTCTGGGTTTGTTTGTTTTCTTCTTATTTTTTTTGTTTTGTTTTTACATCGTTTTGTTTACCTGATTATTGTAAACCTTAGAAACACGCTAACATTTTAACAATGAGCTTAGAACAATAATAATTTTCAATGACATAATAATAACCCTATTCAAATATTGTTTATTATCGTTTCTCGTATACAAACACGTTCTAAATGCAATTTTTGTTTGTTTTTTCTTTATAGAATGCCTTGGAATTAAGTGCCCCTGCTTCGCCTGTTTTATTACAACAACAACATCAACAGCATACAGCTGCAGTTGCAGCTGCAGCGTGTAAACCAAAAGGTTGGATGCAATTGTCCGGCCATCCAGAAAGGTAAGCATCAAGAAATTGCTTTCAAAATAAAAAATCTGATGTAGGTACATTTATCTAATCTTATGAAGTTGGCTGGAAACAAAGTTTAGAATTAATTTTGACGTTCCAGCCAACTTTTTTTTTCATTTTTCTGCCACATCAAACTTCACATTCAAGTTTTGACACTCCAAAGCTAATTGTCACATTTTCTTTATTTTTTTTAATGCAGCATTGTACCAACAACAACAGGTATCGTCCGCAAACGCGTCATCAGTCCCACTGATCACGAAGCTAATGCCTACGAATTCATAACGAACGATCCATCAGCCAGCAAACTTGTACCCAAATACTATGGAGTTGCTGAATACAATGGTGATGCATATATCGAACTACAAGATCTGCTCACCGGCTTCAAAGATCCCAATGTAATGGACATTAAAATGGGTTGCCGAACTTTCCTCGAGTCTGAAGTCACAAATAAAACACTCCGGCCCGATTTGTATCAGAAAATGATTGCTCTCGACAAAGACGCCCCCACTGCCGAGGAGCACGATATACAAGCTATCACAAAACTACGTTACATGCTTTTCCGTGAAGCAATGTCATCATCTCATACGAAAGGTTTTCGCATTGAAGCTCTTCGTCGTCGTGGTGCCAATCCTATCAAAGATCTAAAAACCGTTCGTAATACCGATCAAATCGAAGAAACAGTCCTGCAGTTTCTGAACTCAAATAAGACTATTACAAAAGAGCTGATTAAGCGTTTGCGTACAATGAGAACATTGATGGAGAAATCTGAATTCTTTAGACATCATGAAATAGTCGGCTCTAGTATTTTCATAGTTTACGATGATGAGAAAGTTGGAGCTTGGTTAATAGACTTTGCCAAGTCCAGACGTCTTCCTGCCGATGTTCAAGTAAACCATCGACAAGAATGGATTCCTGGTAATCGCGAAGAGGGTCTTGTCAAGGGTATGGATGAACTCATCAGGGTCTTTGAGGGAGTCTATGAGATTCAAAATGGCAAAAGGCTAAATAAATGAGTTTTTTTCATTTTTCTGCAATTTAAAATAATTTTATTATTTTTGCCTCAAGACTGATCATGTAACCGCATCTTTTTTTTTTTAATTTTTGTGAAATTTCTACAACCGCAAATTTTTTCGGCTTTATAACGTTGAGTAGTTATTTTTATATTATTTTTTAATTTATCATTTTATATTATTTTTCTCTTTATAATTTTCTGTTCCATATTGGAAAAAAACAAGCTTTGTCGCAGTAACATGAAAAATGCGCTTTCTGTATATGTTTTCGAGGAGTTTTTATCCTCTCTAATCTGTAATTAAATGTATTATTTATGAATTATGATGTATAATTTTTATTAAACAAAACAAAAATAGTAAGAAAAATAATAAATTTCAAATATATTATAGTTTAAATGTAAAAAAAAAAAACAAAATACTTTTTTTTTCATTCTTTTATAATGATTCTTTTTGTTATTTAATTATAAAAAATTGTTAATTTAAAAGGAAACAGACTTTGATATATACATAATATTATTATTATAAAAATAAAAAATTAAAATAAATGTATTTTTGATTCGTACCTATGTAATAAAAACAACAAATATAATCATAATGAAATTTTTATTTTTATTCAAATTTGTTTCTCTCTTCACCAATTCCATCAATCAAGTAAAAGTTGCGCTACACATTGTTTTTTGATACAAAAGATGTGAATGTTTACGTAAAAATGACAAAAATCAATCTGGACAGCAAATTTAATCAAATCACGATCTAAAAATCTATCCAGCTCTACCGAAACCTTCATTACAAATTGTTTTAATTACATATTTTAAAATTCAAATTCTGAAGGTATAACGTTTCCCCAATCAATTTCCATTCCAAACTATGTCAAAATTAAAAATTGTCATGGAAAACCAGGCACTCATGAATTTTAGCAGGTTTTGGTACACTACAAGATTCGCGCGAAAATTAAACTTATTCCTGGAGGTATGCTACAAATGACATTTTATTTACAAATTTTTGTTTATACAGCCCCTAAGTATGCTATGGAAAAACCGATAACTTCAGTTCTTTTTCAGCGGAAGTTTCACTGCTTAGGATTTATGAATGATTATTTTCCGTTGCATTTTTCAAATTCAAATTATTGGTGACATTTATTCAGCGCATAGGACAACTTCAATAGTTGTTATTTAATATTTTTTTTAGGAATGCCAGTTTGATTTCAAACTTGTGTGATCAGACTCAACGTTAGTTGGTATTGATGGTAGTTGAATTTTACAAAATTTGAAAAATCTGTTTTTGTTAAAAAAAGGCTAAGTATTTTTAAGAAAACAAATTTGCTTTCATATTAAAAAAGAAAAATGGTAATTAGTAATGTGTCTTTCTGATAAAAATGATGCCAAAGTCAAAAAACAACCAAAAAATGGCAAAGAAAATGGGTTTGATAATAAAATGCAGGAAAACCGTTATCCGCATAGAAAATAGTTGTAGGGTGGGTAACAACTGCTAACTTTCCTTGTGTAAATAAAAAAGAAAATCAAGAATCGGTTGCAATTTGGCAAAGTTAGAGTCAGTTGAAGAAAAGTCACAAAAAATCATAAAAACCGTTATAAGAAAAAGAAGCGAAAACGAGAAAAATACCTCTTAAGTTTTTCGACTTTAAATGACTTCAGGAACCTATAGTGGCTATGAGTGTAGGTGTATTAACCATATTACATACAAAATTAAGTTCCTATTATTGTGTAAAAAAATTGAAAAATTGAAGAATGAACCGCACAAAAACCGTTATAAGCGGGAAAATACAGGTCTGATTTTACCAGTTGAGGTGTCTGTGGAATGCTTGACCCCGTGCGCATTTTCCTGATACAAAACATTTTAGATACTCATACGAAGAAAACGGTTTAGAGGCTTGAAGAGGAAAAAATGTAATTTTTTTATAAAATGGGCATTTTCTTTTCTTATTTCCAACCGATTTAAAAAATTGGTACTTAATTATAATCTTGACTAACCCTGGAAATCGTATTGCCCACCCTAGAAAATCGACAGTACTAACTTGTCATTCATTATAAAGACAACAAAATTTATATTTTTCCCACATTAAGGTTTTTTACCAGCTGGTCGTCGTATTTTTCTCAAGGTAGTGTAAAAAACGCAAACATAATAACAACGTATCACTATGTTCGTACGTATGTGTAATACGTGAAAACTAATTGCAACATGTAAAATTAAAACTTAATTTAAAAACAAAAACTAACAAACAAAGTCTTTTTTGTAAAATGTGGTTATTTTGTAAATCTTAATTTAGTGTATGCAATAAATTTTGATAAAATATACCAATTCTTTTTTAAATATCAACTTTTTTAGAAAACAACATTTTTGATTTGCCAGAGTATAGTGTGGTGTCACTTCGTATGTGTGTGAACTAACTCATTTATTACAACACTTATGGTTTTGAAAAAAGCTCTATCTAAAAAACCTAATGATTTTCTATTTAAATTAAATATTTTTGTAAGTATTTTTATAAATATTATTAAAAATAAAATTTTACACTTGCGGTGGTATATCAACTGGCTGACTGCCCCCCCTAGACAAAATTCCTAACTACGCCAATGCATATAAACGGAAATAGAACAGCACTAGTTGAAGATTCTGTGGCATAAAGTCGAAAGCACCAAAAACTGATCTTACTTTCATACATATTACCACTTAAAATAAGCATTGAAAACAACTTTCGAATGGATTCGAAAGTAGAAGCAAGTTACATAGTAGGGCCCCTGATTTTATCAGTTGAGGTGTCTGTGGAATGCTTGACCCCGTGCGCATTTTCCTGATACAAAACATTTTAGATACTCATACGAAGAAAACGGTTTAGAGGCTTGAAGAGGAAAAAATTGATTTTTTTATAAAATCGGCATTTTCTTTCCTTTTTTCCAACCGATTTAAAAAATTGGTACTTAATTATAATCTTGACTAACCAACGGGCATTTTGGTACATAAAACATTTGGGTACGATAACCCCAAGCTTCAGAAAAGCGTTTTAAATCTTTTTAAACTCAAAATTTAACAAAAATGCAGTCTTTTGGTCGTTCAGATTTTAAGTTTGAAGCAGCAACTGTTTCTTGATTTAAAAAAAAAACGTTCTAAGGAATGTATGGGAAATGGGAATCCGATGAATTGAGTAAGAAGTACTTTTACATAATAAAGAGATGCAACGCCTACTTTCTGCTATAAAGTAAACAAATAAAACAAACGCATTTTTTTGACATTTTTTTATTTGATACTTCGTTAGATTTTTTCGAACTGCTTGAGAACGAATTTTAAAAAACAAAGAAATAATTTTTTATAAACCAATATAAATTTCTTTTCATATTTCGTTCTTCATTTCTGCATGCATAGAGATGTTTTTTTAATGTTATCGACATAATAACTCAAGCTGCGACCAGGGACTGCAAAAACTTCATTTCTTTCATAAGCCTTACCACAGCTTTCGAGGCATGCTTGTATTTTTTTAATTATTACACCATGAAGTAGCTATGAGCTCTTAGTCTAAATGGTGTTAGATTTTTAGTATATGTACGACTTAAAAAATTTTAATATAGAATAATTAAATCATAGCAAATCTCGTAACAAAATATGTATGAACATCATTTTATTGATCGACAAAAATTATTGAAGCAAACAAAAAATTTATAATAGTTTTTGTTTCTTGTTGATTTCATATTCACGTGCAGTTAGTTGATTGTCCTTTGCACTTTTCCTGGTAATGGCATGACTGCATATGACTGGGAAATATATTTTGAACGATTGTTGGCATTGGCTGATGAATGAATTATGAGATGATGAGGACAAAGGCTTTTGCTGGATTAATTAAACAAATAATGATTTATAAGAAATAATGGAAGTACCCTCTTTTTGTCAAAACTATTTAATGAACATTTAGGGAAATATTTTAAAAACTAAGAAAACATAAATAGATTTGTTTTTTTACCTAAAGCCTAGTACGCTGTTCATGCGAAACGAAAAATCCCATACAAAAATGACACAACGAAATCAGAAACGGAAAATTTCGTTCTGCTTTTCGTTTTGCAGTACGCTGTTCGAAGAGCGAAATTTATAATTGTAGCAGATTATTTGGAGAAGTCTCCGCTTCTTTTTCGCACAGAATTAATTATACAGACTATTTATTGTGTGCGGAAAAATGACAATTAAGTTTTATTTGTGTTTTTTTTTGTTTATCATTTTCTTACATCATGGGTTTCTATGATTTTTTGCGTTTATGTTTGATTTTGTTTTTGGAATTATTGAAACTCTCCAAGGATATTTTCCGTTGTGTTTTCGCAAGCGTTTCGTTGGCTGTTTGGAGATCACAGAAAAAATTCGTTTCGCATCAGCAGCATACTAGGCTTAAACTACAAAATCTGACTCAGAAGAAAGACTTACAAATTTGAATTCTCGAAGTTCAGACGACAACAGACGTTAGATTCAAAAGAAATTATCGGTATTAGGTACTTGTCTACCAAAAATATATTTTATATAAAAAGGTTATTTAGAAAATGTATGTGTTAGAAAAATATATAAATTTGAATATAAAATAATAAGTTAAAAGTATTATTTTACAATACACAGAGAGATTAACAATTATTAAAAAAAGATGACACGTAACGAGGTGAAAAAGGGAATTATTGATCCTATCCTCGTACTCGGGAAGCCTTCTTGCTCTTGTCTACTTTTGGCGGAACTGGTCCTCCACGACCATTTTGTATATGACGATTGAACAATCTTAAAAAAAAAAAAAGCATACGATAATGAATTTCTGTTTCTCTATGAAAAGAATTTTAAATGCAAACTTACATCTTGTATGTCTCCGTTTTTAAATAATCAATAACATGGCTAATTCCCAGTAAATACTGTTCGGCAATTGGTTGCACCCACGGATTCTCTTCCATTTTCATTACTGACTTATTGCCAAGTAGATCCAATTGTGCAACTTCCGGTGGTAGAATGGTCAGTCGATTATTTTGAATATGCAATTCTCTTAGCCGTGTTAATTCGCCAATTTCCCTTGGAATTTCCAACAAATCATTATCACGAAGACCAAGAATTTGCAAATTCTTCAGATTACCCAATCCTATGGGTATGAATTCGAAATCATTATCACCTAAATATAGAGCACGCAGTGTTTCCATCATGAAAAAATTTCCAGGCAATTGATTTTCATTTAAATTATTGTAGGATAAATCCAATACTTCTAGCACTGGAAAAGCGCCAAATCCTCGGGGAAGAGTGTCCAAGCGATTGATGGACACATTTAAGATTCTTAGTTTTGGCATTGAAGACAAAGAAACAGGCAGTTCACGAATTGTATTGTTGGAGAAATTAAGAATTTCTAAATTGGCAAGATTGGCAATACCAGCTGGCACTGTGCTGAGTTTATTGTGACTTAGAGTAAGGCGAGTGATGTTAGCCATAGACACTTTATGGATTGTATGAAATAAAAATTAAAACAAAATATTCATTAGTTTTATTTTTCTGCGTATTAATAGAAATGTGTTAGTTTGAAGCTCCATATTAGGCGTTTTTCTTTTTTAGATCAGAATAGAGTTCTGAACAGAGTCCGAGCAAATCGAGCATGCTCTGAACATCCTCTAAACAAAGCGTGTTCTGAGCGCTCCGAACTATTTTTGAAACACACCTGAACACTTAGCTTTTTTCAATTTCACCTGTCAAATGCTTGTGTTCAGCATTCAACTCGGTCTGCTCAGTTATTTTATTCTGAGCTCATAGAGCGCGCTCTGAACAAGTTCAGAACATGTTCAGAACGAAAAAAGAAACACAAATTTGAAGCTCTGAACGTTCAGAGGTAAAAAAGATACACAATTTTTTGTTTCACAGTTCAGGCTCTGCTCTGAACTAAAAAAGAAAAACGCCTATTATCATCATCTTCAAAATAACCAAAATATTTATTTTCCTATAATTCAGATTTTCAAGATTCGGATTTTAATGAAATACTTCAAACTTATAGTTAATTAAAAGCCTATGAGCTCAGTAAGCTATTAACGACCATAAATTCACTCATATCAAGTTAACCCTATTTTAAATCATCTGTTGACTTGTGAGGTCTTTGGAAAAATTTAATGTTAACTAAAGACCTATTGTCTTATTTATAAACGTTGTCTAACTTTAGACAACTGTCTAACTTTGGAAAATGTGTTCAAAAACCTTGTTTATTTTTGTCTTATAGCTGGCTAACTAAACTCAAGAGTAGATTGTCTTAACCGTGAATACTGTGATGTTTATTTTCTCTTCAATAAAGCATATTTCCACCAATTTAAAAATAGTTAGACAATGTCTGAGTAGACAAAAATCTAATAAATACGACGGCTATAACCTCTTTGAAATTTTTACAGATGACTTTTTGTAAACGGTTCAACAGTTTTTCTCAAAAACGACCTATGAAGGAAATTTGTATGTTAAATTTGAATTCACCCCTTTCTCTCCACTTAAGTGAAACTGAAATTTTGTTAGAATAAGGGCCAGTTTCACAGTGCATACTTAACTAAATAAGTGGCACTTAATTTTCCCATTCATGGACTTTAGACGTAGTTTTAAGGTCTGAGTAAGTGGAACTTAAGTGGCCAATATGGGAGACTTAAGTGTCACTTATTCCGATAAGTTTACACTGAGAAACTGGGCATTAGTTTTCCATATCTGGAACTTAAGTGACACTTACTTTACTGTGAAACTGGCCCTAAATTCGGAAAGTTACTTTTTTACTTTTACATTTATTTTTGAAAGTGAACTGTAGTGGTTTTTGGGTGCAATCTCCCTTTTTTTCTACGCATATACAATTTATGTTATTCACACTAATCGAAAAGGACATAATTTGTATAGAGAATCTTTCGGAACAGCTTTGGTTTGGACAGACATTCAAACAAACACTCAAAAATTCACAATTTGGAACGGACCTAACAAAAGTTCAAATTTAAATTGGTATCACTGGTTCTTGTCACTCATTTTGACATTTTTCCAGAACAAACCGACTTTTCTCTCATTTACCACACACACACAGTCATACGAAAAAAAAAACACTCACTCAAAAAAAAATTTAATTTTTTGGACACAGATGATCTCATTCTTTAATCTTTTCCTACATACATATCACTCACAAGTCACAAATGTTTTAAAAAATTGTTCGATTCATTATTATTTTTCTTATAACTATGGAATCACAAAGCTCTCGGAAATGTAAACAAATTTTCTTCACAAACAACAACACAATCGATGACCCTATGTAACACAACACAACCTGTCATTTCACCTGTCAATTTATTGATTTGCTTCCAAATATGGCAAGAAATCCCACTCGGGCAAAAATAAAACAAGAAAAATTTCAACAAATTATTTATAAAACTACTATATGTATTTAGGTACTTACGCAATCCCGGCATTTCTTCAAAGGAAGCAATACCCTTTTCAACCAAATCGATTTCCCGATTTTGAGTTTCACGGGCTTCGTCTAGAACCTTTTTCGCCTTCGACATTTTCGCGTTGACTGGTAGACATGATTGGCTCATGGTGTTGCTTTACTTCGCTATCGAAAATCTTCCAAATTGAATTCCCCTCTCGACTGCACACGAATTCAAATATGTTTTTGTATTCTAATCTATTTGTTTTTCTTCTAGTTTATTTTGGATGTGTCGTTTCGTTGTTACTTGTTATCTTATCTATTGTTTCTATTGCCTCTTTCTAATAGATAGTATCTGGTATGTGGGCTTCGGCCGATGAACACTTATCAGCTCGGATGGGTGTGTAGTTTGAAAGAAATTTCCTTAGATTGAGTTGACTTGAAGATAGAGAGCGACAGAAGAAATTTCTTTTTAGAACACAACAGATAGAAAATAATAGAGCAGAATGGGGAGGCACTTTCTCGATAAGAATAAAGTTGGTGACGATTTTGAGTTGGATCACAGTTCACAGATGGTAGACCAAGCCAGCAAAGGAATACGTAAGATGAGTCAGATTTGTTTGGCATTGGGAACGGGCGTAGCAGTAAGTGTTGCTGTTGGGGAAAACATTTCTGCTCCGAAATTGTAAAAGTATTGACGTTTTAAGTTCACACTATCCCACTGAGTTTTAATACCTGTCAAATTGAAAGTGGGAAGAATTCTATGCTACTGCCAAATTTGTGGGAGAGAAATGACTTCATATTTTGACTACACTAAACAGTTTAATTTAACCTCAATAAAAATGTGATGTAATGTGTGATAGAATGAACCATTTCTAAAAACTCTCATGTTTTAACACATGTCACATCGTGTAGGCTGGAATATCA
Organism: Epistrophe grossulariae; assembly: GCA_929447395.1. Lineage (NCBI taxonomy): Eukaryota > Metazoa > Arthropoda > Insecta > Diptera > Syrphidae > Epistrophe > Epistrophe grossulariae. The sequence continues at coordinate 20,460,723 of OV839567.1, read as the reverse complement.
TGCATGCTGTGTAAGATGAGCTGTCATATTTTGTTTCCAGATTTGTTTCCCACTTTTTTGACATGTGTTAATACTCATCAGGTCTCAGTGGGATAGTGAGGAAGGGCTTAAATTTTTTTCGGGATTCGTAACAAGTTTCCGATTAAAATGGAATTCGTGAATTGACAACCACGTGTTGTTATTTTTGTATTGTACAACTGGCCATAAGAGAATTATGTTTGTATATACATATGAATGTAATGTATGGGTGTTTCTCTGCTATTTGGAAATTCGTCCTAAGCAAATTTTATTAAATGTTTGTTAATAAAATGAAGGGCAATAGTAAATTAAATAAATATCTATCTCTAACGCCTATATTATTCACTCGATACATCCAGATTAAAACTTATATCCAGATGTAAAGTATACAAATTCAATGTACATACATCCGGATTTAAATTTCAATGATGTATAGAGTGAATAATTTGGGCGTAAATATATATGTTTTTTTTGCATGAATTCATACAACATCGTTTAATGGCGAGTTGTACAATAGTGGTTCAGATTCGGTTCAAGATTTTAACTCACCGATTTCGGTGGACGTGGTTCAGCAATTTTTATCCACCGATTCCGGCGGATTAATTGAGTTTCAACAGTGGTTTACTGTTCAAGTGTGAATAACCAATTACATACTTGAACCAGCGTTGAACCTTAGTTAATCCGCCGAAATCGGTGAGTTAAGATCTTGAACCGACGCTGAACCACTATTGTAAAACTGGCCCTTAATATATCAGATTAACAAATAGATATCATTTATTTTAAAGTTATTAAAACTCTTGAAATAGTAAAAAAAAATGATCCTGAACTTTGCAGACAATGCGTCCGCTGAAGTTTGAACAACCACCAAAGTCGTAATACTTGTTCGATTTTAAAAAACTAAAGGGCCTTAACTTTTTTTAAGGCATATAAAAAAAAAACTAAAAAATATCGGCACTAGATTTTGCCGAGACAAAGCGATTGCCGTAATTTTATGAAAATGCGGCGAAAATTACAGTGGTGACTGAAGGCCAAAGTTTTTTAGTAAATTTTTTGGTGGTTTTTGAATCTTTTGGCCATAACTTTTTTTAAATGCATATAAAAAAAACTTAAAAATATCGGCACTAGATTTTGCCGAGACGATGCGATTGCCCTTCGGTTTTTTTTAAAAACGAACAAGTATTACGACTTTGGTGTTTGTTCAAACTTCAGCGGACGCATTGTCTGCAAAGTTCAGGATCATAAAAAAAAGTTTACGGGACTGTTTTCACTAACGGCTGAGCCCGAGACACGTGGTTGACAAGCAAACAGTCGCAGCAGTAACAAAATGGCGGCTGCTGGCTTGCCTTCACAAGCGAACGAACTTCAAACCGGTTCCGTTCCATTTCACGATCTTAATATTGTGCCAAAACGAAATTTGACTTTAGCGCGGGTTTTACATTTCGACAGGGGACTGTTTTAATTATTTGAGGACTACATTCGCAAATAGATATTTTGATTAAATTTCTGTTGTAAAATTATAATTATGATATATAAATTTGCTTACATTTTTTTTATATTTTTTATTCAAGCCTAGTACGCAGCTGAAGCGAAACGAAAATTTTCTCTGGTCTCCTAATCGATAACGAAAACGTAAACGAAACGACTACGGAAAAAATAAATGTCACCAATTGTAAAAAAATAAAAAACAAAAAAAATCATAGAAGCCTTTGTTGCAATCAAAGAAACAACAATTGAAAATACAAATAAAAACTCGAATGTCACTTTTCTGCAGGCCCGTGCAATTAATTCAGTGCGAAAAAGAGTGGAGACTTCTCCAAATAGTCTGCTACAATCATCAATTTCGCTCGTTGAACAGCGTACTGCAGAATAAAAATGAAAACGAAATTTTTCGTTTATGATTTCGTTGCTTCAATTTTTGTATAGAAATTTTCGTTTCGCTTCAACTGCGTACTATGCTTTCCGGCATCAATTCCGGTTTTTGTCGTTCGAAAACATATCCGATGCAAAACAATCTTACGGACAATTTCACGAAGGACTTTTAAATATTTAACAGGGTTTCTAAACCTTCAAATGGGATTTTGTGGTTTCTCCAAGCACTATTAAACTAAATAAGCTTTTAAACACCCCTATAAACTAAATGCCCATTTTTGGCTCATTAAATTTTAAAAGTCTCATTCAAATGTCATCAGATGCAGTTGACAAGTGGATATATCAGCTTACATTGGCAGAAAAAATTTTGAAACATTTTAATTTTCAATTTTTGGAGATGCAATATAAATTAGCCCATTTTTTCAGCTTCTGTGTAATTTTTGCCCCTTTCTCTTCTTTTCATATGCGCATTCATTATTAAATTTAATTGAAACTCACTTTATAAAAACCTTTCGGCAGCGGCCAAATGTTTTTTTTTGTCTTAGAGAAGTGCACCGTTTTATTTTGCAATTCTTGGCATTTGTTTCAATAGATAATGCTTTTTCATTTTTTCTTATACATTTCGCTTATTAGAAAGAAAAAACCAATTTATTTTTCCAGGGACGTGAAGAGAACTCGATTTTAACAAAAATTTCCCTTTTATAGATTGATGAAACTAAAACTATTTAAGGGCCTGATAAAATTTAAGAGGGTTTTTGATAAAAGTCCTTTTAGGGCGGTATTCACCAAGCGATCATAAACGGCTCTTAAGTTTATGAGGCTAATAACTCAAATAATATTTATGCTATTCACCAAACACTCATAAGTATTTTTCGTAGTTCGAAAATGAGAGCGGCTCTCTCTTAACCAGGCATAACCAAACTGTAAAATCAAACTTTTTTCGCACAAATGCATCACAAATAATAACTTTAGCACCAACAACAAGACGAATTAATATTTTTTCAAATAAATTGATAGGAGAGAAGATTTTCTAAGAACGAAAAAAAAAATAAATTTAATGAATATCAAAAAAAATAAATTATTTTAAAAATTTTCGAACAAGTTTTCGGAGAGAGTGCTCATAACTTATGAGTGGTCGGGAGCAATCATAAGTTTTATGAGCGCTCATAAATATTCACTATTATTGCTTGGTGAATAGATTTATGAAGCTTTTAAGTTATGAGCGTTCGGTGAATACCGCCCTTAGTGTTTGTTTATGAAATTGGATATTATACTACGTTTTCGATGGGCCAAATAAGGTAATTTCGTTGAAAATTTCCAAATTCGATTCCAAATTATCTCATTTCCCACACAAATTCACATTTCGAAATGAAGTAATTTCAACCAAATTTGCACGAAATTAGGTTGGAAATTACGTAAAAACCTTATGAACACACCCAAGTGGAATGCATCCGCTGTGGAAACCCAGTAGAAACACTGAAAATGTCAAAATTTGATGTATAAGAAACAGAAAGAGAACACAAGAAAAAGAAGCTGTTAACTGCCAAATCAAATTCAAAATGAAGTTATCTGTCAAACGAAATTAGCAAATTTGTAATGAAAACACCTTTTCTGTAATTTACGAAATTAGCTCATTTCGGCTCAATGAAAATCACTCGAATGCGGCCATTTTTTTTCCTTCTGTACAAATATCAAAATTGAGGTTTCATTTTTTTCTCTAGTTGCAGTGAGGAGGGCTAGTGTCGCCGAGGCTAAAATGGAACCAACCTGAGATTGGCAAATAGCAGTCCATATATAATACGTCCATGGGTAAATCATTGCATGTGCATGGTTATCAAATATTTTTACAAGGAATCCATATTTAAGTTGTTGATCATGGAAATCGCTAATCAACCAATTTTGGTTGGTTAGTGCCATTAGTTAGAAGCTGTGAAAGTCATCGTTCAGATTTAACCCACTGTGAACAAACTGGCCCTAGATATGGCAGTCTGAAACTTTTGAAACTGGATATGGAACAGACTTATTTTAAATATAAACCTTGTTCGTTTACTTGCCAAACCTACCCATTTCTACCATTTTTAGCCCCAAAGACCATTGACTTATACTACGTTTCCACCGAAAGTTAATCTCGTTGAGATTTCGTAAATCCTATATAGTGTTTTCACCGCATAAAAATATTATAAAGTAGATTAACTTTGACAGTTCTTTTCAAAATGCTAATGCTGTTTCATGTTTTCTTCTAAATTGGAAGTGAGATAGATAGTTAAACGATGAAAAAAAAAAAATAGATTCTCGAAAATGTTCTCTCGATTCTCGAATAATGCACTCAGCGCAAGAGAGGAATAGGTTTGTTCGATCTGTTCAACTATTGGCCCTATGAAGATTTAACAAGATTAATTTCTAATCTACTAGATTTGAGGATTAAATTTGTATGGTAAATCTTTGAGATTTGAGGAGGATTTAGGGTAAATCTACTTAAATCTCGGTTTAGCGGTCGGTGGAAACATAGTATTACTATATATGGACTGCCAGGAGCCAACATCACGATGGTTCCACTTATAACTAAACGCCGCTAGCTCTAACATAGGACAAGCGGAAAACACGGTGAAACATTTTGACACTTCAGTTTTATTTTGTTCTTGTTTTTTTTCATTCGTTTTTTCATTCATTTTTGTTTGTTTTTTTGTCATTTTAGAAAACTTTATTTACAAAAATAAATAAAAGATTATGAATGAATTAAATGTATTAATTCCACCGCATAATTTTGAACGCATATCTGTGAAAAAAGTTATAAAATTCTTTGAAACTCAGCGCTTTGGCTGTTCTCACAGAGCATGAAGACCTAGTCAAGAAGGTTCTGGTGACCAAAGAAATGTATCCCCAAGTGCGACTGGTTATGGATCGGTTTCCGGCCGTGTAGACATCCTCCTTAGTTAGAATATCTCCTACGACACTCGTGCTAGCTAGAATTGCGTCCAAGTGCCTTCTGGCACTTGGCACAAGTAAATAATAAATATTTATGTACTTGAAAAAATTATCTCCAAATGCTGTTGAATCACCATTTGTTATCCAAATTTAAACAAAAAATATAATTATAAAAAAACAAATTTACCACGCACGACGCAAAATGTGAAATGAAAATTAAAATTATACACAAACGTCAAAATATAAATTTTAGCAAAAACAGATGGCTCAGTTTTTTATAAGAAATAACAATAGATGTCCGTAGTATCTATGGCAAAAAAAGCTTGCTCAGACAGAGTAGCAACAGATGGCACTGAAAATAGTTACTTCTCTTTGCCGCGTGTCCTACCATAGCGCTCATGTCACTAGGAAGAGGTGGAACCATTTTCATTTCGGAATTTGTATGGAAATGACGCTCGACTAGCAGTCCATATATAATAGGTCAATGCGAAAGACTGTCAAAGTTCATATAAAAAAAATAAATCTGGTAGAATCTTGAAATTTCGGGCAAGTACGCAACAGATCTAATATCTTCTAAAATCTGGTTTAGGCCAAAGATACTGAATTATAAAGATTGGAATCTTTCGTACGTTCCATCCTCCAAAACCCATTTGCTTACATTGTTGTTTTTGTAATTTCATCTCGTGTCGATGAATAGATGTGAATTGCAACAACAATTTATGCAGTTGTGAATTGATATTTTTGCACTAGTGTGCGTTAAAACATGGACCAAAGATACTGAATTATAAAGATTGGAATCTTTCGTACGTTCCATCCCCCAAAACCCATTTGTTTACATAGTTGTTTTTGTAATTTCATCTCGTATCGATGAATAGATGTGAATTGCAACAACAATTTATGCAGTGGTGAATTCATATTTTTGCACTAGTGTGCGTTAAAACATGGGACACTAGTGCAAAAATATGAATTCACCAATGTCCGCCATTTTGTTTAAAGCCCTTCCACACTATCCCACTGAGTATTAATACATGTCAAAAAAGTGTGAAACAAATTATGTATAATAGTGTGGAAACAAAATAAATATGATATTCCCAGCCTACACGATTTGACATGTGTTAATACATGAGAATTTTTAGAAATGGTTCTAATTCTGTCACACATTTCATTACATTTTTATTGAGGTTAAATTAAACTGTTGTGTGTGGTCAAAAAAAGATAAGAAATTTCTTTCTCACAAATTTGGCAGTAGCATGGAATTCTTTTCCACTTTGTATTAATACTCAGTGGGATAGCGTGGAAGGGCTTTTAGCTTGTAGGCAAACCAGAATGACAGCCGAGGATTCCAATCTTTATAATTCAGTATCTTTGATGTGGACACTAGTGCAAAAATATAAATTCATCACTGTCCGCCATTTTGTTTAGCTTATAGGCAAACCAGACACTAGTGTTGTCACTTCCTATTTAAAAAAAGTGGTAGATAAAGCTAAACAAAATTGATAGATTCAGATTTTCCGTGGTAGAATTAATTTAAATAAAGAGAAACAAATTTAGTTTTTAGTTTTTATTTTTATTAAATATAGATACACAAGAAATAATGAAGGTACCTTAAGTAAATTAAGTTAACTTAAACTTTTATCATTTTCTTTTGAAGAAAAATTAAATTACAATTATTTGGAATCAGTTTATTTAAGCACAGCCGTAAATATAAAATATGTACATTCATATAAAGAAAATATATACTTCTTTAATTGAATATTAGCTGCGTTTTATTTTCCCCCAGATCCAATCCAGATCAAATCACGTAAATAAAACAACCCAGGATCTCAGTGACAACTTGTTATATACCCAACTCTTTTTTCCTTTTGTTTTTTTATTTGTATACACCCGTTGTCTTTTTTATTTACACTACTGACGACATTTACAAATTAAGGGTGTGTGTTCAAAACGGATTTGAAAATCCAAATCCAAAACAAAGTTGGATCTTGTGTTGTTTTTGTAATACTATTTTCGAAAGCAAATCCAATCTGGTTCGGATCTCGGGGAAAATAAAACACAGCTATTATGTACCAATTTTTGGTAGATACAGTTTTAAAATAAATTTCATAGTTTTTCAAATTTACCATCAACAAATTTAAATTGTAAATAAAAGCGAATCATTTCTGGAGATGTAATAAATATTTCAACTTTAGCTGTCATTTCTTTTGCAAAAATAATACATCAATGTTTTTACTATCAATCGATCGCTTTAAAAATCAAATATTTTTTTACTTACTTTTCAGACGGTTTAATTAAAAATGTTCGCATTTTAATTTTTTTTTTCACTTGAAATACAATTGACTTCCACTGACCACTCTTCTAGAAAATTTCGAAAACAATAAACGTTTAACTGTTTACCGTTCATACGAAATCCAAGTAAACAATAGGGGTATTCCCGATCCGATGCAACTGGTCTTGTATCATTGCAAAAGTGCAAAAGTGTAAAATTGCTATACCCTAATCCCATTGTAAAAAAAAACTTTGCACTTTTGCAATGATGCAAGACCAGTTTGCTTCGGATCGGGAATACCCCTAATATTACTATTTTATAATAAGGCACACTATCTTAGGAGTAAGTGAGTAGGAAGTAGGATCTACTTATTTTTCTTTTGTTTACAAAATAAACGCAGGTATGTACCTAATGCGGAAAAAAGAGAAAACGATAGGTAGATACGCGTATGCAAAATGACAGATGAAAGCATTCACATTGAGTAAAAAAAGCATTGTGAGATAAAGCCAATAAATGTATTCAGGTAAAACAGCATAAAAAGTGCAGAGAAAAAAAAAATTTTTTTTTTCAAAAATCGAAGCAGATATTTTATTTATTGTTTTTATTTTTTTTTTTTTCTGGACGGTCAAAAAGGGGTGGAATTTTTTACTTCCGGGGTAGAAGTGGTAGATTATGAAAATGTTGGAGAAAAGAGGTAGATCTACCACAATTGTGGTAAAGTGACAACACTAGAATGACAGCCGAGATGTACGCGAACAGACCTATAGCTAGTAATTACAAAAAGGAACGCACTTCGCCTTCGAAACATCATTTCATGACAATACACAAAAAATAACACAGAAATCGTACACAAACCCAAACATAAAATAATAAAATGTCTGAGCAGGAAAAATGGTAAGTAATTCTCAAGAATTATTTATTACAAACGTAGATAAAAACTATATTTTAATTAGCAAAAGAAAAATTTGGTCCAGAGAGGAGACTCAAGGTTTCCTGTATTGCTACACTGCTCGTAGGGAAGAATTTTACCATAGCAGGAAAAAGAAATTCGCTTATGCAAATGTGCTGAAAGACATGATTTCACAAGGGTTTACGGTAAGTTATTTACTACAATAAAAACTATTTCTAACAATAATTACATTTTCAGAGTTCATCCACAACTGCAAGTGCCTTAAAAGGTAAAATGCGCACGTTACTAATGGCATACAAGGCAGCGAAAAACAACGGCAATACGACTCCATGTATTGCCCCATTCATGGATGCAATGGAGGAAATTTACGGAGATAGCCCAATTTTCAACAACAGTCTCACATACAATAATATAGATTCCACAACTTGCCAAACAACTCACACTGATACTTCTGATGAGGATAAGTCTCAAATTTCATTGCAATTACAACAATGGCCCGAATCAACGGATGAAGAAATATTACCCGTCCTGTTGAATCCCAAAAGCGAAAGCGCGAACACAAATGAAAATATGAGCGATATGTAAGATGATAAGAACAATTCTTTAGGAATTAGATACATTTTATTTTCAATTAGGAAAAGAAAGATTTGGTCGAGGCAGGAGACACTTGGGCTCCTTTATTGCTACCATGGTCGGAAGGATGAATTTTTTCATAGCAGGAAGAAGAAATTTGGTTATGCAAACGTGTTGAAAGACATGATTAGACAGGGCTTTACGGTAAATTTATTTAGAGAATAATTAATAAATTCTATTTGATGTTGTTAACTGACTATTAAAAAATTGACCCATAAATGGATAAAAGATCTACTACCAACTATTATTTCTACAGGATTCAACCACAACGACCACTGCTTTAGAAAACAAAATGCGTTCGTTACTAGCGTTGTATAAGGCAGCAAAGGACAACCCCAATACGACGGAGGCGAATCCAAGTATTGCTCCATTCATGACTGAAATGGAGGAAATTTTCGGAAATCGAACAATATTATCCAACAACCGTACAATCCATGTGAGAAAGGTTCCCATTACCACCAAAACAACAGCTCACACTGATTCTTCTGACGAGGATCAACTTAAAACTTCATCGCAAATGGAGGAAATTTTCTGTGAAAGACCAATTATATCCAACATCCATATGAGAACAGTTCCCATAACCACCAAAACAGCACAAAATGATTCTTCTGATGAGGATCAGCTTCAAGCTTTATCGCATTTTCAACAATGGCATCATCCCGAATCTGTAGGTGAAGAAATATTGGTGACTCCAACAATTCACCTGTCATCACAAGCAGCTTTACCGAACCCTGATCCCCTATCTACCATAACCTTCCGCAAACGGAAATCGGCACAAGAAATTTTCTTCGAAAACAAACTAAAATTAAAAAGAGAAGAAATGGAGAGTAAGAAATTAATGCGGGAAGCCAAACACACACAGCGAGAAAAGTTCATGCGCGAGTCTTTAAATGCGTTGCAAAACAAGTGGCAAAAAGATCACGAGGTGGATATGAAAAAATTAGAGCTCTTAGAAAAGCTAGTTCAAAAATAAAAAAAATATTTGTTTACTAAATTTGTTTTTAATTCTTAAAATTTAAATTATATTGTGGTCTTGTAAATATTTAAACAAAATTTGGCGCCTGTCGACCGTATTATCTTCTCCAATTTCTTCAACTTCAGGAATATTCTCCTTATCATCTGGTTGTTCTGGTACAGTGTCAGTGTACAGATCATTCTTTATTATGCATATATTGTGCAAAACACATGCACTGACTATCATTTTTGTCACTGCACTTAAATTGGTCTGCTCAGTGAACTTTAACAATCTGCGAAATCTACATTTCAGAAACTCAAAGGCATTTTCTACAGTAATTCTAGTTTCGGAATGTATGTGGTTAAATCTCAGTTGAGTATCTGTAAGATTTCCGTTATCCTTAAAAGGTGGCACCAACCACTTAGTCGAAGGATATGCGGAATCACCAAGTATAAATGATCGATTGGGAAACAAATCAGAATAATCTGTTTGGACTCTTTTGTAAAGATCAGATCTTCGAAGTACTCTAACGTCATCGAGTGAACCGGGCTCACCACAAGTGATATCCATGAATTTCATTTGTGCATCTACGACTGCTTGTAGAACTAGACTATAAGATCCATTCCTGTCATAATACAATTCCTTGTTAATTTTAGGAGCTTTGATATAGATGTAGGTACAATCTATAGCTCCAATGACTCCTGGTATTTTTTTTTTTTCTTCAAACAACCGCTGTGTCTCCTCGGCAGCAAATCCTTCTGGCCACTTTACATATTCGTTACCAATAGAAAAAAGCCAGGAGGACACTCTTTGAACAGCTATCCATGCTGAAGATTTTGTGACCCCAAATAAATTTCCCAGCTGCTTAAAAGTAACGATATTACCTACATACCATACGTACATATAAACTGTCTTGCTACAACCAATTCTAGATCTTCCTCCGTGAGTAGAATCTGGCAAACATTTAGAATTTGAAAACAATGCTGGACAAAAATTAAAAATAATAATTAGGTATTTAATATTTATAGATTGCACAATTAAAAATTTTACATACATATCAAGTACTCCACAGTTGCCTTCTCCAAACGCATATTAGATTTGAATTCATCAGGACTATAAGCATCGATGGTGTCGACGAAGCTCAAGCATGTACTGCGATTTTCTTGTTTGCATTCCAAATCTTCAGAACTGGAACTAGAGCTCGAACTGTCAGCAAAAACTAGAGAAAATAATTCTTCTACATCTTGCCTATCTCTCTGATGACGACTCCGTGGTTCGCCCATCAATAAATTTATTAACTAAGCCAAATATCGAAAAAAAAGTTTTAAATACTTGGATAGGTATTTAGGTGATAAGGTATTAAGAGATAAGAGAATACATTATTATAACAAAGAAATGTTTTTCTTTATAACGAGTAAAATATGAGACTCTAAATTATGTTGTTTAAACTATTTACTAACCTGTATTTTCTCTGCATTTTCCATTGTTTTGTTATAAAATAATTTAATTTGCTTCTTATTTCTGCCGGCAATAAACAAATTTCTATGGCAGCTGTTGACAGTTAAAATGTCAATGATATATCAGTGCTGCCAGATTTCATAATAATTTTCTTAACCTAAGACGCGAATTTTCGGTGGCGACGACGAAAACAACAACAACAACAAGTGGTTGTCAATGAAAACAACATGTTGTTATTATTGTTTTCGTCGTCGCCACCGAAAATTCGCGTTGGTGTGGGGGAACCTTTAGGGCCAGTTTGTTCACAGTGGGCTAATACTACGTTTCCACCGAAAGTTAATCTCGTTGAGATTTCGTAAATCCTATGTAGTGTTTTCACCGCATAAAAAGATTATAAAGTAGATTAACTTTGACAGTTCCTTCCAAAATGAAAATACTGTTTCATATTTTCTTCTAAATTAGAAGTGAGATAGATAGTTAAATGATGAAAAAAAAATTAAATTCTCGAAAATGTTCTCTCGATTCTCGAATAATGTACTCAGCGCAAGAGAGGAATAGGTTTGTTCGATCTGTTCAACTATTGGCTCTATGGAGATTTAACAAGATTAATTTCTAATCTACTAGATTTGAGGATTAAATTTGTATGGTAAATCTTTGAGATTTAGGCCTGTATTCACCGAGCGCTCATATGAGCCTCATAAGTTTATGAGGCTCATAACATTGGGGTATTCACCAACCACTCATAAATATGTTTCGAATTTCGAAAAAGAGAGCCACTCTCTGTCAACCAGGCACTCCCAAACTTTAAAATCAAACTTTTTTAGGTAGATGGAGTGGTAGCGATGGAGATGTTTGTGTTTGTGGGGGTGGTGGTTGTGGAAATAGTTTCGAAAATGTCGAAATATTTTTCGAAGAGAGCGCTCATAAGTTATGAGTGGTCGGGACCACTCATAACTTTTATGAGCGCTCATAAATATCCACTTATTATTGGTTGGTGAATAGGTTTATGAGGCTCATAAGTTATGAGTGCTCGGTGAATACCGGCCTTAAAGAGGATTTAGGGTAAATCTACTTAAATCTCAGTTTAGCGGTCGGTGGAAACATAGTATAAGTCAGCACCATCACTTTAACAGGTTCTAATTAATTGGTGCTAATCAATGAAAATCGGCTGATTAGCGATTTCCATGATAAACAGCTAAATTTTGATTTCTCTAATAAAAATTTTGGTTAATATGCACATTCTATTATTAACCAGTTGCATTAATCCTTGATTAAAGATAATCAACTGTGAACAAACTGGCCCTTATTCTTGCATTTTTTATTTTAATGTTGTTTTGGTTCGAGGGCGAAAAAATTAAGGTAGAAAATCTATTGTCCACCTTTTCTATGCAGTATTGCAATATATCTAAGACCAAAAATGTTTGTCTGGTCAAATAAAGTGAAGGACTAGAAATCGAAATTAATTTTATTTGTATGCAAGAAACTTTGGTATTTCACCACACAAATTTTTTTGGCAATCTATAACCAAATATTCGAATTCAATTACTTTAGACAGCCGTCCAAGTTATAGATAAACATTTTTATTTGATGTTTAAGAGCTGTCTAACTTAGACAATGGATTCGATTGTCAAAACCTTGGCTAATGTAACATTTTATTTAATAAAAGAAAGCATTTTTGTAACTATTTTGATCTACTAAGACACTGTCTAACTAATAAAAATCTAATAAATACGCCTGACTATGAATTGTTATTTATAATTAATATCTAATAAGGAATGAATAAGTCGAAAAGTTAAATGCTCTTACTTACTTACGTTTGGCAACACCCTATGCCCCAACACGAGATAATCGCGTTTTTTAACTCTAAACTGAGTTTCCCATTGAAGATGGACAAAATATATAGAAAAGAGACTTTTGAATTAATGTTTCCACTTGTTGTTTTTTAATTGGTTTTTAAGATTTCTGCTAAGGAAATATATTATTTGGGGATTTCTTCTTCTTTGATTACATTTTTCCGATTACCTATGTAGAAACTATATTCCCGTTTTTTTTTTGAGATAAAGCAGATTTTCTTCACTACTTTTAGTTCAATCCTTTGGAAAATCAATAAAAAACACAATATTTTTTTGTAATCAAAATTGTTTTCATTTATTCCTTCATTCCAAAAAAAGTGCTTTTTCTTTTCGTTTTTTTTTTGTTTTGTTTCAATATATCATGTCTAAATTCACTTATTATCTTGTTTTTAATTTTATATTTTTGCGCACTCATTTTCTTTAACTCGCATCTCATACCATCTCTATCAATAGTAATAGTTTTTTTTTTTGTTTTTAATTTATGGGTTTCTGGTTTATTATGTATATGTATAATTTGCATTTTGTTTATTCACTTTTTTACATGTATTTTGAATAAATTTTAACTGATTTTGTATGGTTTAAATCAATGGACTTAAATGTTATAAGTAATATATAAGTATTTATATGTTTTTTTGTTTATACCTAAGTTTAGGGAATTCTTAAATATTCCTTGTTTTTACTTTGTTTAATATTAATTTGAATCACAATTAAAACACATTTACTTTTAGTTTTCTTGTTTTGTTTCCACTTGGGGATTTTTTTTAATAAGTTATGTTTTATTTTTAATTATAACTTTGAAGAATCGCTAAAATTATTTCTTTTTTTGTTATTTACTTTTACTCATTAATTTTAAAAATAGAAAAAATATTTTAGTAAAATAGAGGTATGTATATATCTATAAATATATATATTTATGTATGTATATATAATTTATTTATTTAGAATTCAAAATGGAACTAAAAAAACGACGAATTTGTTCTTAAATTATTCTTAGTAACTATGTACATCAATTTGTTTTTTTTTTTAGTTTTTTGTTTTCTTGCATTTATTATAATATGTTATTATAAATATTTTTTAGCATGCAGTTAGCGCTGTTATAATAATAATAATAATAACTATAACCTTTCATTTCTTTATAGACACTTAAAAAATCAATTTATTTATTCCATTGCAGGATTTTTTATTGGCTTTTGCTTTAATGATGAGAAAAAATTTTATCTGAGGAAGTGTTTATGTATAAATTAAATAGACACGCATTTCTGAAAGCAGGAAAACACGATGATATTATTGATTTTCTTTTTTTAAATATTTATTTTACAAATTTAAATGCATTTACCAAATAGTTTTTTGCGCGTTTAATATTTTTTATTTGTTTAAATTTTTGGTCTTGGAAGTTTGATTTACATTTTCATGATTTTTAATAATTATTTTGTTTAAGAAAGCGTTAAGTAAAAGTTAATTGTGTTAGATTTTCTTTATATATAATTTTGTTTAACATTATTGTTTAAAAAAAAGTAGTATGTGAAATCGTTTAGTATTTGTCACCATTTGTATTAGTTTTTTTTTTAATATATACAGAAATATACATTTTGTTTAATTTTTTTCAAAGAATGATTAATAACTAATATTCTTTTCATTTACATTTGAATTCCCTTATGATTGATCTTTTAAATAAGACATACGAAACTATTTTATTTACTTAGTCATTTACTAAATAAAAACTTTTAAAAAAACTAGAGTATAAATAGTTGTCTATGTTATACTATTTTGTCTGTGGTCTGATTATCCAATTCAATACGAATCGTTTTCTCATTTTCTTCTTATCATTCCACCATCCAATTCTAAGGAAATATAACCAAAATTTCAAGTCATGCATTAATGTTGAGAATCATCGAGTTGAAGCAAAACCTAAAACTTTTGTACCATATATCATAACCTAGCATAACGAAATCCGACAATTCTGTCGTTTTCCGTAGTCCAGCTCCTGAATTCCAAACGATTAGATTTCAAATATCTCATTTCATTTTCAATTCGTTTTGTTAGACAGGTTCATGTTTCTTACATCTTAAAGATATCTGCGCAATCTAAGAAATATGAATAGGATGATTCCTTAAGAAATCTTAAAATTTTTCTACTGAAGAAACCAATTTTGAAGTCACTTACTTCAGTAATATTTGTGAGATCTGAGAAACATTACATAATTAAGTTTCGTTTCAGCCAATGGTTTAAAATCCTCTAATACATAATGCATAGATTTTTAAATACAAATTAAATACATTATATTTGTTTAAAGGGCTGGTTCTATACGACTAGCAAATCGAAATGTTCTTCAAATGTTCTGCCATTTTATACCAATGGTTTGTTATAAAACAGGATTATGGCAGAAATAATGGCATTTTGTTAGTCGCGTTAGCCATTATGTCGTTGATATTCTGAAAATTGTATCTTCAAAAAAAAAAAAAACCCTTAAGAATCTTTTAAAACTAAACATACAAAGAATTGATAACTGAGCATGACAAAAAAAAACAATAATAATATTAAATAAAAATATTGTTGTAAAAAAAAATAAAACATTTGTGGCACCATTTTCTTTTTCTTTTTATTTTGAAAAATAAAAATTTATTCAAACTAGTCTAAAAATAAAAAATAAAATATAAATCGATACTAATCCTTAAAATTCTATGAATATTATAAAGATTAAATATTTACATACATGGATACATTTATATAAAATAAAAAAAAATCAACAATAGAGTTTGACGATTTACAATTTAATTTTTTTTTTAATTTTGTTTAAAAACATTTATTTTGACTAAAAACTTTATTAAAAATAAACTACTTAACTTAGTTAATTTTTTTTTAAATTTTATATCAGACGCTTACAAAATAATACAATAAAAAATACAATTTATAGTTTAAAAATAGAATAAAAATGTATGATGCTCGATAATGAGATAAAGTAAAGTAAGTCTAATATTTTAATTTATAACAATGTTTGATTTGTGAACTAAATAAATAGGAAAAAGACCATTTTGCTACGGAAGAAAGCAAATTTGCAGATTATTTTGAATGAACTATAAGGAGAAGTTTTGAGGTAAGCGTTTCGAACGCAGTAAGGCTAAAATTTGTATTTAACACTACATACCACTTGTTTAAGGAAAGCTATTTTATTTCGAGTTATATAATATATACGTTTAATCATTCATTCATGTGGGAAAACCCTTTTACAGAAAGTAAGAAGAATAAACAACATTATTTATAGGTTAATATTTTGGGATTAAGTGGAAAGATTTAGTTTTATGATTTTCTTCTTCATTATTAAGGTCATAAAATGTAGCTTCCGCAGATTTTTGTATCCACCCAAAATCTACCTTTAATGACATTCAGATTCAAACAGTAGTGCGTTCAGGACATCTGTGCAAAAGAAAAGGGCAACAAAAGATTGGAATAGACGCAACAGTTGTATATAACTACTTTAAACAAATTAAATTGACTTACAACTTTCAACCATTACTGTGTGCGTGTTATTAACAGGAATGGAGGGGAACTACAATTTTCTGCCGATTCCGAACGGCTAAGGTGAGAGGCACTTTCCTCCGCCTGATTAGAAAGTCACTCATATTGTGCACAAAAAGGTTAACAGAACAGCTACTTTCCATTAAATTAGCTAAATGAAATCAAAATTCCATATTTCGACTTCTGAAATCTATTCAAAACCAAAACCGATAAATATTCAATGTTTTTGATTTAAGAAAGATATCGATAAAAATGAATAGTAGAACATACAATTACACTTTTAGTCGATTTCAATTGCATTTTGACAAAAATTGTAATATAGAACCTATCTGGAAGCCACTATTGAATATTAATTTTAAGCAATAAAGTGGGAATCAGCGATGTGACTTTGCAAAAATACTCAAAAGGTGGAGAAAATAAAATTTGAAAGATGTACAGCAAGGAACACAGAGTGATAGTATGGAGAGAAATAAACTTTTACGACACAATGGAAACGAATTTTCAAGGCTCATTCGTGAATTCCGGATATCCATAAATCAAAGGCGTAAAAGATTGCAATAATTTTAGTACTGCAATCAATTGATTCAGTTATTTTAAAGCCTTTCTTTGATTCATTTATGTTGAGGTCTTTAATAAAACTAAATACATATAGTAGTAATACAACAAAAGCAGGGCTGCATAAATATTTGACGTTCATGAATTTACCCATAGTAATTCCAAAATCAATGTATATCATATTAGTGTAGACTGTAGGTACTTAAAACTTGACGTTGCAACTCGAATAGACGTTGAAAATAAACAAATTCAAAATATATTTTAATAAAAATGCTAGTATACAAATATGAGCGCAGGTGAATTACTTAACAGATTGAGATTGAGCAAATTTATTTTATTTTATTAAAAAAAATATAAAATAAACCTCACTAAACATATCTTTTTACCTTCTATAAAAGCATTTTCCCAGTTGAATAGATTTTAAAACATAAAATTTACAAAAAAAAATACCTTTCTTAAAACAATTGTTAGAAGTGCATGTTTCAACATGAATTTAATTTAAAAAATAAACTCGAAATTTTTATTTGTATTTATTCACGAACTTTTACTTCCAAGTCCAAGTGAAAGAGAGCTAGTTTGATTAATATTGTTGTCGAGTATTATTTTTCTGAGCCCTTCTGGAAAGTGGCCTTGTTTCTCGAAGTAAAATAGATTTCTTAAAACAACTAAAAGAGAACTTAAAAGTACTAATTTGAATATTGCAAAAGATTTCATTCCTTTTTTAATATAAAATATAACTCAATAAAACATTCAAATACTAAAATACAATCTTAAAATTAATTTTACATACAATTATAGTTTCACTTAAAACAAAATCATTTTTATTTTGATTTTCTAAATCCATGTTAATTGAAGCTACACGAAAAATAAGTTCACTGAATGTTTAACTAAACACATTAAATTTATTTAAAAAATACATTAGGTATACATACTGGACAAAGAAATGAACATTTATAGAAACATGAAAAAAATAACTAAACATTAAAGACAAATCTCAATTTAACGAACACACACATACATAATAGGAAAACAAAAAATTTTATATTTAACACAAAATGAAACGAAGAAAAATTAACATAATAGCAAAACTGAAATTATTATTTAAAGTAAAATCATCCATGTTTGGGACTCATCAAAAAGGAATTCAATTGAAATTTGATTATTCTCATAAAGATTTGTTTTGTATTTTGTTGGTTTGTCTCCTTCAATATCTTTTTGGATTCATCATCATTATTCTTTTTGTTTATCATCGCAATAATTTTGTGAGTCATCATCATCATCTTCAAGGCTTTAACACTACAAATTTTTTTTGTTGTGACTTTTTTATTTTTATTTTTATTATTTTTTTTTCTTGTAATTTTAAACATTTACGTTGATATCAGTTTGTTTTGCAGCAATGTTGATGATGATGATAAGTATTTTAAAGTTTTAAGTTTAAATTTAACATTAATTAAAGTAATAATAGCATTAATAATAGTAGTAATTACAGTTTGATGATTTGTTGCAGTTGGTGTTGTTGTTGATGTTGCTGGTAGTTTTTGTTGATTATTTTTGTTATTATTTATAATTTGTCCATTTGGTTGTCAAACTTTACTATTTGGAACTCGTGAGGGCGGCGCTTCATATGCCCCTCGTCCTGTGTATGCTTCTGCATAAAGTTCAGGATTGTGCAACGATGGCGGTCGGTTATAATTTACTTGTTGCGGACCGACGGCTAGATACAAAAATATTTAAATTTATTGTTAGTTTAATAAAATAATCAATACTTTTAAAGAGGAGGTTAACATTTAAGTGAATGATGTGCAGGAAAGGCAGAAATGGGGGGTAGGTAGATAGATTTGTTTTATAAATTATTGGGTGCAAACATTTTTTTCGGAATGCGTAAATATATTTTAATTGGAAGGGGGATATTTTTTCCTATTTGATTTTTTTTAGCAAAGTTTATTCTTTCAACCGTCCATATGGTTCTACATAATAAGATAAAAGCATTTACAAACACCATACTCAATTTTTTAAACAATGAATAAAAAGTTTAATGGTTCAAGTTGTTTTGCAGGATCAGGTCAATTTGTGAAATTAAGTATTTGATGCGGAAGATATATATATTCTATTTTTTTTCTATATATCACCATCTGCAACTGGATCCCACCCGTGGGATTTCATGAGATGATACAAATTTTATTCTCAAAAAATCTTTGTTTATCTTTCTATTCTTTCTTAATACTGCCGTGCAATTCAGAAAAATCACGGTCAAAAAGATAACCAAATAATAAAAATGTTTTAACGTTTGAAAATTTTTTGAAAAATTACGGGTACAGTAAACTTTGCCAATAGCTTTGTTCCAGACGTCTTTGATTGGTTTCAGAATGACCCTTGCTGATTGTCAAATACTTTATGAAATATTGGCATATTATGTTAGATGACAGGACAGTTTTTTTTCGAAAATAAAAATAAATAAATGTTTTGATTTTCGTCATCCGGTTTTGGTCGTTCAGAAAAGTATATGGATATTCGAGTATTTAAGATAGGATATCCTAGTGAAACCTAAACGTGACCAATAATAGACGATATAATAATTTTTTTGTTTCAGGAAACACAATTGGCAAATGTCCTACCACTTGATTGATTAAGATACTTCCAAGGAGTAGTCAAGGATGCTCCAAGGGATCGGGTTTGAAAATAATTTCTTTCTAAAACTGATATTTCGAAAACCGAAAAAAGTAGTGTAGTTCTTTCGACAAAATTTCAACTGAATTTTTTAAAGGAACATTAGTACCTATTTGTAGTACTAGAACTGTGAAATCAGTGTATGTATAACTTCGACAGAAGTTCTGTCCCAAAGACTATACAAAAAAAATATTTTCAATGAACACATGAGGATAAATCGTCTGGAGTCACGGCCACAAAATGCTTAGAATGTCTTTATTTAGAACACTCATAATGAAGTTCTATTAGCTTCTAAATGTGTTGCCAAAATTCAATTCAATTTTAAAGCAAAGTTAGACAGAACTTCTGTTTATGAAATGAGGACAAATAGATGTTAAGATATAATCGATTTTCTTCTCAGTCGTATTATTATTACTCGCTGCACTCATGACTCATCAGCATAATGACAAAACACAAACTTAAAGTTACAATAAAAAAGTTTTACATTTTGCAAACGCAAACTAATGTGTAAGCTAAGAGAAAATTCTTAATGCAGTAATGCACCCAAAACAATATTCACACCCCAACAATATAAACAAATTCAGTTTTAGAACGAGAAAGATAGGGAAAAAGAGAAAAGTTCACACTTTGGGTATTCTATATGTCTTCGGCTTCGTCGTCTTCGGTGTCGACGTTGACTTCGTATCGTTTCATTGGAATGTGTCGTTGTCGACACTAAACTTTTTGGATTCTCTTAAAAAAAAGGAATTCGTACAACTATGCCATTGAAGAAGCTATGCATTGAGAATAATGAAGATGAAGTGAACTGATGGGATGTGGGGGAAAAGGTAATTGGTTTAGACTTCTTTTTTGTTTCTTACGAGAGAAAGAAGATTGAGTATGTTATGTGTTAGGTTTTGAGGAAGCATGAAAAGACGATAGTTTGTGTGAATACATTATAACAATAAATGAAAAAATAAAAACAATAATAACTGCATAAAGGTTGGTTCTAAAAGCCATTAAAAAAAAAAATTAAATCAAAAATACCGCTCTCGAAGTTTAGAGCCATGATTATGATGATATCGTTAACCGCTATCAGAGAATCTGTTCTTGTAGGAATTGCTTCAATAATCCCAGAAAAACCATTAACATTTATTACGATTCGATCCAAATTGAAAATACTCATAAGAAATGGAATTTCCGGAACCTTAAAACAACTCTGACTTTGTTAGATTCTGTCATATAGCTTGTGATTTCTTGAATCTGGATTAACGTTATGGTGACAAAAAAAACAAAACTCTAAAGTGCTTAAATGAAAACAAACAGAAATTAAATTAAAAAATCATTTTTCTTTTGAAGAAAATAACTATTGGAACTATTTCGAAGAGGCTTATAGAACACACCTTTCGGCGGATAATACTGTTGTGGCTGTTGGCTTGGTCCTCTACCATCAACACCCCCAACACCAACACCACCACCTAGGTCTGCATACCCGTGTTGTGGTCCTGCAACTCTTGACCCACTCGCCGGCCGTCCACTATGACGACCACCCGCACTAGGCGCCCCTCCTCTGCGGCCGTCATTTCTTGCACCCGGCCGACTGGGATGATGACCTACTGGAACACCACCAGGTGGTGCACTACGATCTGGATGCTGCCGACGATCCCATTCCGAAGGATGCCCTCGAGATCTTTCGTGGGCTGGCGGTGGTATGCTTCTTGGACCAGCGCTACGATGTTGCGGATGTCGCTAGAAACAAAAACGAAACAATTGTTAGATCTAAACCACGAAAAGACAAAAAGCTACTTCTTACCATTCGACGCAGTGTGTTCATTGGACCTCGTAGCGTTTCACTAATTCGTCGGGCAGGTCTCTTTTTGGGATTCGAACTGGGTGTATGGACAGCACAGCATTTTATAAACGCACCCATCACAATTATGAAACCAATTGCCATCAGCACACATATGTACCAATTCTCTGTGACCCATTGGGCCACTGTCAGCAAAGTTTCTTTGTTCAGGAGGAGATTCTTTAGTCGCACCAATGGTCCGTCGGCATCGACGGCTCGGCACTTTAGAAAAACATCACAATAGCCTTGGAAGTTGTCACATGGCGAGCCTGGACGCAGGTTAATTCCTCCATCTGGCAATCCATAGAGATGAGCAAACTCACTTGTGCTACGACAGGTGGTGGTGTCGTTGCCATTTTGGCACGCCAACTCACAAAGGCGCCTCTTATCAACTGCAGGCGTCAAAGTGGATGTCAGGAAGCATTCGGACATATTCCAAAGTAAGCAAATCGAGCCAGAGCACTCTCCATTGATGCACAACGCTGTGCCGTTATTGCATTTGGTCTTATTATCTCGTGGTTTGGGTTCTGGACACTCTGGCGTGGTTCCATTGCACGTACTCGACCAGGAACATTCTGTTTCCTCTTTACACTTAATATGTTGTCGCGCTGGAACAAAAGTACAGGAATGACTTAGACAGCATGGTCCCTGGCTAGGACTGCATTGTGTTTTGGTCCTGCGAGAACATCCTGTCGCTGAGGAATTAATCGATTTATCGTATTCGTTAATCAACCGCGGATAACAGCATTTATCATTGCATTCCTCTTCATTAAAGCCACAATCACACTCTTCGCCACTTTCAACGATCTTATTGCCGCAGAAGGCCCCCTCCGAGATCTCGAAACAGTCGCGTTTCGGATTCCCGACTAGAACGTCAAGGACATTCGATATATTTCTAACGGAACATGGTGAGAATTTGCTATTGTTAGGTCGATCGCCACTAGTGGCACTCGCAAACATAATATAGTTTCCATTTGGACCACCTGGCCTACAATCATCAGGATAGTCGTGCTAAAAAAATAGATACAAATTTAAGAATATTTTTCATTGATTTCTTTTGTGCCTTCTTACTGGTGATCCAAAATTATGGCCAATTTCGTGGGCCAGCGTCAATTGTGAGACTTTGGGCGGTACTCGGCTATTGTAGTTAACAAATGTGATGATCCCTGTATTGAGGGAACGTTTTGTGCTTTGATATTGGCCACCAACTGTTTCGGTGTAAGTCTTATATTTTTCACATATACCACCTGAGGCACCGGAGGCAGACGCAACCCAAGCTAAACCAAGGGTTCCGCCAGTAAAATCTCTGTTAAGGTAAAATAAAATTATATACAAAATCAAAGAAGCTGATGGATTTGTTTGTTTGTTTCTTACCTGTAAGTGAACACATAAGCCAGGCAGAAGGTTGAATGATCCTCTAAAGAGTGGAGATTAAGAAAATTTGACACATCCATGTGTTCATTACAAAATGCATTATGTGGACCATTGTAGAATGGTCTACATGCTGTGTCGTCGTCAATCTTAATTCGCTGCACCTAAAACAAAAATAAAATCAATTTTGAATTTATGGAGTTTGTTAATAATTAAATTATGTGTTTTTTTTTGTTTTTTTTTTTTTTATACGTATTTAATTTGTTCGATACACATTTAACGTTTACAATTAAGATGACATTTCTCATTTGTCGTGTATCAAAGATTCAAATTTAATTGAATATTAATTTATTTAAAGTACGCCGTCGTCGAGAACCTGTGTAGTGTATGTATAACTATATCCACATGTTTATGAGCAGGAATATAATAAACTCAAAGTCGTGATTAACAATTAAAATGCTAATTGGATTTTAATTAATCCAAAAGTATGCTATTACATGTTTTTAATTAAAGAACAATGAAATTATTAAAATCCTTATAATACGCACTTTTTTTTAAGTGGTCGAGGATATTTTAAATTAGATTTTTTGCAGTTTTTGTTCAGACCATGGTCCCCACGTCAATACCGATTACTGGTATCGAAAAATAGGAAAACACATTGCTTTACCGTTCATCATTGAAGGAAATGTGAGCTCTGTCTTTAGTTTTCAAAAAGTAAGAACTAACCCCTGTTCTGATTTCCGATCGGTTATAAAATCCTTTCGTTTTCAATCTCTAGGTGTTTTGAAATACTTTTGGCTTTCAATACTTGCGGAACGAGTGGCATTTAATTTCCGAACGATTTGAAAATAATTGACGTTTGGAATTCATTTGAGTTATCCGAATTATAGTTGAGAAAATTTTAAAAATGTTGTTTTAGCTTAAAAGGTACGGAAGTAATATTATATTCTTTATTTTTCTTTAAATTTTTGTAATTTTTTCAACAAAATTTGATTTTTCGAATTTGGTTTTTATTGATTTCGAAAGAAAAAAAAGGTTTGAATATTGGCTAACGTGAAATTCAGAACACATTCTTTGATTTGAACGGAAATCAGAATAGGGGTGTATATAAGCCTATTCAGTAGAGACGAATACATTACGGAAGTTAAGGTTGGAAGTTGATTCCCACGAATTTAAACGTTGGTCGTTAATCTTAGTATATAAGACGTGTTCCAGGAAAACAAATATCAATGAGGAAAATTGGTCCAATGCCAACTTGTGAGAGAAGCTTTCTATCCCATTAAAAATGAGGTTTTGAAAAATTATTGTTTTATATAACAACAATACACTGTTAATGATTTATTTTTTGATTGAATTTAAATTTAGAAATATCATATATATATATATATATATATATAGAGGGATCACATTCAACGACCGTTTTCCCGTATTCATTTGAAAATTAACTTTCAAAGTGCACACATGGCGCTTATTTCAATATATGTACCAACACTAGTGTATCAATTTCATATTTTTTCGTTCTCGTTTTGTTGTTTTATTCGATTTCAACCTATACTCTTTTAATCTTACAAAAAAAAATTTAAAGAAGATGCAAAATTGAAATTTTCGTACGTCCAACTGCTGTTGAACTACAGAGCCAGTCGATCGAACGGTCGGTCGTCCGACTGGTATTCACATTATAAAAATATAACCACACGACCCGTTTTGATAAACATGTCGTTGAATGTGAACGCCCCTATTACATGATCAAGAAAACGAGTTGGCTGCTGCATATTATAAGATACCTTTAAAAAAGACCAATTTTGTCTCAATGAAATAACTGTTTATGTAAGAAGTTGAAGACGGATACGCAATTTCAGCAAAAATCTGACAATAGAACGATTCATTTTTTCAAATATCTTCTGCTGCGTGTCAACTTTCCAAAAAACGAGCTCACGCGAGAGAGAAAAAATTTCCATTTTTGTGAATTGGAAAAAAAGACCTCAGCAATCTTAGAACTATGATATGTTTTCAGCCTAATTCAGTATTTTTTTTTTCAAGAAAAGGGAAAGGTGTGAATTTGGGTAATCTATTGATGTGATTTAAAAAAATGTGAAACCTCGTACCTAAGGGTGAAACAAGTAATGCTTAGAAGTGTCTATTTACATTAAAATTTATTGGAATACAGTCCGTCGATACAAACTATGGAGATATACGTTAATTCAAAAATAATGACCTTAAACCATGTTTACAGAACTTTTTATTGAATCAGGGACAGTAGAGATAAAGATTTGACAAAAAATCAGGGATATTTTTTGAATATGCATTTGAAACCCTTTCAGGGATGGTCCCAATTTGTTTCGTTAAGAACCACGCTTATAAACAAACAAACATAATATAAATATCGTCGCCTAAATGCGTAAAGCTGCTAAGTCCACTTTTGGCCGAAATTGAGATTTTGATGACATTTTATTAAGAAACACATTCTGCACAAATTGCTTTAATCACTTTTGTCCAATGAATCGTAGTTGTTGGAGAATCTTGGAGAGAAAATCAGTTTTTGTATGGAGCCTTATGCAATATTTGTTTGTTTTTTTGCTCTCCTGTAAAATTTGCGAAAGTGGACTTAGCAGTTTTACGTATTTAGCCGACGATATACAATTCTATTATTTATTCAGTTTTATCAGCAAAAAATGCAATTTAAATTCTAAAAAAACAACAAAAAATACCTTAAAACCAAATTACTTCCCATTAGTAACTCCCTTGGGAAGTAATGAGTTGATTCATTATAAACATTCAATTAATTTTAGTTTTATTAATATTATTGCTGTGATAAAATCAAAATACAAAAAAACTACGTATTTATTACCTTTAATAATGTAAATAAATAAAGTTCGCGTAGGTAATATTATTATATTTGTACCCATTATTGATTTTTGATTAATTGTTATTTTTTTGTCAAAGGCAACTGTCCAATTAAATTTTAAAAGTACATATATTTAATAGTTTTTTTTTTTTACTGAATAAATTTAAAAAATCAATTTTATTGATTTTCCCTATTTAACTTTTTCCTGATTTTTGTTTGACACTATTTTTTGTTCGTTTTATTTTTGTATTTACAAATAAATGTTTAATTTTTTTTGTTAAAGCAAACGAACACTCACCTCGAATCGAATGTTTCGGTGCTCTACCTTTCCATCAAACTTCGTATTGCGATAGATATAGTTAACGGCAGTGACATGATGTGCAATCAACGACAAAATCTCCTCCCTTGTCTTCTCATCCGTTATCCGTCCCCTGTCATGCTACAAACAGAAATAATTTCAAAAACAAATACGAAAAGAAAAAAACAAAAAAAAAAAGCTCAAATATAAACACATCCATTCATTCATCCCTTCGTCAATACTATATAATCGCAATCCCAATCGCAATTCCAATATTGCCACCATCAGAACCATCTATGGCTCATGGCATAGCAACCATTCATCCGTTTTATTTAAACTTACATCAGCTATACCCTCCCGGATGTGTCGCCATATTAATGGATCCGTTTGTATAAACAACGAACAGGTATTCTTTTTATCATCTCGCTGACGTGGAGAGTGTGAATTGGATGAGGAGGCTCGACGCACCCGTTCGTGGACACGCTCGTGCCAATCATCGTCGGCGGCTATGGCAGCAGCGGCACGGGCATAACCATCGTCCTCGCCATTTGGCATAAATTTCCAATTCGCCTCCTTCGTATATTTCTGATAAGGATACTTGAAGTCGTCGTTGCTATTTGAATATTTTTTCGGTGGTGGAGTTTGTTTTGCATGATGTGTTCCATCATCAGGGGATGAGGGCGGTGATGATGATGATGATAGGTGGTGACTACTGCTATTACTTCTACTAGGACTACTCCTGCTCTTGTTTCTGCTGCTTTCATCCGATTGCTTATTCCTGTCATTTTTCCGGTTTTTGTTGGCTTTTTGTTGTGATGCTGGTGGAAGCACTATGACTTCATCTGGCTCTTCGACAGCAGAATTTTGTATATTCTCCATCCATTGGGAGACTTTCTCATTGATACCACAACCAGCTACGTGACCTGTTGAAAAAAAAAATACAGAAATGGGAGGAATAAGAATATTGACATTTTTTGATATTAAGAAAAAAAACAACAACAAAAATGCAAACAAATAGGGAAGTAGATTTGGAACGAAAACGACTTTTCTCCAGGAAGATGTGCGACGGGAAAAATTATACTCCCTACAAAATAAAGTGTCCTTTAAAAAAGTCACAATCCTCTTGAATTGTTTTTTTTTTAATTTTAGGGGGAAGTAATAGATTTGTAAATAAATTCTGGCTTTTTTAACAGTGAAGATTTTTTTTTAGTCTTATTATTGACTTTGTTCGTGTAAATAGTTTTGACAAAAAAGTGTAAATGGTTTTGACAAAAAGTACAGGGTGGTGCGCAGCAGAAGCAGAAGCAATCAGAAGAGTTTAATTGCGTATTGTACAACATTGGGAACTTAAAATTACACCATTCGCAAAAATGTAGTTGTTCGTTGAGCAGCGTGCTTTTAGTTATATATTCCATTTACGGTTCGCAATTCAGCGGCCGCGGTCGACGTCCTTACCGAAATTCGATTATTTGGTAGGTCAAAGCATTTATCGGAAACAGGATATGTGTTCACATTAAAAGGGGATCACAGAGAACCGTCGCAAGTCCAGAAAACATCGAGCTAGTTTAAGCTACATTCTCCAAGGCGTTCTTGGAATTTCAAAACTTTCCACTCTTACAAAATGGTAGTAGAAACAAACGATGTAAGTGCTTTTATATTGACAGTAAGAATTAAAGATTTTGCATACATTCAAAATAAAGTTCGTTTTTTATCTTTCAAGCAACAGTTCCAATGAATGATATAGCTACAATGTCAAAAGATTAAACAAATCTCTGACAAATCATTTTTTATGGCCAAAAAGGAGGACATATTTTAGTGATTTGCGTTGACAATTGGAATTTAAAACTTTTTAAACTTCAAAATATAATTCGATTGCAATCTATTAAGCCTCAGCTGTCAGATGTCACGAATTGAAAATTTGAAAAATAAAACAATTTCGATGCCGAAGAAAGCAGATTTTGTACTTTGACTATTCGAACCAATGACGTTGTGATTAATCGCTTAATCTGTTTCAATTCTGAAATCAGATCTTTCTGAACAATTCACCTCCCAGTTCAAAGCGGGGGAATAGAACTCCCTATCTATATGATGCTCAAGCTTTTTGTCGCATCTTATACGAATCACCCTCTATAGTTTTTTATTATAGAAGTCCTAATGGCTATAAAAATTACCAATAAAACGTGCCTATAGTTTATAATCATAATATACCAATTAAAACTCAAGAGTAAAAAAAACTTGGTTTTACCACTATATAAAGGCAAGATAGTGCAACGAAGCCATCAACTTTATTTATATTTGATATGCGAACTTTTATTCTCTTTAAGTTTTACAGCTTCAGGGTCTATTTGATATTTGCTGTATAAATATAAATACAAATGTTTATTAGCGCGCATCAAAACTTTGAATAGGTCCACTGAATTTTTACCGTACACAAAAATTGAATATACATACGAGTATCGAATCCTTCTACCCTTATCGCATATTTTCCATTCTATGAATATAGCCTGTGTGTGAATTGAATTTTATGCTCGTTCAAGTTTTACAATCCTAAAACTATGCTACATCAGAAAGAAACAATAATAAAAATATCGGAAATCGGGTTTTTTTTTTTACTTATTTATGTATATGTGTTGTGTATAGGAATTGATGATGGAAAACGATATTATTTTCCCATATTTTTTTGTTTCTATTTAATATTTTCATAGTTTTTATTGAAATTTTCTTCTTTTTTTTTGTTTGAAAATATATTTACATTGAAAGTTGGGAAATTTTGAGTTTTAGGACCAAACACGATGAAATAGGGAATTCATATGGATGAATAGGATTTTATTTATGTATGAAATATATGACGCATTTTTTTCTTGAGCTTGAATAGTGATTTTAGAGGGAAATAGCTTAAAGCAGATACATATTTTATTCTTTTGTTTTATATATGTTATTGTTGAAAACCCATGTTATACATATATTCTATGCATAAATGTATTCTCAGAACACTAAATGTATTTTACAACGAACACTCAAATTACAAACAGGATGTGTATATATATTTATATAATGTATCTCTATTTGGATAAGGTGGTTTAGGTAGATAAATTTAATGGAAATTCCAAAACAACAACAACAAAAATTTCTAATGGTTTCCTTAATAAAGGCTCGAATATATTTTATGGAAAATGGTTATTAATATTAAATTGCAGGAATATTTCTTTTGAATATATGTTTTGATAAAAGGCAATAATTTATAAATATGTATGGATATTTCATGGTTTTAAAAGGTTTCTTTTCAAATCACAATTTAAAAAGCTTTTAGAACACTCGGGCATATGGGTGTTTTTTTTGCACATATTTAAAATAATGGTACGGAAGGAGCTGAAGGTCATTACACACAAGAGTGATATCGTTTAAGGTGGTAAGTAATAACTAGTAATAAGTAGTTTGATTATTAACTGATGCTAAATACATTTTTTTTTTATTGTGAGTTAAGTTTTCATATAAAACTACCTTCGCTCCGAATTTTTTGTATCAATGTTAGCGTTTTAAAAAAAAGTGTTAAATAAATTTTAAGGGTCTTCAAACCCTTTACAATGAATTTTTTGGCACACTACAAAATTTTTTAAATAGAAATGTAGCAGTCTTAGAGCGTAACGTCGTCAGTGGGTGATCCAATTTTCGTGATGGACAATATTATTCGATTGTTAATCCCATACAGCCCTATTAATAATCACCAAATAGACATGAAACAACACTAACACATGTTTTAACTTATAATTCTTAATAATAAACGTGTATTAGCCTTAAATGACATTTGACAATGAGCGGATAACTTATCTCACCAATTTTGGTGTTCAACGAGCGGATAACTTTACCGTTCACAATTCAATTGAAAGCTGACTGATATGACAGTTAGCTTTCAAAAATGAAAGAACTACTCCAATTTTCGGCTCGTCTTGTTCTTAGCTGCATCAATAGGAATTAAACAAAAAATATCAATGAAAATCGGGTGAAGTTTAGCCAAGTTATGAGCACGAATTCGTTTTTATATATTTAGAAGATTGAAGTTTGTTTATATATTTCCGAGGATTTAAGATAAAATTATTGTTGTGCCTTTGAAGTTATTTTTACTGATATTTTTAATATTCCCAAAGTAAGCCATACAAAAGTAAAATTAAAGGATTCAATTTAATGTTATCGATGGATTGAATCACGACCGCATGAAGGTGTGGTCTGAAGCCAGCTTTATGGTATAGGAAACCTTCTCACCAAGTTACATAAATGAATCTAAGAGTTCTTTGTAATAATTTTATGTACTAACACACCCTGCTTACCCGTGAACACTCCATCGAGACTTGAATAAGGCAGATTATAGAAGATATTAGAGAACTTAGCATTCCAAACAAATTATGTTATATGATATGTAGGTTAACCAAGTAAAAATATCCACAATTTTTTCATCCATGTTTAGACTAATCAGCATCTTTAATGTGCTTCTAGATGTCGATAGTTTGGGCTGTCTTAACTTCAAATTGACATTGGAAAAGTTACCGGTGACCTTGCCACTAACACTTGGGTACTAGATTATTTTTCTGATACTATGACGTTATAATAATAATTTTAACTAAATGCCTGACCTAAGGTCTTTTAATTGCAACCTGAATTGCACGGCACTAGTTAGAAGGAATAGAAGGATAGGAAAGAATTTTTGTTGGTACAGTGAACTGAGAGAAGTAAGGTGTTAATTTACCTCATTAAATCCCAAGGGTAGCGTTCAGTTGAAACTGAGGGAATAAATAAAAGAATGCTGTCTAGAGTGGGGTTCGAACCCACACCTCTAAGTAAGCAGTCAAGCACTACATTTTTTTTTTTTTTTTTTTTTTTAAATTCATTTTTATTTAATTCAAACTTATAACTATCTTACAGCTAGACAAAAATTCATAAAACTAGCCTACTTATCAATAACTTACAACTAACTTACTGGCCCTAGACGGGCGCTCTAAGTTAAACTAAATCATGACTTAATACTAATGCCTTTCGGCCTAAAAGCTATTTAATTATAAGGATTCTTTAGTGGTTTTATTTTTCACCAAGAAAGTTTTGAAAAAACTTGGTTTCATGATCATTTTTTTTTTAATTTTATATAAAACTTACAAACTACCTAAAACTATAATAAAGCTACTTAAAACTACTTGTATTACTACTATTTTAAAACTATGTATTTAAAATAACTTAAACTACTTAAAACTACTTAAAGCTACTTAAAACTACTTAAAAAACTAGAACAGCCACAGCAGCGTTTGGTTTTATATTTTTTTTGTTGATTGATTGGTTTTAAATTTTTTTTTTTGATTTTTGTTGGTTTTGTAATTTTTTTTGATTTGTGTTGGTTTTATAATTTTTTTTTTTTTTTTTTTTTTTTGTGCCACCCCAACTGTTCTTACTTAAAACTAATACCTACACCTATATGTAAGTCGGCCAAGACATTTCAAAAAAACGAAAAAGCAAGTCGACTTTAAATATCAAGTTCCGGATTGAGCCACCAAAACTGGTTCTCCTGCTTCTTCCTATCTCTTCGGTCCCGAACGGACACAGTCCTACTGAACCGAATTCGCTCAGCGCCGCCTTGTGCGAGCACGTCTCGATCATATCGAAGCCGCCTATCCACAGTTCTACGGCCGACGTGGTAGATTAGCGGAACCGCCTCTCTATCCTGGATCAGCCCTCGACTGTCTAAATAGAGGAATGCGTTAGGTGGAACATAGCCACTTAAACGCACACTCTCGAAGTATTCAGTGTTTGGGTAGTAAGCCCCGAAAATTAAGCTATTGGCCGAGGACATCGCTCTTGCAATGTGACCCCGAATCAGCTTAAATAAGAAATTATCTATTCTGTTTATGTTGGCTCCGTTGTATAGAACCCTGTTGGAATAATAGTGTGTGTACTCGGACTCTGGTGTTCTGTGCAATCCAAGGCAGCGTCGTAAGCACTGCCTCTCAAACACCCGAATCTTTTCCATTTGAGATGGGGCAACGTTGAACCACACCGGGCATCCATAGGCAATCATCGGCCTGATGAGGGCCATGTAGCAAATCACCTTTACCCTGGTGTCAAGCCGGCAGCTATAAAATAACGGCTTCGCCAGGGCAAAAGCTCCCCTAGCCCTGGCCAGAGCAGCATTTATATGTCTGTCGAAATACAAATACTGATCCAACCAGATGCCAAGGTACTTTACTACACTTCTACTTGCCAGTGGATGTCCATGTGGTCCCACGATCACCAGCTTGCGCCAGTTCTTTCTCGTATCCCTTGGGGCTCCAGCCAACGGAGTCCTAAACAGAATAGTTTCTGACTTCTGAAAGTTGATTTTCAACTTCCAGTCATCACAATATCGCTGAATCTTGTCGAAGTCACGCTGCAGAAGAATTCTGATGACCTCAACTGTTGTAGCCGTTCTGTACGCAATTAGGTCATCGGCGTACGCAATTGCCTGAGTTAGACTACCTATCAGATCGCTGGTGTAAATGCTGAATAGAATCGGCGAGTTAACCGCTCCCTGCTGAAGACCATTTTTAATGTCGAATACTGCGGTAGAAGTTACATTGCCACTTTTGACAACAAACTTTCTACCATTGAGCATGTCATAAAGCATATACAAAAGTGGTTTACTTATGCCAAGCCTGGTCAGCTTTAGATAAAGACCTTCTAACCACACGGTGTCGAAAGCCTTCTCCAAGTCAACCAGACAGGCACCCGTACACTGTCTTTTAGATTTGTTCCATTGGATATCAGAAACGAGTTTAGACGCGGCATGAATGGTGTCATGTCCCGCCCGAAAACCGAACTGATTATCCGGTATGATATTATTGTCCTCCGCCCACTTGGACAGAGTTCTATTTACAACTTTCTCGAATACCTTGCTGATACTCGGTAGAAGACTTATCGACCGGAGATTCGCCGGATTGGAGTTGTCCTTTCCCTTTTTCGGGAGAGGATGAACCACAGCTGTCTTCCATCGCACTGGATAATATGCATTATTCAGTGCGTTGTTAAACAGTGTGGCATATATGTCAACTGCTTCCTGAGGTAGATGTCGTAGTACAATGTTGGATATACCATCG
Source organism: Epistrophe grossulariae (assembly GCA_929447395.1). Taxonomy (NCBI): domain Eukaryota; kingdom Metazoa; phylum Arthropoda; class Insecta; order Diptera; family Syrphidae; genus Epistrophe; species Epistrophe grossulariae. Next base: position 20,427,644 of record OV839567.1, on the reverse strand, counting down.
ACTCCTGCTGACTTCTTTTTCTTTAATGAATCGAAGATGAGCTGGAGCTCCACCTTCGTAACTAACAGGGAATTGTCCCCATTTCGCTCGGCGATGATGGCATTCGCCAAGTGTTCTTCATTGAACCCGGTGAAACCGAGGTTCTCCGATCGCCATTGCGTTATGCCGTTACGAAGGTAGAAGTCGTGGAGTAAGGCTCTGTTCTCCAGGTCGTGGTTCGGGCGAGTGCAAGCATTCACCTTATACACTTGCTGGAAAGCAGCTCCCACTGCCTAGTCAAGCACTACATCCACTGCGCCATTACATCAAATTAAAAGCCAGTAAGTGACGTGTAAATAGAAAACCACTGTATAACTTTTGCTTACAAACAAAAATTTGTATGATTATTATTAACTCACGAATACATCTAACTTATTATAAAATTCTATTAAATATTCAAAATGCAAATACAGAACTGCTAACCTTTTGTAAAAAAAATAACAACCAAAAACATTTTGAAACTTTTGCTGCACCCATATACCATTAACAACCGTCCATCCCTCCATCATTCACTCAAAAGCATATGAATCAGTTAAAATTTCATATTTAATTTACGACAATATCATTTTTTGGTTTTAATTTAATGTTTTCATAAATTTTAAAAGGACGAATTAAAATTGTTTTTATTCTAAATCCTTTAATATTTTAATGTTCACACACATATTATTATTCAAGTCCACGTTTCATTTTAAATTTTTTATTTTATTTTAACAGAAAACTGTTTTTATTTTAATCGCACTTAAACCTTTGTCTTTCCGAGGAAAAAAATTTAAATAAAATTTATGGTACAGTTATAGGAATATAAAAATATATATTATATTACAGTATATGGAATTTGAACAGTGGGTAGAATTGGTACAGAAATCAAAATTTATTTAAACTGAAACTTGAAATTTTCATTTTAAAGAAGCTCAAAACAATATTTTATTTTTGCAATTTCTAGAATCTATATGTTTCATTTAATTGGTATAAACAGAAAACACTGACTGCCGCACAGGCAAACCCACAAAAACTGTCAACAATTAATGTTTTATACACAGACTATTTAACAAAAATAAACATTTCTGTTGGTAGCCCTCTATTGAAAAGTTTAAATAAAATGACAGATTTAAGTTGGTTTATTTCCTGATTGGTATAAAATTCTCCAACGCACATAGGAAACAAGTAATGTTTTTTTTAAAGAGAAAGATAACGCTGCTCTATGATTTAACACATCTTTAAAGTTGGTTATAACAATTAAATAAATACATATAATAATTTTAAAGCATCAATAGAAGTAACATTTTTTATCCCATAAGTTTTATACCATACCATAGTAAAATTGTTGAAAATATGTTTCGCTAAAATAGAAAATGCATACGAATCTCAAGTTTAAGTGTATAAATATTCATTTCACGAGAAAATAAGTGAATAGAACTGTAAATGAAACTGAAAAAAAAATATTGGAAAGTGTTCGGTGATCTTTCTTGAATTTGATGATTCAGTTAATAAGGTATAAGTCCTACGTACGATGCACACTGATTTATCTATATCTTACCTACAAGTTTCGTACACAAGTAACAAAAAATATTTATTCATACAAAAATATTAAGAAAAAAATTTATATCAAACTGATGACTTACCGCCATATTATTCACTCGATACAATTTCAATGTAAATACATCCAGATTTAAATTTTAATCTGGATGTTTCGAAGGAATAATATGGGCGTTAGAGAAGGATCAGTACAGATTTAATTGAATTTGAAAATTATCAGTTTTTAGTTCAAAAACTGTGTCACACCCGTAACATATGTTTCCATACCAAAACTTTATATTTCTGTTTTCCAACTTATTTCGAGTTTTATTGTATCTTAATATGGAATTTGCCGTGCAGGAAAATAATTCCAGGCAACTCTCCTAAATATTGAAATTTAATCTTGATTCAAAACGTTCGGGGTGAGTACAAAGTGCACTCTTTAATAATTTTACTAAAAAAATGTATGAATATTAAGAAAGAAAAAATTTGCCTCAAATTATTCCAAAGTTATGTTCTGTGCACACTTAGTCACATTACGCACATTAAGTTGTCACATACCCGTAACAATTTAGAACAATTTTTTCTTATTTTGTTTCTCATTTCTAAACTTGTACTGAAATTTCAGGTAAATTTATTATTGATGGTGTTATTGAACAATAGATGTGTCGTTTTCAAAGATGCAATCGACTAAGGTAACAATATGTAACTGTCGCTGAGTTTTCGGTCTGTGTATAAGATGATTCAACTCGATACAATTCGAATTCTCAACCTCATTGCAGCTGCCATGGTGAAATCTTCAAATGTTTCCAATGAGTTGTCAAAATTATAGAATCCAGTTGACTTTTTTGAGTTATTGGTCGTTTGTTTTTGTTTGAAAGAATAAAATAAAAGAACCCAGCTAAAGTTTTAAAATTATTGAAAGCTTTTGGTAACTCTGGTTACATTGCGATATAAACGTCAAATTCGTTGGGAAGTGATCATCTGAATGTTAGAGAACTTAAAGAGCTACCCAAAGTATATGAACAAAAAAATCGATCGTTTATGTTACTAGGTCCTTTCTCGAAACATATAAAATATGAACTCGATTTTTGTGTGTCATTTGTATCGCAGATGTTAGTCCCACTGTTTATCAACGGCGTTATATTGTGTACAGGCATTTTACAAATCGGCAGAATTTAATAAATTTTAATTAAAATGATTAAACCACTAACCGCACATTATAACCATTTTCGGAAATGACCCCAACCACCATATTGGGCTCAATGCCAACACCACCTCATCCTGATCCAATTCGATCCCAATGGCCGTTCATAACCTCGAAAAAATCTGTGTGCCGCACATTAAATTTATATTTATTTTATGAGTTTTCTATTTTATAACTATACCTCCCTATAGTATGCAACATTAATTAGTAACGCATCATAATATTCATGTTTTTTTTATGTCTAGTACCTATATATATCCCGTTATTTTTTTTTTATTTTCCGGATCGATTCAGTTACAGCCTTCCACCATTTTAAAAAGGGTGAATGCATTTTCCATATTAAATCAATGGCGGTTCGGTGATTGGCGGACTAGTGGTGACCGTCATGGCCTTTATACAGAAGGGGGGACAAATTGAAGAGATATAGGTATTAAAAATGTACATATATGTAGTAGTAGTAGAGAGAAAGGAAATAATGGAATATAAAATAAACTCTTTATTTAATAACGTTGTATGTAGAGGTAGAAAACTGATTTTTATACCTTGATACTTCACCACCAGAGTTACCATATTATGGTTTGTATACAGTTTTGTTTTTTTTTATATACCACATATTATGTAACTACTGATGTGTGTGGTAGCTTTCTTTCAAAATCTAACAATCTGACAGATTGACAGGAATTTTCCATATTTTTAAGCTTTAGATTACTAAGGCCCAATTTTGTAATGGTGAGTTAACCCTGGGTTACTTAACTTTTGACATAAATTAATTGACGGTTAACCTAAGAAACATTTTTTCACTAAATGAATCATGCGGATCGACCTAAAAAATTCGGAAGAAAAAACATCCATAACATCGGTTCACTAAATCCGGACTTAAATCAGCAAATTTGTTGAGTTAACTCAGCTTTATCTTTAATCCGGCATTGTAAAACTATGTCTTAACAATCTAATACTAGAAAACTTTAAATAAAATTAAGGTTAGTTTGACAAAGCCGATAAAAAATCTAACCATCGATAATAGGTTTTGGAAAAATGCGTACAAAAAAGTAAGTGTTTTTCAATTTAAACGTTGTCCTGTGGTAGCCCTATACATAAAACTATAGGTAAAGCATAAGTACACTTTAGTTGAACTCATCAGGATATGGACTTCTGAATGCATCGAAAAATAAAATGATAATAATCAACGCATTGCGCAGCAGGTGGATAGAAGACAGGAGGTTTGTTATATATAGCTAGGGGATGAGCCCTCAAACCTACTGCTGCTACTGCTGTTGATACTTGCGATGATGATACTGTTAATGAATGTCAAGCACATTTTCAAAAATGAAAAAAAAAACACATTGAAAAGCTATTGTTTCCAGTTCACCAGGACAATGAGGTAATTTCGATTATAATACTCGTATCCTTGTGTTTAAAGGTATAACTGGGGCTAGAGACCTCTTTTTCAACCGTCGAAAAATAAAACAATGTGGCACATTTGCCTATCTACATATGTACATATGTACAAACTACAAACAAAAACCTGTCGTTTTATATCACATTAAGTGGAGCGGATAAATTTATTTTGTATATAAAATACAAAAGGACATCGGGGTTTGAATGGAAATTGGTCCTTGTTTAACTTTTTACATCGCATTTGCATTGATTGCATTTAACACAGGGTAATGGGATATGTTGCATTTTTTTCTTTATTTTTTTCTGTTCAATTATATTTTTTTTGATTAAATAATTTTTCGGAACCATTTTTTTGTATTTATTTTATTAACAATAATGAATTGAAGGCCAGTATAGCCAGGTTTTCAATTTTCATTATAAAAAATGTGATTGGGTCAATGTTATATGTAGATACATACAAACTATGTATTTATAAAAGGGCATTCTTTAATTTTATTATTTTATTATTATTACCACTTTGTTGCTTTTAGGGGGGAAATATTTGCAAAATTTACATTTAGTTTTAAAATATTCATACAAAGTCAAAGTAACCAACTGGAATCAAATAAGGTTAAATAATTTTTGTAGAAAGTTATTCTAATATCAAATGAAAAAATAATGGAAATTCTGCTACATATACAACTTTTAAAATGAGACTGATGAGAACTCAAGATATTGAGCATTGGTTTGCAGTATTTTTACTTAATAAATCCACTAATAATTGCTGCAGAGAAATTTTTGAAAAGTTTTTACTTTCACAACCATGAACAAAAAGTCTTGAAGCAAATTAATGCTTTGAAACAGGCAATCTTAAACTGTTTAGTTGCAGGTAAGAAACCTTTCAAACAACAACGATGAATACGTCATAAGGAAACTTATTGTGTTCCGCGCATTTCCTACTAATTCTGAATATTCCTACGTGCAATAGTTCTCTCAGAATTTCAAAAATGGAATATAATCATAAAGTCGAAAGTCAGTATTTTACGGACAAAGGTTCTTCTTGAAAAATGTTGCAAATTTTACTTAGACTAGTTCTGCATTGTAGCGACAAACGGTGATCATAAAAACTGCAATAATCGTATTACATGTATTGTCTGTTTTCCGAAACTAATAGCAACTATCTTTCTTAAGCGAAAATGTTAGAATCGAGTTTAAATAATATAAAAGGCATTAAGTGAACTTTCACAGTGGTCGATCATGGGTATCGACAATATCAACACTCTGCGCATCATTTTCCAGCAATCAGCTTTGTCTCAGTCACCACTTTGCTTCATGTTTATGGATTTTGAGAAGGTCTTTGACCAAGTCAATGGTGAAAATGCATATGACGATCTCTTCTTCCACGCGATGTGTCAGTCACAGCAAATGAATGGACAGTCGATCGGTCTAAGGATAAACTGCAATAAGACACAAATAATGGACACAAGCCGCTCCACACTTCAGAGTATTGTTTTGCAGCATACAACAATTGAAGAAGTCGAACAGTTTGATTACATCGATAGTTTTTTTTTATCAGTTAGTTGTATTCCAGTTGGAATTCCAGTTATACATCTCCTTACTCACTAAGTTGGGATTCTTTTCGAATTCAATGTTAAATCCGTGAAAAGTCACGGCAAACTGAGGAAATTGAAGTTTTTGTGGATATCTGTGGTTTCCTGATATGTTGGCCATCCAATCAGGAACTGTAGTGAGAAGGAACCAAGAGTTGTTGGAGGTCGAGATAAGGGAGGGCGTGTAAATGACGCTGGATTGGTCACACACTACGGAACCTATTCTAAAATATTGCGAGACAGTCTTTCGAGTGGAATCCTAACGGTAAGCGGAGAGTTGATCAAGAACAACGTGGAAATCAACTATTTTATAAGAGTATAGCAAACTCCCAGAGAAAAACATGACCAAGGTTTAAGTACCTGGCTGCAGACCGTGAAGGATGGAGGAGATTTGATGGGAGATGCAGGGGAGAAGGAGATCGACCAGGTCATTATAAATTTATTGGAGACCAGGAAATTCGTATGTGTAATACAACAAATTTGTCAAAAATAATAGATTCGGAAGGTATTGGAGATTAACAATCTTGCTTATAAGCTAAGCGGATAAAAAAAAGTACACTTTCATTTTTTTTACGAATAAATTATGTATTATAAATAGAGTAGCCGTTTATAACTGCCACGGAGTGGCACGGAGTGGGCTGACCCTGAGTCAGCATTGAAGGAAATATCCTCTTCGTCGTTGATTTGTATAAGATCCTCATCAACAAGTCCCATTTCCTTAATGAAGCTTATGTCCGGATGTTTTGGCTGTCTTTTGGACTTTTGTAGGATTTTTCGAAAACATCAATTTTTAGACTAGTTTTGGTGGGTTTATGGTATTTATTGTTTACAGGGTGGTTTTAAAATAACATTTAAAAGTTAGATTTTTTGTCCATATTAATAAATTATATTATTATTTTACATACCTATATTATTAAATTCATAATTTGGTTAAATTTTTGTTTGTACCCATGCAAAATTTTTAATATACCCATATTAGGTTATATCCAGACAACTTTTCCTAACCTAATTTTCGAAACATTTATACAAGCACATTGTATGTATATCTACATCATATAAAAATTAATGGAAATCCTGTCAACCAATAAAGCTGTTACAAACAAACAAGTTTAAAGAAAAAAAAAACAAAAACAAAAAGATATCTTATCAGAACCGTCTTTTAAAAGCAGACTACTTGAACTGTAACACTTAAGGTCTACGTCCATTAAATAGGTTGCCTCTTATAATAACAATAAAGACACCCACCATCACCACACTAACCATCTATATACCCTTTTTCTATTTTCATTTATCAAATTATATGGAGCAAACTCACTATAAGGAATTGTTTACTTAAACAAAAGAAGGCTTCGGTATTATCAGTCTAGTCTTTTGCCGTTGAAAATCTATAATGTGGTATAAATATAGTCTATGTCACATTCAGATTGACAGTGGCGGATGTAAACTGTTAAAAAATGGGGTTTTTACAACACATTATATCAGTATTCGATTTTTATCAGTTTTTCTAATTCAAGGGAAAGGTATGTCTGGAGGAACTTTATAAGACTTGCACAATGCTTTAAAATCATGTCAAAGTGAAATTAGACACGGTCATTTTGTATCACCTATTCACCATCGTTGTTTTTAATAGAAATTGGTGATATTTCTCGAGCAGTTTACATTCTCTAGCTCTAACATCGATAAAATTCGTCGATTTAATAATTTTAATACGTGAACACAAATGCTGTCCATCCCTGAACTTAATAGCAAAATATTTTCAATTCTGTTTTTCGACGGTTAAAGTGCAGGACCTCGAAATTATAAAAAATATTATTAATGCAAAAAAAATTATCAGAATAAGAGCCATCTTTTGGCAATTTAAGCGTAACAATGTTGTTCTGAACATTTTACAGAAAAATGAAAAATTCAAAACGTCATTTACAGATTTATTTTGATTTCTGAAAAACATGCAAAACGACTAAAGTGCAGAGCCTCTAACCGTCGATTTGTGGAAAGGTACAGATGATCACTCTACTACAATTTAATTTTCATGTTATTAGGTCTGTTTCTTTACTAACCAAAACTGCCAATTTTTTTTTTTTTTTTCATATGGACTTTGACAAAACTTTGAGCTTAAATGAGTAGAAAGTGGCAGTTTTAGGAAGCAAAGAAACAGCCCTAATATGTTGCCGTTAAGGCAAGTAAATTAGGTTATAAAATTAAGTTTTTTCTCTCACACAAAAATTATACAAAATTTTTTGCAAACGAAATAAATGCTTTAAGCACACCTTACACGATTCAATTTTGTTGTCATTTCAGTCGGTTGGTGATCGTATCAATCCATATGTGGGCTTTGATCAATTTGACGGTTGACTTTCGAGTTGAAAAAAAACTAATGATTTTGAATTTACAAGTCTTTCAACTCTTTGAACTGTGAGTAGGAAAGTCATTTGATTTATTGTGAAACCAAACTTATTTTAATTCGAATCCAGATTTACACGAGGGTATAGAGGTATATAGTTCAATCTCACTCAAACTGGATTCACGTAATTGTTTTTATTCTTCAACCATTATTTCATCCAAACTCTAAATATTAAATACTTATGCAAATATTTTGAGATTTTTACTCATCTTTTACAAACACGAGTCATGTTACTTCTTTAGAATAATAATCTTTTTGACAGTTGAAGTAATCTGAGTTTATTCAAGCATCAATTTCGTTGACAGATGATTTGACAACAAAATTAAATCGTGAATGCGTTGCTTTAAGTCTTGCTCTGCTCATGGATATCTGCCTTCTCACAACTCACACAAAGAAACACCAATTCGTAAATCATAGAATTAGACTAGAATTTTCTCATAGAAATGTGTACATTTTTTTAGTGCTTCCAGCAATATTAGGGTTCATTGTGCTCTTTTAGGTAAAAACATATTCCAACTTTTGCTGTCGATTGCAATATAATGTGTCAGTTTTTTTCGATCGCTATCGGACAGCTGATGTTGGAATCGTTGAATTTCGGCCAGTGGGCGATATAAGTTTTTATAAAAGATTAAAATATTGGTGTATCGGTATTTTACACCTTAAATATTATGCTCCATCAGGAAGGGTTCAATGGCTTAAGTACATAAATATAAAAGAGACGTAAAACCTCTTTATTTCTTAATTTCATAGAAAATTCAAAGGTCGATACCTTTGACACCATTTTAAGTATCCCTTACTTGGGTTTCTAGGAAGATCTTACTCAGCTAACCTCTATTTTAATAAATTAAAAACGCTTTGTGAAACCAGAACCAGGAATTCGAAAATTCTACAATCAAGTTTGACTGTCCTCATTTCTGCAACCAATCAGATCGTTTTAAAAACTCAGTTAAAAAAAAATTGAACTTAAAAAACAATGAAAACTAGTTTAAACTTAGCAAAGTTTTTGTACCGAGTTAAATTAATAACAATGTATTTGCGAAGTTTGTTCATTTGCTTGTAGCTCTGTACTTTGTAGCTAATTAAAACCCCGCCATTATAATTTCAAGTTATAATATCTCCAAATTGAAAAAGGGTTATTACGAGCCCAAAACTCCTTCGTTATGTATCCACCACTGCTTCTAATACTTATTCCCTTTAATGATACCCAACCCTGTCCATCTTTAGTTATAAGAAATATAATTAATCCATTTAAAAGGAAAAAAACCTAGACCAAAGTAAAAAATGGAGAAAACAGAGACAAAAAGAAAAAAAAAACTAAAGAATCCTTCCTGGATTGTCATTCATTTAAACCCCTTCGCAAGGCTTATAGTTCATTCACTGATGTCATAACAAAGTTAGGATCCTTTTTCAAAATCAACTCAATCCGCCCCGGGGAATGCAATCTTCTTCACTATCACTCTCCTTGGAGAGTTGGGTATCTCTGTGTGCAGTGTATATCTACCTATATACCTACATATCTATAGACAGCCATGTCCTGTCCTGCGCGTCCTTTTGCGTCTTCCTTTTCCGGTGAACCAACTAAACTCTCAGTTTGGGCTTTAAGCTGAGTTCCGAAATAAGCAAAAATAAGGCAAAAAAAAAAAAAAAAAAAACCAAGTGAAGTGAAATCTATTTAACTTTGTCCCTATTATGTCTGCTGGTGGTCCTGGTGCTGCTGCTTCTGGCTGGTTTTTCTGTTATCCTGTTCGTTGTGTTATCCTTCTGCGCCACATCGCATTTCCTTTTGTGTTCAATATACAAGATTGAGGGGGAGAAGAAGGGCAGCAGCTCCGAAACGGTGCGATAGTAGTGGCGCGCTGGTTGACGGTTTGGACAGAGAAATGGAGCGATGGCTCGTGTATTTTCCAAAGAACAGATAAATGAATTTATTGTAAGTTTCGTTAAAGTTTAGGTGGAAGGAAGACGAACAAAAGAACTAAGGTAGATCAGGGACGAATCCTATACATAAAACTCGTATACACTTTTTCTTACTCGTCATTCATTGCTTTCGCTCTCGGGAGCTCCTTTCAGGATAATAACGACGACGGCAGCGCGGGGGGGTGGTTGTTTGGTAGTTTTTTTTTTGCGTGTCAGTTTCGTATTGTGACTTTTCTTTTGTTTTATAGTTCATTATTCTTTGGTGCTTTGTATTTTTTTGGTTGTTGTATGGCATGGAATGGATATATAAGGTATATACATTTAACCACATATACACACAAAATGTAAAGGACACTCGATTTTGTTGCTTTTGGTTGGTTATACATAAAAACTTCCATCTATAGTTTGACTTTTTCGTCATCATTGTCACCCATTGTCATAGCTCATGGATCCGGATCTTCTTTGTTCTATATATCTATATTTTTTTTGGCCTATACCTATTCAATCCATACTTAACAAGGTTGCCGTTTGCAGGCAAAGCTAAAAAATCCATTACGCACTAGGTTTTTGGTCGGTGATGCATCAAGGATGTTAGATGTCTTAAAAGTTGGCAGGACAGCAGGGGCTTGATATCAGTTTGAAAAATAATTGTAAATTATTAAAAACTCATTCTGATTCTTTTTAAAACAAATGTGATACCGACTTATTTTGATAAACAAAAAAACACTTAAGCACAGCACATGTTTGTCATAAAACAGTAGCTTGGGAATTAATGCAAATTGTCTGGAATTTAGTTTTCGCGGTTGTCGTTTATTTTTTGTTGGTATCCAATACAATCCTCATCACATAGGGATAGGATTGTAAAAATTAATCAAAACCAAAATCGAAGAAATATTAGCTGTGTTTTACTTTCGCCCAGATCCAATACAGATCAGATCACTAAAATAAAACAACCCATGATCTCAGCGACAACTTGTTAAACTTTCAATGCCATGCTGTACCTTTTTGGAAAGCCAGAAATCTCTTCTTTAATTTTCATTTTCTACTAGCTGTGAGAAACTGGCTGAATAATCATTTCAACGACCGATGGATAGGAAGGGGAGGTCCTACTGAGTGGCCACCAAGATCACCAGATTTAACTCCTTTGGATTTTTTCGCCTGGGGATTCATGAAGAACCATGTACCTATATGAAGTTGAAATTTCTTCCTTGGAGCAACTTCAACAACGCATTGCAGTCGCTGGAGTCAAATTGCAGGAGAATTTGGCGGACTTAAATTTATCTGCAGCCATAAGAAGAAGATTCAACCTTTGCCTTTTGAATAGCGGGGATCATATCGAAAATTTCTTATAATATCATTAATTTTTATTAGAATAGGCTTAAATGTAACAGATATTAAAAATATTACTAATGGTATTTATGCAAAGGTAGAACAAATAAAAAAAGTGTAGTGTTTTTCTTGGAAAAAAGTATTTTTCATTTTTTTTTATTTCTCAAAAACTAAGATACATTTTAGCATCCAGTTTTTTATTGAAAATTAATAAGAGCATTGAATTTTGAAAATAAAAATTATACTTAATTACATAAAATTTGGAAAAAATTAGTTTGAAATTTTTTTTTTCAAAATTTCGAGTTTGAAAATTAATTTTTCAATAACACAACTTAATTTAAAATGAAAAAGGAGAGATTTCTGGCTTTCCAAAAAGGTATAGTATGGCATTGTAAGTTTAATCGTTGTTTTTAAACAGTTTTAAGTCATTTTTTTTTAGAAAATTGCCCCTCCCGCTTAAAAGGAGGAAAATAGACCCCCCCTCCTATACGATTTTTTTCTTGTCTTAACCCAACCTACTCACTTTAGCTTTTTGGTGCACCTTATACCAATCACTCTTTTCTTTTCTTTTTCAAGTATACACCCGTTGTCTGTTTTCCTTACACTACTGACGACATTTACAAATTAAGGGTGATGGGTGTGTATTAAAAATGGATTTGGAAATCTAAATCAAAAACAAAGTTGGATCTTGTATTGTTTTTGTAATACATGTATTTTCGTAAGAAAATCCAATCTGTTTCGGATCTGGGGGAAAATAAAACACAGCATTTTCTTTTCAAATGAACGCTTCTAGACGAGAATACCGTTCTTTTATAAAAGCTTCGATGTGATACGAGTTTTGAATCTCAAAACTAGAGTTCTTATAGCTAGATTGTCATGGTATGTATAAGGATTAAATAGAAATGTAAAAAGAAGTTTTGACATACAAATTGTGTCAAAAAAAATATTTCTAAAACGAGGTGTTAACATCAATTCGATTTTTATATTTTCTCATTAAAAACCTTTATGGAAAATATTTTGAAAAGCAAACAAATTTATTATTATAAGGGTTTTTGTCTGATAACACACACAGTTAGGCTGCACAGCTTTCGCACCATCAAATTTATTATTGCCAAAAAGAAATACATAATAATAATAAAACGGAAATCTTCATTTGTTTGTTTGTTCAAAAATTCTTGAAGACTTTTTTAAGAAACATTTTTTTTAATCTGGCTATTTGTGACGTAAGCAATCAAACAGTGGTCTAAAAAATAAAAAATAAATCGAGTTAAAAGCGAGAATATTTAATTTCTCAAATATTTATAATAATTGAATGCAGTACATTTTTGTTTGATTTATGAAAGTTTTTTTTAAGAGATTGCTTATTATTAGGCAGTTTTGTTTGTTAAAAATATATTTAGGGCATTTTGAAGAGTGCCTTTACCACCGTTTTGGTTGACATTTATAGGGTAAAACGGGGTAAAGACAAAAATGTGTTATCCGATTTTAAAAATTCTGTATGTGTTTGAAAATTATAATAAATATTGGACTTCGAAAATTACCCAAGGACTATATATTTTTCAAAATTCAGGATAGGGTGAATGGGGTAAAAACAATAAAATTGGTATTCAGTTCAAAAAATTGTTTTTGAGTTTAAAAGGTGATACATATTGAGAAAATGTTCTTCGAGGATCACTTGAGAGACTAATATTTTTAAAAAACTTAAATATTTATAGGGTGAAATTGGGTAAAAACAATTAAAGGTATTCAAGTGAGATCGCCGGGACAAATCGCCAATTTTTGAAGGATTAAAGGCATCTTAAAAACTATTTTGAATCAATAATTCAACAAGTCCAAATAAAAATTAGCTAAGTCTTCTAATTGACTGATGTATTTCAGTAGTATATAGAATTTGTTTTATTAAAAAAAACCTTCTTAATTAAGGTATCGTTTTTTTTTATGCCAATTTTTTTAAGGTACCGCTTTTTTTAATTTTAAGTTTGGAGATAATATTCAAAGAATGGCCTTGTTGAACTTAGGGTTTGCGGGGTTCAGCCAAACGGTTGGGTAACAGTTAAAAAAAATTTCATGTCGACTCAACCTTTCTCATAAAATTGCTTTTAATATTTCAATGATTGAAGTACCATATCAATGATCATAAAAAATTTTAAAAATAACTTTGTGTGAAAGGTTCGGCCAAAGTGGAATTTTTATTCGATAAGAAATAATGATTAAGTCGTTGACACACCGAAACCCGTTGCATAGCTTACAAATTTTAAAATATAAAAAAGTTGTTAAATTAAGTTTTTAAATAAAATTACAATAAAAAATATGAATTTCGTTTTAATTTTTAGTACCTATTATTTTTTTAATTAAATAGATATTCTAATATTTCACAGAATTTAGAGATAAAAAACAAAAAATGCATCAAAATAACCACCGAGATTGTTTTCTACACGTCTTAAATTAAAAATTTCAATGAAGAGTTTCTGGCGCCTCACTGTATGAAATTCACGCAAATCAATAATAGGTGTGTTCCTTTGGGCCTTGCAAAGTACTTTTTAGTACTTCCCAGTAGATGATGAATGGAACGCTTTAATTTTTGCCTAAAGAAAAATCTAACCTCAATGTAGACGAAAGCTTTGTTGTTTGTATTTGAATATAATTTTAAATTATAGAAAACATCAACAAAAATAATTTACTATGTAATTTCTTCTACTGAAGGTGTCGCTTTCTTGCGTGGATTCATTTCGTTACTACATTATTGAAGTGCTTTGAACTACTTTGACCACAGAGTAGTAGTTGAAAGCAGCCAGAAGTACAGGGTGGCGCACGAATCGTGCTACAAAAATAAAACGTAATAACTTTTTTTCTGTGTGAGTAATCGGCTTATTTTTTTTTTATTTTGTAGGTTACTATTTAGATTTATAAAAATGGATGCTTGGGATACGGAGAAAAGAATTTGGATAGTGCAACGGTACCATGCTTTGCAGTCCGTCATTTCCGTCCAAAGGGAATTTAGGCGGGAGTTTGGCGGTAATCCCCCGAGTAGATGGACCATTATGAGGTTTGTAAACATGTTTGCCGAATCTGGAAGCATCGCACGAAGGCCGTACCATCGAGATGCCAATGTTCGGGTTCAGGATACAATCGCAGCAGTAGCATCTGCAATACAGGCCAATCCGAACGTTTCGACCCGAAACTCATCGGGGCAAATTTGAATTAGTAGACGGTCATTACAACGGATACTTCATGACGATTTAAACTTGTTTCCGTACAAAGTCCAAATTACTAGCAAGTTAAACCCTCAGGATTTGCCTGTTCGCCTGGAATTTTGCCAAAAAATGATATCAATGGCCGAAGAAGACAACACATTGATCAATTGTTTGTTCATGTCTGATGAGGCCCATTTTGATCTTAACGGCAATGTAAACAAGCAAAATTGCCGTATATGGAATGAGTCTAATCCAGAAATGCTCCATGAGACGGAACTGCACCCAGAACGAGTCACTGTGTGGTGCGCAGTTTCATCAAGGTGTATTGTCGGGCCGTACTTCTTTGAAGAAAACGGTGTAACCGTTACTGTCAATGGGGACCGTTATTTAAAGATGTTGAAGGAGTTTTTTTACCCAGAACTACGCCGAAGACGTATACCATTCAACAGCGTTTGGTTTCAGCAAGATGGAGCAACTGCACATATAGCCAGACCAGTTATGGCGGAGCTAAACAAAAAATTCGCAAACAAATTAATTTCTAGGAACTCCACTCTTCGCTGGCCCCCAAGGTCACCTGACCTGACTGCACCAGACTTCTTTTTATGGGGTTATGTCAAGCAAGAGGTGTATAAAACGAAGCCCAGGAATTTAACTGAATTAAAGCAGTCCATAACGACAATAATTGAGGCGATCCCAACTTCAACTCTTCAGGCCGCAATGAATAATTTTTTGACCAGGTGCCGCATATGCGTGGGACAGCGTGGAGGTCATTTGCGGTCTATAATCTTTAAAAACAACTAACTATTTAAAATAAAATTTAATTTTCTAACCAATAAAAAAAAAATAAATGAAATACATCGATTAAAAAAAAAGTTATTTGAATTTCTTATTGTAGCACAATTGGTGCGCCACCCTGTACTTGGCAGTAGATGCTGCAGCCCAAAGAAAAACGCCTAATATTATTCTGATTTTGTTCAACATAAAATTTTCGACACTCATGGATTTCAAAGTTCTATCGACTGAAAAATCAAAAGAAAAAATGTCTTTCACTTCCTGTTAAGAAAAAAGATTTTTAAACCTTTTTTACATTTTAGCCCTGTTTGCCCTATTGAAAATTTTTATTTAATTAAAATCTTTTTTCAAAGCATCAAAAAAGTACAAAAACCTATTTTTTCACCAAAATTCCACCTACTCGCAAGTACTTACACTGCACCAACATTGTATGTCCTTTTAAACAACAATATTGATAGTTAATTATATTGTATGTGATGAAATAGTGTGGTGAATTTAAGATTTTTTTGTATGTAAAAAAAAATTAAATTAATTTATAAAAAATTGTTCCTAAATGTCTAAATCATAAAATACCCGATTGGCGTATCTCATCCTGTCCAAAGCTTTTCCCATATACATATGATCCCTTTTTACAAATTTTTTAGCAAATTGGGCTTCCCTCATTAGACATCCCAATAGACTTTTTTTTCTCAGAACATATACAAGAATAATTATTTCTCAAAGTATAGAAATTTAAGTTGCAAACTTAACCCCGTCATCCCCAATTCCCATTAAGAACTTTATTTTCCTTAAGTTTCACGAAACTGCACAAAAATTCAACTAAAAATTCTGCGTCATATTCAGCAAGCCACAAAATCTTTTTATATTGTAAATTTGTGTTCATTAGAATTGAAAATAAAATCAATGGCAACTCTGTCTACCCGCTGACACCGCGCGCCGCCACACTGCGCCACCACGACCACCACCACCACTACTTAAACTTAAAGTGGGTCGAAGAACTTTTTCTCGGTAAGGCAAACAAAAAACAAAGTAGGTACGTTTTGCTCCTGCAACAAACTGGAAGCTCCTTCAGCCAGTTAGTTACAAAATTTAGGATAAGAAAAAGAATAGGAACTTACAATGTGAAACATTTTGTTGTAGCTTATATATTTTTGAGTTGAGATTGCCGTACGGTAGAAGATCTTAAAAAACAAAATAAAAAAAAAACCATAGAAGTTGAGGCAAAAAGCCGAAAAGTGCACCCAATGACCCGTTTTGAATATATATTGACATTGTTGCCGAAATTGTTTTTCGTTCGTTTCGGGTTTCTTAGTTTTGTTCTTCTCATTTTATTTTTATTTTTTTTACGTTTTATTTTGACTTAGTGCTGCTTGGATGATATAAGAGTGAAGCTAAGTTCAAAAGTTGGTCCATAAAGTAGGTTCCTATACTTACCTTCCTCTACTTTCACTATGAAGCTCTATACATATTTTTTTGTTAAATGTAAATTTTGATATTTACTTGAGTTTTTTTTTGTTGTATGTACCCTTTGGGAATATTTTGTGGGTTTCTTTTGAGAGTTTCTAGAAATGTTTCTTTGTGGGGGAAGACCAAAAAAAAAGGATAACTTCTTCTTCCTTTATCACAATGTTTAACCTTAGTGAAATGCATTATTTATATGAAGGCACTCCAGTGGAAATGAATATTATCTCTCGTGCCATTTTCTCCAGGGCGAATTATATGCAAGTGAGAAGATAAGGGAATTGTGTATGGTCAAGCGGAAATAGTGTTTCTATATATATTTAATTCTTCCTTCAACTGTAAAGAGAACCCTTTTTTTATATGTTTTTCTCTCTGAATTGAGGTTTCTTCTTATAAACGGAAAATGCAGTTTGTGGAATTCATTTTAATAAAGTTGTTTCCAATAAAATATTGGCTTTTCCTTTTGAATATAGAATTTCGAAGGAAAATTTTTATGATGATAAGTTGGGAGGAAGAGAAGAGAGAGGGAAAGATACAGAGGGAGAGAGTGGGAGGAATTCTTAAAATTCCAAACATTTCAGTTTTCAAAGATGCAGAAGTTGCAGTTTTCTTTGTCTTTTTATATGGGGATTCTCTTTGAGATACACCCAAGTAAGTTAAATGAATTTCCAATGAACTCCTTTATCCTTTGGATAAGTATGGGAAGAGAAATAAAATCGTTTGAAAAACAATGATATCTGGTATTTATAGGTATTTTTTAATGGATTCACCTACATGTTTAGTATGTACATATACATTTACATTTTCTGATGAAATTCTTCAATACATTTCTTTTTATTTATAAAACCAAAAAGAATTTTTGTATTTCAAACTAAGCCTGAACAATACTTCATCATATACATAAAGCATTTTCTGAATTAAGACATTCCTTATACATCATGTTTAAGGTGTTTAATGGGTATGGGGGTACATGAGCATAAGAAATTGTTTAATATCCTTTAGAAGTTTATTTGAATTGGAATTTTTGATAATATTTTGAAAGTTTGGGGATGTGGTTTTGCTAAAGGAAAACTCCTGATAGCTGGTGTCATCAGGATGTGATAGGGAGAGAAATAATTTATAGATATTATGTATATATAATAAATGCAAACATTTTCTTTTTTAATTTTAATATTTCCTATTTATCATATTCAGAAATTGTTATAACGTTTCAATGATTTACATTTTTTAACTGTAAGACATAGAATCAGTCTTGGTTTCAGCAAAAAATATATTGAACGGATATCACCTATTGTTGTAGCTCTAGTTAAAATGGTTAGTGCGTTAAAATCTGAGCTATGAAACGGAGAGCAATGAAATTTTGCACAAATGTTTGGTTGGGCTTACACACATTTCCACAAAATTTGGTTAACAAAAAGTCAATGGAAGACAAGTTATTGATATTTTTCAGAATTGTTGGGTTTATTGACTTTTATGAAAAAAATTATGGAGCACTTCCCGACACCGTGGAATATTGTCATTTCGCATAGCGGTAGGGGTTGTGATGCATACAAAGGACAACATTTAATATTTTAGGTTTTCCATTCAGGGGCGTGGTATCCAGCTACTTTTCCAAAACTGCGACCAATTAAAAGATGCACTTCCGATTGAATGATGAATTTTAGTACAGCGGTAGAGCTTGAAGATGTATACAAAGGAAAAATTAGAATATTTGTGGTTTTAAATTTATAGGGGCACGTATCCGCCCATTTATTATTAACTGGATAAAATTACAAATTAAAATATTACTCACAAATCACAATTCAAAACGTTTTGAAAACTTGACCAGTGAGCCAACCAAATTTTGGTCAGTATAATAATTAAATTAATTAAATTTCTCTCACAATTTGGAGTTGTATATCAATCAACTCTACTTTAAATATATATATATATTAAACCTTCATAAAAGTAAAAACTTGGCGTACTTTTAGATCTCGCTATTAAACAGCACACTTTAAAACCTTTTTACGATCATTAATAAGCCATAAAATTAATACCAACAACTTAAATATTGCTTGTTTTTATTTTGGAGAAAAAACGGAACAGGTATTAGAAAAAAAAACTCGTCTATACCATACAAAACTGTAATTCTTTATTAGTACCGATCTCTACTTTTTTCATGATAAAAACTGTTGGATTAAAATATTTAGGTATTTAGGGATCAGGGGGGATACAGTTCTTTCAAAAATAGTTAGCTGAATACTGTAGCTTTCTAAAAATTGTAACCACAAGACGTAGTTTAATTGAGCTAAAACTGTAGCTCTAGGGAAAGAATATTAAAATATTAATTCTAGGGCACTCGGTCCCAACCCATCTAAAAATTGAATTTTTTTTTTGGAAGCCTAATTAACATATTATTTACTACAGAAATAATATTCTAATAAACAGTTATAAAAATTCTACTATTCCTACCAAAAAGTTATTGCAAGAAAATACACATATTTAAAAAATGAATTTTTTTTAATAAAATTGTTTTAAAAATTTTTAAACGCAATATTGTTTGAACTATTAAAAGTCACCATAAATTGAACAATTATAACACAACCGGTCAAGCTATTAAAAGGCTATATATAGATAACTTAAAAAATAAGGCAATTTTCTAAAAAAAACTTTAAAGTCACATTTTTGTTACGCGATTTTTTGACAAAAACTCAAATACCTTTGGTCATAACAGTTGCGAAGTTTAATGAAAATCGTTGGTGTCGTTTTCGAGAAAATTAAAAACAAAAACCGAAAGCGTTGTATGACAACTAACCGCGGTGTAAGATGAGCTAAAAACAAAATTTAGAATTTTTCTTCTTAGGAATCGCTATAAACTCGCTCTGACGTTGGAAACTAGTCCACCTGTTTAGGATCTGGCTCAAATTTCAGTGAAAAAACGGACGCACAGACACATAGCCCGCTGGATGTTATGTTGAAACCCACTTTTAAGGACTTCTCGATCACCGAAGTGTTAATGTTGACATATAACCTCGAATTTTCTTTACCACGAAACCAATACATACTTGCCCTATATACTTGCTCTATTCTAAAAAAAAATTAAATGTAAAATTAATTAAGTGTAAATTGTATAGGCTACAAATACTTAAATAAATGCTTTGAGGTAGTTTTAGATATCTTCACCCAAATCAAAATAAAAAACTAAATCAAATTTAGGATATCCACCTTATTTAACGGATATGCAGAATTTTAAATTTTCATGAATCAGTGAGAAAAAATGAAAAAACGATTTTCTGACATATTATGATAAATCAATATAGCTTCTTTAATAAGTTTGCCAATGCTTATACAGTTTAGAGCCTTGAATCACACTATTAAGATCATGCAAATAAATGGATTTTATTTCTAAACCTAGTAATAAGGGATATTTTTTTTTAAAGAACTTAAACTTTAAACATTTAAATGCCTGGTATGCAGTTTGTTCTTTAACAATACTTTAACTCAGGTTTAAAATAAAAATTGATAAGTAATTTCCCGTAATTAATTTAATGATTAAGATTATAAATTTTTTGAACTATCTACATAATTCCCATTTATGATCTATTTTAAAATAGCTTTAATAGTTTACTTAGACAATTTTATTGAATTAAAAAAAATAATAATAATGAATAATAATGTGGCGCATGCTTGTTGCATACAAAATAAACCATACCTACTGATAAAATCGTTGTCCCTTGTGAAATTAAATAAGTCCCTCTATGTCTGTTGGTATAAATTAAACATACCTATATATGTATATACATCATAATTCGATTGTTATAGTATTCTATTATATATTCTATCAACGTCAGTATGAAATATATTCCATCTCATGCATTTTTCAAATTAATTTCCATTCATTATAGCAATAATAATGTGAATGCTTATGTTTTCCACCTGACTGCAATATTATTTATCGTCTACTCATATCTCATATCGCACTCTCTGTTGTTTTTTGTTTAAGGTAACTAAAAAGCTATTAAACTCATATAAATGTAATTCACTCTATCCCCCTACATCCCTTTAAAAAAAAACAACAATAAACAAAGAAGAAATAGTACCTCTGGGACAAGGGACACACTTAACGCTTATTCAAATTCAAATCGACCGACCCCATCATCACATCATATGGAGACGAGGGTGGATGCATATACTATACATAGTTACCTCTATGGCAAAAAAAAAAAAAAAACACTAGCAACAACACGGTGTTTCTACTATCTACTATCGCACCATATCAACAATATTATGATGCCCCCTGTTGCAAACAAAGGGAACCAGAAAATCAACAACAATGGGGCTATCGCTATAGGTATATGTATGTATATATTATGTTAGAGGACGATGACAACCATTGAGTGCACCCCTGCATGTAATTCCATGATTTGTGGTCGGTCTTACGGCAAGTGCTATAGTACCTACCTATAGTTGTATCCTTTGCAAAAAAAAAAAAACAATTCCGTGTCTTCTGTGGAATTTCCATCTCTTCGTCTAGACAAATTGACTCTTGTTCAAAAATAGGGTCGCACTGTATCTGTGTACGAAAAGAATGTCGCACATGGGCGCTATAAGGTATATAGAAGTTGGGAAATTATCATTTAGCCCTCTTTTGCCTCTTCGTCTGATGAACTGATGCCTTTTTGATAATGTAGGGTTGAAATTGAGATTATAGTGTTGCTTGAACTCGTCAAAATATGTCCATTTTTATCATAAGCTATTTGGAAGAAGTCCTGATTTTTGTCTTTAGCATTAGTACTGAGAATTTTTTTTGGCTATAAGGGCTGGTGTTTCGTTCACTTATAACAGTATAGAACGACCTCGACAGTAAAAGGTTAGAACTAATGTAAGACGTTTTTGCATGTTTTTCGGAAATCAAAAATAACTTAACAAATTTTGTATAGAGCGATATATTACAGTAAGACGTTTTGAATTCTGCCTTTTTCTTTTCAGAACAACATTGTTACGCTGAAATTACTAAAAGGTGGCTCCAATTGTCAAAAGGTGGCTCTGTATGTCAAAAAGTGGCTCTAATTGTCAAAAGGTGGCTCTGTATGTCAAAAAGTGGCTCTTATTGTCAAAAGGTGGCTCTAATTGCCAAAAGGTGGCTCTATCAGAAAAATTAGAGCCACCTTTTGGCAATTTCAGCCACCTTTTTCAGAAATCTAAAATAACCCGTGAAATTTTGTACGGCTATCTATTTATTTCATTTCATAATTCGAAGAACAAAGAAAGTTTGTATTCTGCTATCCGTCAGAGAGAAAAGATTGATCCAAAATGCTTAAATAAAAGATATTATTTTAAATAACTTAAAAACACTTATTTTATTTATTTATTTACTTAAATGCATTTAGCTTCCGAAATGCATTTAAGTAAATAAATATAAAATAAGTGTTTTTAAGTTATTTAAAATAATATCTTTTATTTATTTCATGAAAAAAAACGTTAAAAATCTCCAATATCAAACCAAAATGCTTATCAATTGTGATAAAAATAAAATTGAAACAATTAGATTCTCTTGAGAATTTAAAAAACAATCGTCGCATCGGTTAAGATTAGTGGAAATCTTAACCGATGGGAAAAAGAACAGAAAATTGTAAAAAAAATAATGTAAGGCAAGTTGAATGAAACATTCACATGAATCGAAAGTTTCGATCGAATCGAATAGGGCTGTATAATAATACAAAAAAAAATACTAATAAGCAAATATTTACTTACTTGAAAAACTGAGAATCAACAAGAACGAACTTTTTCTTATATATTTTTATTCAATAAATCATAGATACCCTAGTTTCTCTCAGACTGCTTATTAGTTATTAAAGATCAGTGCGGCCCTGTCTATCACTCCGACCCTATTACAATCGAAATCAAGTGTAGACCGGTGAGGGGAGCGGAAGAAACAAAGTAAAATGATGGATAAAACAATAGTGCGTGCAAATGTATGAATACCTTCTGCTATTCAAATTCAAAGTTTTGTCGTCCACAAGATGGCTGTCAGTGATAACGACGATTATAAGGAGAAAAGAGGCGGGAGGTGTTATAGGAAAAAAGTGAGTGACATGACAGGAACAAAGGACAGTATGTATATAGTCACTGTCACGCAATCTTTTAGATAAGTGTGAGGAGGGGAACAAACGACAAAACACACACACCAAACACAAAAAAAAAAGGAAACTAAATTCCATTCTCTGGTCATGGTTTTGACAATCACCAATTAACTACTTCCGGTTTCGTGTTCTACCAGTTAAATTCTATTTTGCAATCAAATTGACAGAGACTTTGGGGGACTTTGTGATTCCTGGGATCTCTGTCAAAGTTTTCTACTATAACTGGAGCGACAGACCAAAGGGGTTTGATGGTTGATTGAGTTTGAGTTGGAGTGTGTTTTTGTGCGGTCGGTCAAATTGCAATTTTACACAAAAAGAAATTTTTATTATGATGTGAGTGCGGTAGAGATAAGAGCTGGTTTTTGGTTTGACTATATATATACACTCAGTCAGTGTGTAGAACACAGAAAGTTGAAAAAAAAACAAAATTGATATATATCAATTTTATCAATACATACATACTGTATACTCAAATCTAATTAGTACTAATGCATTTTTTGCGTGTGTGTCATAAATGCAACGAATTTGACACATCTGTAACTAATGACAGATACACCAAGTTTTCATATTGCCGCATTAATGCTGCTCGAGTAGCAGATGTTTTTCATCATGTCAACGGTAAACGTGTGTCATTAAACAATGTATGATGGGATTAATGATGAATCGATGATAAATCATAGTATGTGTGTATTTAAGATTAGTTCGTTCGTTCACAGAGAATGAAGGTTGGTGGACTCTGTTATTTCCATGTTACATGAATAGATGATGGCAGTTGGGTGACCTCAAATAGTCACATGGTCATTCAACCAGGGGATGGAGAGAGTAGGTATAGGGGATTATTGTATTAAAGAGATTTGTCATTAAAAAAAAAGAGTGATTTTGTGAAAGTATCTAATTACTAATTACCTAATACAATTCGGTTTGTGGATATGGAGAAGCTAAACAATGGGATTAATAAGCAAATGAATTGAAGTTTTATCAGATTGGCGTCAAAATTCATTTTACTGAATCAGAAACATCATTTAAGGAAGAATACTTGATGATTT
This sequence comes from Epistrophe grossulariae, assembly GCA_929447395.1. NCBI lineage: Eukaryota > Metazoa > Arthropoda > Insecta > Diptera > Syrphidae > Epistrophe > Epistrophe grossulariae. The sequence goes on along the minus strand of OV839567.1, from coordinate 20,403,634 downwards.
TCCGCATCGCAGAAGGTAAAATTCATTCAAAATATAAATATTATTATCAGCCGTATCATATAAAGAATCGTAACTTTAAAATACCTCTACATGGCTCTTAAGTGCGAAATCGGTATACATAATAAATTTTCACATTTAAGCAACGTTACCATTTTTATATATTTTGACATCTGAGAAGAATTGTTTTTGTGTATTTATTAGAGAAATATATACAGTGGCTCACAGTGAAAATGGCCCACCGATAAAAAAATCTCTTACCTATAGACCAATTATTGTATGAAATTATGTATGCATGTATGTATGTAATGTAGAGCTTTCAGTTTTTTGTACTAATTAAAGTAGGTATATGAATAATAAGTATAAAAAAGATTTGTGATTTCCTTTAATAATAAATTGAGTTTAAAATAAATTGCTTCTTTACATATATTTATATCAAACGGCTGAAAAGGAAACAAATAATATGATGAAAATAAAAAGACGTTATAAAGCAAAATGGAGTCTGCTTTCATTTCTTTTACCTCTAGTTGCTTCTCTTTCTCTCTAATTATTAGCTGATTAACTTGTTATTTGTTTGCATTTTTTTCAAAGCTTTCAAAAACAGCCTAAAAGTTTGCAATTCATAGAATACATGACCAAATCGTTTTTTAGTTAAGTATAAATGGAAAAACGATTATACATAAGAATTTAAGTAACGTCATTTAAAGGGAATTTAAATATTAAAGCACCCTTAACTAAATGGCCTCTATTAAAGCACCCTTAACTAAATGGCCTCTATAAGAGACGTTTTATAAGAAAATCTAATAGATACTTATGTGTTTACTACTTAAAGTTTAAAAATGATAAAATGAAATTTAATATATTTTTGTTAAGAAGGGTTTTTTTTGTGAGATAAGATAACCCACTTGCAGTTATATAGGCTGCCAAGCTATTGCACCATCTATTATATCTATCAATTATGATTTTGTTTATTCATTTTTGTTCTTCGAAACTATACCTATACAGTATCAGCCCTATTAATAAAAATACACCATCCGCTCGTAAATACACGTTTTACCTAACATATGGATAGTGGACTTATCCGTTTGATAAAATAAAATATTAATAAACTTATTCGGCCCTCATTTTATCGGTTCACTGAATAACACCGAAAAGTAGGCAGCACTTCCCTCAATTGTACTAAATATTCAAGTACTTCTTTCATTTTTGAAAGCTAACTGTCATATCAGTCAGCTTTGAATTGAAATGTGACCGCAAAGTTATCCGCTCGTTGAACACCAAAATTAGTGAGATAAGTTATCCGCTCATTGTCAAATGTCATTTAAGGCTAAAACACGTTTATTATTAAGAATTATAAGTTAAAACATGTGTTAGTGTTGTTACATATCTATTTTGTGATTATTATAATAGGGCTGTATACATATATGTTTCTACTCAGAGCAAATTTTGGATTGCAAATTTGATGAAATTTGATTTAAAATGTCCACATTAAAATTTTTTTTGATTTTTTGCCAGATGATTTTAAATTTTCGAATTTTAGGTGAAGAAGAAGAGTTTCAGATCCAACAAGACAATGTGCAGAACGACAAAATATGAATGCGGCTATAAGAGACTATTTTCGCATGATTCCCTACGTTTCGACTTTAGAAAAAAGGTTATCTTTTTTATAAAACACAAACAAATAACATTTATGTACTTGAACACTCACATTTGGATTTATAAGTTAAAAATGTTGGTATATGAAATCCGTATCTACCCATTAAAAAATCGTTACCAAGAGAAGAGCTTTATCACACGCTCTCTAGATGTCTGGGCTCTGGTCATTGAAACGAGAAACCTATATGCAGAAGCAAATCAATCAAATATTTTAATTCTTAAGTAATTTCTTGAAATATTGTTTACTGCCTACTGTTTCGTATGTTAACATTCAATTCTATGAATTACAGTGAATTATTACATATATATTATATATATTATTACAAATAATTTTGAATCATTGCTATTTAATTCACCCCTCCTCGTCACAAACACTATTTCAGTGTTGTCATGGGAATTAACAGAAGATATTCATTAAATCTTAAAATCCGCTAAACTAAATCAGTTTTAGCCCAATTTGAATTATTGAATGCAGAATTAGTTATTCTCTTGAAATATTTAAAATAAAATAAAAATGGATGTCAAAGTTGGAAGAATGTAAAAAAATTGAAAAAATCACACAATTTTGACTTTTTTTTTTTAATCATTTTCATGAATGAATAATGAATGCATCATCCATTTTGTCCCTTAATCACTACCCAGAAGTAATATTTTCGTATAAAATAATAACTTTTTTCTTATAGTCGAGATATAGAATTAGTTTTTAAAAAATTTGACGAATACGTCAACAACCAGATTTGGGAAGATGACATATATAAACACGAGGTCCATCAATTGACAATGTACCCGTAGAATGTCATTATTTGGTGTGGATTGTACTTCTTCGAAAATAACGATGACGATGACATTGCCATTACCATTACCATCTATATTACCAAAGCGCTACCAATCAATGATAATCAATTTATTTTGGCTCAAAATAGACGACACCGGATGTGAGAGACATGTGGTTACAACAGGACGGTGCTAAGTGCCACATAGCTGATGCCACAGTGAACATCCTGCAACAGCGATTTGAGACCATCGTATTGTCACGCAGAGACGACTTCAACTGGCCACCGAGGTTGTGGGGTTTTCTTAAGTCCCACGTCTGTGAAAATAAGCCGCAAACGAAAAATGCCCTCAAAGTCAGCATTATACCCAAGCCATCGCTCAAATTCAGATTGATCTACTCGCGAGTAAATCGAATATAATACCTCTCGGATAGGCATCACCCAGCAAAGGTCATTTGAAGGATGTCTTATTCCAAACAATATGTCATTAATTTGGCACATTTTTTTATTCAATTTTAACATCTACCAGTCTCTATAGGAAAACTCTTAAGTTCAAATCAAAATATGAAATAAGTACAACACAAAAATAAATGTATTGATATGTACATTGTATATAATATATCCACTCGTTAAACATTGAATCTTTTTAAAAAATGTATTGGTGTTCAGTTTATATGGAAACACCCTAAATACTTTAAGGACTTACCCCAGAAGAAAATAGACGAAGAGAAAACGAAAAATCAACACTCCGCTCACATACAATCAGTCAACCGTTGACTAAGCTAAGTGTACCAATCTAACTAATGCCGAATCTCAGGATTTTTTCATTAATAATAAAAAAATGTAATACAAAAATTTTACAATCACGGTAAGTCCGTAAAAAATGCTTATAAAATATCACAAAAATTAAAAGTCTTAAATCTTAAAAGCCTTAAAAAAAAACATTACATCAGAGCCCTTTCAGATGGTCTTAAAAACCAAAACCGTCTATAGGGCTAGGCTATGTACAGACTGGGAGAAATCCCAATTTTGGATTTCTCCATCATCTTAATGTTAGCTTTTATTAAAACCATGATATCTTCATACGCGCAAGTAAAAATAGAGAACACAAATTAGAAGTTCATCCTGCAATTAAAAAATAAAGTTAGATAAGATTAAACTTTTTTTTCAACCTTAAAGCAAAATACCCACAATAATATAAAATCATTTCACCCCAGAGATCATTCAATACCCAACCATTATTTGACCTCAATCTAACTTATAATTTACCTAACTCTCTCTCTCTCTCTCTTGTTCCCTAAAGTAATCAATTGGTCAGCTCATTCCAAATCCATTTCTCCATTTTCATCTTAATTTCAATTATCCCAAAACCAACTGATGCCAATACCAAACGACAAGACAAGACAAGAAACATTAAGTGGCATTATTCCCCTGACGCATATATCTACATACATATATAATCGGATGAGTAAGTATAGATACCTACACATATAAATAATTCCACATATTTTATAGACAAAGACACAGTTATCTTGCTGTCAGTATAATTTAGATAGTCACCATTAATTAATTCATCTTCTTCTCGAAGACATTGTACAATTATTCTTTTAGTTTTCTATATACACATAATATCCTGCCTGCCGATATTAATCCCAACACTCAATAAAATTCTAAACAATTATTTATTTAAAACACGGAAAAGGAAAATCCTTTGGAGTTTGTCTCGTGTAATTTCCCAAAAGATGGTCGCTTGATACCCAATTTCCTAATGTTATACTGGTTTCTCTCTTTCTCTCGTTTTTTTGTTTTTGTTTTGGTTAATCCCCATACTGTGAATGTGGATGCGGGGTATCTATCTGGTGTATATAGGAAGCTTTCTAGAAATGCCATCACTTTAATCTATTAAAACATTTCTCAAATTGCCCACAGGACATGCAGAGAAGACTCTTCGTTGTTTCCCAATCCGAAGCCCCCCCTCAAACCTCAAGAACTCATAATAAGTTCACACCAAAATCCCTCCTGAGATCATCTCTTCTTTAGCCTATCTCTCTTTCTCTCTCGTTCACTTACTTGTTTTCTCTTCCTGCCGGGCAATGCTGCCCTCTTTTGTCCTAATTTCAAAATTAATCTGCTCTCGAGCTTATTCGTATCTCATATCCTCTTTAGACCAAGCTAAAATATCTATACCTATAACCACTGTATACATAGATACGAAATACGAAAACTCATTCGTGTCGGTTTGGAATCCCAATCCTAACGAATAATAGGGAATTTGGTGATGGCCTAGATTCCGAACTTCCGAAATAGGTACACAAACAATTATATACACCTCCAATATTCTCTTCTCGTGTATGTTTTCATCCTCCATCCGCCTCCAACACCGGTACTCATATTCCACCAGATGTGACCCGATTTTCAAAATTCGCAGTCACATGAGATTTATATTCTGTGGTCAGGTTTTGTGGTGCGGTTTTAGATTGCATATAAAAACGGTGATGAGTCGGAAGGTTGGGGGGGGGTGTAGGTTCAGATCTAAAACTATTCTTTAGTTTACACGATAGAGGCGGACCTTTCAGGGACTAAAAGTCCTTCCGGTCCAACAATGGCGACGACGACGACGCATTCCTTGTCTCAAAATTTAATTTTTCTATGACATGAAACCAGTACTTTTTTGGCTCAATATTCACATATTCCCCCCTCCCAACCCAACCAATCGATTCTAACAACCCTTCGGTTTCGAAGTGATAAGTCAACATCACTTTGGGCCTTCAGTCTATATGTATCTTTATAGGTAACAAACTGTCAAAAAAACTAATGCACAGATTTTGAAAAAAAGATACTATTCCTGTCCTGCTGGCTCGGAGACATACACCACTGCTACGTGTTAGCGCACAAGGTCCTTCTGCTATGCTGCTATGCACACAATATATATATATATATTATGTACATACATAGAAGACGAGCACACAAAAGAAGTTGGGTGTCGAGAATTAGGAAAATGTTTTTGCAGGTCATTCTGCATTCACCCGGCAAACATTTCATTTCTAAAAGTTTAATTGAAGCCCTTTCTGGACAAAATTTAGAAGGTAGCCAATATTATTTGTGTATATATACATATATTGGACAAGACCTAAGGTAGGTAGGTATATGATGATTTAAAGGTTCAAAGCAATAGCAGGCACTCAGGAAAGTCAAATTCTCCATATATCGATGAATTTCTTTTTAATGTGTGTGTGTGTGTGTGTGTATGTTTGTGTTTGTTTCATCAGATGGCAGAAGTAGTCTACGAAAAGAGCGGAAATTAAATGTAGGTTTAAGGTCGCAAAGACTTGCTTGATTGTGAGTAAGTGAATTTGAGAAAATTGAGATTACGAAATTTTGTTGAGAAGAAGAGGTGAGGGTTCGAGGACAACTCTAAAATATTAGTTAAAAACTGATATGTTCAGTACTTCTAAATTTAATTAAGTTAGATATAGTAAAGAACCAAATGACAACAAGTATTTAATCGATTATTCATGTTACAATGGATCAGGAGTGGGATTGTCGATACATACATTTCATGTCTACTTCTTTAGCAATGAAGTGAAGGAGTGTTAAATGAGTATGTAATATTTTGAGTGAGATTAAAATAAAAGAAGATAACTGAATGGTGAGAAAGTATAGAAAAGAAAAGGGTAAATAAGAAATATGTAGAATAAAGTATCTATCTATTAGAAAATGAATTAAACGTATATATGCAACAAATAAAGAACATTAAGCAAACAAAGAAATAGGAAGAAGAGGCGTAAGAAAGAGTAACGAAAATATATTTTATGGAAGAGGACAAAACCTTTTGTTGTTAAGACTACACGACTACATTTTACGATATTAAAATTATTTTGTGGTTATTACTTAATTGACTGCTTATTGTGGCTTTAAAATCCCCTTCACAATTTCATTTGATTATTTAGGTAAAACAATTTATTTACCTCATTTTTGGTAAATTTTAAGGACTTATTTGAGTTGAAATATTTATTTGGACAAATTTTGAACAAATGGAAGTTACGCTTGTTATGCTTTTCTGTACAAAAATTATTATGATACAATCTCTTCCAAAAAGAAGAGGAGCCCCCATAAGAGTTCCCCAAGTTGAGGCATGCCAATTATCTTTTTGGGACCTATAACCAATAACGTTTTACGGCATGCACCAGCTTAAGTAGAAACAACCTTAGAATTGTAACGGGCCTTCTCTCCGGGCACATGTCAACTTAACTAGCTGAACACAATGCCCTGCTGCAACTGGAATCGGAGCTGCAGCTGCAACTGCTTTAAAAAATGTCGTACGTCGTTTTTTTTATCTGCCCACAATGAGCTGTACAGCTTTTTATATATTTTAAAGGAAACAAACAACCACGAGTTTATTATTCACTTTTTTTATTTCCAATATTTTTCTTTTAATTTATATTTTTTTCGCGACACAAATGAGCACTAAAAACTTCAATATTTTTTTCCGGCTCTTTTTTTCTTCATATAAATTGAAACGTCAGAAGTGCTGCACGTGAAAAAGTTAAAAGTTGGTGAACCTTTGCAGCACCGTCTGCAGCACCGACTGCAGTTGCGTTGAGTTGTGTTCGTAACATTGAATTTGTGTGTATTCAATATTTTGACAGCTATTCAGTTGCAGCTTCCAGTTGCAGCTCCGTATCCATTCAGCCAGTAAAAGACTCCTATAAATATTATGCAAGATGAAGAGAATGGAAAATGCACGCTGCTCCATAAAGGTTGGCAAAGACTCACCTCATAACTCTGATGTCAAAAGACAAGGCTATGGGCGGTTATGCGACTTCTTTAACATCGTTGTTGAAAAAATTGTGCAAAACTCTGCCGTCAACACTATAAAGGCACAATCTTCCAAAGGTCCGTCCCATTACTCGAATAAGCCTCAAAAAAATTATAAGTTAGACAGATATAACAGCCAACAGGTCTTGTGAATGAAGAATAGTCTATACCTTTGATTTAAAAAAAAAAAAAAATATAGATTCTCTATGAATAAAATGGGTCTAAAGTTATCTGCGATCTCCTAGATATTAATTTTTCAAAAACATAAAATCTTTTTCAACTAAGCTTTGTCTTAACTTTCTGAATAAAACTTCAATTTATACGATTATATAGCATACATAGCCTGTGCAACAGCAGAGTGCGTTTTAAAACTACAAATAATTTTCTCGGGATTGTGGAATTATGACCCTGTGCCAACAATTTATGCATCAGATTAGAACTTTACTTGTGAAACACTAAAGGGTACTAAAATATAATTTCATTTTGTGTTTTTTTTAAATCGGAAAAGACTGAAGAAATTGCAGGAATTTTAGTGCCAGTATCTTCTGACAACCAAAAATGACGTCTGTGACATTGACATTATAGAGTTAAAAATTTTGGGTAGGAAAATTGTCTTAGTTTTGGGGTCAATAACGGAAATAATTGGATTCGCTTTATAGTTTTTTTTACGAAAATAAAAAAAATAATATTGTTCAAATGTCAAAAACTTAACCATTTTAAGTTTTCTGGTAAAGAACAGACAAAAGTTCTCGAAGTGCAAAAACCTTATAATTTTTTTTTTATTTTCCGTCTAATAATGTCATTTGATGCAATGATAATTGGATGGGTTTCAAATATTCTTTAAGGTCATATATTTTATTCATTTAACTTTAGAAAATCACACTTAAATTAGATACGAAATAGATGCTTAGAAGATTTGCTATGCGTATTTCATCGAAGTTTTCACTTGAATTGTGCACAGTAGGAGGAGCTTGTATATTGAGGAAATTAGATTAATCTCATCTCACGAGTAATTTATTTAGAGTGAAAATTAAATAGAAAAAATGCCAGGGTTCTTGTATATTTCACAACTTTGTATAATCCACTGTTGAAATAGATTGTTTGGCAATTTATATCAAACGTTTCCATGAAAATTTATCATTTTTACTTGTTACTTATCACAGCGAAATTAAAAATCTCACATGAAAAATATTGTTGAACATAAGACTTTTAATTAAATAATTGGATCTCACTTGAATAATAATAAATTGTGGGACGTATTTTGATTGTAAAGTCTTCATTTACTAAGTTTCGACATATTTCATTAAAGACTATTACTCATTTCTAGTGAAATTAGATACTATCCACTATTCCACACAATACCTTCTTATTTCTAAATTAGTTTTGTGGATTAAAGATAAAATTTGTAGCAGCGTTCAAATAACTTCTTAAAAAATAAATAAGGTGATGTGAATTATAATTTGCTGGAGGTGTGGAGATTTCGATGGAAGCCGATTCCACATTAAAAAAGAAGAACAAAATGCTTTTTTTTCAGGGGTGTGGCTGTACTGACGTAGTGATAAAGCCTCCAAAAGTATCATCACATGGAAAAATGCTTCTCATCTTAGCCTTCTTCCCATTTCTGCCAGTTAAAAACACGCACGCAGGAATTATTTCGAATTGTAAATCACTATAGGCCATGGTTCTGCACGAGCTGTCGAGCTATCAATTTTAATTTGTATTTATATTTAAGTTGAATATTTTCAGCAAGTGAAAAAATGTACAACGAGACAATAAATTAATATAATCTACGTAACTCATGGCGTTGTTATTGCAAGTGTTAAAATTTGTTGTCAAACGTTCGGCAAAAGATGATCGATAAATTTGAAAAATCCATCAATTTTTTTTCCACAATTGCAATACCTGAAGTATTATAGAGCCGAGCATCGCAGAGAGCTCAACTTGCAGACAGTTTGGTTTCTCATTTAAATCTGTTCCGCTGGCAAATAGCAGAGTGGGAGGCAAAAATATCCCTGTGGGTGTTTTCATTTTTTTTTGTGTTTATTTTTTTTGTTGCAGGCAAACCATTTATGGGTTGGTATATAGGTATGGGGAATGGAAATTTCAAAAAAATTAGGGCACATCCCCTTAAAAAACATTGTTGTACCTGCAGCTGGTGGAGAGCTGAATCTGAAGTTGAAACTGATGCCGATCCTGTAGGTGAACCTTCTACTATACGAATATATGTATGTAGGTGAAGCTTCTGCATCATGTATGCATTCTTGCATAGGATATGCAATTGATTTGATCCCGAAGCCCGAAGTCCCACTGCCGGCACTGCTGGAACACGAAAAGCAGAAAAAAAAAAAAAAAACAAACGAGCGCTCCAAAAATGAATTGATGCTTTGGGTTGTTGCCTTGCTGGTCGGCAGCAGCAGCAGCGGCGGCGGCGATGCGGGAAAGGTTCGACTGGATGATGGTTATAAGGTGGTTGGTTGATGGAGATTCGGATTTCGGTTGGTTTTGGTCTGTTCGGATGGAGGTTTTAGAAAAGGATGAGTGTTGGATGAGTTTTTGAATTAAAATTTAGTACAGAAGGAAAAGGGAAATGATGCAGGGGAATTAAACGACTGAAATGTATCATATGTACTATGTAGGTATGCATGTGTGTGTTTTTGTATATGTGGGTATATAATTCGGCGTTAAAAATTCGTGTTTTTGCTGTGCAAGGTGAAATTTCTAAATGCATTTGGGAAGGTGAATTGCAGTAATGAAGTGAACAATGTTAGTTTTCTATTAGACTTTCGGAACGTGGAGAGCGGATGGGGGTAGGGCAGCTACTCTCATCTGATATATTCTCCTTTTATCCAGCACAAGAATTGATAGCATGACCCATCATGGGCGGCCATGCGATAATTCTTGCTTCAAAATTTTGCAAATGTTTGCGAATTTTCCTAATTTAAGCCCCATTAGGATAACAATGTGGTTTTTAGAATCCGGAGGATTTTGTTAAGTTATTTTGTATACTTAATGTATATTTTTGTGTTATATATTCTATACAATTAAAAAAATAATACAACCTGTGTAGTGTGTATCTATGTATGTATGAATGTAGAGCTAAAATTTGTTAGCTAAGTTTTGATAGTTCGACGTGTAATTCTAACGAATTTTTTGTTGAAATGGGAATAGTTTTCTACTGAATAACCTGGGTTTGAATGGTTTTTTTGTAGATTGTTTATCATAAACAGCATGTGTTTCAGGAAGTTAAATTTTAATGAAAAGACTTCCAGCCAAATTAATTTTTGCTAGAATTTTTCATATTTTTCAGAATTAATTAATGAAATAAAGATATATGAGGCATTATATCCGGAGTTATAGTACCCGCTTCATTTCATTTCTACTTATGTCTATGTTAATAAATGAAACATCAGAAACTGATTCTCCGACATTTCTGGGAAATGCCAATAAATTTTTTTTTGATTGTCCAAAAACGACAATGGGGAAATTTCTGTCCGAGGGATTATTGGTTTATTTGATCCTTATTTTTTTGTAACCATCATATCAGCGAGATACTGTCACTTCTCACATGTATGTCGATTGAGGGATTTTTGGTTCCGCAATTGCAGCTGTTTCCTGGTTTCAACAACAGAACAAAATTTCAAGAAAAAGCTAAAGTTTTAATAGAGAAGCTGAGAGTATAATACCAAAATTTGAATTTAGTGAATAGTTGCTAGAAGTTTGCCATCATATTTTATATTTCTTTTTATTGAGCATCATTAAAACATTGAATTCTTTTAGGTAAGATCTTTACAACCTTGAAAATAACATGTATTATTTGTTCCGCCCATTACCACGCCCCATTTTTTATATTTTTTGTATATAAAAATTTATAGTAAATCTCCCTTGAGTCAAACTTTGTTTTTTTACGAAATACGTCTACTTTTGTTTTATCTGAGATTCCTCTTTATTTGACATCTTTAGAAAGTTAAAATTTTGTAATTAAAATCTCTTGAGCCTATAAATCATGACGTGTGTAATTTTTTTTAAGACCGTCTACTGCCACACCCACTTTTGCAACATTTGAATTTTTTCTTTGTACATTTGTTTGAATTGAAAGTTGAATTTTTGTAGTTTGACAAATGTTCAACAGATGGCACTGCGAAGCGTGGCAGGGTTCAGCTTGACAAAATAAAACACAATTTAAATATAAAATCGTTTTTTGTTCAAAATCCAAAAAAAAATAACATACTTCTTTTTGCAGTATCAACGACGATATGAAGATAACAATAGTTATAGATCACTCGAGTAATTTCTCCCGATAAAGGCAACGCTCAATCGGGTAGACTCAAAAGATGGCAATAATTAAAAAAAAGTAAAATTGAGAATACCTACTTATGTATTTTTTTATGTTTCTATTAAGGAGTTTCTACTCTAGGCCAGTAAAATTGTACAGAAAAAAGGCTAAAATCACAAAGCGGATGTAGAATAATTTTGAAAAAAAAAACAGTTTTTTTTTTCAAAATTTTTTGTTTGAAAATGAATTGAATGGATTTCAAGAACTACTGATCAAAACAACTTGATTTGAATGGACTTCTGATTTAAAAAAAGCATTTTATTTTAAGTGTTGCCGTTGTTTTTTAAATTTTTTTTTTGCTTTCAAGTCAGTTTTTTTAGAAAGCTGAAACGTAGGGAAATACAAATAGGCCCAATACGATTTTTGCTTGATCCAACATGCATGCTCTAGCTTTTTGCCACATTATATGCGACTCACACGTATATAGACTTTTCAACGCACGTCATTTCTAGCTTGATTTTCTTATTTGCATCAAAGGCAAATAGTCCAGTCAATGAAGCGAAAAAATAGCTAAATTCGGAAATAATCGCCGGAAAGTTGGATTTTGGTATATAGCTTCATCATTGTGTTCTTAAGAAATTGCAAAAGTCCCCATCGATATGAGCGCCGCTAACAATTTTACGGAGGGTTGAAGGCCCCCCAAAATGGGTTTTCAAGAATAACTCCTAAATGGTAAGTTATACAGGAAAAGTGTCAAAGACTAATTTGTATCTTGGAATATTTCCTAGAAAAACGTAGAACATATTTTTTTCATACAAATAAGGGTTTTTGAAATAAACCAATCAGAAGAGTTAAGGGTTTTACTTTTCTATGTAGATGGGCGACTTAATTCCAAAATTGTGCACTTTGTGATAAAAGCATAATTTTTATTGTTGTTGTTGGTACATTATATGGACATTATTTTAAGATATCGGTCCACTCTATTTGTCCACCCCTTTAGGTGGGAGGGGCAAATTAATTTTTTTTTTTTTTAATATAAAATGAATATAAAAAAAACGGCAACACTTACAATATTATGTTATAGCTAATCTTAAATATTTATTTTACAAAATTTTTATTTGGAACAAAATTATTTATTAAAATAACTTGATTTAATAATAAAATGAAGGACAAGATTTTTGGTTTTAAAAAAAAGCTATAACAAAATGTAGCAAGTACCGCCTTTATTTTTTAATAATTTTGTGTTTATTTTGAGTAAAAATTTCCAATACTGCTTTAACGGGGGAAAGTTTTTCTAAAAAAACATGTGTAATATTGTTTCCTAAAGTGTTGACAAGTCCCTCTAATTATATAATATAGACAAATACAAAAAATGGGATTTAAAGTGGATGTGTCAATTGGTATGGGTTTAGAAATATCTTAATTTGTCTCAGAACTAAACCTGCGAAATTTCATGTTCCTCGTCATACAGGCTAGATTGATACCTATACCGAATTTTAGGTCATTCTACCCCACTGTGAGTCCTAAGGGGTATGGGGATATAAAAGAATCACCCTCATTAAGGTATATGTATACCCATTTTCTTACAATTATATGCTGGAATTGGATTAATTAAAGTATCTTCAACATTTTGATGATACTACCAAAATCCATTGTTTTCAAAATGTTCGTTTTCCATTTTGAAATTATATTCAAAAACCAAAAGCTAATTTTCTGGTAATTTTCAATCTAAAACCTCTTTTTGTTGTGAACTCAAAAAAGGGAAATTCCAATTCCTGTCAGTGTGTGGTGGATAGACTGTGGTTTCTTTGTATATATACTATACAAAGTTGTCTGGTAGTGTAGAGCTTGAAAATGTACGGGTAGGCATGAACTGAGCATTAGGCAAGCACATTATTGTTATAGCCAATCTTTGTAATTACTGCGGTGACCTGGCCTGTCGAATCAGGATGGGCTACTCCTACTCGTACTTCCTGTTGTTCCTTCTATATATTCCATTCGTATATACATACTATTATATTTGTATATTTACTGTTGCTATTGCTATTGCTATATTGCTGCTGCTGTTGTGGCGTTAAGCTAAATATAAATATTATTTAATTTAATTATCCATTTGGCGTAATTGGATTGGGAATATTAGAACACGAAATAATCACATAAAGTAACCATTGCACGTTTCAGAGAGTGCCACACATGGGGTTGAATGGTAATAATGTCTCGTAAAAATCATATTAAGGAGTCATGTTGTGTATAGATTTTGGGTGGTCGCATAGGGTGCGGGAGGATGTTGCTTATATATTGGGCGTTGTTGCCTATTGTGTAGGGAGGATGGGCGGTGGGTGGGTGGTTGGATGTGTGAGGGTGCTGGGTTTTCCTTTTCGTGTTAGATATTATATACGGATTCAATCAATTTATTGGTTGAGACTATTTCTTTGGGTATTAAATGTAACATATTATATTGCTTTGGTTTTTAGAGACTTAGAATAGTAACTTTATTTATTGTTATTAGTTATGGGCCCGTGCGGATGTCATATGGTGTACCTATATAGAAAATAGGAGACGGCTGCTGCTGTTTGATTCGAGGATTTTTTATTTATTTATTTCAGTCATGGTAGAAGAAAGAAGCTGACGGAAAATCCAATTATTCCAAACTGTCTGTCTCCACAAGAGTTATTTTTGAGTTTTGTTGGACAAATAAATGGACGGATGATATTTTTTGTGATGCAGCAAACGAAAAGAAAGATTATACTACCCAATTGGATGTTATAATCCCTTGTGTTGGGTTTGAACAACGACACACAATTTTCAATTGAATTTTGTTTTATGGAAAATTGCTATTTAGAAATGTCGAGTTTTTTTTTAGTTTAGGCGCATTGTGCAAAACACAGTACGAGTGTTAGGGAAATAGGATAGGATTTCAAAGGAGATATCAGTCCTGAAACCACATTGATTTCGAATTTCTGAATACCACAATGAGAGTGGAAAAAAGTGTATAAGTAAACATTCCACATTAGTGAAATGTATATACGTCTGAAATTGGGCTCAAGGAAAAACTGATGGAATTTCTGAAAGCGCTAATACTACTTTTAAATTGGTTCAAGGGAGAACTGCAACCAGCTATTTCATGGGAACACTCCTATAGACTATAGAAGTTAGGGATAAGACAAGAAAAATTACGACCGTTTCGAGTGACAACAAATTTTACAATATGGTTCTATGAGCTAACATTTTTACAACTCTTTTCTAGGTGTGAAAAGGAATCAAATCTACTCAACCTTTGGACGCCTTATCTATATAAGGCCAGCGCATCATCTAAGAAAGCCTGGACATTTTGCAACTGACTTCGAATATGTGATCTTTCCTAAGAATCTGAAAAAGTAGATATTTCCCTCGACATTGTTAGCAAACTACCAAACTCGTAAAACTGAATTGTAATGAACTATAAACTTGGTAATAGACCTAACGAGAATGAAAAGTTTTTTCGTTGCTTGCGCCACTCATAGATAGACGGTAGATTTCGCTTAAACAACAGAGCACAGCATTTAATTTTTTGTAAGTGTTTAATTTTATGCAGTTTTAAATTCCCCACAGGAAAATACTGTCGAGAATTCAAAAATCTTTTTATACGCTGCAAAAGCATTTGGATTTGGTTCTAGAAACGAAGCTGAATGTATATAGTCGTCTGCAAAACAATTTAATGGATTGAAAGTTTCAGATAAAAGATGATTAATTATTGAATATAAAGAAGATAGTTGGAGACAAAAAGAAGCCCTGGGGCATACCACTATTCATTTTGACTTGCACTGAACGTTCCGAAAAACCCCTATATAATTTCTTATCCAACAAAGAATAGATTCATAGATGCCAAATTCAAACATTTTCGAAAAGAGAGCTCGATGCCATTGACTATCAAATGCTAATTTACTATCAGTGGATTTGAGTATATCAAGGACTCTTGGACGCTGATTTTCAGTAAGCGATAATCCCAATCGCGGAGTTTAACTGGAGCTAACAGTTGATCAACTGCCCTGGTTTCTACTTAACTATCGAGGAAGAATTGACCAGTTCAAGTTCCGAAGAAATCGTTGAGAAGATCAAAGTTGACTTTCTCGCATTGCCATTTTGGCAATTTTTCTTCCATTAAAGTTTTTTTCTTTGGAACACTGCAGATATGACACAATGGTTTGATGTGCCTAGAATTGATAAATCACTAATATAGTTTACCAACCAGGGTCATAGGTAAGAAACCATTGTTGCTAAATAGGCCTTTATTGTCAGTGATTCGAGTTCTTCTTTTTCTTCGGCGAGCTGAGTAACGCGCGAAATCAGATCGCAATTTACCTTAGTCATACCCATTTGGTCAACTCAGTTATCTCAAGTTTACTAAGTTTAAAATTTCTTATAATAACTGCAGACTGAGCATATTCACTGCTATTATTCACTTACTGCGAGCAGACAGAGAAAATTGTTTAACCTTACAGTAAATATAATTTTCCTTCAGTCAGAAGCTCCCAGAATCTGTGTTATATTCGCATGCAAACAAACAAAAATTAGTTGTCGCAGATTTTTCGAATTCCAATTCTAAATCAAAATCACTTATTTTCGAAATATTATGTAAATGTTGAACACAACAAAACAACTACAACCTACTCATTGACCGGGACTATTTCATATCGAATATTTGCCAAGCCACCATCCAGTAGTCAGAACTCCGTAGGTATACAGCTGTAGACATACTTTCGTTTTAAGGGATCATTGTGTGGTGGTGATTCTTGTCAACTTAATGTGATGGATGCGCAATTATAATCGTTGTTCAACCGAACCGATGACAACCTAGTTGGTAGTTTAGGTTTTTTGTTCCCTCATATGCCCCATCATATACTTAAATATAGTTTTGTATATAAATGTCTGTCCCGTAGGCGGTAATTGTCACTAGGAAGTTTATAGAACTTTTTTTCCGTCGCGTTGCGCGTCATCGTCGAAAGTTTGTGTGATGTGCAGACCATAGCAGTTAAAATGAATTATGCAAAATTGTGTAAAGTGTTGATAAATAAAGGGGGACGGCAAGTAGGGTTAAGTTGGATTCCAGCCTAGTCTTTAAGCCTGACCAGTGATACGAGTACGCCAATCGCAGAGAGACACGCATAGATTGAAACTGATTTATAGATATAAAGCTGGAAGCAAATGAAATGAGTGATGCATGCAAAATGATTAGCCATGTTGTTGACCTTAGAATTATTAAAACTAAAATACCGCAACAGTTCAACTAACTGCACTGACTGCAAGTTGGCGTCGTCGCAACACTATTACTAAACAAATTCCGATTGAATTTGTAGTTGTAATAATGAAGTGAGAAATTTGGAAACAAATAATATTAATTATGTAATTGGAGTAACTTGGATTTTAGACAATATTTATATTACATATTCAACAACAGTAAAAACCTCGTATATGGACTCTTAAATAAAATTAATCGTTAACTATAAAAGGTTAGTTGTTTTCAGTACCTAAAATTGGTCAGACTTTTTTGATGGCATACTTTTTTTTTCTTTTTTCGAATATCCCATAAATGAGGTCCTAGCATCTTCTATGGCCTTGAGAAAACTTTAAAAATTTAATCAAAATTACCTCTGTCAAATGCTGAAACTATTTGACCTTTTGGGGCTAATAAGTGATCTTAACGGCATACTTTTTACGAATATCCCACTTTTGGGGTACTAAGATCCCTGAGAGATGTACAAGATAATATAATGACAAAAATAAAGCTTGACACTAAGGTCATATGAGTAAAGAGGAACAACAACAAATGAGGTGCTAGCGTCTTCTATGGCCTTGAAAAAAAAAAAATTTTAATTCAACAAAAATTACGTGTGGCTGACGAATTACTGAAACTATTTGATCTTTTGGGGCTAATAAGTGATTTTAAGGGCATACTTTTTGCGAATATCCCGCTTTTGGGGTACTAATATTCCGGGACCTTGTACAGAATCTTTGTCCAAAAAGATATTCCTAGTGACAAAAATAAAGCTTTGAAGATTTCAATGAGCTTGAAACTTAGGTCGTTTGAGCAAAGAGGAACCGACTGAAAAAAACCCTTACATTTTCGAATATCCCACAAATTAAGTGCCTAGCATCTTATATGGCTTTGAAATAAACTTTAAAAATTTAATTAAAATCGCCTGTGGCTGACTGAAAATATTTGATCTTTTGAGGATAAAAAGTGATCTTAATGGTGTAATTTTTGCGAATATCTCACTTATGGGGTACTAAGAACGCGGAGCCCCGTACAGAATCTTTGTCAAAAAAGATATAATAAGAAAAATAAAGCTTGGTAGATTTCAGTGAGTTTGGTACTTATAGCTCGTATGAGCAAAGAGCAGATAGGTGGAAAAACTCTTGGCGAGCATTTTGTGGCAGACAGACATACAACGTGACAAATCTTGCTTAAGTGGGAGGATGACGTTGAGCATCCTCTTTGATAAAATCGGTTGGAAAATCGAATATGTGCAGAAAATTTTTGCAACAAACCAAGACTAGACGCGATTGAAGAGACGGTGATGATAAATCCTAATTTTATCGGCCGTTTGTAATATAAATGCTAAATAACTTAAATAGAATTTTGTTTAATCTTTACGCAGCATCTATAGGCACCTGAAAACAAATGTTTGTTCTTTTCCCATCCCAAACAATGTGCTAACATCAATCCATCACATCATATGTAAATCAAATCAACCAATTTAATGAATTTGGCAAATCAAAACTAATTAATCCTTGTGCATATATCTAATATTAAGAATCAAAATATAACAACATTCTACGTCTCAACTGTACAAACATTTTACAGCAAATAACTCTTATCCTAAAATAATAACTTATCCTTTAATATGTTTACTGAATGTAATAAATTTAGGTTTTAAACTGTAGATATCAACTTGAAAATTGAAATCTTAGAATTTTCTTATATTAAGTTCTATCAACATTTAATTCCAAAGGTTAAATATTTTAATTAAATTATGTATATCATATATGCAACTATTGTAAATACCTTAAATGAACAATATTATAAGACTAAGGGCAAGTTTCACAGTGATACACTTAAGAAAATAAGTGGCACTTAATTTTCCCATTTTGGCACTTTAGCCGCAGTTTTACTGTCTGAGTAAATGGAACTTAAGTGGCCAACACGGTAGACTTAAGTGTCACTTATTTTAATAAGTTTACACCGTGAAATTGTGCATTAGTTTTCTATATTTGGCACTTAAGTTACACTTAATCGAGTGTGAAACTGGGCCTAAACTAACTACAAGTGCAAAATTGAGTTCAATAAATTCCTATTATATCAAATATCACTCATTTCTATATTTTAAGTCTAACAGCCGAATTTATAAACGCATTATAGCGAGTGCATAAACTTATACACTTCTTATAATGCCTCTAAACACGAAAATCGTATTTATAAAACTTTGCAACGTTGAATAGTGGCATTATAAGCTAAACGCGTTTGAGGGTTGAATAGTGTCTGTATAAGGATATTTTAGTATCGAAATGTCACTTTGACTCACACACAACAATATAATACATAGATATTAGGGTAGCGCTTATTTTGGCAATGTTTGAATTTCTTTTTTGTCCTCCCCTAAAAATGATTATTATGTACCTGTACAATGTAAATCCAAATACGTTGTGCATTTTTTTTTTTAAAGCGGCCAACTTAGTAACACCGAAAAATAATTATACGGATTGAATCCCAGCCTTTTTTCACCTTAAAATTAAAAAATAGAAATGTTTTTTGATTGGATACTACCTCTTCGAGGAATTAAATTTTTGCACTCTTAAAAGAACTTAAAATGTGTGCAAAATTTACTTAAAATGTGCCAAATTTGGAGATTTTTGATCACTTTCAGGAAAGGACTTAGAATAATTTTAGACATTGCGAACAAAAGAGTCACCCTAACAGATATATTTTCTTTTCAATAAAAACACCACCGTGTAGAGTGAAGAAAACACAAATCTTTTAATGAATCAATAAAAACGATTTTTGTATTCCAAAATATATTACTTTATTGACAAAACAACACAAAAACCACACAGATAACAATAATCTGAATAATAATAATAGGAGAAAATAAAAGAATCCTATCGGCTGCGCAACAGAATTGTTTTTTTTTATGAACAGCTGAGATTGGTTTGTAGTTTTGGAAGTAAAACGTAATAGATTTCCTGTTTTTGGTACTTTATTTGCAACAAGCGTATTATAACTAAACAGGGTAGGAAAATCTTTTATAAATAATAATTTATGTTGGGTTGAATAGTGGCTACATAAATGCTTATGCATTACATAACTATTCAGCCGTTTAGAGGTGTTTAGCGAATTCTAATAAATAAGGCTGTAAGAGTATAATATATGATGGGGTTTTCTTAACTGATTCCCCATTTAAACTGCAAAAAAAAAAAAAAATATGTACAATTAAAAAGCGACAATATATTTTATGGACTGTCTCAAAGATTACCTAAGCGAAATAACTCTTCACAAGAAATTGTTACGAAAAATAAAAAAAAAAATACTGATTCTATGATCCTATAGGTACTGGTACATAGGTAAGTTCCTTCCAAGTCTATAAGCTCAATATGTACTGGTAGATATTAAAGTTTCAATACGAAAGCCCTCCAAATCCTATCAATTTTAAAGGAACACATTTCAGAGAGTCAATTTAAATATAATCCACCTCTCCCAATAAATCTATTCGCTGTCTAGTTAAATCCAAAATGCGCACACATTTTCGATCCTGAAAGTGACGGTTATATTATATGTACATATGTACATACAGGGTGATTACAGTAGTTATATTCCAAAAAAAAATTAGGATGCATTTTAGGTTGGATATCAAGGATATCAACAAAATTTTCGTACAAAAAAGTTAGGGTATAAATTTAGAACATTTTCATAGACTTCTTAGGTCAAATTATCTATAGATTACCCAAAAAGACAGAACCGAGTTCCCAGTTTTCATTTTTTTTTGGGTCAAACCATTAAAAACCAAATTTTTGGCAACTTTACTGCTCTCTTTATTTTTGGTAGAGAAATTAGTTAAATGTTCAGAATTTTTGTACTCCATTTAACATCAAGAAACAAGAATTCATCTATAGGTTAGTTTATTGTTATATTTTCAAATGGATTTTCAGATCGAATATTTGAAAAAAATAATACCAAAAACTTAAAAAAAAAAACTGTGCTTCAAACGAAGACAGTTTATGTATCAACTGGCTTCGATTGGAGTATTTGGAATTATTTTTCGTGCTTAATTTCATATTCTTTGCATCAGCAAGTGCAAAACTGTGGAATTCTTCCACTTCGGTTCGGGATGTATTCTGACTCTATTATATCATTATACTTATCGAGGCTATTTCTAATATTTCTCCTACAGCGGCGTCATTTTTGCCGGAATTCTAATTAAAGTCTTAATCTAATCTGATGAATTTGTTGAAACAGCTAACAATCACTTTACACTCCAAATTCAAATCAATAGGATCGAAGCTTAACATAAGAACTTCGTAATGATTTTGAGAGTTAACAGTGAAGAAGACTTACTGAAACATCTCCGAGTGTTGTTAACACCGAACTTTAACTTTGGAAGACATTCAAATAATAAAATTAGTAAAGCTTAGTATTTTCTAATTAAAACATTAATCATTTATTTAAATATATTTGAAAGTATGTATATGTCTAACATTGGACAGCTGTCTAACTCCAAAACTTAATTTATAAATATGTTCCATGTGATCTTAATGACCGGCAGTATACAGCTTTCGTTGCAATAGTTTAACGAGTGATTTGATGAAATATTTCAGAGTGAAAAGTGGAGCCAATCTTTAGATCGTCAAATTATTACTGAATATTTCTATAAGGCCTTCAATAGGTATTCAGCTCTTTTATCAAAAATTAGTGCATTTGGTATCGATGAATTTACTGTTGGTGGAATTAATAATAATTAATAACCTTTCTGAAACATCAGTCCAAGTTGTTTTGATTGATTTCAAGTCTGAAGTTCGCAAAATAAATTCTGGTGCTTCACAAGGTTCTGTTTTGTCTCCTACTCTTTTTCTTCTTTTTATAAATGATCTCTGATTGTCTGAATTCTGTAACCACTTACTAAAAAAATTAAATTTTGCTGACGACAACATTCTCAGCTTTTCATATTCCATCCAAGGTTTGAATCCTTGTTCCTACAATTTGTTTTCCAAGTTGGGACTAACGAGGATTCTAAGATTGTACTCGAAGTCTTTGCATTAAATATTTGTCTCGCCTTTTTTTCTAAATAAATGTCTACTTAATCTTAAGTTTTTCAAGATGAAATCACCCTGTGTATCGAACATTGTATAGACACTAAGTTTTGCTCTCTTTAGATATACGAAAATACACAAAAAAAAAAAAATATGAATGAAAATAAAATATATATGTATATACCTAGATATTCTCACTTACCTTCTTCAGCAACATCCTTATAAGGATCATCCACATGCTTTTCATTATAGATAATCGAATGAAATCCATCCGTTTTGTACGTATGATTTGGAAAATAATGCTTTGCATTCTCCACATAGTATGCATCACGTTCTGTTATAATTTTACCCTCAAACACTCCATCCAATATTGAGCCAAATACAAAACTTTTACGTTCACCTATCACATCGCCCGCATAAATGTGTGATGTTGACACATTGATGGGCTCATTTGTTGAACTATGTATCTTTAAAAAAAAAAAAACAAAATGTCAAATAAATTTTTTAAGATGGTTTAAAAAAAATTTAAAACTTACCTCTAACTTATCACTAAATGTATTTAAATCACGTTTTAATCTAAGATGGAAATTTTTTCCATGTGCTGAAAATTTTAAAGAAACAAGATGATCTTTGGTCACTGATCGTTTAGCCCTACTGTGACTAGCCTTTGTGTGCTCTTGATCATAGCTAAGAGTTTCATAATGAGATATGTATTCATTGAGGCGTTCTTGACCTGAAATGGATAAAATTAAAATTTTAAATTAAACACATATTTCTATAATTTGGAAATGAAATAAGTTTAAAAGTTAATACTAATAATAATTTTAGGATAATTTAATTTAAGTAGGTACATATATGTACATATGTATTAATTTCGATTTTCAAAATTGTATTGTAATTGCTTTTTCAACTTCAATTTTTTTGTTAAATCAGAATATTAATAATTTTAAAATAAAATTAACCTTTTTTTCAATTTTTAGAATAAAATTAAAATAAGAGCTTTTTTATGTATCGGTAGTGTAAAAATTCAGCTCTAAATATATCAAATATTAAATCTTTCTAAAATCGATTAGCTTTGAATTTTTAAGTTTGTGTTGGCGGAACAAATTCGGTCCCGCTGTATATTGAAGAATCATCATCAGTCATCACAAACCGATACAAATTTTTGTTCGAACTTCTAAGTTACACAAATTTTGAAATAGGATTCAAATTCTGACTACGGTTCCGGCTAGAGAAACTAAAACTTGAATTTTTTTCTGTAAGAAAATCGTGAATTTTGATCCAAATAATTTTATCATAAAACTGAATATTTTTTTTGAATTTTCATTCACACCCAAAATTTGATGCGGGCTCTCGGTCATGAGATGTGATAAAATAAGTTTTCTTTATACATTTCTTTTATGTAAAAATAATAAGAAATAATAATCACATGGTACGATAAATTTAAAAACGTCAAAAGTAGTGTAATTTTAAGATAAAAAGAAAAATTTAAAGACATGTAGTAATGTGGGCTTTAAAATGTATTTATCCAAAACTACACACTGCAATAGATGTACTCATACATAGCATTGAAAATGCTAAGCACAATCTTAATAATTTTTTTTTAATAATAATATGTATAACAAACAGCTAACTTAAATGAAAACGAACAAATTTCTTGAGACTTTTAGAAGAAGAAAAAAAAAAAAAAAAAAAAAAAAAAAAAAAAAAAAAAAAAAAAAAACAACCAATGCCGAAACCCGGGATTGAACCGGGGACATTTAGATCTTCAGTCTAACGCTCTCCCAACTGAGCTATTTCGGCAGATAAATTTTATGTGCCAAAGTACACATACAATGTGAGATAGGAATGGCATTTAGTTTTGAGTATAAGTTTACATTGTTTTTCATGTTATAAGTAAATTTAATGCAAGGCTTATTTATGACAAAAACCACAGAATTGTCGTCGTTCATATCGCCACCCCATCATAAAAACAACTTTATTTGTATAAGAATGTGAATCTCGAAATTTATAATTTATCAAGGAAAAAAGAAATCAAAACCTTACAAATGTTTACAATTTGTGACTATGAAAGATAGTACATTTTTTTTAGAATTTCAAAAAGTTTCTACTCATGTTAGTTTGATATCGTCAATTAGTGAACACTCAAATAAATAAAAATGTTATAATGCTGGAGTTGAATTAAAATGCCTGAGAGTGCAGAGATTAAGACTGAGAAAAAATCAATTAAGAAAACTAAAACTTTTCAATAAAAATTAAACGATTAATTATTTAAATGTATTTCTGTTCTGATTTTTTTGTTAAATGGCAATCAGATAAGATTGGAATAGTAATTTTCTAAGTTAAAATAATAAAAAGAACCTCACTGAACGAATACAATTATTGTAAGAATGCATATATACAACCAAACCGTACAAATGCCAAATGATTTTTCGAAGTCTCAAGCAGTTTTGACATAGCTTTTTATTTGGATCTACCATGATATTTACGTCCATTCCATATTATTCACTCGATATATATAAATTAAAACTTAAATCTGGATGTACTGACATTGAATTTATATAATTTACATCCGGATTTGAGTTTTTTAAAAAATAAAAAAAAATCCTAAAAAGCATAATCTCGACTTACAAAAATCTAGAAAAAAACTCTCAAATTTACAATCTTTAAGATTAAGAACGTATCTTTAATAGAACTACGATTGTTAAATACACTGCCTAAAATTATTTCTCGTCTTTTTGGTCAAAACAAAGTTGGAGAGGAGACTGAAAGCAAAGACTTAGATATGTACATTGCTGGCCTTTATGAATTAAAATACAAATTTTGGTTAATAACTCATTTCTAGTTATGTACCGCATGTTTTATTGAAAACATATCAGATGGACAAGAAAACTAAAGTTAGACGGGAATATTTTTAAAATAGAATAATTAATTTGGACAATCTATATGTCAATAAAGCAGATATCTTGTTCTGTTTGTGTGTTATGGCTATAATCTCAGAAACCTCATGTCCGATTTAAAAAGTTCTTTTTTTGTTTGAAATGATGTTTCTCATGTTATATAGTTTTAAGGATAATTTCAGAATCAGGGTTGCGAGTTTGTGAATTAAAAAAATCATTAAGTCATAAGTTAGAAGATGACTTGTGAATTAAAAAAATTTAATTCATAAGTTAGTTAGTTACTTATGAATTAAAAAAAAATAATTCTATAGCTAGTTAGTGACTTATGATTTAAAAAAAGTTTTATTCATAAGTCAGTTGGCGACTTGTGAATTAAAACAATTTAAGTCATAAGCTAGTTGGTGACTTATGAATTAAAAAAAATTTAATTCACTACCTACTAAGTGACTTGTGAATTAAAAAAAGTTTAATTCGCTTCCTACTAAGTGACTTATGAATTAAAAAAAATTTAAGTCATGAGCAAGTTAGTGACTTATGAATTAAAAAATTGTAATTCATGAGCAAGTAAATGAGTTATGAATTAAAAAAAATTTAATTCACAACCTAATAAGTGACTTATGAATTAAAAAAAATTTAATTCATAAGCTAGTTGGTATATTGGAAATTCTTAAGCTTGTTTTGACTACATAATTTTTTCATTATTAGCGAAAGTGGTTTTCAAGCTATTTAAGAATTTTGTGTGAGTTTACGTCTATGCAGTCCCTATAACCCAATAGAATAAAAAAGCAATATCGATAAAATATTTGTGTTAAGCAAATGATGGGTTATCATTCTCTCTCTTGGAAGATTTTATGAAAATAATAGAAAAAACTATTTTAACTTACAAACATAAATCATTCACCCATCAATTGTTCAGTGACTAGTGACCAGTGCGCATTAAATTTATACATAATTGTGAAGTGAAAAAGTGAAAAAAGTTAATATTCAATATTAAAAAGTTTAAAAAATATACATATACGTTTATTAATACATTTTTTAAAATCTTTTTACCTTTAGTATTTAAAAACATAATTTTTTTAATCAGAATTCATCCATTAGCTTATGAATTAATTTTTTTTAATTCATAAGTCACTTAGTAGGTAGTGAATTAAATTTTTTTTAATTCATAAGTCACTAACTTGCTCATGACTTAAATTTTTTTAATTCATAAGTCACTTATTAGGTTGTGAATTAAATTTTTTTTAATTCATAAGTTATTTACTTGCTCATGAATTACAATTTTTTAATTCATAAGTCACTAACTTGCTCATGACTTAAATTTTTTTTAATTCATAAGTCACTTAGTAGAAAGTGAATTAAATTTTTTTTAATTCATAAGTCACCTACTAGCTTATGACTTAAATTTTTTTAATTCACAAGTCACCAACTGACTTATGAATTAAATTTTGTTTAATTCATAAGTCAGTAACTAGCTGCTGAATTACATTTTTTTTAATTCATAAGTCACCCACTAGCTTGTGAATTAAAGCCAAGCTTAAGCTAGAAAGTGACTTAAGCTTTTGCAACCCTGTTCAGAATAAAGCTATTCATAGGACGAAATAGGGTAAAAAAAGGTTGATGTTTAAAAAGATATATTTAAAGCAATGTACCTATACTTGCAGAGTCACTTAAGGGGTAGGTATTTGTCAAAATCTATAGCTAGATACAAAGTGTAGAATAGGGCAGAATCATGGTATCCGATTTTTTTACTTGTTTTTGCAGTTGAATATAACATCACTTTAGTGTTAAATATTTAGGTGAAATGAGATTAAAAGAAACGAAAGGGACTTTTAACTCCGATTTAAAAAATTCTTTTTGTGTTTGAAAAGCTTTATTTAGAGGAAGGGTCAAGGTTAACTAAAGGATAAAACATTTTTTAATATTTAGCTATTAGTGAGGTGAAATTGGTAAAACAAAATAACATCTTATTTTTTAAATAATTTTTGCGTTTTAACAGTTATATTTTACAGGTTGTATATCATGACATTGCTTATATATTTACTTATATATTTATTTCCACTAACTTGTTTTATATTACTAACTTTATTATATACACCTATAAGATGGTGATAAATCCCTAGGTGGATCTGGACCTATTGGTCTGGCCCTAAGTATATTGATTTTTTCGTAGAGTTTTGATGTACTTTATTGTTCTTTTTTCTAGAAGAATAAACTACATCTTTCATATTTGAACAAATTGTGTATTTTATATATAACTTAAAACTCTAAACAAAAAATAATCTGGAATGCGTTTGAAATAAAAACTTTGCATTCAATTAATAAGTTCTCAAAAAAAAAAAACAGAAGTAGTTTTTTAATTTTCTTTACCTTTGTTATTATTAAAAAATTTGCATTCGAGATAACATCCGCATTTTTGTTATATCATTACTCAGTTTACGTTTTCGAAATCAACAAATAATACATTGTTACTTTGAACGATCGGAAGGAGAATTCAATTTATAAGCAAAAAGTTAAACGAAATTTTCTTATCGCTCGAACTTGAAATGGTAAGCAAAATTATTTTTAGAGCTTAAGTAATATTTGAGAAATTTGTTCCTTTAAGACATGAGTTCCGAAATTGTTATAAACATCTCCCAATTGTGATTGCTAAAAGTAAAGTAAAAAAAGAAATACAACCAAAGTATTTCGAACATGCATAACGAAAACTATCGAAGCCATAAAAACATCATAAATAAAAATCGATTAATGGACCGAATGTCCCTATATAGTCAAGGGAGTTCATTACAACCCCCTAGCAAAAGTGGTTCCTGAGATATAAGTCTTCAAAAATCGCAAAACCCGTAACTGACTGACTGACAGACCATCAAAATTATGAAGCACTTCCCGACATCGCAGAATCTTGTACTTTCGCACAGCAGTAAGTTTTGTGGTTCAACCAAAATAAAAAATAGAAAATTTGAGATTTTCCATTCAGGGGGCGTGGTATCCGCCCTCTTTCTCAGAATTGCGATCAATTAAATAGAGTAATTCCGATAATAAAGAATAAGTGGCCGTTTACTTGGAAAGTTTTCTTTTTATTACTCAAAATTTAAATCGTTTTGAAAACTTGCTCAGTGAACGGCCAAATTTTAGTCATTAAATAATACATTTGTCTCATTATTTGGACTTGTTTCAATGTTATTCTACTTTATATATTTGGTATTAAACCTTCATAAAATAAGAACTTGACGTACTCTTAGATCTCACTACTTTTCACGCCTGATTTGTTACATACACGTTTTTATATAGAAGAACTTGGCTTACTTTTTAACATTTATGTTTTTGTTCTGATTGTATTTACAAAATTTGCCACAGAAAACGCGCGGTGCTTTAAGACAATTTATTTTTCGTGATGGTGACTGGAACTTAAAAACGAAGTTTGCTAAGTCAGGTGAAAACCGAGTTAGCGTCAGAATTAAGAACCAGCAAATCTTTTAGGTAACAGAAAATTTCTAATCAAAAATCTTGAAACCCAAAATTTTGATGAAAAACAAAAAAATTATTAATTTACACAAATCCACATAATGGGCCATATTGTCATCGAAGTGAAATTAACCATTTATTTTTTTGATTTTTCTTTCGTAAAATTTCAGTTGAGTTGAGCTCGTGACACTTTTACTACCGAAAACGTAAGTGAACTTAACTAAAGGAAAAGTAGATATCCACCATTATGGGCGCGCCATACGATTTTCTTGTATTCGCTCATTTTCGTTCAATCGTTCTCATCTAATTCCCTTCGGGCTTAAAAAAACGCGACTTTTTGTGTGTATCTTACATTTTTTTTAACATGTTCCCAGACATTCGGCTCCCATTTCAGGTTCTCCATTTAAAAATAACTTCGAAATCTTGAAGTTTAGTATTTGACGTTTAACAAACAGCTGATTTTATTCCACAGCATTTAACCAAATGAATTAAAAAGAGCGTTCATTCAAACTTTTATGTCAACTTATCATTTTACACAATTTATAAACTTAAGACTTTGGATGAATACTCTCATTTTATTATATAAATTCTTAGGAAAAACAATTATTACATATGTATACATATAAGATGTAGCTATTCTATTGAACAAATCACCAATAATACCAAAATCGACCGATAAAAAGAAAACAAAACAATGAACCACAATTGAAAATGGAATAATTGATATCTATATTTGTACACATTTACTGAAAATGTATAAACATTTTTTATTTATTTTATCTTTCGTAAAGTTTGATGTTGGGTATGAATATATCCTTTTCATTTCATGAATAAATCAAATTAAAAAGATATCTGAGCTCCATTAAACGAAAAGTCTAGATAATCGATTTTAAAATAGTTATTTCGTAGTAAGTTAAGGATATAGGAATAGAATTTAAGGCAAGACATTTATTCGTAATAGTTTTTTGATTTGAAATTTTCTTAAATTAATACTTAATTATATGTTTAAGATTCTAATGATTATCCCGGTTATATACCAATGATATTTTATAATAAGAGGGATTAGTATGTATGGGTGGTCGTCGCTAAGTATAAACAAAAAAATGGCGCGAAAGTGATGTTGGTACTTCATCCGTCATTTTGTAAAACGCGTTCATCGTATAACCGTAGGTAGGTATAGTACTTAACACTAAACTTGTAATCCTTGCAGAAAATCAAATTATTTTCCTTTTTGGCATATCGTGCGTCGGCTTTCTTTAAAACCCTCGGTAAAGCCAAAAGCGACATTTATAGGTATTTCAGACCAAAATACATTAAATTCAAATATCAATGTCTCTAGCTGTATCATGATTCCCTTTGCCTCTATTAACTAGTTTCTTAAAAACCTTTCAAGAAGTTTATTTTACTATCGGTTTTTTGTGTCACCTTACCAATTTTTCATTTTTGATTCAAAGGGTTTTGCAATGAAAGGCACAACGTAAATTTTGTTCGCTCAATTTTAGCTTAATATTTACAGAACAAATATAGGTTTAATTTAATATATATAGGTTTAATAATTTTTTCGACTCAAATAAAATTTAAAAAATCAATTATTTTTTACAGGATCTATACAACATCAAGATTTTAAGTTCATTCCTTTGTTTAATTGTTTAAAACTGATTTCGGGGTAACTGTTTGACCAACCTCTCTTTTTTTTTTTTGGGGCAGTAACTTGCAGTCAGTTGAAGACTGCAGCTGTTAGTCAAGTCACAGTTTTTAAATAATAAATTTAAAAATTTTACTTATTACTTTGATTTAAAAACTACAGTCAAAGGTTTTAGGTACTGACTGGTTAATATGACTAAGAACTATAGATGACTTTTAAATTAACAAAAAACTGAAAATAGGCTAAAAATGTACGGCAGGTTATTAACTGCTAGTCAATTGGTTGCTTTCAATAACTTTTAAGTCAAATTATAGAAAATAACAGTTGAGGGTAATTTCAAAGTAGAAGTCATTTAGTTAAAAAAGCACTTTTTAAATAAGCGTTTTAATTGCCTGCAGTCACCAATTGACTGCAGTTTTTACATTTCGGCTAACAAGGTACAGAAAATTTTATCAGTGACATAAAATATTTAGAATTATTAGTATTCGGCCAAAAATTACAACAGCATTTTAAACTAAAGGCTATATAAATACAACACTTTCACATATTAAGTTTTAAAAATTTCAGAAACTTCACGATTTAAATAACTTTATATTCAATGTTTATTCAATATGGCGGCATTTTTGAAAACATTATAGGTACGTAGTTAGTCATGTTACTTTAACATAAAATTTATGTAAACAAAAAAATTGGACTCATTTTTAACCAAGTTTGTGTTATTTTGACAATGTCTTTTCAAAATTTTCATTTTACAAATCATTTTTGTCATTAAACAATTTTAAGTTCAACAAAATTATGGCTTATTCAATAGGTTCACATTCAAAATTTCTTGAAAGGAAAATTCAAAAGTCTAAAAATAAAAAACATCTTGAAGTAGGTACTGTTAGTTTAAATTTACGTGAATTTTTGAATAAATTTATAATCATTAAATTATTTTTGTTTTTTTTAAATCTCTTTTGAAAAAATTTAAGACACAAAGCAGTCCAGTCTATTTTTTTTGTATATTTCAGTCTATAATCAAAACCGTGCCCAACGTACACACAAACAAAAACCCTTTGAACAATTTCTGTAGTAGATTTACAAAAAAATTATAACTTTTGTGCTTTTCCTTTCTAGATTTTTTTGTATGCGGAAAAGTAAAATCTCTGTGACCACAAAACTATACCTACAAATTTCAATAAAAAGAGCACAACTGAAATAAAAACCCTCTTGGGACTTTTATATCCACTTTGAATATACATTCTGGATAATCCTTGGCCATAAGCCTCCATTGCAAACATGCCTCTATACTATACCTACTATCTGCTTTGGGCTGTTTTTCTGCAGCGATTCTTTGCGTCGCGTCGCGTCTTCGTTTTATTTTGTCTTTATATTCATCTTTCATTTTAATTAATTACAAAAGTCTGCTGCTGCTGCTGCTCCTTGCTTCTGCTGGTGATTGCTTCGTAAAAAGGTTTTTTCTTTTTTCTTTAATTCTTATAGGTATTTGTGGAGGCACCTATTAAACTACCTTCCTGGTATTGCTCATACCTATATATGTATGTATATGTACCTGTGCCGCCATTATATATTCGACTGATTCTGGGATTCTATCCTTATCTTTCTATATACAACTATACAACATTTTATCCTTGCCTACTAATTACAATTCTATATAGATATAATTACCATCCTTTTTTACTGAGATAGACGTTCGCGTCCTGCTTCTGATGCTTCTGTTTGCTTATAGATTTAATTAAGATATAAATTTATATTTAAAACTATAGCTAAGAGAAAAAAAATAACCTGAAAATGAAGGAAAAAAAGAAGGACGAACAAAAACCAACTGCCAAAAGCATAGTTTTTACACACAATTCGACAGTTGACAAAAAAAATAAATAACACAAAAATAACGGAATTAACAAAAGAAACAAACTTGAAAACGGCCATGTATTTATATATAAAAAGCACTTAAACTTACCGACCAAATTAGTTAAAAATTAAAATTTAAATAGAAAAAAATGTCAAATGTCCTTTAAGAGGTGCATTTTTTCATTCATTTTAGCCTACACAATTTTTGTTTTTAGTTAAATTTATTTTCTGTTTGTTTGTCTCTACTTTCGACGAATGCCATCATTAGCATCTTTTATTGTGATTTTTTTTTCTTACTTTCGTTTATTTTGTGTTCGTCCTTTTTCGCACCCCGTGCACCTTCCTGTGTAAATTACCAATGGAGCTTGGCTAAGGATTACGTTTTTATTTTTTTTTTGGGTTGATAGAGGCGAAAGTATAGTAGATGGGATTCTGATGATGACGATGAGGATGAAAACGAGGACGACAACGACGAAGGCTGTATGTCACTAAGGACGATGTATGCGATGGTGGAAGTTATACTTAAGTACGTATAAATGAAAGAGCTGCGCGAGGGGTATTTTTGTCCTCTATATTTCTATTGTTGAGAAAAAGTATGAAAAAAAAGGAGAAAAGGGTTTAATTAATTATCCAAAGAGTGAAGTAGAAATAGAGATCCTTCGTAAACGGAGGGACTATATAAATAGATATGTATAGCCACTATACCTTTACGATATCCAAAAGAAAATTAAAGAAGGTAGGTTTGGAGTTTTTTTTTTGTGAAATTGAGAGATGAATAATACAAAAGAATGAACGAACGACCAAATGAACGAAATGAAAACGAACGAAAAAATGATTGAGGTAAATTTGTCCTCGACGATGAATAACAAGTGGGTAATTATTGTAAAAAAAAAAAACGAATCAGAATCTAGCAAGGCTTTCTGTTTTTTTTTTAATTTTGTAATATTATCATTCATCTTCGAAAAGGACGAGCAGATGACGATGTTGAAGGGATTACCTTAAGTCAGTTAAAACAACATCATTAAAAAATGATAGAAATTTTTTATAAGTAGTGTTTTTGATGGACTTTCAAATTCAATATTGTGTCACTTAAATGGGAATGAATTTCTAAAGATTACCTTTTTGGTAGACAAATTAATGAAATCTATACGGTTTTAAGAAATTAACTGGTCTACTGGGGAAAATTTCTGTTTGGAAGACACATTATTATCAACTAATTCATGCAAATAAACAAAATGGGGTGGTGGGTAGAATAGTAGTAGTATAGTTTATGCATTCTTAATTGCATAAACTATATAACAAGTCTATCTTTATAATATATGTACGTCAAACCAAAAAGAGCCCAAAACGAGGCCTAAACTTTTCTCTTCATGTGGCCAGCGTTATGAATGATTGAATGAATAAATGAATGAATGAATGAATGAATGAATGAATGAATGAATGAATGAATGAATGAATGAATGAATAAAAAAATATTTTTAAAAATTCAAAATTGGTTTGATTGACCAATTTTTGCTTAAAATAAACGAGTAATATTTGTAGTGTGTATTTTCATTGTCACAGTACTTTTCTTATCTTACTTTGTCTTATAGGAACTCAGTGACTACTGTTACTGCTTCACAAACGAAAAAGCAATCACAAATGATAAAATAGATCTTATACATTATTTATTGTACTTATTCATCAACGGAAAATAAAAACAAAACAGATGTTTCGTCAATTTATATTAAAGCGCTCAGTCCTTTAATCGCGAAAATAGCGCTTTTTTCTATTTAAGCTGCGCGCAGTTTATTTGAAGAAACCTAGTGAGTAAATTGATATGCTTTAAAAATAACATTTTAATAAAAAAAATCAACTGTCTAAAAAGAGCTCCAAAATAATACCCCCTTTATTGGGGAACTGAAACCCCATCTGCCGAAATAGCTCAGTTGGGAGAGCGTTAGACTGAAGATCTAAATGTCCCCGGTTCAATCCCGGGTTTCGGCATTAGGTGATTTTTTTTTTTTTTTTTTAAAGAAATATTTTATTTTTTTATCAGTGCGCAAGTCTTATGCTAATCCCTTAAGCAAGATAACGTCTTTGTACATATATATGTTTTTATACAAAGCTGTATTAAAAAAAAAAACATTAAAATATAACTGGATTAAACTTGATTTAGTAGCAAATTTTTTTTTGAAACAAATTCATTAAAGATTCCGAACCAGGTGACTTAGAAAAATCAAGGAGACACTCGGGCGTATGTGGAACAAAATTCAGTTTTCATTGTTACGGTCAAAACTGTCAAAAATGGACGCTTCCGGATTCTATACTCTTCTGTAAAAATAACTTCAGTATACTACCCTCTAACATTCATTGTGTTTAAATGTTCCCGAGCTCAACAATATGTACATCAAAGCACGAAAATCCGTTCTAAAAAACCAAATTCATAATGTCCGAAAGTAGTTTCCACTGCGTGATTATTTTCAAACTTTTTAATCAATTATTATCGATGAGATAAAATTTAAGTTGAAATAATTTCTTTTTTACTTATTGGGAGGGAAAAAAAAATAAATTAAATAAAACAAAATAATCCCTGTATGCCGAAACCCGGGATTGAACCGGGGACATTTAGATCTTCAGTCTAACGCTCTCCCAACTGAGCTATTTCGGCAGATGGGGGGCTCTAACCAATAATTGGGGTACGTAATATGGTTTTGGAGCCACTATTTATACAGAAGTGGAGCCTGTGCCTCTTAAATTTGATGAATATGTGCAGTAAACAATTTATTGATGCTTGCCGATATTTACCTCCATTGAAACGTTTTAAACTTATCAAGTTATAAAATTGACAGTTCTATTTAAGCACCAACTATTGTTCAATTAACAAGCAAAGATAAAGAGGGAAAGTGGGGGGTGGGGAGTGGGCCGTGGGGTAATAGAAATAGAATAATGAATTGATAAATGAAATATGTATTTGATAATTTTGAAATGTTTTCTATGTTAACAAGAATAAATTCGATCATTACTAGGAATCAGTTATAGTTATATGTAGTTAGGTTTTATAGAGATTGCATAAATGGTTAAAAAAAAAAAAAAACATATAAAAACACACATTTTGAATAATTGGGTAATTAGTAGACTTATTGTTTATAATTAAGTATGGCAATAGTTTGATTTTCATGGTCTGTTACAAATATATTGATTCAATTTGTATATTTTTGTTGATAGTTTTAGGCAACTTAAATACTTAATTTGAATATTTGGTAAAAAATTAATTGAAAGGGTAAGAGGGGAGGGGTGATTGAGAGAATATCAGCAATTCGATTGTTGAAATGTTGATAGAGAGAATATCAGAAGTTGGATTGCTGGTAGGTATTTTAAATAGAAAAGTTAATGCAAAATTTCAAAATATAAGTTTGAATATCTGTGTTTATGCTATAAACTGTTGGGGCAACACCACTCCTCTAAAAAATTGTGGACAGAAATGGAAAAGATAAAAGAGAAAAGCAGAGAGTGGTGATTTAATGGAATTTTGACAGTAACATAACTGATTTTAATTAAAAAGAAGAATCTTTCGAAATGGTTCAATTCAAAATTCATCTAACTTAAAAATAATTGATTGATCTTGTAGCTTAAGATTAAAAAACTTCATCATTGAAACAAAGATCGTTGATTTAAAAAAAAAATATTATAAAAAAGTACATATTATGTAGGTATAGCTACTAAAAAAAAATTAAAAATTAAAGAAAGAAGTTCGAAGCTTTCTAAGCTGGAGAAATACCAATGGTTCTGCAAGAATTGTCAGGAAATAAACAAAAAAAAAATAAGTTCGTGTATATAAATTGAAATTAAGTACGAAATTTTTGAATCATTTTATTTAGATTGCTTATCAATAGAACACAGAGTTGGAGACACGATTTTTTTTGTTTAAAATTCCCAAATAACAATTTTTGTGGATTTCTTTTTTAGTCATAAAAATTTAACACAGTGAAAAGAAAATTTTACAAATTTTTTCCAATTAACCACATGATAATATAGGGCTTCAATATTACAAGCAGTTTCAACTTTATAACTTTCATTGTGACTCATTATTGAAAATTTTGATTTTGAGTTTCGAGGCACAAAAGTTAATAATTTCTTTAATGCCATGAGTATAAAGCTAATGTTAATTTTGGACCAGCCTTCCACATGAATTGAATTTCTTTATTTTAATGATTGAACTACCTTACCATTGATCATTGAAATCTTAGAAACCATTTTATGTGAAAGGTTGCCCCAAATTAAAAATATTTTCTTGACAAGAAATAATAATTAAGTCAAGAGCTTTTTATTGGCATCAAAATTATAACTGAATTTGCTTATGAAGTGTCAATCAAGGTAATATCTTTCACCTACAACTTTTTATCAAAGTCCTTATGTTCGCAGATTATACAAATTTCATTTTCACTTTTCGAAATGAAAAAATTTGTTAAATAAAAAAAAATCAAATTTCTCATATCTACTGCCGTAACCTGGTAATGTTCCAGCAGACGAAATGACTACAATGACAGACAAAAAATGAATGTTTGTCTGTATGAGGCTTATAGACTCGAAAACTGCTGAACTAATTTCTCTGAAATTTTGAAAGCTAGGTATATTAATAAGGATAAATAATTTGTGTAGGTACATTTCATTTAAAAACAATTTACTTCATAACCATTTAATGAATTATTTCGAAAACGGTTGTTTTTATGAAGAAAAGTATCAACATTTTTTTGTAGGAAATTTTCTAAACTATTCAAATTAGTTTACAACTTTTTTTCTGTAAAGCTAACCTTTAGGGAAATATTCCTGAAAAACCCGTTTGGAGAAAATTACCCCTCCGTACAATTGTTAGCGGTGCTCATATCGATGAGGATTTTTTACAGTTCCTTAAGAACACCTTGAGGACGCTTATACCAAAATCCAGCTGTAAGTAAATCATCGTTGATATTGCATAAAGTCGTATGACACAAATTTCCCCTGTTAGGATTTTATTTTATTTCTAATAAATAATGTAAGCAGATTCGAAAAAAGTGTGAGTGCCGGGACTCACGGTTGAGATGTGTAAACATCAACATTCGTCCGAATGCCTCATAGACCGAGAGCCTACATCAAATTTAGGGTGTGGATGATAGCAAACATTTACTGGTATTATTATATAGATCTTAACTTTTCATAAGCAAATTTGAAAATCGGTAATGATGCATGGAAAATGCGTTTTGTAGTTTACCGACAAAGGCCCCAACCACGCTTATAAAAAAGTTAAGATCTATCTAAACATACCAGTGAATTTTTGCGATCACTCACACCCACAAACAGCAGTGGGCTCTTAGCCAATCATTAAAATTATATTTAAAAATATTTTCCATTCAATGATCTTATTTCGTCTAATTTGCCAAAAAAGGCGGCCTTCTATGTTGAAACCCTGCAGCCATGATGAAATCGCAGTCCATGTACTATATGGTCTAAGCAACCAACCACATTTCAACCCAAACTGAACTCGACTTTTTGATTTCGTATATAAACACTCAGCGCTTAGTTACTGAGTGTACATAGCGTTGAACGCACTCAATTTTCGTGAAGCTCAGAACAGAGGTTATGGATAATTCATAAGTCTGCTATAACACGATGAATCTAAGGCCATCAATAACAGTGCGTTGCATCGAAATTTACTCTTTGAACAACAAAACCATATGAAGCAGAATAGTAAAAAACGGACAAGAGAAAAGAGAAACGTCAAATAGTTGCACCGAAAATTTTACCCACGCGACACCGGTCACTTTTTTTCCGTCACATCTTTTCAATTTTTTTTCTCTATTGCACTTACGTAGTTCGAAAAGTCGCATGCGTCTAGATGCATCGTCTAATAGCAGACTAATCTCTGGGTCAGAATCAAAATCACGACCACGGCTACAAGATAAGAATCACGACTACAAGGTACATTATGTTTTTTCTTTCACCATACCGCCAGTATAGATGTTTACACATCAAAAATCTCTGGAACTGAAAGGAAAACAAAATAGAAAAACCGCTCTGGTCTCAAAGCAGTCATGTAATTGAAAAAAAGTAATGCAAAGAATACAAAATTCGGATAAAGCTAAAGAAGCGTCAAAA
This sequence comes from Epistrophe grossulariae, assembly GCA_929447395.1. NCBI lineage: Eukaryota > Metazoa > Arthropoda > Insecta > Diptera > Syrphidae > Epistrophe > Epistrophe grossulariae. Next base: position 20,365,864 of record OV839567.1, on the reverse strand, counting down.
AGAGTCTCGTAAAACTTGGCCCACGACTCACAGGGCAACTGGTCTTCCGTCTATATTTTTTCTCTTTCGCACTCATTATGTTCGAATAGAGTCAGACACAAAGAATCATCGTGTAATAGGGGCTTAATATATCCTCTAAGCAGCCAACCAAATTTCAACCCGAACTGAACTCAACCTTTCGATTTCGTATATAAATACTCAACGTTCAGTTCTTACGAAAATCAATTTAAAAAAAAATACCAAATAAAATAGTTTTTCTTGTTTTTCTGAAAACTCCCAAAAACTTGAAAAATTATAATTGTATGAAGGTTTAGAGGAATTAGTGAAGGCTTAAAATAATTAAAATTCAAAGTGAAGAATCTAAACAACAACTCAAATTGCACTGAGTTTTTAAAAGCACGAGTAGAGTGACTTCCTCTGAATTACGTGTATCTCAAGGACTATGGATAATTTTTTCCCTTAACTGATATTTCTGATTGACCGATGAATTCCAATGAATACTATATACTAAAGTCTCTTACTAAAAAAAACTTCATTTCCACTTGATGAATTAAATAGAAATAAGACATTTAGGCACAACTTTATAACAAAATGTCTGAAATGACATTAAATGTCTAATGTAGAAGGTCCTCTTCTACACCTTAAACAAAAGAAACTTACACATTACATTTTATTCCTAATTGACTACTTTAATGTCATAAAAAAGAACTGACAACAGCACACACTCGAAATGATCAGTGCTGACAGAATTCATTCACAGAAACACAAACACTCAAACAGCACTTCAAGTATAATATCCAGTCAAAAAAAAAAGATAGACAAAAAAAAAATATAAAGAAAAACAAAGACAAATATACAAAATATACAACAATCATGTTCATCAGTATATTATAGAACTTCCTCGACAATATATACTTTCGTATAAACAAAACGCACTTCCGAATATCCAACAGCTTGATAGCATCCTGTCACAGGATATCCAAATAACAAGTCAAACTGTCTAAAAACGAAACCATGTTATTCAGAAATTACAGTTAGATTTATACAGAATTTCATATAGATATAAAAGCTTCTCACTCTCTCTCTCTCCCTATCTTCGTTTTATGGTTTCATTCCTATAATTGACTTCTGTTTCTTTCCTTAACACAACAGCATTCATTAACTTAACTCTATGATTGTTGGTTGGGGCTAACCCGACCATATAAGGAGGTCTTCTCTTTGTTTTCACAAAAAAAGAAAACCGAAATAAAAATGAATAAATCTAGTGTTTTATAGAGGAACTGTTAGTGTGAATGTTTGTGTTACAAAATTACCTGTCAAAACTTTTCCTGTTTCCACATACGTTCCTCAAGGTATCCATGATACACAAGTGTCTTGGTCCTTTTATTTGTCCATATATAATCATGGGCATTAAAAATACTTCCCCCGCCCCCAAAAAAAACTCCTTCCCATGATCCACGAGCAATTACAATAACTGGTCAAACCTGTCTCTCTTCTAAGCCCTGCAAGGATATAAGGCACACTTTTTACACACCAACAGGACGTCTACTCTGTCATGACTGAGAAGTAGGTATGCAATGCATGCATATCTTCCATATACATATGTACATACATAGATTTAGAACTATTTTAGTAGAGCATCAGGCAGAATGCTCTAAGCTTCCCATCTGCATGTTCGTTGAAAGAAGAAAAGTATTTTCCACATATTTCGAACGATGCCGCACAAACAAAAGTTTTCCTTTTTGAAAGTATGTATGTATACAAAAATAATATATTCATGCGATTACAAATGAAAGGAGCTTAAAAACTTGCAAACCACCACCACCATCACTCTTCCACTCGTCCTTCTTTAAAGGACACATCTCCGACACGCGAAGCATCATCGGGCGAGAGAAGAGAAAATGTGTCAAGCTTCTTGCTATAGCCGTTTTGTTTTTCCTCCCGCCCAAAATAACACAGCAGGCGTTAGTCCAATGCCATACCAAGCATGTTTCCGTTTCCTCCTTCTTTCTCATATGATTACCATAATTTTTTCTTTTTTTTTGTACTTTTTTTAGAAAGGACCAACTATTTTGAGCGAAAATATTTTGCACACATTTTATATAGTTTCTTTATTGCATGATGATGGTGTAATGTGACAGAGGGCGCTGTTTGGTGTCATTTGGCAAATAGTTTTAGTGCTGGATGGATTAAAGCAACATACTGTGCTTTCGTGCTTGGGGCCCAATTTTTCTTTTCGAAAAATTTCAATCGGCCGCGGCATGATCATTTTGTGAGGCTTTGTCCGGTTTATATTTCGCTTGCAATTCAAAACAATATTTTTTTGGAAAATTTATTTTCATCTGAACTGACTTTATGTATAATTGATTCATAAAATGGGAGGTGTCTCGGCCTTAACAAAATACATATATATGTACATTACACTCTCAGTATAGGAAGTGTCACTGCCGTAACAAAGATGTGTACAATGTAGGTATAGATATTTGGTATTTTTTACTACAAAAACAAAATTTTTATTAAATTGGTAATTTTTGAAAGAAAAATAGAATCATTCAACTTAAAATTAAAACTGAATCTGAAAGGTTGTGTCAGTAAAGTAACAGGTCTTAAAACATAACCTATACCTACTGTTTTTCAACTAACTGGGATTTTTTTTTGTATGTTCATAATATGTATATGGAATTACGGTGCAGGGAAATATCCTCCATATAAGAATTTTATTAACTACTACAAAAAAGCAATAAATTCCTATTGGATTGATATGTAATAAATTATTAATCTTTTATGTGAAATAAACACTTCCCACATATTTCCTATATGTTTTCCTATTTTCTACAAACTTCGGTTGAGAATTGATAACACTTATATCGACAATGATTTCCCAATCTAAATTCATTTATTCATTAACAAAAATCACAATTGTCACAAACGTAACAAATTCTAATCGAAATTTGGATACAAATTTTCACAGCTTTATATCTCAATTTTAAAGAGGTATAGGTATATTTAAACAATTTTCAGTTAAATATTTGCCAAAGCTCAAGAGACATAATCTTTATGCAATATTTTCCTCCACTTATTAAAGGTCACATCTGTATGGAAATTGAATTGTACTGACCCTATAAATAAATCAATTTTTTTTTAAATTTTAATAGCTATACTATTTTATTTAAAGGGCATCACACGTTTTTTTTAGATTTTCAAAGTTATATTTAATTAAAACATTGTGTCACAACCGTAACGATTGAAACAACCAAAAAAATTACATTTCATACCTAAAGTTGAAGTGACTTTAAAATAGGTACAAATTTTCATATTTTAAAGGATATTCAGGAGAACATTTAAATATAAGAAATGTGGGCGTGGTAGTGGGTGGGAAAAATAAGGCTTATTATGTCTCAAGTTTTACATAACTTCTTTACAATTTTGTTTATTTTGTAAGAGTATTAAGTAAGGAGAAAACTCAAACATGAGAAAAGTAGAAGTAAAAGTTGTCGGATTTTATTAAACCCCTTCTTCTGACTTATGTATATGTATTTATAATAATTTCTAACAATGTTTTAAAAATTTAATACAAATCGGTCGAGATGATAGATTCAACGAAACGCATTATCTTTTTCATAGGTTTGGCAGTGCGTGGAAAAAAATATGCATTATAATTCCTTAGGTTGTGTTGTAGAGAGATAAATAAAGAGAATTGTAGGTATATTATAGTTAAAAGTATAAGAAAAGTAGGCGTGGCAGCGGTCAGGTTTTACTAAAACGATTTTAAAGATAGTGTCAATATAATATAGGTCAATATAAATTTAATTAATTAATTCAAAACGTGCTATATAGTGCTGATAATTTGAGTTAAATTTGCCACAAAATAGATCAAGAAAATAAAAGGGGGTTAAATGCTTCTAAACATGACCAAGTTCGGCCCTGTTTACCATATGCGTGTTTATTTTCCTCCTTTATATTTCCTTAAAACTATTTGTTTTTCTCCTTACTAATATTATAGGATGAGAAAATATATTCACAGCTCGTTCGCTCTCAGGGCCACAAAAAGCAATCATACAAAAACATACACACAAACACACACACACACATACATACACAAACTAAAATAAACTGCCATAATATCCATGTAAAGTGGCATAAGCTTAAAAAATTAAGGATAAACCTCAAGAAATTAGATATAAACAGGAGTAGAGCAACATAAACTTGAAAGTTTCACTATAATTCTTAATAAATCACTTTTAGTCATGGGTAGCTAGCTCTACTCCTATATATGCAGCACGGTTCAGGAATGGATGTTAGAAAAGGGAGAAAGGGGGGGGGAAGAATAAGGGAATGATAACAGCAGCAGATGGAACAAACTATATAAGGACATTTGAGAGTATCCTTATAATGGATTAAAATTGGGCAAAGACTTACAAAATGAAAAAAATAAGAACAAAAAAAATAAAAGTATATGGAAAAGAAGGAAGTTTGTCCAAAATCCTTGGAACACATTTCAGCCGAAAACAGAATAAATATTTATTTTAGTGAAAGTTTTTTTTTTTTTTAAGGTCTTTGCAAAGGAGGACGTTGAACACTACATCGACGACTACGACGATGAAAACAAAATGTTTTTTTTTTTTGGGGTCGCGATAAAAACTTTCACCAATCCTGTTCATGATCATGATGGTGATGATAATGGTTTAAAATAAACAGACGGACGACCAAAAAGGAGCAAATAAGCAGATAAATACGGATTACCAAGAATTTTGTAAACATATTTTATGGCCAAATAAATGCCGATGAATTGAGAATGACACACGACACATATAGGCGCCCACACCAACTATAACACATTATCACAACAAAACGACATATATGTATTGTATACTCAAATCACAAATACGCGCAATAAGGATTTTCTCGTAAAGTAATTTTCTTTCTTTTGGATTCTCCACTACTGCTGCTCTAGTATATATGTATGTATATCCTACAGGGATCAATAATGAAATCGAATTGGAAATCCTTTAAGGGATATTTTTTGTTGGTGTTGTTGTCATTGCCATTGAACCATCAACTTCATTATCATTAACGTCACTATTCAATTGTGAAGGACTATAAACAGAAGTCCTGGCTTTTATCATAGGTATCTATATATGTACATTGTTGTATTATGGATAGGTTCACTTTTCTTGGCCCTTATTTGTCTTCTTTTTTTTTAAGGACTATTCAGAGAAGAATATGTGAGCTTTAGTGTATATGTGTGTGTTTGGATATGGGTATATTTGAGATACTTTATTGTACTTTGTGCCTCATTTTGATTAAGGAACGGCAACTTACCATGTATTACGCACATGCACATATTTATATATACATACAGATGTATATGAATTGAAGGACGATGAGGATTTGTATCAATAGAAAAAAATGTCTGGAGGATTTAAATTTGCTAGGGCATCTCGTTTTCCATTGTTGTTATGGCTTTGCTTTATTCATTTCATTTTTTTTTTGTTTCGTTTGACGTTATTATTGTCAATGAAATAAATTTCAAGGTTTTTTTTTTTTATTCCTCTGCAATTGTGTGCACGTGTTTTTTTGATGAAAAATAATATACGTATAAAAAATACTATAGTTGGCTTTTTATATTTGACAGTAGGTATTTTATATATGAATGATGATAATCCTTTGGACGTGGTTTGGAAGTAAATTAAAGTCTTAACAAGGATACTAAATTATCTCCTTGCTTTATTTTTTTGTATTTTACTGTTGAATTTATTGATACATATGTATATGTATACATTTAATGAACATTGAAGTACACCTGTTGTTGAGAGCCATGGATTTAAAAGATGGGCAAGTAGATTGTGGGGCGAAGGTTAAACAAAATGTATACATCCAAGACCGAATTTTAAAATCCTGCTTTCGTGATGGATAATACAAATTGGAAAGGATATAATTGGTTCATTAAAAATAAAGTGTATGACTGGATTGCATATATCTTCACATGTTCATATATATATACATAGGTACCTATACATACCTACCTTCACTCATTGTCTGAGTAGGGTATAAACATGTATACAGGGTGATTGGTATAAGGGGGGGTCTATTTCCCCCGTTTAGGCGGGAGGGGCAATTTTCTAAAATAATTACTTAAAACGGAAAAAAAAATATTTAAAAATAACGGTTAAACTTAAAATGTCAAGCTCTTTTTGGAAAGCCAGAAATCTTTTCTTTAATTTTCATTTTAGTGAATAGTTTCTGAAAAGTTAATTTTCAAACTCGAAATTTTGAAGAAAAAAAATTTCAAACTATGAAATTTTTTTCAAAATTTTATGTAATTAAGTATAATTTTTTTTTTCAAAGTTCAATACTCTTTTTAATTTTCAATAAAAAACAGAAAAAAGGATTCTAAAATATATCTTAGTTTTTGAGAAATTAAAACAAAATGAAACATTACGATTTCTAAACATTACAATACCTACATTTGTTTAGAATAAACCATTATAATCTTTAACATGAGAAATTGAATTTTTAACTGTACATCGACTGTGCACTCCACAGATGTGATAATGTCGTACGCACTACTATTTTTTTCAATGTGTGTATTGACAGTCCATTCAAAATCGCCGGAAAGCTGGATTTTGGTAAATAGGTTCCTCATGGTGTTCTTAAGAAACTGTCAAAAGTCCCCATCGATATGAGCGCCGCTAACAATTTTACGGGGGGTTGAAGGCCCCCCAAAATGTTTTTTCAGGAATAACTCCCAAATGCTAAGTTGTACAAAAAAAAGTGTCAAAGACTAATTTGTAGCTTGAAATATTTCCTACAAAAAAGATTAACATACTTTTTTTCATACAAATAACGGTTTTTGAAATAACCCAATCAGAAGAGTTAAGAGTTATACTTTTCTATGTAGTTGGGCGACTTAATTCCAAAATAGTGCATTTTGTGACAAAAGCATCAATTTTGTATTTATTGTTGGTTCATTATAAGGTCATGACTTTAAGATATCGGTCCACTCTATTTGTCTACCCCTTTTGGTGGGAGAGGCAAATAAAAAAAAATTTCTAAAATTTAAAATGAATATAAAAACACAACGGGAATACACAATATTATGTTATAGCTTATCTTAAGCCAGAAATTCATTCTTAATGAATGTTTTTAAATTAAGTTATTTTAGTGCGTAGTTTTTGAATAAATGATTTTTTAACTCAAAATTTAAAAAATAAAATTTGAAAAAAAAATTTGGCTATTTTTTGGCTTCGTTGACTAGAGTAGATTATGAGTTTTCCAACAATTTTTTTTGTTTTCAAATCCAAAAAATAACCAACAACATTGCTGACGTAATTATAAATTGCTCCTTTGTAACAGCACACGCATTGTGTTGACGTCAAGAAGGGTTCTTTGCAAAAATAAATACATACATTCAATTGTACATATAATGCCCACTCGATTTTTGGGCAGAATGTGAGAGGGTTTTCTTGTAATAATAATAATCCATAAAAACTTTCTCTTAAAAAACCTACTCAAATGTATGCATTGTATCCGTTGAGAGTTTCAGTTATTTAATTAATTCTTTTCATTTGAAAATTCTTCTTGTGCTGACATGTGCAGGATATTGATCACAAATGCGGGCTTCCTGTCGAGAATAAAATTGAAATTTGAATGACTGCCACATTAGCGATAGATTTAATGAACATTTTAAAATTTCATAAAAATCTTATATTTCGTATATGTACAAATTATGTAGGTATGGTGTTTCCAGTTTTTTATGAATTTATAGGAAAATTGACGTGTAAAACTTTGGTCTTGATTATTCTATTTTCATTTTATCGACATTTTTCGATGGTTATTCTGAAATTTTACATTCTTGGAATTTGTAATAATTTGCACAAATATAAAATTTCCCTGCATAACATTTTTCAAGTTGAAGTATGGGGTGTTTTTCTTTCATAAGATGTCACAAAGAGCTATGTATTGCTTCTGTTTTTAAATCAAATTATTTTGGTGAATAGTTGTTGAAAAGTCAAAATGTTGAAGAAAAAAAAAAATGAGGAAAAAATTTGGTTCTAACTGTACGATTTTTTTCTTGTCTTGATATACCAGGCCTTCTATACACAATCAACAATTCAATAAAAATATTACATATGAAATTGAAGGGTGATTAAGTCCAAATAACAGGGATTTGTAGATAATATAATTTGAAACAAAAACATACTTAATCTTTTTTTCATACAAATTAGCACAAACGCAGTAAAATGTTTCAAGATGATGGAAACATCACAAATCTGAATTTCCCGAAAACTCACATTTGTTACTCAAAATCAAAATTTTAACTTGAAACACTTCAAAACTTTTCCCAGATGATCTATAAATGACTCCCCATCGCCGCCTGTACTTACTTGCGTGGTGTATAATTAAGGAACTATTGTAAGGCCAATTAATGGATTCGTAAAAAGTTTAATATTTGTTCCTTAATATAGTGGAAATTCATATATATAATTTGAGTGCAAGCACTAGAATATAAAAAGGGTATGAGTGAAAGGATGTAGAAGATGGAGAGAAAAAAAAATATTAATTAAAAATCAAAGAGAGGTCGCTGTCGTGTCGAGTTTTTTTTTTTTTTTTTGCTTTAATTCATTGCAACGTTTTTTGCATTTACACTCACTTCTATATATTTTTGCTTCATATTTGTTAAGTTTGCTGATTCCGCTCAATTGTTGAGCTTTTTTTAAAAAAAACAGCGGTGGACAGAAGGTATACGTTTTCTTTTATGCTTTGCAATCTATATGAGGATATTTCATGGATAACAAAATTAAAAGGGAGATATAACAATTACGATGCTAGAGAAAACGAATAAATGGGGTATTAACCCTTTATAGCCTCGTGACAATTCTGTAACAAACCTAAAAAATCCCTCTAAAATACGTTTTGAGTATATTTAGTACATTTGAATCGATGTGACATTACTGTAACATACTATTGAACAAACTTAGTATCCAGAGAAAATCATAGTATGCATATCTTTGGACTTTCGTAAGTTTGAATTTTTCAGTCAGCAATTAGTGGTGGACTAGAGTGAGCGCGTGGAATTTCTTATATTATTTATTATAAAAAAAATACAAAGAGTGTGAAAAATGGTTTTATTTTAGTGAAAAGCTTTAGGTAAGTAACTATGTATGTTCATTTTATTGTTGTCAATGCATGCTTTTACGTGCATGCATGAAAGAAGACCCAATGTTGCAGTAATGCCACAATCCTTTAATGTGTAATAAATCCTTTAAAAATTATTTTTTTTAGTTTCTGAAAAAAACGTGTTTTTTATTTTCCGTAAACTGCCGTTTCTCAATAAAATATCAGTTTTTTATGATCTTGGGCTACGAAGGGTTAAGATTCTATTTGTCGACCTTGAAAAAAAGCAACAACAAAGGTTTTCCATTTTAAAGGGAAGCGCATTGATTTTTGCTCAAAACATTATAATCTTTTTGTTGCCAATTTGGTAGAAATTGCGGTTAGCCCTATTGAGGACTGTTTTGATAATTAATATATTAATGTGTGGTTAAACAAATTATTCTTAAGACTTTGTAAAAAAAACGAGTTCGTATAATTATATACGTTTATATAATTTTAATTTCGTCACGAAATCTACAGATATGGACATTAAAATAGATATACACTAAAAAAAGTTTTAAGAATTCAAATTTTTAAAAACTAAAAAGGAAAAACAATCTTAAATTTGGACTTCAGTTTTTTTGTATTTGATTTTTATACCTTAATTTATTGAAAGAAATAATAATAATATAATATAAATTTTTTTAGAGAAATAAATAAAAAAAAGTAACATATTTCTTGGACATTAAAATAGAAACAATTAAAAAAAAAATTTAAATTAAATATTTAGCAAATCAGAATTTAAAAAACATATTAATATTTTGTTGCTCGACCTTTACTTTTAATTACAGCTTGACACCTGTTGGGCATTGATTCAACTAATCGGCGGCATTTGTCGACTGAAATTTGGGACCAATCATGTTGAACAATCCTCCACAATTCGGCTTTGTTCTTGGTATAATGCTTCCCAACCGCCCTCTTTAAATCACCCCACAAATGATCTATTGGATTTAAATCAGGCGATTGGGAAGGCCACTCCATAACATTGATTTTTTGGTCCTTGAAGTAGGTTTTAGCAAATTTGGATGAATGCTTCGGATCGTTATCCCGTTGTAGGACCCATCTGAGAGGCATATTCTCTTCAGCATAAGGCAGCATCGTGTTCTTCATGATGTTAACGTACATTACCTGATCCAGTTTGCCTTCTATCAGATGAATTGGGCCTACGCCATACCAAGAAAAGCAACCCCAAAGAAGAATACTACCGCCTCCATGCTTAACCGTTTTCTGGGTGTATTGTGGACTAAGTTCTTTCAAAGGTGGCCTTCGAACGGTTTGTCTGCCATCACTTCCAAACAAGTTGATATTCGTTTCGTCAGTCCACAAAACATTTCTCCACTTTTTAACTCCTTCTTGCCCAGTCCAATTAATATGATCGTTAGCGAATTTTAAACGAGATGCAATGTTTTTGTTTCTAAGAAAAGGCACTCTTCTTGTGATCCTTCCGTGCAAATTACCTTCAACAAGTCTTCTGCGAACTGTTCTTTCAGAAATATTCAGCTGTAGTTCAGCTCTAATATCTTTTGAAGACTTGAAAGGATCATTTTTTGAAGCCCGATTGATCTTGCGATCTTCTCTTACGGTGGTTTTTCTTGGTTGGCCAAGCTGTTTTTTGACTCTCGGTGGCTTAATTACGTTTGCAATTAACTTGAGATATCTACAAACGCTCCTAGCGATTTCTCGTAGTGATTTTCCTTCTTTACGTAAAGCTAAAATGGCAGACTTTTCCTCTGGGGTGCAGTGTTTTCCTCGGCCCATACTTTTCTAAACATTAATTTAAATTTAATTTACTTTATTAAATTCAATATTCCACAATGAACTTACTGTCTTATAAAAGTAAAATCTTTAAGAAATAATTGATATTTTTGACGCAAAAAAAATAAACACGCCTGCAAACCAATCTGTTTCTATTTTAATGACAGCAGAAGAACTCATTTTATGAAAACAACAGTTCATTTGGAATCAGTAAACAAGCAAGTACAAATTAACGGCCTTGTTATTTTTCATAAGAGAGTCTTAGTATATTGTTGATAACAGTTAAAATTTGTTTTTCATGGATGATGTTGTTTTTATTTGACTTTACTTTAAGAAATTGCAACTGTCTCTATTTTAATGTCCATATCTGAATGTAAGATGAACTGAAATTTGCAAAAATTGTGTATTGAGAAAGGCCCTCACTAGTCAACTGATGAGTCCAAGTGATATCGCCGGGATAAAACGACAATTTTTTTAGGACTTAAAGGCCATTAAAAGCTATTTTGAATCAATAATTTAATTTTTATTATTCTAAAATGTTGATGAAAAAAACTGTATGCTACAAAAGTTTTTTCCACATTCTTCTATAAAATTATGTCAGCGATAGTTTAGAATTTCTCATCGTCACGTCTTTTTTTTCATTCTTTTGAAACTTATGAGCCGACGCACGCACGCGACCTTTTGCTGGCACAAATGTAGCAGACTGAAGGGGATCTCATTTTCGTAAGCGATATCGCCACCATCTACCCCTGAAAGTATTTAGAGTTTTCACAATTTTCCCACTTTTCTGATCGAAGTTTCAATTTTCTGCTCCGCCATGCTAATCGGATATAGTTCAGCAGAGTTATGCGCAAAAATTACTTAAAGCAGAAAATTTTAAGGAAATGAAACAGGGGAAGAAATAAATAAAATGCGAATTGCAACCCAAAAATCGTCTTCCATACTTCTTTCAAATTTGCAAACAAAATGTCTGTGTCAAAGCAAAAAAAAAAAATACTTAAATTAAGCCAAGTTTTGGTCAAAGCAAATATGTCATTTGAAAATGCTTATGAGTTTATAATCAAAAGTTTTGCTGCAAAGCCCTCAATTTTTTGCCAGACATTTTGCCATTTGCCCACTTTGGGTTGGGTTCGATATCCAGCTTTTTATAGTCTCATTTTTTTAAATCCCGGTTTTTCAAGATCCCGCTTTCTATAATCCTGTCTCTTATAATCCCGTTTCTTATAATCCCGTTTCTTATTATCCCGCTTTTGCAATCAAAACTACTTCTTTTAACTCCACCACCACCAAAATTTCGTTGGCACTTAGTTTATAAATTTGGGCACTTAGTTCATTATGAAATAAGTTCCAACGATTTTAATAAGCAGTGAGGTATGTATGGGTATGCTGCCCCCCTGCAACCCCCCTACTTGGAAACACTATAGGATTTGGGGTATATACATAGGTGCGAGGTTGGGTGTATGCAAAATTTCTTTTTATCATTTTGGTAGTTGGGAGTAAGTTCCAAAAATAATGAGAATGAGTTCATAATGAACCAAGTTTAATACCCAAATGAATTGCGTAAAACGGGATTGGGGTATTTGGCGGGATTTTAATACATTGGGATTATGAATAAGCGGGATTTTAGAAGACGGGTTTTAAACAAAACTGTATTTTAGTAGACGGGATTAACTTTTTTTTTTGGGTTTCTAAAAACGGAATTTAAAAAACCGGGATTCCGATACGCTCCCGCCCACTTTAGTCTCTTTTTGTTCACTTAATGGCCTTCAATTTAGAAACTTAAATTAAAAAGCAACTTTAAGATATGATTTTCTTAAATATTTTCAATCTTTATTTCAAGAAAGCATCCATTCATCTCTTGTATAATGAGAGATTTGCCCAATTATTTTACGCCAATCGCCCTCTATCAACGCGCATCAACACAACACAAAAAAAAATCCACAAAAAGCAACAAGAACCCCCTTTCAAAAGCATTTCTGTTCTTTGTCAAATACCTACCTTTATTAGGGGTGTTAAAACGTACAAAGAAAAATTCCCCACAATTTATTTTATCAAAACTCTTCAATCAGAGATGCACACACAACAACAATATCAAACCAACACAACAACAACAAGAAGAAAAAAAAAGTTTTAAAATTTATCATGATAGAAAACATCGATTTACAAGTCTAATAATATTCTTATAACAAAATTTGTCTCTCTTCTCTCTCTCTCTCTCTGGGAATTCCCTTGTGGCATGGTCTTTTCTTTTCATCAGAATCAGACTCTAGTTGATACACATAAAGACATACATATAGGTACAAAGAGGATCCTTGTAGCAATTTTGCTCGTTTCGCAATAGCATTTACTCTTTCCACAAAAAACCATTATAATCGCATCATCACTAATGGAAGAAAAACGCGTAAGCCGGTGCGCGATACTCCAAATACTGAAAAATCAAAATACCAAAAAAGAGCAAAAAAGATATAAAAAAATCGAAATAGCTTAAATATAAAAAAAAATAATAATGCAGAAAATAATACGAAAATGAAAAAAATAACCAACTGTGCGCCATCGATACTCTAGGCCAACGTTAACCTATTTTCAATTTTTCTTTCTTCGATTTTTTTTGTAAGAATGAATAGCTTGGTATACCCGTTACTCATCCCTGTCGTACATTTTAACTTAACTTCAACGGCGACGACGACGTTACGTTTTTGAGTGATTTTTCCTCCTCAAATGTTGTCGTGGTTGTGCTGTTGTTGTTGAATCACTTTTTATTCAGACGAAACTCAATTCTTCGAACTTTAACAAACAGTGATGTGGGGAAAATATAATAATATTGTATCATGTTCTGCTTTTATATACATCGAAATCGAAATGAGAGGAATGAACCCAATTGTAAGAAAAGAAAATAGATGTCTAAAGAAAGAATAAGACCACAAATTAAAAAATAATTTGAAATAAAATAAAACAAAATATAATAAAATAAAAAAATTAAATTAAACAAATAAATAAAATAAATTAAAAATAAATAAAATAAATACAAATAAATAAAATAAAACAAATAAAATAAATAAAACAAATAAAATAAATAAAATAAATAAAATAAATAAAATAAATAAAATAAATAAAATAAATAAAATAAATAAAATAAATAAAATAAATAAAATAAATAAAATAAATAAAATAAATAAAATAAATAAAATAAATAAAATAAATAAAATAAATAAAATAAATAAAATAAATAAAATAAATAAAATAAATAAAATAAATAAAATAAATAAAATAAATAAAATAAATAAAATAAATAAAATAAATAAAATAAAATACAGTAGAATCTCGAAAAGATGAACAGATATAAAACAGGGCCCGTTGATCTTTTCAAATTGTTCATCTTTTCGAGCATCAACGTATGTTTGAGGAAGAAGATATAGTAAACATTAAAAATTATTTACATAACAAATTAAAACAAGCTCAAAAGTATTGTTCAGGAGGAACTAAAGGCAAAGAAGAAGTAAAAATTATGTTGGGAATAAAGTATTCGTCTTTTCGAGTACAAAATTTTAACCCGTTCATCTTTTTGAACACTGAAAAGTGAACATTTTCCGTTCATCTTTTCGAGCTGTTCATCTTTTAGAACCGTTCATCTTTCTGAGATTCTACTGTACATAAAATAAAATAAAAAATAAATAAAATAAATAAAGTAAAATAAAATAAATAAAATTAATAAAATAGGTAAAATACTTATATAAAATAAATAAAATACAAGAATAGTAATGAAGAATGTTTTCTGTGCTATGTGCGCAGTAAAGCTAAATTTTAAACTAGAAGATTTTGAAATTAAACAGTAACCATTTTGGGTGAGCTACCGATAAATTTGTATAGGTTGGAGTTATAACTATTTCACAACTGCCAGACTTTTTTAAAGTGCTTAGTATCTATTATCTATTAATTATGTTTATTTTAATTAAAACAAAAACTTTCTTCAGAGCCAAACAAATATGTACTCCTTCTAAGTCTTCGAGTCTTACTGCCTGAACACATTAGAATGCTGCATTTGGAAACGGAGCTGGAACAGATGTGAAAAAGTGTCGTACGTACGTTAAAATGGTGGACTTTTCAGCATCGTCTGCAGCTCCAGTTGTAGCTGCGTTGCGTTGTGTTCGTTGCATTCAAATTGTGTGTTTTCAATTTTTTGACAGCTATTCTTCCAGCTGCAACTCCAGTTAAAGCTCCGTCTGCATTGTGTTCAGGCAGTTAGCAGTAAAGTATGAGCTCGCATACAGGCGCGAAAATCATTTACAACATTTATTTTACTTTATTTTTAGCACATCACTGTGTAGCGTGCACATTGCACATACGAGTTTATCTATCTGGTTCTTTTGTATCTTCCCAAGCATTGCAGTTCAATATATTATACATGAAGACTGAACTCTTCTTCTTCTTCCATCAAAAGTTTGCCCTAGAAGTCTCATATAAAGAGTGTTCTATAAAAAATGTTTGCCTCGACCTGATACTTGGGTCTAATGACAAAGCAATAGATGAATTGGGTTTGGTTGGGTAGGGTAAGGTTGAAGGGCCAGAACTATAGTAAACCCTCTGAACCTTCATGTATCTTATATGTACCTATATGAAAAAGAAAGAGGAAAAACCAAATCAATTTTCCTCATATTTCCTTCGATTTCTTTTTTGCTATATTTTCCTTTAACTCTTTATGATTGCTTGGGTGGTTGAATGCTTTTGAACAAAAAAAAAAAACTCGGCACAATATACTTATACTCAACAGCGGAACTAGGTATGGATATAGGGATTGAAATTGAAAGGAACTACAAAATTCGAGAAAACCCTAAAAAAATTAAAAAAAAATTCAACAACTTAAAGATACCGGTGCGCTTGGAGATGAAAAGAATTGCACTTAAGTGGTAGTGCACGAAAAATAATAATGGAAAGTGTTTTCTTCAACGACGAACTACTCGACAACGACAAATGGCTATACGTCGACAAGGATGAATATTTTTTTTTTTGCTTTCTTGTTCCAAGCTCTGATGCTCTTCACTTAGAAAATTCACATCTTTCATCCGATACTCTTATTATGAAGCAGTCAAGTGGCTACCTATATGTAAATATCTACCCTATTGCACAATCTGAACCGTATTGAACCAAAGCCGATATGGTAGTTTTGAAACTACATCATCCTAAAAAAAAGGTGACAAACAAACACACACTAACTTGGAAAATCTGATTTCGATCAGAAGTTTTTTCATCATTTTTTCTATCATACTTTGTTGGTTACAAGGGGTGGACTGATGATAACAGAGTCGAAACTTTGACCTTCTGCGGCCTTGGCAGGATTTGAAATTGCAGGGTAAAAAAATATTCACCCCAAAGATGTGATTATACGTCGAACTTAAGTTGAACAAAAGATTCACATCAACTCTGTCAAAATTCTATAGCAAACGTATAGTTACCTTCTACTTTTTCAGTAAGTTACTATTATTTAAGAGTGTTGAAACTTAGTTCAGAAAATTCTGATCCCATAAAAATGATCGGTTAAAAACTCGGTTAAGTTAAATAACAAACATTGTTAATATACAACCTGCAAACTCACCAGGTTAAATTAAACGAGTCAATTTGTTTAAAAAAACATTTTTTAAATCTACACACTGATTCGGTTAAAGTGTACTAAATTTGATTAAACTACTTCAGGCTTAGTTTGTTCAGTTTCAGTTACCAATTATTTAATGAAACAAATTAAATCGCTCATAGTAACCAATCTTTTCAGAGATGTTTAAAATGAACTAAATACATATAATTATTTGATTTAACCAAGCTACTCGTTTAACATAAACTATCTTCAAAATTGCGAATCCTTACTGAGTTTCTCCATTAAGATATAACCTTGTAAGGTTTTTATTTTAATCGAGTCGAGTACATTAGAATTAACATACCGCCATATTATTCACTGGATACATCCAGATTAAAACTTAAATCCGGATATATTTACATTGAATTCGTATAGCTTACATCCGGATTTAATTTTTAATCGGGATGTATCGAGTGAATAATATGGCCGATAGTGATGTATTTTTGTAGTATGTAATTTTGACCTTCGACTACGTAATATTTCACATATTTTTGTTTAACCTACCGAAAAACGCTGGCCAGTTTTTAAGTGCTGATTAAATTCTTAATTAAAAATAGAGTAACGTTTATCCTAACAATAAATGAAATCAGAGAAACTTGGGAAGCAATTTTTCAGTGGTGATTAACAAGTTTAAGTTGTCAAAAATGTATCGAAACTGTGCGACATTATGGAAATCAACTTTCCACCATTGAAATCAAGATGGCGCTAGTATGAAAATTGGCTTTTCCATAGTTTTATACTTCGATTTCTTGACAAGCATTTGTCCAGGATTATCCTTAAAGCTAGCAAGAGTTAACTCACCAAAATTATTGAGTTAACTCAGGATTAACTCCGGACCATCTAAATTAACCGAAAAACATGTTTCAGGACCCTAACTCCGAAAATATAATGATCTCGCAGTGAAAGACAGGGACTAAGAATTTGTACGTTTTATTAATATATATTTCATTTCCACTGCAACGCACGATTAAACCAGGATTAACTTTAAATCTTCTTGAAAATTAAAAAATTTACTTTACAAATTTATTTCGTTAATCTATTAGATTAGAAATTGAATTTATTAAATCTTCATAAGACCAATCGTTTTTCAAATCAAATTTACCTGGATATACCAATATCGCGCTGAACGCCATTCATTAAAGAATATATTTTTTTTCATTGTTTTGCAGTGATAAAACCTTTATCACAAAAAATTAAAGGTTTTTAGTGTGATCGAACACACTTCTGACAACCTGTAACAATATATCCAAAATAATCAGATTTCATCCGTTATCTTTCATATCATATTTTTACTACTTCAACATATTCGGGCATACTTTGCGCCCTTTGTTCATACCCTTGTAGTCGCAATAGCTACTCTACTGTTTTTTTTGTTTTTGCTCTTTTTTTCAACATTATAACGCCACCGCCGCAGCGCGCCGTCACTGTTATAAGAGATTGAAGTGGTGGCGGAAAGGAGGATGGAAACGAACAGCAAAATCGAACTTATACCTCGATAAGGAGATATCTTCTTATATATAGGAAGCAGGATATGTACATATGTATATAGACGAGCAGTTGAAGTAAAGTTGAAGGTAAGTAAGTACCCAGAGGAAAAGCAGCAGACTTTCAATTGGGATTACATGAGTGCTTCATACTCTGTAATATGTTTTTAAGGATTTTTCAAGTTGTTTTTTTTGTGCGCACCCAAGTGACTAAAATGAAAATTTAAAAAAGAAAAACAAAATCTTATAAAAGTTTTGACATGAAGGTGAAATGGTATCGAAGAAGTTGTTGATGGTGTTATACCTTATAGTGCGTGCAAAAAGGATAAGAGTCGCCATTTCTTAGCGAAAACAGAATAAGAATATATATTCACACTTATACTTGTATAGATGTACATATATGTATATATGTACTTTTGTTGAAAAGTAATTAATTGAGAGTTCAGCAAAAGATGTAAGGTTTTGTAGTAGGTATAGGTCGTATACGTGTAATTGCATTTTGTAAACACACGCTTTAATTGAAGAAAATCTGCTGAACTTAGCGCAACTCAAAAGTTCATTTACTGTTCCAACTCTTGGGGAGTTCTAGAAAATTTAAGTTGTTTTTTTGTTTTATTCTTATTTTGTTTTTGAAAAAGTTTATTCTCTCTGTTGTAGTCGCTATAGAAGAAAAGTTGTTTTTCGTGTACATATTCTCGTATTTTATTTTTTCTTTGTTTGTTTATTTGGTTTAGCTGATGCAAGGTGTTAACATCTTGTCGCCTTATTTGTGGTGCTTACATAAAAATAAAGTTAAAAAGATTATAGAGACGTTTTTGTTATTAGAAGGTCTGTGCCTTTTTCTTACTCTAACCCTCTCCCTCTCTCTATCTCTATCTCCCCTTCACTGTCCCTGAAGGGATTTTACTTGGTAAATCGAAAAGGTTTTACTAAGTACATACGTACTTAATTTTAAAAATTTCATTTATGATAGTTAAGAAAAAAAAATTTAGTGAATGAAAAAGCTATTTCCATTGCAAAGACATGGAAAATTCTGAGGGGGCATAATGTCAGAAAAATCGTTAATTTTGTATAAAAAAAAAGATAATTTTATGACGTCTTTCGTAAAAATTAAGCATGAGTTAGATTTTCAAATGGATTCCTCAAGGATAAGAAGATGTCTGACAAGACACGTATTTATTTGCAAGGTGTCTTAGAAAATTACAGCTTTTACAAAAACATGAAAAACATGCTCCAATTTGGCAGGGAATCTGAAGAATGATCTGACACAAAATCGTGGAATTGTGGCCAGATGAGTTGAAGATTGTGCTTTTCGACTCAACTGACCAAAGACAGCACGTACAAAGGTTTGTATACACCTAAGGAATAGTTTAATAACTGAGTCTATATACCTAATACATATATATCTGTTTTCCCCAAAAGAATTAATTTTTTAAACGGCTATAAAAAATGTATACCTTTATGTATAAAAAAGAGCTTATCACGTGGCTTTGAAAGCGCGATATGTAGGAAGGATATAAGTCTCTGAAGAGCTTGGTGCATGGATTAATTGTCGGCGATTTTTCAATTAAAAATGAGTAAAAACCACAACAAAAAATCTTGTGATCGAAATGACAGTTAAATTGTTGTTTCATTCAAGAGTTCAAAACAAAAATTTCAAAAAAGCATCTGGAGAAATAAAACTGTCCAAGTTTAAAGAAAATACTTTTTCATGAATCAGTACTCAATTTTTTTTATCAATCATTAAAGATAATACTTTTTAAATCATTTCTTGTTAATTTATTCCAACTGGTTCAAATACACGTACAAGTTGTTAGTACAAAACCTTGAAAAACTCTTTTCTCCAACTCCTTCCACGGATTTGGTATAAGATCGCCATCTTGAATTGTGTGAATTTAATGTCGTTTTTACTGGGACGTTCGGAGTACTCCTTTTACACTCTTTTTAAATCCTACTGCTTCAAAAGCCTTCACCAAGGTTTGTTTGAAAAAAACGATATTTAATGATTTAGGTACTCATGCGTTTCGCTGTCCAAGCGTTACGTATTTACGTTTTTTTATTTTTATAGAGTGTGAGGTGTTTTATTAACATCAGACACAATTAAATACGCTCCTTAATTTTATTTGATACTTTTATGATTAAAAAAATACATAAAATTTAATGAAAACGATATGAGAGAAGTCCAGCAGAAAATCCACGTAATAAAATTGTGATGGTATCAGCTATAAATCACTTTAAACATTTTTGATTTAAATGTTATGTATTTTTAAAGCTACAAAATAAAAGTGCAAATTTGCTCCAGAAATAAAAGGAGTGCTACAGTTTAAATCTTATAGTTCGTATGTGACGTAATTTACAGGCAGCCTTTGCATAAGAAGAGATCGAATACAGAAAACTATATTGAGGCTTTCTGGTGATAAACTGCCGTTAAAATATGAACAAACTCCGATTTAACACAAGTGGAATATAACTGTTGCACTTTAAAGCTTCTTGTGGGAAAAGTGTATTTCACAGCCTTAAAATAATCTTAGATTCAACAAATACAGACAAAATCAGTTTTTATATGGAGCCCTATTTAATTTTTTTTTATTTTTTGTGCTCTTCTTTAAAATTTGTAAAAGTGGACTTAGCAGTTTTACGCATTGAGTCGATAGATAGATAGATTTATAAAAAGATTAATATAATTTTAAAAGAATCTTACTTCCATATTTGGAATTTTTTCTACCTCAAAGCGATGCGGGGTATCCAGAAACAGGTGGTGATATCCAACTTGTGAAGGGATTTTCCCATTAGAAATAGAACATGAAAAACGTATAGCCTCATTTTTTCTCTCAATACCTACCTACTTTTATTTACGACAAATTGACTCTCCTGCCATTTAAACATATTTTTTTATTTTTTTCAAAGCTCCTTGATAACCATTAGCCATATATATACCTACATACGTGCGACTCAGCCGTGCACTTTATTTGAATTGAAATCCATTACTTATCAGATCAGATGAGGAAAAGTGGTGGCAAATAAAATGCAACTAAATCCAGCTGTCATCCTATTTTCCTCTGACTTGCATTATATTTTCCTTCCTCAGCTAGGTATATTTATACATACAAAACAATTCGCTATACAACAGAAAAAAGGGCTCTTCAAACAAAATAGATTTTCTTTATTGTATTAAATTGTCTCTTAAGCTTCTTAAAAAAAAAACTTTAATACAAAAATTTAATAAATAGACATGACATCAATTATATTTATGTAAGGATAAATACATACAAATGCTTTTATACATTTGGAATTTTTGAAAGGACCTTTGGAAATGAAAGTCAAACACTCATATTCTCTTCCATCATTGCAAAAATAAAAATTTAAATTCTCTAACTCTATAAAAAAAAAATCAATTCCCAGCCATTTGACATTCGTTATTAAATGATTCTGAAATTGCATTCGACAGAATAAATCCGAAGTCCCTATAACCTACATCCCTAGATCCTTTGTTTTTCACCTGTTCCACTTTTATCTTTATCTCTGTTATCCTCTGACCAGGATCTGTATACATTTAACATGACACTCAAAAAAAAAAAAATATTGTACACCATTTTGAAAAAAAAAAAAACAAACAGGTAAAAGGACGAAAAATGTCGATTTATTCATTGTTGCATTGCATTGGGCACTTGGGAGTAGATTTTCCGGGCTGAGTATAGGGAATACAAAAAAAAATAAAACAGGACTGCAACTTGAAACCCTGGGTATAGCATGACAGTTGTTATTTGCAACTCATATAATATATGTGTATAAATGGAGCAGCAAAACTAAAAGAAGATTGTTGGTGCACTTCATCCTCTCCCTCTCTCACTTGGTCTATCTCTATCTCCCTAACCCGCTGTTGATTCCTCGTACACATGTGGAGAACCTTCCACGTCGACGACAACGAACGTTGTCGTTGTTGTCATTGTGAGCTTCAAGTCCTTGAAGTCAAGTGAAATATGCAAATACACAGTTAGTAGGTACCTAAATCACTTTTGTTGTTGGGTTTGGGTATTTCTTTACTATGTCCTGGGTAACTTCTCATTCTGATGCGTGTGCATATGTATGTGTGAGTGGGTGTGGGAGTAGTAAGGATGTTAGATATATAGATATAGGTATCTATCAAACATGATAAATGAACCTATGACCCAGTTTCCCTTATAGGTAAGTGGTGGTGGTAGTTATTGGGGTAGTTGGGTATATAGTCCTTCTTTTCGGAATTGTTGTTGATTTTAAATATTTATATATATATTTTTTTTTTGCTCCTTGCCGTTTTATTTATTGAGAGTTTAATCTGAAGATATTTTGGTATGACGGCAGGATGTTGGTTCGTTGGTTGGTTGGTTGGCTGGCTGGTTTGGATAGATGCGGATGCGAATGGATGAGGATGACGGTGGTACACAGAAGCAGTGGCTGTATGTCTACATCGAAAAAACAACAACACCGCCATCGCGCCATTGCCACTGCCGCTGACGGAGGACACGATGAATGGCATAAATGAAATATTGAGAGTTACTTTGCATTCATTGTGTTTTGTATGGAGATTTATGAAGGAGCAGGCGAATTCACTACAAAATACAAAAAAAAATAAACAAACGATTCAGAGATTCCATCATCAGAAGGACGAATAGCTAGCTCACCGTTGAAAGTTGAGAGTTGATCGTCGACCATTTGAAAGGCATTTTAAAATTTGAATCAAGTGAATAATAAATAAAATTTCATTGGGAAAAGTCCTCTTTTGGGGTTGGGAGGACGACGACGACGAGAGGCGCACCTTGTTGAGTTTGAATTTAAGTTGAGTTGAAAACTCGATGAGAAATGAAGAGGATATTTATTTTTATTTTTTTTTTTTTCATTTCATTCTTTGTAATACGAAATAGTTTTGTGAAAAAGTATTCAAATTGTAAAAAAAAATGCAATAAGAAGCCAAAATCAAAAAAGTAGGCATTACATATATATAGAGGGTATTTCATTATAGTAGTAGTATTTGAAGAGCGTACTCTATGGATGATTTTATTGGGGCGTTAGATGGAGGTTGAATTTTTCGTTCGTCCTCTTCGAAAGTCAAAGGGAATATTTTAGAAAAGTGAAAGAAATTTGTTTGGGAACAAACGAATAAAAATAATGACAGTTTGATACGGTTCAGCGGTCTAGCTTTTTACATAAGTTTCTTATAGTATATCTAGATATTGTCAGCTTGATTGATTAATAAATAGATTGAAGTAACTTAAATGCTGCCATTTTATTTTCAGTTTATGTTTCCCATTTGACCTTTTTTGGGATTAAAAACAAAGTTTAGAAATATTGTTTTCTGAAATGAATTCAAGGTCTAACTGAAACCGTATGTATGTTTCATAAAGGGGTATATACTTTTACTTAAGGGTGGAATAACATCGACTCGAAAAATTTGAATCACAATATGCTTAACATTTTCAATATCGAACTTAACCAAAATTATTTCTATACGGAATAGAAAGCTTATTGAATAAATTAAAAAAAAAAAAAAAATCACAGGGACTGTATAATGAGAATATATCGTCCCTCATCTCACGAACTGACGTAACTGCTTTTTTAACATCTTAGAAAAATGTATATTTTAGCTATAGTTTTTCTTTAAACCATTTAATCAGTTATTGAATTCAAAAATAGAAATCCTACAGTTTATAAAAGAATAAGAACAAAAATTGTTTTGACAAGAACCAACACCTTTAAAAAGTGTTTTTGTAAAATGCGAAAAAAAAACAGTTATGCCAGTTTGTGATACAGGGGACGATATATAAGTTAGTGGCTACGTATATCAATGGTAATATTTTATTCATATTCAAATAAATTCATTAAAAGCAAACAAAAAATTATTTAATTTCCAATAATCAGCACAATTTCTGATAAAAACAGTTTGGTTTCTTCATATAGTGCACCTAAATACTGCTAATTGTGTAAATATGCATCAAGACGATTGCTAAAACTGATAAGTCTGAACATTTAGTTATTTATTTATATTCTCAATTCTGAAGCTGAAAAGTTATTTATAATTTAAGATAAAAAAGACAAAAGAAAAAGAAATTAAATTAATAAATGGTGTTTTATAAGAGTTAAATGAAAAAAATTAATTTTTTTTTAGGAAAGACGCACAAATATCTCGTGGAGCTTATTTAGATTTATTTATTTTTAATTTTTATGAGTAACGAGGTTGGTTTAGAAGCATCTTCGTCAAAGTACTGCTAGAGAACTAAAAAGAAGTGGAGTTACGAGTCTCGGTTAATCCGACGAAATCGGTTTTCTAACTCATCGATTTTACTGAACCAGATAAAATATTTGGGTTGGGTTCGATATCCCGCTTTTTATAATCCCGTTTTTTTAAAATCCCGCTTTTTATAATCCTGTTTTTTAAAATCCCGCTTTTTCAAGATCCCGCTTTCTATAATCCCGTCTCTTATAATCCCGTTTTTTATAATCCCGTTGGGATTTCATTATGAAATAAGTCCCAACGATTTTAATAAACAGTTAGGAATGTATCGGGGGGGCATGCTGCCCCCCTGCAACCCCCCTGCTTGGGCACACTATAGGATTTGGGGTAGGTGCGAGGTTGGGTGTATGCAAAATTTCTTTTTATCATTTTGGTAGTTGGCAGTTAGTTCCTAAAATGATGGGAATGAGTTCATAATTAACCAAGTTTAATACCCAAATTAATTGCGAAAAACGGGATTGGCGGGATTTGGCGGGATTTTAAAAAGCGGGATTTTAATACATTGGGATTATGAATAAGCGGGATTTTAAAAGACGGGATTTTAAAAAAACGGATTTTAAAACTTTTTTTCGGGATTTTCGAAAAACGGGATTTTAAAAAGCGGGATTTCGATACGCTCCCAAAATATTTGAACCACGTTTGTACAACTGGCTCTTAAGCTACAATAAGATAATCAACACGTTCACTCTCTGACATCAAAATGATCAAATGTAATATTCTAACTTAAAGTTGTCGTGTGTCGCGTGTTATCGTCACCACGGAATACCATCAATGAGTTGACGACTGTGTTGACACGAATTTAAGGGTCAACGCGTTGATTATTATATGTCATCATTGATTTCAAATTTTAATCTCGTGTGATCGTTAAAACAAAAAATTATTGTCAATTCTGTGTCAACGCTCAAAGTATTCGAATGTTGTGGGCAAGTCGTGCATGATTTTCATAATTTAACATCTCAAAGCGTTGAGACCAAAGGATAAAAATCGCTTTAACACAGGTAACAAGTTAACGGATTCTGAGCCAACATTGACCGAGCGCCGTAGCTCTTATGATCGTCAACGTTTCATGCGTTGACACAGTATATTGATGATATTTTTAGTGATTTGAAGGATTCAACGCATTCACCATTTACGTTGAGCGTTTAATCATAGTTAGTTTTGAGAGAGATTCGATTTTTTCTGGGCTGGTGAACTCTAGGCCGCAACCTAAGTTATTTTACTCGTTATTTATCAAATTTAATTTTTATACGCTCATACATTTTGTATAATTACTGAAATATATACCTACATAACTACATATCACCGGTGCAACCTGAAAGTGTTTAACACCAAATTTTATGAAAATGAGATTTAAATGCCATCTGTTAGTTTAGGTGCATATCTACAAGTTCTTAAACCGGAAATCCCCATTTCGCTAAAAATTATCGTATAAATGGTAGTTTAGAAAATGGAAAAAAAATACCACTAAAAATAAAAAGTTTTAATGGCAACCTGTAAAATTTGTTAAAATGGAGTTACACACTTTTCAGGTTTCACCGACGATATGTACCTCTCCTTATATTGACGAATTTAATTTCCGAGCCAATTTCTTTATATGGAAAACAATAATTTTGCAGGTGCATTCATCGTGATCTATGAGATATCTTAATTTTGTATCAATTGATTCTTAATCTATTAGATCGGAAAAAGATATATAATTTTTTTGAAAAAGAATGTTGACTTTCCAATACAAATTTGGCTGTCATAATAGTTATACTCACTGATTCAAAAAATAAAAACGTCAAGGTCTTCAAAAACATAAATATTGATAACAGAATTCTGACAGTTTAGGTACTGTTGCGATGCCATTAATTTTAATTGTTTTCAGACTTACTTGCTTATTGTATTTCAATTTATTTAAACAATGTTTTATTTACAGTGTTATTTTTAACTCACCTGGAAAGAAAAAAAAAACAAAAAATTAGAAATATGTACATATGTACATATGTATGTATATCAAAAAGTCATGGTATATATTCTAAATAAAGTTTATATGGAATCATTTAAG
The DNA here is from genome assembly GCA_929447395.1 of Epistrophe grossulariae. NCBI lineage: Eukaryota > Metazoa > Arthropoda > Insecta > Diptera > Syrphidae > Epistrophe > Epistrophe grossulariae. The sequence continues at coordinate 20,339,528 of OV839567.1, read as the reverse complement.
TCGATTTATTGCAAAAAGTCACAAGTACACTTTTGAAAGATTTCTGAAAAGAAAATCGTACCAAAAATGATTTAACAAATCAAAATAACTAATACCCCTTTTACGGTTGTCAGTTATCAATACGATATTTGATGTTTATTATCAACAAAATTAATGAATCGTGTAACGTAGTCTTTTGGGGTTCTTGTTTTGAATTAAAAAAAACTTTGTTTTATAATTTTTTATTTTTATTAAATAAAACTGTTATTTACAATTCAAGAGGAAAAAAGAAAATGCTTTGGAAGCGTATCCTATGTTCCACCACACCTTTGGAATATGGCCACAAGTGTTAGTGAAACATAGAAGTAAGCTTGTAAGAAGTCACAATAATAATCTCCGAGGAAATTGCCTTAGAGTATAATTACCTGACCGTCTCTGTCCGCAGCAGAAAAATTAATGAAAATAATAGATTTCAATGTCTCCTTTTATATTAATTTTTCAAACAAAACGATGAGACTATTTAAAGCGGCATATACACACATCAAAATCTCATCAAGCATGGAAGAGTGTGTTAGTAAAACAAGTTTCACATTGAATATACACACATCAAGCATGAGTTTTCAATCACTCATTTATACGTACTTGTTCAGATGAGAAGACATGTGAGGATTTTTATCCGCTGCCAGTATTTTGAATTTTCTCATCGCTGTTCAATATGAAAATGAGCACATGCATGATCAAGCATTCAATCACAAATATACACTACGTCAATCTTGACTACTTGATTGACCAAAAATCAAAAAGTTTTGATTTTACTTCAAGCATACACACAACGTATACGTGTGGCAATTTTACTAATACACTCTCCCATGCTTGATGAGATTTTGAACTGTGTATATGCCGCTTAAGAATACAACTATTCAAATTATGATATATTATTTTAAGGAGACTAGTGAGGTATGATTATATAAACCTAAAAGGTGTTTTATTATATTTATGAAAAGAAAAATAATATTAAGGGTTACAATCGGTATTATCGTTGTCAAAATTCAAAATTTTTGATGAAGTGAAAGCTTTTTGATTGATTGTGAATGAATCAATTGACAACCTTGGTATTATCGTTGTCAAAATTAATTATTGTTTGTTATCAAATTTTAAGTCAATTAAAAATAAATTCCACGTTGATAAATTAATTTGCTGGGATCGTGTAAGCTCAAAATTGAATAATTTATCTTTATGTCTTCAATCGAACTTTTTTTCTGGTGAATATGATGTTGAAAAAGAAAATACTGTGGTGCAAGCCAACATTCGAAGAAAATTAAGCGATATTTTGAAATAAGTTTTATTAGTTTTGGATAGAAGTAGAATCCACCATGGTCCATGGAACTATAAATTTGTTCTGGTCTGTTTTTCTTATAGTCGTTTTTCTTTTACTGTTTTCCTCTTTTAAAATTTTTGTTGTACCACGGATTCATGAAACATCTTCTTTTCATTTTCAACAATCGAATTTGGCTGTTCTTATAGCCGAATTCAGTTCCCGATGGATCGATACAGGTACCACAACAATTTCTACTTTGTTTTCTTCCTTACTTTTTGTTTTGCATTTGATGTCGGCATAGGTTGTAAATAAACCAAGATCTCGCAGCAGATTTTTGGTGAGAAAGGAAACCAAACGATATTAATTTTACAATAAGTCCTGGTAAAAGTAATAATGAATACTTACATCTGTCAGTACGTAGTAGCACCGTTACAGGGAAAAGTGCATCGAAAATACAACTTTTCTGAAACTACAATTAGTGAGGGAACAAATATTGCATCCCAACGCCACTTAGACGTTTGTAATGCGCATATTCGCACTCAGGAGGGCTTTTGGATGCGACCAATTTCAAGATGTTACCCAAAAGTCTAAAAACGCCAAAAAAAAAAACGTATTTTTAAAGAGATGCACGTCTGTCAGGGTTTTATTAAATATAAAGCAAATAATTTACTACTGAAATAAGAGTACTCAGCTTTTGCAGCTTTATAAACATAATGAATCAAATTGAAATGTCAATAAAAATAGAAAATATATTCAAAATATTTTTTTCTTTGTTATTTACAATAGGTCGAAAATTTATCAAATGTTGTTCATAATACCGAATAATCAATTGATTGACAAAAACTATCAATCATCAAATAATTGATCTTTGACAATCGTAATAGGGGTATAAGATATTTTTTGCTCTGAAAATGAAAAGCACCAAAATTCACTAACTCTATAAATATAATATAATATCTACATATGAATATTTTTCTTAATTTTATGAGGTACAAAACTTATTTCTAATTACGAAAAGCTAAAACTAAAAAAAAAACTGATTTAGTATTTCATTAACTAATATTTGAAATTCTGACTATCTCATATTTAATAAAACGTTCCTTCCAAAGGTATCTCCTTAAAAAAAATATTTGTTATCTTTCTGGTTACTGGACCTTTTACGATTGTCAATACCATAATTGACATTTGTCAAGAAAATTGGTGAATATGGTTATCAAACTTCTATGTGAAATAAAGTGTTATTATGAATAGTTCTTTTGATAAATTATTTCAATGGCGCCCAACGTCACGTCATCAAAAATGTTGGTGTTTATTTTCGGTCATTTCAATTTTTTTTTTATGGATAATATTTAAGAACCATTACATTTTATTGATCATGACAGATTTATAATAATTGAATTTTCACAACAAACTATTCACAATGGGCCAACCTACGGTTTAAGTGCGTCAAGGGCCTTTGCCGACAGCCAGATAAACCACAACAAACTAAAAAAAAAAAACTTACAAAATAACAAACAATATTGAGCCGTATAATGTTATTTAGCCAGTTCAGGTTTTGTAAGATCTCTGAGATTTCTGCCATCTCAGAAATCTGAATGTAATTCCTCAGTGAGATACTTCACTTTTGCTATCAAAAAGCTGAGACTGATATTTTTTTGGATTTGCTTGCTCAATTATTTTTTGTCGCAGTTGATCGATTTATAGAAAAGTGATAAAGAGCGATTTTGACTTCTAAAGGATTTCTCCTTCTGCTTTTTGAAGACGACAGAAGTTTGCTCAGTGAGATCTCAGAAACTTGAACTGGCTAATAAGACAACATTCCAAGAAGTTCCAGTACATATGCCGTGAAAACAAAAAAATTGCCGCGATATATGTATTTATAAAGATAGCTCAACAAAGCTTTTTTGGGAAAGCGGCAATTATTTTTTTTTAACGGCATATATATTAAGCAATTATTTGGTAATTTCTTGGCTAGTCAAATGTTACTTTTTCGAAAGTTATGATGCCACAGTAAAAAACATGGTTCGATCAACAGTGGACTAGCAACAACCGAATGGCTCCCAAGATCACCTTAATTGATCATTCTGTCAACTTCAATCTTTGAATTTTGCAAAGAGCCATATAAAATGCTGAGATACATCTCGAAAAGCCAAAACAAAGTTAAACAAAAATTGAACAAACGAACTTCAGTACATTGATTCCCTTTTTGGTATTTACATAATTTATTGTGTTGGAAAAACGAGGGAGAGCCAAGACCTGAATTCATGAGATTATTTAAATTAGACCAATCTTAACACTTTGACAGCTGTCAGATTTTGTCTAAAATAAAATTGTTTCCAAAATTAAGGTTTATAAATTCTCACCCGTAATTTTTGTTGTTGTATTTTTTCGACAAAACTTTTCAAGGTGCCTCTTTAATATTGGTATGGGTATACCTACTCCGTATAATATTTAACTTTTCACAGGAGAATCATTCAACCATTCCTTTTTTGTTGAATATAGAATCAAACTTACCTTTTCGTCGTATAGATACTTCTATTTTTGTTTACATAACTTGAAAAAAAAAATTAAACAAAAACGAAAAACAAAAAACAAAATAAGAAAAACTGATAAAAAAGTAAACATAAGAAAAAAAAAAAATAAAAGTGCAACACTAAAACCACTTCATCATCATATTATGCCATAAATTCAAAACTCAAACAACGACTATATGACTAGGATGAGGACGACTAGGTAGCAGCTACTCGTATATACCTATAAGACTACGACAACTATGACGACGTTGTTGTCGTCGTCTTCGTCGTCATTGCGCCTGAGGCATCAACTGTAGCCTAAACCAGCAAAGCAAACCAGCCAGTCAGTCATCCAGCCAGCCAACCAGCCAGCCAGCCAGCCAGCCAGCCAGCCAGCCAGCCAGCCACCAACCAAACACAAGTCAACTTCCGGAAGTTCTATGGTAATCCTTATGCAGGATGCATACCGCATACGTTAGAAAATAAAAACTAACAAAATAAAATAAAGAAAAAATAAAAAGAAAAAAAAAAACAAGTTCCATGACCCCAATTTTGTTCTTAACTAACCCATTTCACCCCACACCACCCCCTTCCCCATTACTCCATCTCCCATTAAAAAGAGCATGAAAGAGTGTGAAGGATTGCAAACTATCGTCGTCGTCAACACTGCTGGCTGCAGCTCTGAGACTTTAAACTCATAAATCTTCGCGACTTTCGTCCCTTTTTTGTGCATAGATATAGATATATGAAGGTACATACATATACAAACATACCTAAATGCACACATATTTTCGTCCTTAAATATGCCACACATGGTTTCAATTGAATTCCACACCCAGGGCACAGTTGTATGGCAAGCAGCGCAAGCAAAATATGAAACATTCCAACTCTTTGCGGAGTATGACGAAGTGGCAATATTATGGGGAGGGGGTGAGGAGGGGCGTTCACAAATAGGGTTGTAATTTCAGCCATGTCCTTATAATCCTGCTCATGTACCGTTTCAAAAATATTCTTCAGCACAAAACTAAACGTAAAACCAGCCACAGGCGACACTAAATGCTGCTACTGCTGTAGTTGTCCTCTGGTGCAACTCAATTCTCCTCAAACCGGCTTACTGTCATGCGAAGTCGCAAAATTTATTAACCTTTTACGCCCCTAAATCGTCCAATCGTCTTTCTAGTCGTCCTTTAGTCGTCCTAGTCGGATCGCATTGTGCGGTATGGTGTGCTGAGGCTTTGCAAGCTTGGATAAGAAAGGACCTTGCACCACACATCTAGCTAGCTAATCTCGTCATATCGATTTCCCGTCATCGTTTCATAAACGAACGTTCATTGCAGAGCGTGTCGGGGGTGAGATTTGGGTGGTGCTGGTTGTGGGGGGGGGGGGGGGGTGGACAGGGCCGAAGGGGAGTATATAGATGTATTTGACTCGCTCTGGTTGACTCGATGTATGCATGCGATTGGCCAAGTGGAAAGTGAATTCATTGAACATTGTTATGGCAGCGACATAACCTAATACTCCTCAGGACGAACCAACTAACAGAAGAAGACGATTACGGACGACGACGTCGAAGAGCGTTGCTGGCTGTTGGAACAAGCAAGCAAAATACCACAGGCAGGTTAGTTGTAGGATTGGCTATACTACACTATCAATGATATTGGCCAAGGCAGCAGGCACACACACACAAAAAATAATCAATGAACTACTTTCCAAGTCGATTTATAGTTGCAGCACGTTTTTCTTGCACACAAAAGGACGAACTTAGAAAAAAAAACAAAAAAAAAATTGCTTAAGATATAAAAAAGAATATCAGATACGGATACGTCCTGCCAAGTCAAACCAAGAGTATTCTTCCTTTTTAGAGGTTTTGTGTGTGCATTGGCTCGGTATCATCATCTTGGTTTCGTGTTGAAACCACCACCCGCGGGGCATACTTAGGATATTTTTTTTTCTTTTTTTTTTGTATTTCAAGAATCTATATCGTGGAATCGTTTTTGAAGGAATTGGATTGTCACACAGAAAATCACAAGAAAATCCACAGGAAATTACAAAACGATGAGCGCACAGAAGCAGCAGTAAAGACATGAAAATGTTTTTCTTTTTTTTTTCTCTTCGAGGTATAAGGGCAAAAATACTTCTTCAACCCTAAGAAACAAATTGGCTTAAAGGAATATATATCTAGACAGGGCTATCATGGCAAGCAAAAGATAAAGCTTGATCAAAAAAAAAAAAAACACAAAAAAAATTAAGAAAATATTTGGTAATGGATGAGTGGTGTGCCAAGTGCACACAGGACACAGGAGTAACAGTCGAGTGGTGGTGTGTTTGACTTTATTGAGTTGTTTTACACAAAGGGGATGTTGCAGCACACAGCCAGGCAGGCAGGCAGCAGCTCGGAACTGGGAATATGGGATAACCTCGTAGAGAACAGAATTCCAAAACCTTGAGGACATGGTAAAAGTTAAATGAAAGTGGTTATCATCGCACATAAATGGGACATGTACCTACTTCATTTTACTTAAGAGAAGAATTTTGACCCTCTCACTCGTTTTGATCTAAGCTATTTTATTTTTATACTTTTTTTTGCTTCGTATATTATTGAGTGCGTCTGGAGGAATATTAAAGAAGCAAAACTTTGCAGACGTTTTCGATGATAATGGTTGTGACGCGAGCTAAAAAAAGTATAAATATATATGTATATGTCATTGGATTATATGCGGACTCAAAATCCATTTATATTATAAAGAGAACGGGGGTATAAAAAAAAACATGGAACTGGACTTGTTCTGGTGGTTAAGGGAAGAACAACAAATGTCTACGTTGAATGTTTATTTTGAAATTAAATATTTTTTTTTACGGTCAGTGAAGTCGTAAAGGGCTTTGGGAAAGAATTAATGGAGAAATTTATCAAATCTTATATATCTTTTAATCTTATAACTTTTTATTACTGATGATAAAGCCTCTAAAAAAATGTCTAGGCAGCGAAAAATTTACCAAAAAATTACAAATTAAATTTCCTTTTTTATTATCTGTTGTTAAAATAACTGCGAGCCACATTAAAAAAAAATTTCATTTAAATTTTGAAAATAAATCAAAATTATTTTCCTGTGGTATTTAAGAGAAACATGATAACCCAAAAAAAAAATATCATTCAGTGAGGCATTTGGATGTTTATTAAAACTTTAAAGGATCTTTTGAAAAAATTGAATAATTTATTTACCTAAATGTATTCAGGTACGCATACAAAAATTTAATAATTACATATCTTATATTCAAACGCTCTGAGCTACTATAAGAGGGTCAACGCACTGACTCTATGACCCCGTTCTGACGTCAAATTCTTTCCGAAAATTGGCAAGTCGTATAATCTTCAAAGCAGAATACTGGTCAATGCGTTTACGACTGTGTTAAAATTTGCGTTGACACTTGAGTTGCACACAAATTTTCGTATCAACGCAATGAGTATGACCGTGTATGTAATTATTCAGTCAGTGCAGTCTGGACTCATCGACGGACTGCTCGTCAGCGCGTTGACTGTATTCTCAACGTTTACACAGCGGAATTTTCTACCGCTTCAACGTAGTCTGCGTAAACCTTAAACTCAAAATTTTCTGATTTTTTTTTTGAGGTTTGAGAACTAAGCTATCATTTAATATAATTTGGCAGTTAATAATATCTTGACAGATAAGCAACAAACTATATTTTGACGTATATAAAATTTTTCTATTCTAAAAGTCATTCAAAATCCATTAAAACATCTTTTTCTGGAGCAACTAATTATTACAAAGTTCTGATTTTTTAAAGGTTTAATTAATCTTTATTGTAGACATCTTTCAACGGAATTGACAGTTTACACATAGCTTGACAGTCTATAAAACCACAAAAAAAGTAATATTTACCTCGATGTCGTGTGATCGTACACTAAAGAATAAAAAATAACCCATTGACATATAGATAACATTGGCCATTTACGTTAACCGACTAATAGTGTCTTTACTGAAAAATAAACATTTTTGGAGGTATCATAATATTTCCCAAACAGCACAAACTGTCTTTTTCTGCGCCATATTTCTGCTAATGGTATGGTTTTTCAAGTCGGATCCTCTTTGCTGATATATGAGTTGGCACCTATTAGTTTTCCGGTGGCTTCCAAGCTTCTCTCAATCACGGCTAAGAAGTCAGACTTCGGTATGGCACTAAAGCATGGACTTTGTCAAGAACGGATGAGAATTGGATTGAATGATTTGAGAGATTCTTCGGGTAATATAAGCAGTCCTAGGTGTATAAAAACAATAACACAAACATATATAATAATATGCCAGTAAGACCTAGGGTCTTATAAATTAGGCGATGTTAGAAGGATAGGATAGATTTTTGTTGGCACAGTGGATTGAGAAATAAGGTTTTGATTATATCATTAAATCCCAGGGGTGGCGTTCATTTGAGGGAATATAGAAAAGAATGCTGCCTAGACTGGGGATCGAACCCACACATCCAAGTTAGCAGTCAAACACTACTTCCACTGCGCCGAGGCCAGTGTAGAGGAGAAGATTCAACGACGAGCTCTATGCGGAATATACAGCGACATTTACCTGTTCAAAAATCTGCAAATATACTGTCGACTGAGATGGGACACTTGGAGCACATAGACACTACAGTTACGAATCTACCCGTAATAAACTACGTAGCAAAGGAAGACTTCAAACTCAGGTGGCTGGCACATATAAAGAGGATTACCTCAATCAATTTGGTGAGCTTAGTTCGAGGCAGCTAGTTAGAGACCGGGCCTGCTGAAGTGCCTTGTTGGTTGAAGCCACGTGGACCATCATTCTGGTACATTCTAATTGGAAAGATAAATGTATTTATATTTAAAGAGAAAAATTCCTTCAAATGTTACGAAAACTTCTTTACATAAGTTTGAGAACAGATTTTTCGACACAACAGATCCCTTATAATCCCTGGGAATGTATTCATCCTTCGCAGTACGAGCATTTGGGACGGTGATTGATATTCGCGCTCGGAATTTTTTTTAGATCGGACAAAAATTTTCCAGAGTAATTTGAATGTCATTGCATTGGATTTTTGTTTGAGGGAAATTTATTCCGGGGGATATTCATATGATAGCACACAAATTTTAGAGGGAATGAATTCTTGACTGAAAAGGTAAATCATCGGATCTTAAGTCCATTTTCAACATTTTTAAGGAGAGCAAGAGAACTCTTAAAGAAGAACACGCACATGAGATGAATTTTGTCCCTAATATAAAGAAAAAGGATTGAGATACAGAATGCGGAAAAGACAGTACTGCGCACCTGTGTATTGGTAACAGGGTTCATTAAAAAAAAATCTAAGTCGACTTACGATGTTTCACCTTTTCAGTCGAGAATTATTTGAGGGATACAAAATTTCCATTGAGGTTCTCATTCATACAATCTACTGTTATTATAAAACCTTTTAGAAACATTAATATTTAAAAGTTTTAAGAATCTTAGAAATTATAAAATGAAATTTTCGATTTTCCAAAAATGATGGAATTGGAAATTGGCCAGTACCGATTTATTCGCTGTTGGTAAAAATGGATAACATTGATCTTATTTTTGGGTAAAATACGACTTCAAAGTAAATATAACGCGAGTTGTTTGGATTTGAAAATGCATTTGGTACAATGTACAAACTCAATTGATAAACTAAAAACGGAATAACTCGTGTATTGTTTAATTCTTAACAAACAAATAAATACAACTCACACTCGTACCTAACAATGAGACCAGAGTTACGATACTTTTTGAGTTTAGAAGAAGTCATGACTCAAAGAGTAATTGTGTAATAGCTGCCTTTAAAGAAATTCATTTATAAATCACTCAGACAATTTTTTATCTCTGCTTAAATCATATTAATGCCAGTGACAGACATAACACTGATTTTTTTATCCAAATATTTTGAATATTTTTTTTTTTTTCGATATTTTTTTTCGTGTAGCTAACGTCTAACGTCAGTTAATATTTCACTATAGTTTTTCAGCCAATTTTGTCTTTAATATTGTATTCAAAACAAAACAAAAAATATTAATCTCCCAACGGAATTTAGTTCTAAGCTCTCAAAAACATTTCAATCCATCGCAACTAAGCAAACTCAAACTATGAAAAAATAATATTTATTCAAAATATTATTGATGACTCGACGCTTTAGCATCAGCAAGCGATGGTAAATCCCATTTGAATCCATTTTTGATGCAAAAACAGATTCAACAATCAGTTAGTCAAGTCAGTCAGTGTGACTCCCTATAGAGTCTCCATATATAGAGTATATATTTACACAAAAATCATCGAACACTATAACATCATTCCATCAAATAACCATCGCGCATATTTCTATTTGAAATATTATTTTTATTTTTTTTTTTATATATTTTATTTCTCTATCTTTTGCTGTATAAAGGAGAGTGTGAATCCGTGTGGAAGTTGTTAATAAAACAGGACTTATCTATCATTCAATATTTACTTTGATGAAGATTGAACATCAATCAAAAGTGAAACGGCCGGCGCGGCTCATACAATTGACTCCACATGTTCCACATAATATGCAAACTCAAATATGTAATTCCATGTAGAGTTAATAATCATCAAAGCGAGTGTTGTGTAAGCGGCAGTAGAAGTAGAAAGAGAGAAAGAGCGATTGATGGCGAGGCAAAATAAGGATATATCTCATTCGAATGCAAATATAAAATTTTTGTTGGGAGTATGAGTAAGTGTTTCTGTATTATGTGAATTTCATTTTTCATATCTAAAACATGCGAATGATTTCACTCATCATCGCATATCCGTTGCACTTCTCCCCCCTTCAGGATTCACAGAGATTTGACTAATCATTCATGTTTTGAAAGCTTCTGACATAATAACATACGAACATACTATTTTTGTATGCATATGTATTAAACAAAACACACACACACACACACGCTTATAAATATATTTTTCCAGTGGAAGCAGAAGGGCTCTTCTCTATATTTCTATCATCATCATCATCGTCTAAACATACAAAAAGAACTACTCCCCTCAGAATGTTCCTCAAATGGTTTTGTTTCTATGAATGTTATTTGCTATTTGCACTCACAAAAACGGATTCAAAACTGGAAACAGTGACGTTGAAAAGCCTGTCATCATTATTTGATTATTGTTTACTTTATTTATAGTTGAATTTTAAACTTAATAAAATTGAAAATTAAAAATTGCTCAGGAGACCGTTTTGAAAACTTATTTTATGAAGTTCTTGGTTCTTTTTTTTTCTTGGTTTTAAAAAAGAACTGATTGTTAGAACCAAAAGAAAATTATAAGTCAGTCAGTCATCAGTTATAATGTATTGATATTTGAATACAGTGATTTTTTAAAAATCCGAAATCAATTTCAGGAGAATATTTTAAGATTTTTATTTAAATTTAGGATCACAAAATCTTGAAGTGATTTTACAGTTTCAGAGTGGAACAAAACTTTATCGTCACTTCCAAGTGGAGCCCGAAGAAAGGTGAACTAACGAAGAGCGTTGAATTTATCGAATTCAAAAGGTTTGATACTGGAGTAACCTTTTCCAGGAGTAAGTGCAGTAAAAAATAAATTACTCAGAAGAATAAGTCTTGAGAAAACTTTCAAGCCTCCCTTGCAAAACAAAACGGACAATGACATATATAGACCGAAAGCTAGGAAATGGATTTACTGATTTTATTTGTACAATGTACAATGTACATGGATGACACTTTGGTCACAAAAGGATTTGATGCCATAGAATGAAACTTTGAACACAGAAATATTTATAGCAGAAATACAAAAACAACATCTGCGGTCTGCCATTCTGGGTTTATCAATTAGTTCTACGATTTTCGATTTTCGATTTTCAATAAATAAAAGCCTGATCCTCTGAACCAGGGTGTAAAACTGGATTTTTGTTTGTATTTGGTGACCGTTATACTTTATTGTGACTGAATTTTCATTCCTGTAACGATGAGATAAGCAATTTTGTTGTTTTAGCATGCACTGAATATCTGTTGTAAGAGAGCAAGACAGACAAAATTCTACTGTGGAAAATGCATCGATGGAAATTTGGATTTGAATTTTGCAGAAAGAAGAATTTATGGAAGAACTGCAGTTAGGAGTCATGAGCTTTTAAGATCTCACCGAAATACTTATGACAATCCTTATAACGGTTAAATTTTAACAAGAAGACACACTTCGACGGAGGAAGGTTCAATAAGGTAAGAAGGAGGAATGAAAGGCATCACTTCACTCGGATCTCAATAGATCCATTTCTCTCCCTATAGAAGGTAATTGATGATTGATGAATATAATATATTCTGGCCTAATTTCCAAAATTTTGGTAACATCAAAGTGTTTGGTGCATTCACTGCAGGGGAATTATTTTTTTAAACTTAAATTTCATACAATCACTTTCAAGTTAATGTGCCCTACGCATTTTCTGGGGCAACAGTAGGTTAGTGGGCTGACGGTTTATCTTCGTCACACTTAGATCACACCGTCACACATAGATCAATGTAGATCCATTGTGATACTACAATAGCTTGTGGTTTTTTTTCGAACATTTGGTCTTTTGATTGATGAATTTGAGCTGTTTACTCACTTTTCTAAGATCTTTCCTGGAATGGTATATGCATATCTACAAATTCAAAAAACCGAGTACGATTTTACATTGACCGAATTTATTTTAAGGTACCTACTTTACCATTTCTGAAAATGGAAAAAATGCCAGAAATTCTATAATGATTACCAAAAAAGTTTAGTCGTTTTTTTTTTTTTTTTTTTTGAAAAAAACTAGTATTTTCAATGAAAACATTTCTGGTGTATTTTCCAAAAAAAAATTACTTTCGTATTTTCCGGAACCTGTATGACTTATGAACTATTCTCCCTTCAATATGTTGAAATATATGGGATATTTATCGTCAATGCCGACCAAATAAATATTTCAAGAGCTCCCACAATAAACAAGTTCAGTGTGGAAATCAAGTTTAGAATTACTTTTATGTATACAAGTCGAAATGCGAGAACTATACTCAAGATATAATTTAAAGGCTTATAAAATAAAAAAGTTTCAACCATTTTACATGGACAAATATAATGAACGAAAGAGATATCCTATTATTATTATTAGAGGCTTTTCTTTATGTGTGTTAAGGAAACACTTTTTCATTTTGAGAATTTTAAATTTTAAAGTTAATTTTGTTGTACTTGCCTTAATGTATCTACAGTAGGTGAAACTCAATTTATCCATATTTCTTGTCACAAAAAAGCTTTATCTTTAGCAGCAACCAAAAATAACAAACAACAACAATAAGATAGCTTAAGATCTAATCTAAACTAATCAAGAACTCCATAAAAAAAAACTTTCAAAATAACAGCATTTATGACAGCTGAGCTTCCTATACGTACGGTAGGTACGTTCTTTCATCATCAAAGAAGAAAAATGCCATCGAATCACCTTCTTCTATTTCTTCGTCGTCATCGTCGTCGTCGTCTTCATCTTGTTAGATTAAAATCTTCCTTTCAATTTCCCTCATACTCTGTGCAACTTAGAATTAGAGAGAACCAATCTGCTTTTCATTTTTAAGGGATCACGTGCCAGGCACACGTTCTGATTATAAGGCACGCAGTTTTTTTTTTCATTTCGTCAAAAAGTAGAATTTTACTTCAAGGCTTTTATATAGTTTTACAACTGTATCTACCTCAACATAATTTAATTTTTTTTTGTTTTTTTGTACTCTCCATTTCCATCTTCACTCCACTGTGTTGTAACCAAAGGAGGTATGGATATGTATTGTATACGTAGGTAAACCAATCTACCTACTTTCAGGTATCTTGCATCACAAAGGGCTCTGTGGAAAACAGAATAGAACTTGGTAAAGCTCCTTCATAAGCATACTCTTCTTCTACATCTCATAATTCGTGATTACAAAATCCCTGGAGAGTTTGTCATTGATACACTTACATCAGAACAACACTCTGCTGTTTTAAAGGGGGGCGTGTATACATATTTTTATGGATTTAAACTCGTTGACCCCAGGGCCGTAGCTTATTAAATAAATTAAAAATGAATTTTTTAGTACACTATACGACACTTGAGAAAATAAAAAAAAAATAAAAAAAACGTATAACCGTAGCTGGGGTTAGTTTAGTACAATCCTAAGCGTACCAATTATAATATAAGAATCAGGTTTTAGTAAATGAAGCGTGTAGCTGAGACTTACTGATTTTAGAAGACGAAGTGAGTATAGATAAACTGGTACAGTGGAAAGTGTTCAATTTCTGTTCCGGAATTCATCTTACATCTTGGAAAAAAATCGATTTTACTTCTTTATTTTGTTGGTCGATTCTAAGAAAAAGGAATAAGCTCCTAGTAACTTATTGTAACCGAGGAAAATGTAAGGTCAGCCTAAGATTTTATATCATTTCATACTACATGAAAGAAGATAAACAAGATGGCGACTGACTATGGAATAGATGCGATGCAGATGAACTAACCTGTGGTTTCCCACTTATGATTAGCAGGAACAACATAATATTATCATCTTCCTTTAATAGATTTTTGAGATAACTCTCGTTAATACGCCAGACTTACTCAAATATCAAAATTAAGTTCTGTAAAAGATCTTTAAATTTTATGCTGCTCTATTCCTAAATAAAAATCAAAACGCTTTCATTAGAAAATCTACAACAAATGCAAATGTTTCTATAAATAAAAAAAAAGATTGAAAGACCGTCAACCTTAATGTAATCATTGTGTTTGATCTTAAATCACAGGTGCAACGTATTGGGGCAAGTGGCCAGTGGGACCTGCTTCTGTAAAAATGTCTCTATTTTTTCATTCCGACAAAAATTATGGGATCAATTTTATTAGCAAAAAGTTACTATAGTTAAAATATGTTAAGTACAGGTTCCTTTCTTTAACCGTACGACACGAGTGTGAAATTCCTATCCCAGTTCTATTTTTCCTTCCCATATGAATACTATAAATAAATTATAAAAAAATGCATAGCGTTATTCTCAATTCCTAAACTTCCTAAACCATCATTTAAAATTTTAATTGTCAATTTTGAGGCCTTGAGAAAGGAAAATCAGTTTTTATTTATATGGCAAAATTAAGGTTATGACTCATTTATTATATTTAGCCAACAAAAATTTTCATTTCGGTCCAAGATTCCGCATAAAATAACTTTTATTTTTTCAATGATTGAACTACCTTACCATTGATCATTGAAAATTTTAAAGTTATTGCATGTTAAAGGTTGGGCCGAAATTTAAATTTTTTTTGATAGAATTAATAACTTAGACATAAGCTTTATATTGACAACAAAATACTAACTGATTTTTCTTTCTAGACGCCTCAAAATAAACAATTAAAATTTTTAGTGATCGTTTTCAATGAATATACGGGCCCTGATCTAGATCTACTATTCGAATTTCATAAATTTTCAATCGATGATCAGAACTTACGCAACTACTATTTAAATTCAGTTGTACTCACTTCCTTGAAAATGAAAACAAATAAAAAGTTTCACCACTTTTGGGCACATTAGTTTGAATTTTGTAGACAAAAGTTCAAAAATTGTAAAATTTGCAAAAGTTTGAATTTTTCAATATTTCTGGAAATGTTAATTTTGTTATTCCCCTATTAAAAGTTTAGTTTTCATGCGGTGAAATCCCATATACTTTACTTTGAAAGTTTTGAAATAAAAAAAAATGCTCATTCGGAGAGGAATCATCAGTGGAAATGAAAAATATGTATAAAAATAAGGACCTATGATTTATAGTTATAATATTGGAGAGAAAATCTTAAACTTTCGAAAATACCTCTTAGACTTTCGTCTTAGATTTTGACTTTCAGATTTATTTTCTAGTTACATACTTTCAATAAAAACTGTCAAAGATCTTAGTTTGAGGATAGAATCCCTAATGAAACTAATGCGAATACTTCTGAAATTAAAAATTGATGTGTTCCTAAAACATTTGCATCATTTGATAATTTCAATTTTTAAAATTCAAAACAAAGTTAAGAATAGAATATCCCTGTTTTATTATCTACGGGTCTGGGTAGGAGTTATCTTTTAACACGTAATACAAAAACAAATTTGGATCTAGAGTACAAACTGCAGTGCGAGGAAAAAGACAGTACCTATCTACAAGAAAAATAAAAAAAACATAAGACAAAAAGAGATGAGCATACAACAGTGTTTTCATTAGGATCCATATCGTTTTATTATATTGGGGTGAACCATATGGGTTATTGGCGGTAATAAAACGCGGCTAATGTTTGAGAAAAATATTGAATTTCTTGATTGTTTTTAATGGCAATAATTATTTCTCAATGATTATTTCGCAATTTTTTTTATTTGTAGTTATTTCGCATTTAATTGTTTGACGTACATATTTTTATTTCGCTATTAATGTTACGCAAATCCATTTCGCAAATTTCACATTATACGTAGCATTACATTAATTCGTATTTAATTTTTTTACAGTAGGTACCTATATTATTTCACTAATTTTATTAAATCGCATTTCATTATTTCGCATACTTTATTTACCTTATTATTATTTCGCATTTTATTACTTTGCAAAGTATTATTTAGCTTTTAAATTGTTTTGCCTTCCGATATTTCAGGTACATTGTTAATTAATTTCCCGGACAGACAACGAAATCGCGAGATAAAAAAATGGAAATTCAAAGTTGGCGAAATAAGATCTTGCAAAAAATATGCGATACCCGAAAGAACTTTTGTGAAATGATAATTTTGCGGTTTGTGATAGAAAAACAAAAATTCGAAAAACAACTATTGCGAGTCGATTAAATTTATTTTGATAAGATTTTAGACACACATTTTGTCTAACCGGCCGGCAAGATTCAAGATTCATTCGCAGAAAAAGTACAATTGAAAATTTTAAATGGACGAATTTCCATAAAATATTTTTTTCTCACCTCTCACCTTTAGAATCAAAAAACCTCAGGAACTTTAAATTCGCAATATATGCTAAGCCGATCAAGCATATGAGATGTTTAAATAAGAATCTTGTAATTTCGCAATTTTTTAAAATTTTTGGTTTTCCATTTAGGACTTGTGATATATACTTTCTCAGGGCTCGGGGTGCATGTAAAGAAAAAAATGAAACTTTTGAGAATTTCTTATTTAAAGAGTACTGTTTAAAATTTTATAATTTTTTTGACATGTTTTCTTTATATTACCTACTCAACTATTCACAATTTTCACAAATTTTAGTTAAATATCAATTTTTTATTTTTCAAAAATATCTATGCGTTACGTACTTAGGTATAGATATAGATTCAGAATAAATTGTTGCTCAAGCAACTTCAAAACACAATTTCTCTAACTACGGGCCTGATATGCTTTGGTATGCAAGCAGATACTAAAAACAAAAAAAATACTTCTCTATCTTCTGGATGAATTACCAGCACCAGAAGCAAAGCAGCAGCAGCAACAGAAGCAGCATCGTCATCATCATCAGCATTTTAGTAGTATAACTCTGTGTATATTATCTGTCCTCCTGTGGCAGTCGTCGTATCTCGCAGATAACACCAGCTGCTACATCTCTAGCTCACTAAATACAGACGTAGCCGAGGCAAGCCTCCTTTTGCAAGCACTTTTAGATGAAGCAAAAGTCAGCGTTTTTAAGGTGATTTGCTGTATTTTTGCTTACACAAAGGTGGGTGGAGTTTGGAGGAAGCTATATAATATGTAGAAGGTATATACGGGACAAGAGGCACACAGTTATGGAAAGTATAGTAGAAGGAGTGTAATTACTTTTCAAACTCTTGTGCATGTTTAATTGATTAAAAACGGAGAGCAGAAAAAAAAATAAAGCTGAGTACTACTGCATAGTCCATAGTAAATGTACATACATAAGTATGTAGGTATAATATGAAATCTTTTGTGTGTACTATGTACGTGTATATAGGTACATTGCGGATAGGATATGTAGAACGACACGATACGGAGCTTCTGGTTGTAATGAGTTGAACAGAAAAAAAAAGATGAAAAAAACAGAAAAGAAAAGTGAACATTTTTCATATTTTCTCCTTTCGGCTCTGTAATAATCTCTCTCACTCCCAATGAGATATGAATTACTATTTTTTCGTTTTTTTCTTTTTTTCTCAACATCACCACAATTCATCATGATTTTTACTTCATGAATGAAAAAAAAATCCGATTAAAATTCAATTCAAGTACAAAGTTGGTTTGGTTTTTTTCTTTCTGATTTTTTGTTTTTGCTTTCAATTAAAAAAGGCACTAAAATGGATTTGCAAATAAATTGGATCGAAACTTATAAAGTACAATGAGAGCTAAATATTAAAAAAAAAAATGCGTCAGGATTTTTTGAATCTGAAGCCACATTAATTTGATTTCGCCATCGTTTGATATTTTAGGTGTGAGCGATAATCGTTAGAGAATCAATCGTTTTTTTTTTTTTGTTAATTTAATTGATTTCCTGGCTTTAATTTAGTAAATTGATACCCTGCTTTGAAGCCAATAATAATTGCTCAAAATTGGAAGCTAAATATTTTCTGTTTACACACTTTTTACCTCCAACCAAAAGAAATTGATATAAATTTATTATAAAAAAGAGGTTCGGTGCGACCCACACTTTTAACTTCCCATTGGTGAACTTGGAAACTAGAGACCCCAATATATTTTGTAATAAGAAAGTTCAAAATTCAAGATCTTGGAAGACAAGACCTTATCCAGAGTGTTCAATATGCAATCAAGTGAAGCCCAAAATGGGAGTTTGTTCTTGAGATATTCGAGACAAAAAACATTTTTGAATAATTTTTGTTTGGTTTAAAACAAAACTGTCCATTGAATGTGTTCTAAAAATTTTATCTGTTCTTAACAAATCAGTTTTCATTGTCGAGATATTCGAGACGAAAAATATTTTTCAAGAATTTTTAGTATTTTCTTGCAGTTTAATTTTGTTTGTTTAAAAAAACTGTAATGAAATTTTTTTGAAAATCATACCAGTGATTAAATATGACATCGTGTATAGAATAAAATTAGCTCAAAATAAATATCACTATATGTTCTCAAAATATTTTTGATAAATTTGTTATTTTGCAATTTGTTTTGTTTAACAAAAAAACTTCAATTGAATATTTTTAATTTTTATTAACTCCATCAATTCTCAGTTATAGAATTGAAAATAAAATTATCCCAGAGTTGATAACATTTTTTTGATTTCGAGGTACATATTTGAGTCGAAACACATTTTTGAACAATTTTTTAGAAGTTTTGTTCTGCAATTTTGTTGCTTTAAAAAAACTCTCAATTGAATGTTTCTACAAACTTTATCCGTTATTGACTACGTCATTGAGTGTAGAATAAAATAAAATTAGTCCGGTTTCGAAATCAGTGTTTTTGTTCTCAAGATAATCGATCCAAAAAACGTTTTTCAACAGTTTTTAGCCTTTTTTTTTTTTGCTTTTAAAAAAGGTGCATTTGTTTTTAAATCATACCAATAATCAAATATGGCATCGTGTGCAGAATAAAATTAGAAGTCAATTTCACCATTTGTTGTCAAGATATTCCAACCGAAAAACGATTTTTTAACAATGTTTGCATATTATTTGATAAAAAAAAAACTGTCTGGTAATTGCTAAGAATCCCGCTAATTAATTTTTTTTTAAACCCCTTTCTACAATTTATGACGTCATTATCTGTAAAATTAAATGTATTTAAAGTCAATTTTCTTTATTCGTTCTTGAGTTACAGCATCACGAATGTATACGAACGTACGTACGACATCTCTCTAAAAACGATGGATTTGTATTCCTGGGACCTCGAAACGTCGAGATATGTCAAAATTTTCGATTCGACAAATCGGACCAATTACAATAACTACCAAAATGAAGTTAATAAGCTTTTGTTGTAAGGCGTAGATAATGAAAAACAAATGCAAATTCCATGTGTCTTCAAAACTAATGTGTTATTTTTATATGTTTAATTAATTATGAGATATAATCAAACGATAATATTTTTACAATACAATTAATATTTTAGCTCAAATTGTTAATAATGGGTATTATTAACAATATTTTAAGTCTAAGTCTAGTATAAATTTTAATCTGCGAGCTCAGAAGGGGCTCTGTTTCGGTAAGTGTTGGTTTTAGTTTAACATTTTAAATAAAAAGTGTCTTAGTCTAACATTGTTTAGTTCAAATAAATGAATTTTTCTCGCCGACTTGAGCAGAGCGGTCGTTGAATCAAACGATAATAATTATGTCAAAAAAAAAATTCTCGTTATGAATAAAAATGCAAAAACTTAATGTGAAACTGAAATAACAAATCACAAATTTTAGTGAATCAGAAATCAAATGTACGACTGGATTGCACGAACTTGCTCTTATGAACTATTACTGCAATGTATGCATTATTTTGAAACGCTTTGTTTTTAAATGAAGAAAAAGATGAAATTAGTAGATACATTTTCAACCGCATATGTTTTTTGGTTACCTTATGTGAAAAACAATAAATATAATGTATCGTCATAATTACGCAAAATGATGACATTTTGATTGACTTCAAATAAATACTCCCACACAAGCCACAAAATCTAAAAAAGTATTTTGTTTCTTTCTTACGAAATACTAAAAGAGAAAGATGTATATAGGGTGTCCCGAAACTCAAAGTCAAGAGGGGACCGGGTGATAGGGTAGCTTATACCTGTTCTGGATAAAATAAGAAAAATCTCGCTTGTTTAAGTAATAATAGCATTATTTAGAAAAATAATGAAAATCGATACCCTAGGCCACATTTTTAGGTACTGTGGGCACAAATCTCCAAATTGTATGGTGATTTTTTACGTAATCTATAATAACTATGCTATTGATCGCAATCACAAATACAAAAATAAATATTATAATTTTCGAAAGAAAAATAAAGTTTGACTAAGTCATGATTCAACAAAAATTTTGTAAGCTAACTTTGACACTTCATATTTAAAAAAAAAAATGTACTGCACTACCCTCGGCAAGTTATTTAAAAAATTTACCCAATTCATCAAGATTTCAAAATGGTACAACATTTGCTACTTATTCATTTGTAAAAAATATTATTGCTTTTTTATTTGCAAAAAGGACCTCAGTTCACTTCAATCACTTTTACGAGAATAATGCTTTTTTGTACTCAAAAATCGATTTTACCGAGGTGTGTACGTAACAAAAATAGAGGTACCAGAATCAGACACTGTTTGCCGTAAATTAAAATGAGACAGATCTACATTACATAAAATGGTACGCTACGATCTACGTTCGGTACTCTACGTTCCTTGTTTTACTCGCAACTTCTCACAATCGTGCGCTGCTGGGTGTCAAGTTTAATAAAACGAATTATTATATTCTAAAAAAAAAATAACTTTTTTTTAAAAATCTAAAAAAAAATATTTTATAATTTTGGTATACAATACTTTTAAAACTGTTCAAAACATTCTTTATCGAAAATCGAAAAAATGATTCTATGGGAGGTATAAATACCATTTATAACCATTTTTCGGAAAATTGGTAGCGTTTTTGTTCAGATTTTTTTAAAGTTGTGGACACATTTTTGAGAAAAATAAGATTTTTATAATTTGGTCCTACAAAGAAAATCGACTTATTTGTTTAGGCTGTAGTCGAACAGGTAGACATGCTGACAGAAAAAAATAATGAGACACACATTTTTCGATTTCTCTATCTTTGAAATATTAAGTTTGATCAAAATCTCGAAATCGAATCCAAAAGTTGCAACATATTGTCCCTAATCGCGAGTAAAAAAGCTCTCGCCATGAAGCATCAGTTGGTAAAACATTTTTTCTAGCCAATTATTATTATTTATTCATTTTTAATCCTTGCTTTATTATTTTTAAATATCAATCCTTCCAAGTAAACCCTATTGAGCTACATGTAGGAGCAACTATCTGCGATTCAGTTGTGCTTTAAAAAATTTCTTTTCACGTTGCATTTTCTTCGAGTAATTTTTTTTTTCTTTTTTCATATGGCTGATGCTTCTTAGTAAATAATTTATCTCCTTAAAGCAGTTCGCCGTTTGATTTATTTATTTATCTTTTTTGTGTGAAAAAAGGATGAAACTTATAGTGTTGACCATGACATAGATATTTTCAGATTTCTTGCGCATCTTTTATGTTTATTTTCCTGATGAAGTTCATGTTTTTTGTTATTATTTACACAATGCGTAGTTTATAGCTCAAGAAGTTTATCTCGAAGATACATAGATGCTATCTCATCGGGTTGTGTTGAGTTTAGACAACAAGTAGAGGGAGGTTGGGTGCGGATGATTCTGAATTATGGCAGACGGATGAAAATATCTATCTTATATTTTTTTACTTTTTTTTTAAATACTTCTTGACGTGACCTTCATCTTGAAGATGGAATTATGATTTGTTGATTAGTTAGGTGAACTCTCGTTCGCTCTTTCTATTTCAAGAAGTTCAGTTTCGGATGATTTTCATTTCGGTGCCGCTGCTACAGCTAGAGGGGATTATTTTTGTGGCAGCATAAAAGAAGCTTGTAAAGTTTGGCCTTTTTATTTTCGTCGTCGTCGTCGCCGCCACCCACCGCCAACGTGTGTCGTCGTGAAGTCAGTCGTTTGAAAAGTAGAGTTAGTTAAGCAAAGTGGGAAAAGAAGTTTTTCTCAGAAAATTTTACGGTTCAAGTTGGAAATTGAATTTCTTGTGGTTTGTCTTTGTGGTGCGGTGCGTTGGCCAGAAAAGAAGAAAAGGTAAGAAAAAGTTTTTTTTTTTCGTTTTAAGGTAAATTCGAATATTCAAGTTTAAATGTTGAATAATGAAATAATAATAAAAAGGAAAAAGCTTGACTGCTTCTTTACTCCTTTTTGATTAAGGTTGGAATATTTAAATACGCTCGTCATGACTGATTAATATAGTATCCAAAGGAGTGGCGCGTGGTGTCGACGGTGGCGGGCGGCGGCGACGAGAGTCAATTAAAAAAAGGGAAAAATGAAGGATGATGTTTATTTTGTGTTTCTTGAAAATGAAAGAAAAGACGACACCTCGAGGGGTGTTAATCCTGCGTTTTTTTTTTGTGAGTTGTTTTTTTTTTGTTTGTTTGTTTGTTTGTTAGAGTATCGATTTGGAGAAAATGGGAAGATACACAAACAAATAACTTGAGAGAGAAGTTAAAAAAGTATCTTTTTGGTTTTTTTTATGTGTGCTTCTTTTTGGTTTTAATGTCTATCATTCTTAGGCTGCTGTCACGTTCGGAATTGACATGCTTTTAGCAAAGGGATGGGTTTTATTATATTTTTTTTTGTTGATTTTCTTGGAATTTGATCTTTCGGAGAGGGTTCATTTTTGTATTTTGAAGATTTCTTACAGTTAAATAGAAAATTTGAGACTTTTCTTAAAGTTTAAATTTCAAGATAAATTAAACTTGTTTTTGTTTACTGACTTTAAGATGTTTTGTTAGATTTAATAGAAACGTTATTATAGTAATTTAAAGAGGGATATACCTTATTTATGTTATATAAGGTGTATTCCCAACATAATAATCTATGGGCGTTTAAAATTGTTAATATACTTAACTCTGGCTTACAGTTTTGCACATTTTAACAACCAAATGGAGTCAGAAGGAAAGAAGAATGTGCATGGCGAAACCTCCATAAAAATGTAGCCAAACAAGGCACAATGACGAAGGAGCTGCATCTTATGAATTGGCTGGCTAATCATATCCAGCTGAAAGGTCTCCAAAACCAGATCCGCAGGAGTAGGCGACTACTCTCTTCAGTCGGACTTAATATGCTTCACATCTCGTGATAGGTATAATGTTCCTTTCTAAAATTCCGACGTACCTATTTAGTTAAAAAATACAATTTCTAAATACAAAAATACCCCAAAATATATTTTTTGAATTTTATTTTATTAAATAAAACTTTAGTGAAAAACGCCCCCAAAAAGTGGGCGTATTAAAAAATATATGTGGATGAATTGTTACACAAGAAATTCTCAATCAATTGCGCCCTCAAAGAGTGGGTGTGTCCAACAATTTGCATACATAAATGTTTTGTTCTTCACAATTTAATTTGACAGTTCTTTTTTGTTTTCCTAGAAATTGAATATACAAAACAACATTTTGGTAAAAATTCTTCCTCGAAAAGTGAGCATGGCAAAACACTTTGTTTGAAAGAATTTATAGACAACACACTATTTACCATTATCTTTATTCAAGACCAACCAACAACACTAATTTTTTATAAACTTTGACGATTAGATGAACTTGTTTTAAAGGTGGGGCATTTAGGTACAATTTTGTATTGCTATTCCTATTGTATCCCTGTTTCGAAGTTAAACCCGAAGTAACTTCTCAAAAATGTTTTTCTGTCAATTTGAACGCGAGTTAGCTGCGAGTAAACTCATCGAATTTGGTGACTTTGGTGGAAATCGCCCTTTCCATAGTGCCGCATAGTATCGCCCTCTCTGTTTTGATAGTGAATGGAAAGTTCCTTAGTGTAGCATTTTGATTTCGATAAATTTTTGACAGTTGCAAGTTAAAGTTAAGGTTACACTGAGAAACTTCTTCTCAGTTAATTCGAGTTCAATTTATTTGCAGGATTTAACTAATTCTGGTTTAACTCGCAGATAATTTAAGAACTGAAGATTGACATATTCTTACTGTACTATTCTTTCATTTCATGAGCTGGATGTCGTAATTGAGAAACTAAAAAAAGATGAACCACAAAAAATGCTCTTCATAGTGTGAGTGCAATCAAAACGTAATGAGTACCCCTATTTTTTGGTTCTTTCATCAGAGATACGAGGGAAACAAAGTTGACAACCGACCTCTCCAGCAGACTACACCGAAAAAAAAATATTGTAAAAACCACCGTAAAATTAACATTTTTCGTTTATAAAAGTGAGCTAATAAGAAAAATTTCAATATTGATATTCTGGTCATATCATTGTGATATGATCAAGTTATCATTATGATATGAAAATTGTCTTTATGATATGACCAATGAAATAAAAAAAAAAAATAATCTGCATTTGTAGGGTTTTTTTTTTTTTTTTTAAGTTTTACATTTTAATTTATTATATTTTGTTTTTCCCATAATGGCAGCTGATTACTTTTTATTCTGAAAATGTAACAATTTTAATTTATTTGAAAAATTTTATAATTACTCACTTGGTTTTTCTGGGATTGAACCTGGAACCTTCCGCTTACGAGCCCAAAACACTTCCACTGGGCCAATACGCAATACGGAACGAATGTGTGGAAAATTGATAACTTTATGAATAATGGTTCAATCCCAACCAAATTTTTACATGATAAATTGATATCACAATCTCAAAAATAATTGTTAATTTAAGATTTTTAATATCAATCTGATCTTAAAAATATTGGTGTAATATTTTTATTTTATAAATACATCATTTTGAATTATTGTAGATATTTGATATTAAAAAAATTTTGAAATGATATTCCGTTTTTTCAGTTAACATTTCTGCACATATCAATTTTATATTAAACTGAAGAAAACATAATGTTTCTTATCAATTCAACATTGAAGACATCAAATTTGCCTAAAAATATGAAATTAATATTTTTGTATGATATGCTAGTAGTAAAAATTATCAGCCTAGTTTTGATAATGGAAATTGATATTACAATGTTAAAAACAATCTTATCAAAGTAACATTTTCAATTTCAATAAAACAAGAAAACTATCAGAATAACATTTTTAACGTCAATTTATCGTGTTTTGTGGTAAATTTGATATGAATCACCAAAAATATGGAATTAATATTACATAAATATTATTTTGATATTGCGTTTTTTTTTCAGTGTACTTTCAGTGCTGGTGCGCTGGCATATTAGAATTCCTATTGTATGAAATTATGTCTTTTCTCAATTGTAGTGTAAATCCCCATTATTAAGTGGCGGATAACAGATGTATATATTTCGCGGGCAAATCTTTTCAATGGTTGGTTGTAAACACACTCCAAATTCGATACGTTTTAATTCTCTTAGGGATTGTCTTCCAAGTTAAAGATCTAGCTGCAGATAAAATAGCCCAAGTCCTATAGGAAATCTGGTTCTTATAGTTTAGGAACCAAACGATCTTCATTTTGAAGGAAACATTTCTGCAGTATGTCTTTTTTTTCAAAATGTAATGATATATGCCAGATAGGAAACGAAAAATCCTATACCATAGCATTTCTGTCATGAAAAGTGCCTCTGATCCTAGCCATTCAGATCCACAAGAAAATTGTAGGTCTCCCCAAGTCTCGCCAAGAACAAGCACACAGAAATGGTTAAGAGTTGTAAGTTCGTAAGGCCTTCAGGAGATATCGCGCTACTAAATTTTTTTAGATTTAATGATGCTTTTGGGCCTTAATAAAACAAGAACCACGCATCTTCTTTCTCTTTATTTGCAGTCATTCAAAAATATTTATCAAGGATGTTTAAAATGATTATGACCATCTGTTCTCATTGGAATAGCCCCAACCGAACAATGCAGATCATAACCAATATTCCAGGTAAATAGTTCGCTCTTCTTGGCATCTTCAAATTTGAATGGTTGACAGTCCGTTGACAGTCAATTTTTTGTTTGCATATTCCAATTTTTCAAAACAAAAGCTGGAAAAATCAGACTGAACTTTTACAATTGCTTTTAATCTTAATGCCCTGAATCCAATTGGGACATTGATCCATCACGTAGGGTTTTCGAGATATTCTAATCAAAAATGACAAATTGTTTTTTTCTGTATTTTTAAATAGCATATATCAAAACCATACGTCATGGAAATATTTTAGGGTCAGATGTGGAATTAGTGCATCAAAAATATACTCAGTTAATCCAATAGAAGACTGTTTTTGAATTTTGTCAGATTGTGTTATCCAACCCCCATTAAAATTCCTAATGAGGCTAAAAAAGTGAATTTTTTTAAATCATACAATTCCCTTCTTTAATGCCGCATTTCAATATAATGGAGAGTTAAAAAATTACCCCTTTATAATTGAAAAATATATATGTACCTACAAAAATGAAAAATGTAGGAAAACTTTGTATGAACAAATTATTGGTAAATAATATTTTCATTAAAAATTGTGAAAGACAAAAAAACTACGAATTCAATCGGACAGTTGAAATTAAATACTTTATGGATTTGATTTGAAAAAACTTGCAATAAAAACATATTCATAACATTAATTGGGTTTTAAGAATTCTCTGTTTTTTTTTTTTTTAATTTGTCAATAGCGTTTACTTAAATAAATCATAGCTACAATATATGTGCCAGTAGCATACAGCCTAAATAAAAGCTTCACATTATGTTCTCAACAACAAAAAATTTGTCCTGATTTTTTTTGTTTTTTCAGTCGAGAGTGGTGATGAGCTGAAATTGTTATTAATGATTTTTCGTAATTTTTTTTTTTTTTTAGAAATTCGGTTCGGTTGTTTTAAAGAAAAGGAGTATAAGATGTGAAAATCCGGCTGCTCGAATCGAATCGAGTTATACTTTCGATTCACGTGGATGTTTCATTTAATTTGCTTGAAATTTGTTTTTTAATCTTCTATCGTTTTCAGAGTAGAGCTTACCGATTTTTGTTATTTAAATGCTCATGTTTGTATATTAATTTTTTTTATCGAATTCTATTAGCTTTCGGGACAAATATTTTCAACTGACAAACTTTTACACGAAAGAATAGCTGAATAAGGATGTAGGTGTTTTGTGTGTGTCCATCGGTATCTCAATGATAGTAAACTTCACATGCGTTGGTAACTTTTGTAAATTCTCGAGGGTGATTGTGTGGATTCAGTCGGAGATGTGGATAGCAAGAAAAACTGTTAGCGAAAATATTTATTTATAAAATTTTGCGAATTGCAATCATATACAATTTTACTAGAATAGTTTAAGTTTTGCAAAAAAAAAAAACAACCTCTGACAAATGCTGAAAATGTTCTCCCGCTTGTATTTTATCATTTTTAACTTGAAAGTCAAAATGTTTGTTGTTTTAGCCGACTAAAATAATAGACCAAATTTTGTCTTTTCGTAGAAATTTTTTTAACATGACACAACTTAACATCATCTTAAGACACATTCTTACATAGGCAAGCCCCAGTACATTTTCATTGGGCCCTACCAATAATCAAATTTAGTGACGACTTAAATATTTCAGTAAAATGGACCATAACAGAATGGGCTCTAGCTAATAAACCAAATACAGTATGACCTTAATATTCAAGTGGACTCTTAATAATGAATCATTTATGGAATGGACTTCAAAAAATTAAACATTCCATGAATGGTACATTATTTGGGATCACCAGAAGTAAGGTTAATTTTACTGAAATATTTAAGTCGTCGCTAAATTTGATTATTGGTAAGGCCCATTGTCAACAATTGTAGAACGATTGTTCATAATAATTGTTGTTAAATAAGGAATACAATTTTTTCATTTTGTCAAATTTCATTAAACAGGTAAAGTTATTCAAAATATTATTTTATGCCCACCCTGTACTTAAATTTGCTTATATTACAACTTTTTGGATTTTTTTTCTGTTAATTTTTTTCCGAGATAGAATTCTAGTTTATGGTATACTGTATTTCAAAATTTAAATTACAAACTTTCCAAAAGGGTAAACAAAATACCTAATGTTTAACAACCCTTTACAATTTCATCGTCGTTTGTGTTTAAATTGAATGAAAAACTTTAATCTCTAAAAATGAAGTTTACGCACAAGTAAATTCACTCCAAACAGAGAAAGACCATAAAAAAACTTTTTTTTTTTATATTAGAGATGATCAAAATCAAATCTTCTGAAAAGCTTCGTCCATAAAAAAAAAGACTTGCTTGAATCCGAACATTTCAAACATTAAATCTACCCCCCAAGCTTGTCAAAAACATCTGTTTTCTTGTTACAAAAAATCCATAGAAAATCCTTTATACCGGATATAACATAAATCAACGTCGTATATTTTTTCTCTCTACAAACATTGAATCACACACATACCTAACCTACAAAATTTCCTTGAAAGACTTAAATGAGCCAAAAGGAAAATGTTCACAAAAAAAAAATAAAAAACACAAAAACACGAATCCAAAAAGCCCTCTACGGTTGTAGAAAACATGACAAAAAAATAAAATAATAAAAAAAAAAACATTTTCCTAAAAACCAAACGAAATGCTTTTAAACAAAACTTAGTCGACCCCGACATCATTCCAATTGAACTTTAAAAAATAAAAATCTAGGAAAAAAAATACAACACGACTCGACTCCTTCACCAACATCCAACACTACTATTTCCTAAGTGAAATCAAATATCCGAATCAAAGGCCGCAGGATACTATTTCACTCCTCAACAGACATACACAAATACAAGAGCAAAAAAAAAATAAATAAAAAATAACTTCATAGAAATAACAACATCTAAAAACTGAAAGGATTGCTTCAAGCCATAAAAATAAAAATTGTAACACAACTTTTTCCCTATGACTTCCTTGGTTTTGTTATAAGCAGCAATAGCAGCGGCAGCATACTTAAGACACAGGACGAAAAGGATCAACGACGAAGTTAAAGAGAGAAAGCGAGAAAGAAATAAAAGGAAAATCAACATGAAAAATGTGAAACGAAATGTGTGCTAAATACTATCATGAGTAGGTTTATAGTTCTTCTTATCCCCCTCTCTACATTTTTTGCTTGCAATGTATACCTGCCATACTTACCGTACTTCCGTTTTTCCTGGATACAACATGGTTTTCCATTTTCATAGCACATTTTCGTTACAAACAGCAAAGAGCTTGAGTGAGAGACAGAGAGAAAGGGAGACAGAAAGAGTGAAAAGTATTTTTCAAGATCTTTTTTGTTTTACTTAAAAACAAACAAAAAACGGTAAAAGAAACTTCTTACAAACATACATAGTACAAGCGCGCGTAAATGCATATAGGAAAGGTGGGAAATCCGTTGAATGAGAACGACTCGACTGCTCCCAGCTATAAGTATTTTGTTTTTCCCTTTTACTATTTTGTTTTAGGTTTTTATTTTTGTTGTTTTTGTTTTCCGCCGAAAACCCAATCGCCACTTGTCACTTTCTGTTCCAGAACAGAACAAAAACCAGAAAGAACGAGCTCATATAATAAGAAGTCTACCAGAGGAAAAGTAATTGTGCACACACAAGTCCTGGACGGGGGCTGGCCTAAAGTGACAAAAAAAGGAATTCACCGTGCAGTGTAATGCCTTAAAAGTTATAAGGCACAGCACAGTAGGACAAAATATGAACCTCTAGAAACTTGAGTATTATTACACATTTGCAGTTCTGTAAATATCGCAATTCCACAAATTTGTTGCTTCAAAGTATGCAACTGTTTTTGTCAAGCCTTCTTTATTACTTACTATATTTAAAGTTTAAATTGGACAAAAACTCTGTAGGTTTTTTGGAAGAAAAAATATAGGAACAAGATTAAAAAGTAGCAAGATTATTATTTTAAGGTTAGATGCATATAGTGACGCATCTGACGCGTGTGACGTAAAGCAGAGCAGCACGAATTTTGTTAAAAAATATTATTTTTGCAACACGACATGACATAATGCGCTTATTACAGAATATAAGGATACGTTTCCATTATTCTTGTCATGTGCCACGTGCCAGGTCATTTCACACGTGTCAAACGTGCCAAATAGATTTTTTCTATTGATACAAGCTTTATATGCTTATATAAAAATTTGAAATAATAAGTACCTAATTAATTGAAGTATTTTGCAGATTTTATTTGTTAAACGATAAATTTTAATGGGTGAATCATTTAGTGGTACCTACCTACTTTATTTTTAAGTAAGGATTGATGACAGATGAAGCGTGACTTGTTTCAAACTGTCATGGTAATTTTTTTCAGTTGGCCAGTTTATATTTCTGAGATAAAAAAACAAAACAGGATTCCTCTGTTAATTTTCTTTTGTTGTGAAATACTGAGGAAAGAAATGTTTGATTCGCCCTGCTCAGTTTTTGATGGAACTCATAACTAATTTTGAGGACTCTGAACTTTAAACCAACGAAATAAATTGTTTGAATTTTGATCACGGAAAAACTTAGACCTCGGGACCGTTTCAGTATTCGGGGTCTAAAATTAGTGTTTTCACTAAAATTTTGTTCAGGTATGAAGCACATTTATGGGCTCATGGGATACGTTAATAAGTGAAATAGCCTTATTTGAGCTAAGGAGCAACACGGAAACTTAAAGTGTAGATTCAAACAAATGACGATTTAATGTAGTTTATGCGGGCTGGCAGAATCATCAGTCCATATCTCTTCAAAAACGTTAATGTGAATGATTAGAATTTTGACACGAAGAAATTCTCAGAACACAACTTATTTAACTTCAAAAATAATATCGGAGACCTGTTGCAGAAGGTTTCGGCTGGGAGAAGTTCTATCTTGTGAAATCCTCAAGGACCTTCTGGACCAGATTATTAGCAGAGCAGATGTTAAAACGGAAGGCACTATCTTTAGCAAATCCAACTACAGGGATTTGCGGGGAGATATCAGTAGCTCTGAACGTGCCAAAATAGTGTCCTTATAGACTATTCAAGAACAGGCGATATTGCTTGGCCAAGATCTAAACGAGCAAGACTAAGCTCACAGACTAACGGCACTGATTTTGATTACAGAGACCTCGAAGTAGTAAAGAATTCATTGACCTCAAAATTAACACCTTATTTAAGGCTTGCTGAAACAAAAAAGGTTCAAATCTCTTGACTATAAAGACGAACCATGTTCATGCTTTACAAAATCCTTAAGGCCGCATGCGTTGACTATGCATCGCTTCTCATAAAAAATTGTATATTCAATCGAACTGTTAGTTTTATACGTGAGAAACTACACTAAGATGCAGATCCAACGCCATAACACGTCTATTTCATTCAGCCAAGACGACATCTGAATCCTTCCACCCAGGTCCAAGGCGGTAAAGAAGACCGAACCTAGGTCTTAAAAAACAAGACATTGCCCAAGCTTTGCCTGAATAACTGGAAGCACTTTTGATCCGGTACGGAAAAAGGAAACCTGGCGTGTCTAAGGTAGAAACTTTAGTTAAGTAAAAAAATATAAAATATATAAATCAAAGGTGGCACAACTGCTTTATTGACTTACTACTCTCAACTATTCCTGTGTGGGTGTTATGGGCAGGAATGGAAGGACCTACAGTTTTCTGCCGAATACGAACGCCAAAGGTAAGAAAAACTTATCCATGGAGAACAGATAATCTTGGTGGATTTATCAATTCCTTGCAAGATGCAGTAACCCGTGATGAACCTTTCTGTTTTTTTTAAGTGGCATAGGCTGGGAATCAAACCCAAGACCGTAACAATCCTAGCCCGTTAAGCAAGAACTAGGAGTTTGGTGTGCTAAAAAAAATCTTAAATTAAAAAAAACGCTTTTTTAACTCAAATTTATCTACAGCCTTTAAAAACTTTTAATGTCACATGAAAAATTGACTTTCCAGGGTTACGACATATATGAGAATTACAACGACATTTTTTTCGAGTCCTTATGTGAGAATTTTCTCATTTCTCTCAACATAGAGCTTGTTACTCATTCTTCTGTTTTATTTTGTGTACTTTCCAACCTTGTCGTATATTATGTCCCACTGTGCCAAGCAGTGGATGGCTTTGAATACAAAAGGACACATTGTTCTTTATTAAAATAAAAAAAATAAAAAAACGACTCCTGGCACAGAAGTAGAACCACGAAGATTTAGAATGGAACGGGCCAGAAGGGGCGTTGAAAGCCCTACTTTTGCCACAAAATCAAATTTCTTCCTCTGGCACTTACCCTACTACGTGTGAACCTAAACCAAAAAAAACCCCAAAGGTTCTTCACAAAAAGTCAAAAAGAAAGAAAAAAAACAAGAAGAAAAATTTGCATTCTGTGCGCTCTGGCACTTGAAAAAGTGGCCCAATTCTTTTTAATTTGTTCCCACGAGTGATGCTGCTCTGCTGCTGCTGCTATGACTTTGGCACTCACCTGCCAAACGAATGAAATTTAAATTTTTTTTTTTTTCTGTTTTCCCTCTTTGGCATTATCTGAAAAGGAAGTCAGGACAAAATATTGAAATTAATGCACAAGTGTTCCTCGCTCATTAGTTCTGGGCTTTTTTGGGTGTTTCCATTGCATGTTTTTTTTTTGTTTTTGAAATATTTTCGAGGCCGTTTCTGACCCTATATGGGGAATATATAATGTCGATTTAAGGGCTTCACGTGCATCGACATGAAAATCTGCATCTGTTTCACTTTCGCTTTCATCATTTTTATGTGCGATGTGTACCTCTATTCTTTCCATTAAATTAAAGCACGTTTTTCTGTGTACACACTACACACCCATCAGGACACCTAACTTTCAGCCCTCTTGTATTTTTTTTTGCTTAGGATGCATTTTGTCGAATTGCATTCAAGTACCGAAAGGAAAGTGTGAATGTTTGTGTCTTATTATGTGCCGTATATAGCTTGGCTCGTTGTCCTTGCAACAAGAGATTCTTTTCGTTTTTCTAGGATTTTCACTTTTTTTTTCTTTGATATATTCCAGTAAGAGAACGACGATGATGATGATGATGACGATGATGGTGATGATGATGATGGGGATGTGTAGAAGAAAGATGCATATAGGCATACACAAGACCTAGAGAGGACGAATAAATATGATGGTAGGTAAAAGAAGAGTGCTGTTTGAGGAATGAAAAATGAAAATAATTGAGGCCAAGTACCTTGTCGTCACGTATACATTTGTCATTTGAGTTGGCTGTTTGGGGATGGATGTGGAGCGCGCGCCATTATTGACAAAAAAAATATAGAAATAAAAAACCTTTAGCATACTTAGCCTTGAGTTGGAAAATAAATTTTCTTTTTATTTTGAAGTTGCTTCTTCGACTTTTTTATGATTTAGTAGGGGTAAGGGCACAGATTGAGGTCACTGGTCATCATCATCTGATGGTTGAAATTTAATGGTTATTTTTTTGAGTCTAACATCTCGTTTTTGTGCATATTGTAGCTTTTAGACCCATATATAAGCGAGTATATTATACATATGTACCTAAGAGTAGGTACCTATATTTGTAAAAGGTTAGAGAGTGCTTGCTTTTGGAATGCATTAGTCGATCTGTGTGAAGGATAAGAGTTGAGAATGTTTGAGGAAAAAAAAACGTATGTTAGAGCGGGTGTTGGAGGTCACTCTTGTCGCTTACAAAATAAAAATAAAATGTTCATCAGCAATTTTAAGCTCAGAAAATTTATTACAAAAAGCCAATAGGGTGGAGTTTGACAATAAAAAAGTAAGTATAGGTACTTTTATTTTGGGTAGAACTTGCCAAATGATTTATATTTGAGTTTCATCTTGATTACAGCAACTTCAACCGACTGCGTTTTCCAATTTTTAGCTTTAACTTATATGTAGTGTAGGTATTAGTCAATTAAATTAATTTTAAATAACTATGTTTTTATTTTCCTAATTTTAAGTTTGAAAATTAATTTTCTATCAACTTTATTAGAAAAAAAATTAATTTCTGGCATTATATTCAGTTTTTTAGAAGATTACACTAAACAAGGGAAATAGACTCCGCATCCATAAACTTTGTTCTTGTAAATAAAATAAAAGAGTGAGAATGGGAACAAAAGGAACAAGAAGAGCGGGAGACGAGAACGAAGTTAGCAAGTAGGAAATCAGAGAGGTGGTCAATAAAGCCATAAACACGACCCAATTAGGAAATAATCGCCGGAAAGCTGGATTTTGTTATATAGTCTCCTCATGGTGTTCTAAAGAAACTATCAAAAGCCCCTATCGATATGAGCACTGCTAACAATTTTACGGGGGGTTAAAGGCCCCCAAAATGGTTTTCCAGGAATAACTCCCAAATGGTAACTTGTACAAAAAAAATATCAAACACTAATTTGTAGCTTGGAAAATTTCCTACAAAAAAAATAAACATACTATTTTCTATACACAAAAATAAATGCTTCCGAAATAAACCAATTGGAAGAGTCATGGGTCTTACTTTTCAATATAGTTGGGCGGCTTAGTTAAAAAATTGTGCATTTTATGATAAATGCACCAATTTTTTTTTTGTCGGTACATTATATGAACCTGATTTAAAGATATCGATCCACTTTATTCGTCCAAGTGAGAGGGGCAAATTAAACAAAAAAAATATTGAAAATAGAAAATGAATATAAAAACACAACGGCAACACCTGCAATATTATGTTATAACATTTTTAAAGTCAGTAATTCATTCTTTAATTATATTTTTTAAATTACGTGATTTTAGTGCTTAATTTTTGAATAAATGATTTTTAAACTCTTATTTTTTTTTTATTTTATTCGAGTAGAGTGAAAGCGGGAGGAGAGATGGGGGAAAGATTTTGGACGGAAAAGGGAGCGGTGTCCAATGAGCCCAATTCTTTTTAACTTACTGACGGCGGATAAAGAAGATGAACTGGGCAAGGGGAGTTGGGGAAGGATAAAAGTAGGTATTAGAGCAAGAAGAATTTGCTCGTTGGCTTACGCAGATGATGTGGTGGTAATGGCGAAAAATGAAGAAGAGATGCAAAGTAGGATAAGAAGGGATTATATTCTGTCCTATAATACATGTATCTCATTTTTTGTTCAATTTTACGTTTTCTTTTCTTGATGAGTAAATTTTGCTGACTGATATAAACTAAGCAAGAAGACCATGAATTCTAAAGAAACAGTAGAAAATCATTACAGAAATAAGTCGTACCTCAAAAAAAAACTCTTGAAATTCAAACGGAATTGGTAATATCTAAGTTTCTGTAGCCATAAATCAGATCTACAAGCATAGAAAAGCATTGACAATCTTAAGCAAAATGGCCACAAAGAGAAATATGAGTCTTCTCTTTTGAGGAAAACCAGCTGTTATCTTCCAAACAATTAACAGTTCAGGTTAACCACCCATGAGGCTTTGTTATTCTTCCATATTCCCTTATGATGCGCACTAAGGAGTGTCATTAAATTGTCATTAATAAGTTCCTACAATATTCAACACTTAGGGATGTACATTTGCAGAAAAGCTCATACCCAAAAGTTTCAGTTTTTTTCTGCTTAAGGCGGAAGGATTAATCCCTCTGATTTAAACGACAAACAAAACATTACTTAAGAACATACCTAAGTCACACTATAGTTATGAAGGATGTGATCCACATAATATTTACCAAATAGAATTCCATACATCTCGTTTATTTGTGTTATAACTTTCAAGAATTTAGGTACCTTTCTTATACTATCGACCTAAATTGCTTTCTTTAGAATATTTTAAACATATATTTGTATTTAGAAATAAAGGGTGAATATAGTCACTTTAAACTACAGTACGTTCCTAATCTCTCTGACCTTTCCATTCTATACCCGATATTTGTATAATCTCTTTAGAAGGCCCAGAAGGATGTTTACCATTTCATCGCATGATGTCCTGTCTTAAGGTCGTTCCGGGTGATGTACTTTGATGTTACTTCAATCATGAAACGAAAAAATACTGTTACATAAAAGTTTTATGAATATATTTTATTTTTTATTTTTTCAACTTCGTCAGAAACATCAAAAATTAATCAAATGGAAAAATAAAAAAATGAATTTGAACTTGTAGGATGTATATGAAGGTATAACATGCATACTTTATTGATATTTAGATTGTTCATTGATTTTTCCAAATTTAATATCATCAATTCTTCAAAGTCTTGAACGGCAGATGTATACCTCTGACCCAAGAATCCATCAGGAGGTCGAGGTACTTCAACTTCAACTTCGTTTCTTTAATACAGTAAAACCCGCTCAAGAGAAACCCGTTTAAGAGAAAAACCCGCTTATCTGAAACATATTTTCAGTTAAATTTAATATTTTTCATTGAATAAAACTCTCAAGTAAAAAAAAATTTAATAGAACAGAACAGCTCCACCAAATTTTCATCACGAAAATGTTATTTGAATTTCTGATATGTCAGAACCCTTTTTGGAATTTTTAAATCCGCTTAAGGGCAATATTTTTTCACCTAAGCGGGGTTCGTTTAAGTGAAAAACCCGCTTAAGTGAAAGAAAGACTGTGACATTTTGCAGTTTCTCTTAAGTGGGTTTTATTGTACTGAATTTCTTGTTGCACCACAGAAGATATAGGCCATACCCGGTTTAAGGAATTTTTTCTCATAAAATGGTCTGAAACAATCCATATATCTAAGATTATTAAATTGAAGCAACTTTAAATATTATTTGTATGATAATCAATTCTAATATATTACATACTGTTCGGCCGGTAGATCCCAAAACTTACCTTTATTGCTGACCACACATTAAAAAAAATATGACTTCCAGGCACAGCCTTTCACCACCTACTCCTCATAACTCAGGATATATTACCTATATGCCAACATACATACAACAATTTTATGCTCCTGACAAAAACTTAAGTTCTGCTAACTCACAAAGGTTAGCCTGATAAAGCTTTTTCAATAAAACATTTTTTATGACATCCATCTTTGAATATAAAAAAAAAAGAAAAAAAAAAACAAATCCCTTAAGAACCAATATTAAACTTTTGTGAGGAAATCTCCGGACAATAGCAAATCCGAAAAAATAACCACAACCAAAATTTAGTGATATATAAAAACATAATCACCATTATCAATAAAAAAGGATAGGTTACGCACTATATTCAGTGGACTCTAGAAAGATAAATACAGTACTGTGCAAAAAAAATGTGTCAACCCTTTGAACACCTTTCTCGTTTTTTACAAGCGTTTTTTGCAGAGTGAATTGAATGCGTGGAAGCGAATGTGAAAACCATTTATACGATTAAATTTTTCACAGATTCAGAACAGACTTAAACATTCGTAGGGCTTGAACGTCCACATTCACGAGTTCTAATTTTCCGCTTTTGGCCAAGTCTAAGGCTAAATTTATACTGGATCTGCGAGAAGTGAGCATGAGCGACGAAAACAAACAAATCTGTTCTTATGAGGGCTCTCATACTGAGGCCTCTAGCACCAAGGTACCAGTTCTCATAAGAAAGCATGTGTTTGTCTTTAACGCTCTGCTCACCTCTCGCATCGTCGCTCTGCTAGCAACTCCAGTATGAGTTTAGCCTAAGTAATTGAATCTTCTCCTACACATACAATCGATTTATACAGGTCCGAATAATATCAACCGAAGTAACCTTTCTATCAAAATATCAAATTTTCATTAGATCCTTATTATTTTACGCTTTTTCACCATTAAACTGAATCGGAGTGATAATAGTCTCCTATAAGATCCTTTCTGAGATGACACTGCTGCTCAAAAGCCCCCCGAAAAAATAGCGACTGGAAAGTAGTGTGATGCTTTGTTTGATTTCTAAAGTGAAAAAGCTGTCAATTTGGGTTCTTAGGGTTCCCCTCATTTCAACTCAATACTTAAATAGGTATAGATATAAATTACGGAAAAACTAGCCCAGAGATAGAATTAGCAAAAGAATATATCGAAACCAGATAGAGGTAAAAATTCGCCAAAAAAAAAATAGTTTTTTATGATTTTCCTTCTTGGTTGAAAAATGGACTTGAAACACGAAAAGCCATATCAGACTTCGTATGCAGTAAAAGGTTAACGCAAACTATCCCTGGTTTTATTGGCAGCATCATGGTTGCAAATAAAATTTCATAAAATTATTTGTCCATCCAACGCAGAAATGTGAATTTCTGAAACAATTTCTGAAATAAAGTTACAAAAAAGTAGTTCTAGTGGAAATATGGTCGTTGGGAATGCGTGTTGGGGTAATAAACCAAGTCAAATTTTTGAGAGAAATACTTTTTTAGCCGGACTATACGAATGTTAATTTAAATTCTTTGGACATTTGAATTTTTCCTTCTCATGTAAATATTCAGACATTTCAACTGAACGTATATTCTACTTCTACCATCCTAAACGTTCATCTCTTGAAGCTAATGACAATGTATGAGAAGCGTTGAAATGTTCGATCATAAAGATTGAAATCTTTGAAAATATGTATAGTAAAAATCTTAAATTACATTGTGTTTGGGCATCTCCTTTCACCTTAAAAACTTAAGAAAAATAATTGAAATTGATTGAAATCGGTACCTACTTATCAACTCGATATTTTGACTGAACAATATTTCCCAGGAATTATCACCTGTGAAAATTCGACAAAATTTTCACAAAGCACTGTATAGTGTATATGTCTTACCCTAATCAAATATCAATATATAAAAAGAAGACTATAGGTATACAAAAAACCACATATCGAACGAAAAAAAAAATAATAAAATTACGTCCTTTAGAAAGTATTTTTTGATTTACAAAACTAGGGCAATACGGTCCATTAAATCGACTCGTTATAACAACCCCGTTCAAATAAATCAGTCTACAAATTTATAACTTACAATGAATTCAATTTACGTGCGTTTCCTCTATTCGGGTGCTTGGTTTTTTTTTTTTTTTTTCATCCATCTTTTGGTTTTTATATTTTTACGAACTTTTTTGTTTCCATTCCACCCACTAGATGTTTCCGCAACATTAACCAATCTATTGGTTAAAGTTAAGAAATAAAAAAAAGCAAAAAAAAAAAAAAAAACACCCGGACCACCTCGTATCTCAGAACCGCAACAATCTATTCAACCATTCAACTGAGAAAATACATGATGTTAGGTCGGTTAAGAGAAAAGAACAAAAGTAAAAATCGATGGAAAAAAGCAAAAAATTCTTATCTGAACCAGTAAATCTTCATTTTAAATCGATTAACGTGCCGATTTAGATATTCCATTCGTATATTATATAACTCTTCGACCCTATTATACTATATAACCAACGTGTTACCGAGAACATCACGTTTTAAGATTAAAGTCTCAGATGATGCAACTTTAACACAGATAAGTTTTTTTTTTCCTTTTCTTTCTTTTTTTTTGGTTATCCGAAATTTTGTAGAACTAGACATTTTTCCTAACGCTATATAACAAGTTTTAATTAAGACATTTTTAATATTCCACAAAAAAAATACCCGGGATTCTTGCTTAATCTTTTCTTTAAAATACGTATAGAAGGGTTGGGATTAAGAACCCAAACACAACCTTGTTGCCTGATTCTTTTGTCGAACGCACAGTGGTACTTAATTATTTTTTTTGAAGGTAAATTATTGTTAATCCTTTGATGAATGTGGAAGAAAATTATAGGCTTTTACTGCAAAAGCAAAAGCTTTTAAATAATGTTGTTGCTTTTGAATCTATCTTTTAATATAGGTTTTTATTTGAGATTGAAGATCAGTGTTAAGAGCAATTTCTTGAAGCTGAGATGTTAAAGAATTTCATAGTTGCCACTATTTCTCAAAATAAATTTCCCTGACTTTCCCTGACTCTCCCTGACCAATTTTAAAGTTTTCCCTGACCAAATTAAAAAAAAACTTAAAATAGTAACTCTTAACTCTTTTAACGATAAATACATGCATACATAGTATATGTGACATGTCTCTCAAGTTAGCGGACAAAAAGTCAGCAGAACCAATTTTTTTGTGACGTCATCAAAAAATTTCAAAAAAATTTGCTCAAATAATAGAAGACGTTTAGGGCCAGCTTCTTCACAGTGAATTAAATTTGAACAATCGGCTGATAAGCGATTTCCATGATTAACAACTTAAATTATGGATTCCTTGAAAAAAAATTTTATTTCCATGCACATACGATGATTTACCAGTGCAATAATCTTTGATTAAAGATGATCAGCTGTGAACAAACTGGCCCTTAACCATCTAGTTTTTAATGATCGAATAAAAATGGATAATAGTATTGAATACTAAAAGATGAAAAGGAACTTAATAACATACATTTTTAAGAATAATTCCTTTTTCGTGACCTTTAATTTCGATGATGAAACGTATTTTTCAAGACTTTCAAATATATTAAAAGATAAAAAATAAATAATAATTAATAAATATGTATAGATAGATAAAAACCATAGTTATTTTAAATAATTTTTTAGGATAATCTAAATAGACCTGAAGAAGCACGTAACCACGTGCGAAACGTCGTCTATTTAACAAAAAGATAAAACAAAAGAATACCTAAAGCCCACAGAATTAGGATCAAAATATATACTAGATATACCTTAAAAAAAAAAAAATTGTTTCGAGTTTGAAAATTAATGTTAAAAAAACTTTTCATTTCAATATGGTTATTTAAATGTGAAATTAAAGAATAGATTTCAAAAAGTTATAGTAATATTGTAAGTGTTACCGTTATTTTTTAATAGCTTTTGTCTGAATTAAAACTTCATATTCCATTTTTTTTTTTAATTAAAAAATAGCTTGCCAGACGTATTTTGCAACGTCTGACACCTACATGACCTGTTAATTGATATGGCAAACAGTTTATAGAACGGAATAAAAAAGAAGCCAAGAATGTTGAAATGACTTTAAAAATCAATTTTTCACCATTTCAAAAGCGACGCGTTCAGAAAAACGCAACGTATCCACCAGCCAGACTTTTAGAATTTCACTCGAGATAGTGAGATATTAAAAAATCATGACTGTTGAAATGCTTTTTTTGTCGACGTTGCTAGCTCTCGTACTATAACTTAAATTCAACTCTCAAACAATTTAATTTTTTTCTTTTTGATTATTTATTTACCGCATTTTCAAAAACATTTTCCAAGATTTACAAAAAAAAAATTATTTCAATACAAGCTAGGCGAGCTTTTAATTAATCAAAAATTTCGCAACCTGAAAAAAAATAATCCGTAAATCCGTAAGTGAATAAAGTATTAATACTATTTTTTGCCCTTCGAAAGTTTTACAAAGTTCCAATTCAAAAGCGGGACGAAAAAGCACTTTCGAATAGAATTGATTTTCGAAACGAAATACAGAGGAGGGTCCCTGAGTTCAACAAAATATTAAATTTGTTCATTGTACAAAAAAATTCAGTGCTCAAAAAGTTTTCCCTGACCACTTTCGAAATTCCCTGACTTTCCCTGACCAAATTCGCGTTCCCTGACTTTCCAGTCGGGTGTCAACTATGAATTTCCAATGTTAGCTTTTGACGTTTAAAATTAAAAAAACTGCTAGTTTAAGAAAAAAATAATAGAATGACTCCAACAGCAAAAAAAACTATTGGTATGAAAATTATAAGAATTCTTACATGCGATATACATATGTATGTACATATATGTAGGTTCTATATGGCAAGTTATTGATTCGTAAAAAAATCGAGCTCGGCATTTTGATCAGAGTTGACATTACGATGATAGCGAAGTCGAAAAAAGAAATCAGTAATTTTTTTTACAAAAAGGCAACAAAAAAAAAATTTCCGAAAATTGGTTACAAATGATTAAAAATGGTTAAAAATGGTTAAAAATGGTACCTCCCATGGAACCATATTTTTGATTTTCGATTTTCTCTAAAACAGTTCAACTGATATTGATGAATTTTTTTTTTATGGGGCATGTTTGAAAAAGTTTTAAAAGCTTTGTATACCAAAACTTTGAAATTTTTTTTGGATTTTTAAAAATTTTGAAAAAAAATTTTTTTAGAGCTTAATAATTCGAAAAAGACTAGGTCAATTTTTATAAAACTTTGCACCTAGCAGTTTTTTAACATTATCTAGCAGATTTTAAATGAAAATTATTCTTATAACCAAAAATAACGGCACCTCCCATACAAATGTTTAAAAACCGGTATTGAAAATATCATTTTTATCAAAAACGGCTCCTACGATTTTTATTAAAATTTGTGTGTGAACTAATGTCTTTACAATCTACCATATTATTGAAAAAAAAATTATCTATCGTTTAAAAATGGTACCATCGAACCATTTTTTTAATTTTCGACTATTTCATTATCTGTTGAACCGATTTTAATGAATTTTTTTGCACAAAAGCTTCAGAAAAGTTCTTATAATATTGCATACCAAAATTGTCAAAAGAATAAATTATTATACATAAATTATTTTGAAAATTCCATATTTCGAAAATAGCTACCTAGATGATATTTTTTTTAACTCCGCAAAATTGCGTAAAATTTTTTTTTTACTTTTTCAAAATTTTATACAATAAAAACTATTTTTATAAAAAACCGCTGCAACGATTTTCAATTTTTTTCTTATAAATTGAGATTTCCTGAAGAAATCGGATGATGTAGGGTAGGGCGGGGATAGTTGGCCCACTTTTTACTTGAAGTCTCATAATTATCAAACTACTCATAGTACAACTATGGAGCTGGTATCAAAAGAAA
The DNA here is from genome assembly GCA_929447395.1 of Epistrophe grossulariae. NCBI lineage: Eukaryota > Metazoa > Arthropoda > Insecta > Diptera > Syrphidae > Epistrophe > Epistrophe grossulariae. Next base: position 20,296,438 of record OV839567.1, on the reverse strand, counting down.
GGTTAAACTTCTGGCTTCTAAATGAAATCTTAAAAATTTGAAAATATTTAACCGCAGAAGAATAATGCTACCTTAAATGGATCAAGTGCAAGTGGGCCAACTTGCCCCTATAGCGGGGTAAGTTGGCCCAGTGTGTGGGGTTAGTTGGACCAAGCCCTGAAAAGTGGAAAAGCAAGTCTCATAAAGGGAAACAAATCAAAAATGTTATAAGGAATTTTATTTAAAACGGTCAAACAAACTAAAAAATAAATTTTAAATAAAACTTTAAAAATAAATATAATAGAAATATATAAAGGTTTAAAATAAGTTTTGGAATCGTAATCGCTGTTGTAATTGACGCATCGAAGAAGGACCCATGTTCGGCTACTGTTTAGTTTGTATGAGCCCACTTTCTGCAAGTATGGTACTGTATATCCACTCCTCACCCGACAATCTTTCAGCGAATGATTCGATCCATATTAAGCAAAAATATCCCAGTTCTTCTTCTTCTTCAGAACTTTTTTTATTTAACAAAAACCCCCTGGGCCAACTAACCCCACACCTGGTTTGGGAACCATATTTATTCATAAATATAAAAATACTCAAAACTGCTCAATTTAACTCACAAAATATGAAAATACAATATATTCACTTATAAAAAAAATTTACCACAGTCCTTAATCCTGGATTTTTCACTAGGAAAATAAAAAAACTATCATATCCGCATTTTTTACTTTTACCCTCAAAAAAGACAAATCTGTGTGTGGTTTTCCTTCTGAGGGCACAATGCAACTGGAACCGTTATGACACGTGCTGGTAAGAGAGCACGCTTTGTTCGTAAATGATCATTTTCTTGTAATACTCTCAGTTTGTGAATAATTCGCGTGGGCCAACTTGCCCCGTGGGCCAACTAGCCCCGCGTTCGTGCCAAAATAATTTCAGGGGTTGTTTAATCAATTTATGTTGACTAGCATATTTTTCAGTCTAAACTGTAAGTTCCATGCATATTTGCAACACGCTGCAATATTGTTCATAAATAATTGTACCTACTAGCATAATATGTACTACCTTAAACTTAACTACGTATTAAGGGGGTGGTATATAATATAGGCCCCCATAACTTATTTATTTCTTTTATAAGATAAATATAGTTTTTGAAATATTAAAAGTTTAAAAACACAGTTTGATCGCACATAAGAGCAAGTTCGTACGACCCAATCGTGCGCCAATTTTTTAAATTCATTTCCAGGTATTCAATTAACGCTTATAAAATATAATACAAATTTTGAAATTCTAATTTGAAAAGTGAGATAAGCTGAATCTATGGTATAAAATATTTATTTTATTTATTTCTATTTGCGTTTGTGTAATTTTCATTGACATGCGAAATTATTCAAATTCGTTTGTTATAAAAAAATTGAGCAAAAGCTTTTTAAAAAATTATGAGAAAACATTTTTAAAAATTTGTTGAAACTGTTTTCAAGAATACAATTTTCCAATAGTGTGAAGAAGCCGCGTTTTGGCTTAGTTTCAATGAGTAATGGTTTAATGATTTTGATTCCCTTATAGCTTTTAAGTGGATTGATTTTTGCCAAACATACCTATGATTTTTAAAACTTTTTTATACAAACATTTCCAACCCAGAAAACTTTTTCTATTTTTTTGTGTGTCGATAGCAGTTTTCCCACATTTTATTATAAAATATGATTTTTTTTTAAATTTTATTTGATTTTTATTTTTATTGATATTATTTTATTGAAAGAAATATCGATTTTTTAATTTTTTAAAAGAACAAAAAAAGAATATTTAGGGCTTATTTAACAGTGTTTGAGTAAAGTTCTGATTAGTAACTCGAAAATAAATATTGGAACAGGGTGAAAAGTCCACAAAAAAAAAAAAAATATGTTTGCATTTATAAACTATTCAAGTCGTGGCCATTGTTACATTTTTTGTTTTTTTTTTTTCTGTAAACTTATGACCCTGCGCCAATATTTATGTGTCGAGAAACTTATTTGAACTTTACTGAGACATTGTGGAACAGTCCCTTAAAGTTAATAAAAAAAAATAACTAACAGAAATTCATGAAAAATGAATTGTTGAACACAAAACTACCACTTCTATACCAGTGCATCAGTCATGTGTTCCTTTTCTCTAAACAGTTAACTTTAGTTACCTTTGATCGTTCTTAAATTCTTAAGTGTAACATCGTTTCGTAAATTCAATGTTGAGCTGTCAGAGTAATACATTTTGTAACAATTTCCAGTCCAAACTCTTTGTTATGAATTGAAATGTTAATCGGGTCCAAAGCTGTTGAATTTGGAAATGTTTTTATTTACCTACTGTTTATTTTGTGTTTCTTTTTTTTAATTTTTGCATTTTATTTGCTCTATAAGGCAAGTTTTGGTTTCGTGTACAACACAATTTTAAGGTTGTAATCAAAATTAACACTACCATCCGAAAAAGTGGGCTGTATGGCAAAAATTAACTATCGCTATAAGATTTTTCTAAAAAGGCAAAAAATATAAATAAATAAAGCAAATGGCACATATTCACACATTGAATAATAAAATACTTCAAACTTTCTTCTCAAAATTAAAAAGAGCATTAATTTTCTTTAAAATACAAAATTTGAATTTTTTACCAGGGCAATTAGCATTTGGCACCATAGTTCAACATCAACAGAAAAAAAAAGGAAACTTAAAATTACAGACACAAAATTGGCCAAACAAAAGACCCAGAAGAATTTTTCAACTCAGGTTCAGAATTTTTACTTGTTTTTTTTTTTTGTTTTTTTCCTGCAACCTTGTAACTTGTTGTGTGTGCTTGTATTTCCAGAAAGTATACTTCAACAACAAAAACATTAAAAAAAAAAAAAATCTGAAGAGATGAGTTGGGTGTTTTTTTTATTGTAAAGTAAGGTAGGTGAAGGAGCTGGATGGTTTCACTGGTGCTTGGATGGTAACTATAGCTAGCCTATCTTTGAATACCACAACTTCATTCATAAGCATTTTGCGTACCACCATAAGTATGGAAAAAGGATACAACAAAAAAAAAGAACAAATACCCATATATACCCAACACACACACAAAACCTACAAAAAAAAGGATTCAAATTTATTCATTTTAAGAACGACAAAGGAGGAATATGTTGGTTATTCAGAAGAAAACCCACAGCTCAGAGGTATAAGCGGAAGAAAGGGTATTTTGATGAATTTTTTGTGGTTTTTCCAAAAAGAAAAAAAAAGATATCAAAGCATGACAAAAGGAAAAAATGTAAAACCGAGAGAGGAATACACATCTTTCTAATTTTTTTTTTACAAAAAAAAAAAACATGGTTTGTAATTAATTGCTCCACTCAGAGACACATTTGAACAATTTTTTTTGGTTCAGGTATTCTCGTAAATAGTGTGGGTCTTTAGGCGGTTAGTGATGGGCAATCCTTTGTTAAACTCATTAGGGCCGCAGGAAAAAAAAAATTAATATTTGGGTGGTGCCCGCTATGAGCATGAATTACAATAAACATTTCGGGAACGTCATGTAGCAGAGGCGATACAATGGAAAAATAAAATACACAACTGGATCACACTAATTTCTTCTTGGTTCTAGGGTAACACGTGGCCAAAAATTGAAAATTTAAGATAATGATTTTTTAAAAGAATAAATTTGTTAATACGAGAGATTCTGAATAAAAGTCAAAAGAACTTTCTTTCATTTTTCTTTCAAAAATATTTTTTTTTAAACTGTAGTTACATTAGAAGTACTAATGTAGTAACATTAGAAGTACTAATCTTCTGAATTGAAATACATATACAATCGACCAATCCGCATTATCGACACATAAGTCAATTTTTTCAAATAAAACACGTAAAGGCTCGTCCACACATTGAGCTACAAGCGACAGATCAACTGAATGAAAGACCAACTGAGCGACAAGTGATACTAAAATTGAGCAGCTAGTTGTGAAAATTCTGTGGGTAAAATTCGCAAAACATTGTAATCACTTCAGACATAAAGTACCTAATTTGTCGCTCAGGATTCAGTAAAAAAATTTGTTTTAATTTATTTCTCAAAAAAATTTACTGAATCTTACGTTTTAGACAGGAATAAGATTATTAATTTTTTTTGATTTTTAGGGGGTTAATGTAAGCATACCAAACTATTTTCGAGTCTGATAGCCTTTCCATTGGTTTTGTATTATCACACTGACCACCCTCCCACCCCCCATAAAAAAAAAAGAAATCCTGAAAAAATTTAAGGCCAATGTACCATTTCACTGGACTGAAGGAAATTTCTACTTATTGTAAATGAAGTAGATTTTCTTAAAAGATTCTCAATAAATATCAATTTGCTTTTTCACGATCGTTTTGCTTTTATTAACAGGAAATTTTAACTCACGAGTTTACTCCTATTCCATGGTTTACTGTCTGAACAAAATAAAGACGGAGCTGCAACTAGAGCTGCAGTTGGAATAGCTGTCAAAATATTGAATACAAACAAATTCAATGTTACCAACACAACACAAATAAAAAATCTCCGAAATTTTTAAAATGAAAAACCAAAAACTTATAGATCTGGCAACCCTGAATAACCACTTTTTTAATAGGTACATAGGTACCATAAATCCATGTCTGAGCTATTGAAATTAATTGTTTATTGCTTAAAGTCTAATTTTCCTTCCTGCGGTAGCTATTGGCTACATTAAAATAAAAACCGTGCCCATCACTACTTAAATATTTTGGTCTTCTGTTTTCGTCCTTTTATTGTATTTTTTTGTTTTTTTTTTTTGTTCTATTTGTTTCAGTTTGTATGTCTATCTGGACATAAGATAGAGACTACAAAAAAAAATTGAGGACAAGGTACACATATATTGGTTAATTGATATGTACAATGTACATATTGTTATTTTTATATTTTATTTTATTTCATTGTTTTTTTTTTTTTTTTTTTTTTTTAAAAAAAATTTAATTGGAGCAGAAAATTCAGAGCAAATACGGTAATAGTATTTTTCTTTGTCATTACAATTGTTTGTTGACAAATGACTTTGCATATTTTTCTATTTATTTTCTGGGTTTAAAGGTAACCTACACAAAAAAAATAAAAAAACACCCAAATTAATTTAATAGGAAGGACTTCAACCACTCCCAACAACTATACCAACCCAATACCACAACACCATCACGTCCCATCAAGGTAGAATTTTTGAATATTTAATTTTTAAAGGAAGAGTAAATTGTATAATAATGTAATTGGTTACAGGACGTTGTTGTTTTTATTTTGGTGGAGGAATAAGCAAACAAAATGGCAGGCATTTTTTTTTTTTGAAAGAATTATTAGGAAATTGGTGAGAGGTTGAATAGTAATCAAAATCTTTTATTGGGTTTTTTTTTTATTTTTGTCGGGAAAGAGAAAAAGGTTAACAAATTCAGGGTATACCTTTTTTTCGTAAGAAATTACAGATACTATAAAATTAACAGAGGAATATAACCTTTTTTAATTGCTATACGGTTGTATAATTTTGCCATTTATTTAAAATAAATTAATTGTTGTAAGAATATGAGAGGTTTAACTTTGTGATTAAGGTGATAAACTTGGGTCAAATTTTTTTTGGCATTGGTAAAAGAAATAACTATAGATTTTAATCAAACATAATAAATAAGATGGAGAAAGTATACCGTACCGTAAATTTTGTAAGTCTGGAAGGATGTACCTACCTACAGTAATTGACGCTCTGAAACAATTATTTAAAAATAAGAGTTGGTATGAAAGCCTTTAGGATCACCAACTAGAAGGGGTTTCCCAATTTATTTTATTGAAAAAAATCGCTTGGAAAATTTATAAAGGAAGAGAAGCTTCGGTATCCAGTGAATGTTTTAGTTAAATTTTTTTTTTCATCAACGTGCGAAGGATTCGAAGATAAATATTTTGATTTTTTCAAAGATTAATTCGGTGTTCAAATATGAATTTAAACGTGAAGCTACTCAACCCAACAAAGGCTCTGAGAGGGAGAGTTAATAGAAATCTTGCGAAGATAATAAGAGTATCATGACGCAAATTGACGTCACACCTTAAAGCATGAAGGAGTAACAAACATTAATCAAAATCGAAAAATAACTTCTGGTTGGTTGTTTCAGCGAAGAGAGTACCGTTATTTGTACATCAAACTTGATATGATTCAATTACGAAGCCCATATAACTTAAGGACTAACGTATGGTTCCCCCCTAAAAATGTTTGACCAGTGCTGAGATCCACAAAAAAGCTCAAATTAACTTCTTAAACTTTTTCAATACTTTCATTCAACTGCTAGGCTCCAAAATATAAGTAGGTATCATTTGAGGATTTTTTCTTCAATAAATTTTTGCTATATAGTCCGGGAGGAGTCAGTTAGATTACCTACCACATCGCGGTTGTTAATAGCAACAAATATATAGCTTTAGTTTTAGTAAAAATTAACAAAACCCTATCAGTGGTTTTGTTAATTTTTGCTAAAACAAGCTTTTTCCGGTTGCTTCCATTAGAAAATGCACTTTCCTGGGCTAAGTATACCTTTCACATAATGAATTTCTATAATTTGTATAACAAATAAAAGCTATAAGGTTGCTCTCTTATACGTATCTGTGGTCGGACGGACTTTGGTTAGTGGATAGGACGAGTCCTATGAACAAGAGGTGGAAAAACGAGTTTTTTTGGTGGACAATCATAAAAAAAACTTTGGACAAACGAACCATCTTTCTAAGTTATCAAATGCTGGCGGTTGACGAGTTTTTTAATTTTTGTGTAGTTGCTTTAAAAATAAAAGCTTAATTTTTTTACCTTAAAGTGGACATACGAATTATTGGCCTTCATAAAAGTGGAAAAACAAACCTAATGTTCTGGCTTCAAATACTTAGCTTATCATAAGGACCAAAACAGCCTAAACTACATATATAGTGCGGCAAAAGTAAAATATTGCTCTTTGTTTAAAATTTTCTTTCAATGAGTTTTCGTTTATGACAGAGTTGCGGTTGACAGCTTGTTTGAGGAACTACAAAATTATGAGTCTAGATTTGCTATTTTATGAATCTATATATAAACATGGCTAAAATAAACAGGAAACACAGACAATTTTAGGAGCTTTATTTTGTAAAATTTCAATTTTTTAACTTTAATTGGTAGGACGAACCGAATACGGGTCCTACCGATTGAAACCGAAAAAGTATGCAATGAACTTTCATCGGGAAACACTGCAGCTTCAATCTTTACAATTAAGGTATGTCAATAGAAAATTTAAAGAATCAAATATATTTATTAAATAAAACATTTTATTTTTACATTAAACTGTAGGACCTCGTATGTCGAAAATTCAACTAAAATATTAATGCAAAAAAAAAAAAATAGAAATATCAGAGCATCATTTTTCCAAATTTTAGCGTAACAATAATGTTCTGGACATTTTACAGAAAAAGAAAGAATTCAAAACCTCGTTCTATAGAAAATACAAAACTTGGTTTATTATTCTTACATATACCTTTATACAGGTGTGACAAAAAGCTAGAGCGTGAAGGTTGGGATGAGACAAAAAAACGTATTGTAGGTAGAATTTTCTAAAAAAAAAACCACTTGAATTAGAAAAAAAAAATATTTAAAATCAACGGCAACACTTATAATGTATCATGATGTATCATTTTTAAAGCCAATAATCCATCATTTAATCCTGTTTTTAAATCAAATTGTTTTAGTTAATAGTTTTTGAAAAATCAATTTTCAAACTCAAAATTTTGAAACAAAAATATTTTAAAATTTGTTCAAATTAATTTTGTTCAAAATTTTACGTTATTTAGTACAATTTTTCTTTTTATTATTCAATGCTCTTATCCATTTTTAGTGAAACACAAACGATACTAAAAATTTTCTAGTTTTTGACAGAATTGAAAACAGCAAAAATAAGTTTCCCTTAGTTTGACTTCAAGCCGTTGTTTAAGTTGGTTTAAAGATCCTATTTCACAAAGAAACTAATTAAGTAAATGTATACCTAGTTATTTTCATTTTTCTCAAAAACTAGAAGACTTCAAATTGATAAGAGCATTGAATATACAAAAAAATTCCTCAGTAAAGTAAAATTTTGAACAAATTTAATTTGAACAAAATTAATTTGAACAAAATTAATTTGAACAAAATTAATTTGAACAAAACTAATTTGAACAAATTTGATTAACTTTGTTTTTAAAAATTTGAGTTTGAAAATTAATTTTTCAAAAACTGTTCAGCAAAACAATTTTATTTAAAAATAAAATAAAATAAAATAAAATAACATCAAAATAAAATAAACTAAAATAAAATAAAATAAGAGATGGCTTTACAAAAAGCATGACATTGTAAGTCTTACCGTGCGATGTTTGTTGATGACTGCTTTTGTTTTTTTTAGAAAATTTACTCTTCCCCTGCCGTCTTAACGAAATGAAATAAACCGCCCTTCATTCATATTTTTTCTTTTTCTTGTCTCGACCCAACACCTTTGAAAAAATCTTAAATGAAAGACGAAGCAAAAAATGTTCCGACGCGGCCCTATCTCAAAATGAGGGGGACCTTTTTAATTTCAAACCGCATTATTATAAAAAAAATATTATCCACGAAAATGTTGCACAAACTTGCTCTTATAATATACTAGTAGACCCGTGCTCGCCTTGCTTCGCAAAAATAAGAATTAATATTAACATACCTACATATATACCGATAGTACTAAATAGGGCTACCGCTACCCATACCTAATTTCTATTTCATCTTATTAACAAAAAGTTTATACATTATACACTTATACGTTTTGATAAATGTGAGTTCTTAAAAAATGGTTTACCTATTTGTATGTTAAGTAGGTTCATGTTTGACACATAAACAGAATCTTTATCTCCCGTTGATTTTCTTATTGCATATACAAATATACATATAATACTTCGCACCCAAGTAAACATCTTCTTCTTGCCTGACTACCTGCAACCAGGGTTGGCCGAATTAACTACACTTCATTTTCTACATGATTAACTACGCATAGCTAATTAAATAAACTACACGCCTTATATACTACAAAATGTTACGTTTGCTACATACATAGTAAAGCTAGGTAAATAATAAAATTTCAATAAAAACAGTTCAACTCAAATACAATCTTCAAAGTTTACTATATATCTAAACTACGTAGCAAATGTAAAAAATGTAGTTTATTCCAAAAAGCGTTAGTTCGGCCATCCCTGCCTGCAGCGTTATACTCAAAGCGAAACAAAACAAAAGAATGTGAGAAAAAAAATTGAGTGGAAAAAGAGTAAACAAAGAGAAACCTGCACAACATAAATAAAAAAACGTAAGGGAGGAAAAACTGTAAGAGGGTGGAAATGATATGAAATGAAACAAAGCAGCGACCTCATGAATGCTATTGATTTAAATTCCTGGATTTAAAAAAATAGAAAAAGTAAGTGACTTAGAGATTTGTTTATATTTATTTCTCAGGTTGTATGCATAATTAAGAAAAGATTTAGGGCTTAAAATTTGCATACAAAAATGTACTTTATGAAATAATTTTTGTTTTTTTCAATTATCAATTAGTTTCGTATTTATAAGTGAATATGTAAGTCAAAATCAAGAAAAAAGTTGACTATCAATTTAAAAAAAAATTTTAGTATTAAACAAACGAATTAGATAAACAAAAACTATCTTATTACAATCTTCTAAAGATAAAGAATATTGTAGAAAAAATTTCAAGTTAATCAGGTAAATAGTTTCTGAGATTTCGCGTGACAAACTAAATAATCGTTTCGTCTTTATATAATGTTATAGATATAGATTATAGATATAGATTATAGATTATAGATTATAGATGAGCCAATGAGAAGCAGATTTTTAGATTTATTTTTAAAATGTTGAAAATTAATGTTATTTAATAAAAAAAATATTCTTATTCTTTTAACGAATAATACGTCATTTTTATAACCATTAATTTGTACAGAAAAGCGATAAAATCATCATTTTCATCATATGCCCCTTGCTGATACACATAGAATTGTTTTTAATCAATTTTCATAAAATAAAACTTACCGACTTATGTTTTTTAATCAATTGCTTTCTAATATATTATGTAACTTCAACTCACCTGAAAAAAAAAAGAAAAAAATATAAAATGTTAATTCATATTAATTAAATTGAATAATGAATATTGTTTATTCAAAAGTATGTACCTACATATATCAGTTCTTTAAAGCATTCTAAGGAACCATTTTTTAATGTTATACCAAATTCAGCAATATAACTCAAACACAAGAAACCATTTGTTTGCTATTTTTAAGCACTTAAAAGTTATCATTAGCATATAAGACAATGCTCTTGACCCATTTTATGTAATCAAATTTTATTGAAAGTAATTTTTATATCAGATGTAGATTTTTCAAAATCTATATTTTGAAATTTTATTATTTATATTATTTTTTTTTTTTAATGTTCCTTAATGCAAATACAATTTTGACAACCTAATAATGCACATAACCTGTCAACGTGTCTGCCAAATGAAAATAACTCCAAAATTCATTAAAACTCTCATCCTTAATCTCTCCCAATATAAAAGTTCTTGAATTATACAAAAAAAACAGAAGAAGAAAATCCAAAACTTTTTTTTTGTTATACCATTTTTATACTTCTTTGCTGTGTGTAACGTGAGTAAAAACCAATTACTGTCGTAGAACGTTTGCAATGGATTCTTTTGTATAAGCTGCAATGTTTTTTCTGTTCTCATACAGGGTGGTTTCTGTTTTAACCGAAAAGGGGAAAGATTGATTTTATTGAAAAATAAAATGCACACGAAGTTGGGCTTTTGTATGAGTACTACACAAAAATGATAAATTTAAAATAATGTTGTATATATTAAGCATACATGGAAAAAATTTATAAATGGGGATTCCAAAGGAAAACAAAATTTGGTGGAATATTTTTGATGTATCATGAAAAAAAAGATTCTTATGCATATAGGAGGACGTTCTTGCTTTTCTTCTCCCCTTATATATGCCTCTTTACACCGGTCTCTTTTCACATTTTCTTCAAGTTTACTTGTACTGAATAGATTCTTTCCCCCAATCCCCATCGATTAAGAAGCGTATGACTAATTTACTGTCACATTATTGCTGACTTATTCTCATATAAAGTCCATCAGACACTAAATCCTAAATATGTTTCTTCATTTAAATGAAAGGTAAAACAACAGTGTTAGGTACGAAAGCTTGCGAAATTAAATTATTTTAATAAAAACAATGAGCAAAAAATACATTGAATTTAATAAAGAGGGGCCGATAGCATAATAAACAAAATGGAGCTAAACGGCAACGCTGGTTTAATTTGTTGTGCCTTTTTCTTCTTTACATGTTCCTCTATAGTTGTCCAGAAATATCCGCTAAGAGAGATGAGTTATTTCCAGAGCTAAAAACTTCTTTTGATTTTTGGCAAATTGATCATCAGTCCCAATCTGTCCACTCTTGTTGCCATTTTAAAAAGACCGGTCGGTAGTTCTGTTAACATTGTAAGCACATACACCGTCGGCATAGTCCAAATGTTTGAGTAATGATTGCAGAATTACTTCATTTCAGTTCCTAAAGCTGCGTAATTACAGTATTTCTCACTTATCAAAAAGTATTGGTACTAGCATACAGCATTGTGTAACCCCACTTTTGATTTTAAAATCCTTTAGAAACCTTCCTCTGTGCAGAACATGACATTTCGATTCATCGTAATATTATGTTGCCTTGATAATGGCAACAAATTTGAACGAGCCACAAGACATCCCTCTCAACAAGGCAAATAAAACATATACATATATACATACCAACACTCTCGAAAACCAATTCGAAATGATCAACATTTGTCGAAATGATGATCTGTATTTAAAGGTCCAATGTTGATCTACAAGGTGTTGATTTGGTCAAAACAGAAAGATAAAGTGGAATTCTGTTTTTTTCGGTAACGAAAGTTCTAGCAAAGTGAGTATTCAATATGATTTTTAATTCGCTTCAAGACAGTTTTTGGTATTTTCTCAACAACTGGCAGACATATCTACCACAAATTCCTCACCAGTCGGCTTGATAAAAAAATTCCTTTTGCCCATTCCTAGTCGGAAAGCTCACGAAAACCTATAAGGTTTGTTTCAGTGGATGAAATAGCTCACTCGATATTTTTGGTTCTGCTCGTTAAAATTCTGCGGGTAAATCGCCTCACCTAAGTCATTACAATTTGTTGTTCATCATTATGTATTTTAAACACGAAACTGACTTCTTCTCTCCTGTTTTTACTTCGGAGGAGTCATTGGGACTTGGATGCAAATCGTCGTGTAACAACGTAGCAAAGGGATTGTTCCACCTGTTGGCCTGGCTGTAATCCCGAGATTATGAGATGGCTCGTGTTTTTTGGAGCTGTGGACACCTGTGTGATTCTTGGTACTGGGTAAGTACATATGTTAAAAATGGAACGCAGTAAGGTTTTATTTTTGATACGTTCAATAGCTTATTTTATCAGGGGGACAAAAGTCATTCCTAAATGAGAGTTAAACAAACCCTATACAATTTTAATAATCCCCTCTGAATGATTATTAATGTTAGTTAACCACAAACCACCCTGTTTCTGTTTATTACATAAACTTTATATTTTTTATTTTTTTTTAAACATCACACGAAAAGAATAAATAACTTAACAGAAGCTTTTGAGCATTTGCCTGCCTCGATTTCTTCCTCTAATATTTGCAAGGACTATATTGACTACGGGTATATGCATGCAGCAACGAATTGCCTGATTTTTTCCTTCTTTCATTCCCTAAAAAAAATAGTAAAAAAGTAGGAAAAAAAGTGTTGTGGTAACAAGGATAACGGTGGCAGAAGTTTCGTCATCAGCGAGGGAGCGAAGAAGGGAGGGATGGGCGGTTTGCTTGAAGTGGAAGACATGGGTGTAAATAACAAGACTGTGCCTTCTTGATGTCCTTTTTTTTTGCTTATTAAAAAAAGGAAGCTTGCCTGTCGCCACCGGTCTTTTATTTTTCTGTGCCTTGCTCCTTTTTCAGAGTACAGCTATACACAAGTTTCTTGTTGTTTTTTATTCTTCTTTTGTTTTATTATTATTTTTTTTTTATTATTTTTTGCTAAAAGCTTAGCTTGCTTGTTAACATTTTAAACTTAATGATCCGATGGAAATTTAATGATGTCACTTTAATAGAATGAACTAAGCCCCTACTATAGAGAAGAAGGAGGGTAAGGTGTGGTGTGACGACGAGAGAAGATTATTGAGCTGAAGGAAAACCAACATCTCGCCTACACAAAATAGAATCCTTATACATCGACCTCCATCATATACATACATACATACATATTCTATATATATACATCAACCTGAGGGTGTTCTTCTTTCCTATACTCATATTATGTAGAAGCTCTGGGTGTAGCGTATCTTGTCGTCGACATACCTACATGAGTTTTATGAAATAACACGATCCGAGAATGTGATGGCTGGGCGGTTGTGTCGAGAGGTAGAATGGAGGATATAGTAGATATATATAGCGTAGTTAGAGGGTGGATGCTGTTCTACACCTATATTTAGTTTTGCCATAGTCATTGGCGCTTAACACTATAGAGGCGTATATGGATAATACCTAGAATACGAGAGAAGCTTGCAAACAAGCTTCGAGTGTAGTTTTATTTATATAGATCATATAATGTGCCGTTTACATTTATACACACATTAAACGAGTACTATAGTTGGTCAGCAGTGTTACCATTCTTTAGTTTTTGTTTAAACAAAAATTAAAAAGCTTTGCACATTTTTAAATCTTTATTTTCAATAAAAGTTAGACAGCCATTGAGGAAGTTATATTATAAGCCGTTACAAATCACAGACATGAAAAACATTTAGTAACCAACAAACCGGATTATTTTTGTCACTGCTTCGAGGTAGGTTAATTTAGTTTACTTTATGGTGGCTGACCTCGCTTGGGTCGCAGTGGATACTTTGCACTCGCCAGGATGTAAGAAAGAGATGTAAACCTAACGGGAAGGAAATAGGTATGAGATACCTCCATGAACCACCTTGAAATCTGAATGAATATGGTAGAGTATCCTTTGGCATATAAGAGACCAAGTTCATCGAAGAAGTATTTTCCGTGAGATGGTTTTCTAATCCGAGCTATAATCTGTAGTGTGCATCAAAGAAAGTAAGATAGGGCTCATCGCTAATGTCTCTTTATCCTGAAGCAACATTCGAACACCTCAGATATGATTTAAAGTGAATTCTGTTCATTTCCTTTGAGTTTTGAGTCGTTAGAATTCTAATCAAAATCGTCAGTTGAGATATGTAACTTTCTCTTAGAAGTCGGGACGCATGGAATCAATCGAATTACTATTATTATTTTTGATCGATGATAAGGCTTGCCAAATTTCACTTTTTAATCATTATTAAAGGATCCTTCTATGTGGTAAATTATTTTAAGTGGAATGATTTCTAAATCTATACCAACCGATTCAGTGCCGTTTAGGCAAATTTGAGTATTGAAAGATCACACCATAATTTGTATAATTTAAGCGAATATTCCTTTCCATAAGTCTTGAGAAGAAAGAAGAATATCTTTGGTTGGCGGCGTCAGAGGTCCATATTTCTATGAGAAGAACGTTGGCCAGGGCATCACCGTTAACGGCAAGCAATATAGGTCTATGATTACCAAATTTTTTGGCTTGAATTGCATGATATGGACACCAACGACATGTGGTTTCAATTCAACAGGACGGCGGCGCTAGTGCCATACAGCTCACGTCACATTGGAAATTCTACACGAGCGATTTGAGACTACCGAGATCGTGCGAATATGACCCCGTTAAACTTTTTCTTGTGGGGTTTTTCTGTAGTCGCAGTCTATGCGAATAAGCCAAAAACCACAGCTGCCCTCAAAGCCAACAAAACCTATGCCATCGGTCATATTCAGCTTGATTTATGCGCCATAGTCATGGAAAATTGGACATTTCGTATGCGCGCTTCCCAGAGAAACCGCGGCGAGCATTTCAATGATGTTATATTCCATACACAATGGCATTAATAAAAAGCTTTCAAACGAATAAAAAATTCCGATGATATCTCACACACACTTTGTTTTATTTAAATTTAAAGATAGGAAGCCCTTAATGAAAGACTATCTGTATATGGCAACGAAGAATTCACTTCGTAAGAATGTTTCCTCTTAAATAGGTAAATGTCTTTTACAAAGCACGCAAGTTTTGGATCAAGACCCAAATATCTATTTGCGGTGAGCTAGCCTTTAAGTCTTTTTTCATTAAATTTTTCACTCATTTATTCAGTTCATTTATCAACTGTACATGGAAGATTACTCTTAGATTTAGTACAGGTTTTTGGTGGTATAATTACAAAATTTCAAAAATAGGAATTACTTAGAAGCTAAATAATACTTTAAGAGAACTTTTCAATTATCGTTAGTAAGATAAGAAAGGATGTATTGCGGATGTATGTTCTTTAACATCTCATTTTCTTTGCGAAGAAGATCGACTTCTATCTTTAACTCCTGATAGAGTTTTACTTTTTCGTCAAGCCTTTGACGAACTTCATTATTGTCTTTCTCAAGACATTCTTTTTTTATCTGAGTCCTTTTTTAATCGCGCTGTCGTTATCGGTCAACTCTCTTTCCCGTATACTGCACTCGATTCGGATAGTGGTGATCCTTTAAGAAAGGGATTTATCATATGCAATAAATGGCTCTCCCCAGAATCTATAGAGCCGACCTCAGATGAGGGTGGATTTGCCAGTTAACCTGGATTGCCACCTGGGGTGCTATATCTATTTGTTTTTTCGACTGCATAGTTTTGTATACATCTTTCTCAGTATACGGAGGATGGATGTACATAAGTCGCCTCATTAAGACAGGCATGCCTACCTCGGGTATATTCTTCCTACCCGAAGGCCTAGGGGGTAGTCAGAAGTTTGTTTTATTTTTATTGTTGTTAAAAAAAAAATATTTTCCAAAATTTTTAAATGTAATAATGTTTAACCACAAGATTTTAAAATTATAACAAAATCGGTCAATTAAGTAAAAAGCTATACAAGAATAACTAAAAAAAAGGAAGGCAATTTTCTCAAGAAACGCGTCAAAACCTTATTTCCGTATCTAATAAGAATTTTTTTAACAAACACCTGAAACGGAGTTTTCTTAAAATCACTCCGGTCATAACAGATACGAAATTTAATCAACATCCTTTGGACCGTTTTCAAGAAAATAAAAAAAAAACGAAATTGGTGTAAGGCAGCTATATATATACTACCGTTTGAGATGAACTTTGAAAAAAATTCGATTTTCCCTTCTAGCCTCTAGACAATCACATAAAAATGATCTGTAATAAATTTTCAGCAAAAGTTTTCATCCGTTTAGGCTCAAAAAGTAGTGAACGCACAGTGGCACAGACCCACGACGGACGGTATGATGAAACCCACTTTTTCGGACTTCACTATCATAGTAGTGTTAATTTTTGATTACAGCGTCGAATTTTTCTTTAACATGAAATCAAAAGATACTCATAGACCAAGTAAAAAGTATTACATCTAAAAGGTAAGAAATGGGTCATTAAATAAAGGGTGATTTTTTAGCTGGTTTGGTTTTGGCAACACTGGTTTTGACAGCTGACGTGTGTTTAGTACCTTGTGTTACTGTCAAACAGCTTCAGTTTGGTTTGCAATTTAACCATGGATCGTCTTACAAATGAACAACGCTTGCAAATTATTGAATTTTACTATCAAAATTTGTGCTCGGTTCGAAATGTTCATCGCGCGCTGCTTCCATTTTATGGTCGGCATTCTCGACCTTCTGAGCAGTCTATTCGGAAGATTGTGACCAAATTTCGCACCAAATTTACTTTGTTGGACATTAAACCACCAACACGTTTACGTACTGTGCGTAGTGAAGAAAATATTGCGGCCGTATCAGCTAGTGTGACAGAAGATCGCGAAATGTCGAATCGCAGCGTTACTGTCAATGGTGAACGCTACCGAGCGATGATAACAAACTTTTTTTTGCCCGAAATGGAAGTTCTTGACTTGCATGATATGTGGTTTCAACAAGACGGTGCCACATGCCACACAGCACGCGAAACAATGGCGCAATTGCGAGGCGCGTTTGGTGAACAGTTAATTTCACGTTTCGGGCCGGTCAATTGGCCGCCTAGATCGTGCGATTTGACACCATTAGACTATTTTTTGTGGGGGTATGTTAAGGCTAATGTCTATAGGGACAAGCCCGCTTCGATTGACGCACTGGAAGCCAACATCCATGCATTCATTCGTGAGATACCGGCCGATATGTGTGAAAGAGTATGCCAAAATTGGACTCAGCGGATGGGCTACCTGAGACGCAGCCGCGGTCAACATTTGCATGAAATTATCTTTAAACATTAAATTGCAAGGTTTAAACTATCGATTCAAATAAATATTTCATTCATTTTTTCGAATTTTTTGTGTTTTTTTTTTAAAAAAAGTTCTAAACCTCTTAAAAAATCACCCGTTAGTTATAAAATGATCAAAAAATGTAAGGCTTCATTATTTGACCAAAAAAGACAGTTTTATATCAATTGTAAAAGTTAAAGTAGTAAGTATGTACCTCTAGGTGTAATGGTTATTAGGTACCTTGGACTTTCACCCCGGAGCTGAGATCTGGGTTCGAATTCCAGCCTATTCAAAAAAAAAAGTTTTTTTGTCAGGGGGTACTTGCGAGGAAGTGACAAATCCTCCATGAGTAAGTCTTTTCATAATAATGTGCCTTTTTTCTTTGCCGTTGGGCAAAAAATTGAAGGTCCCCTTTTTTCTGCGAACTATTAACATGCACATAGGATGTGCATGTTGTATATTGTCACATAGTTGATAGTATAAGTCACATAGAGCTATGATGCCATTTATTTAATTTTATTTATTTAACTTTAAAATTCTTCAGTAAGCTGCCAACAATTTTCTTTGGGTGGACTAAATTGAACTCTGATGCCCATTTTCGACATTTAAGAAATACTTGATATTTTTAAGTCCACTAATGACGTGCTAAAATCTCGAAACACTAATATAAATCTTATATTACAAAAATTTATTAAACGTTTATTTCAACTAGAAGTTATATCTATTTGATTGAGTTGCACGTACTTGCTCTTAAGTTCGATCAGACGGTGAGTATATAATTCTTTAAATTATAACATTTAAAAGAAATAAATATTTTATGGAGATTAAAATCAGTTGAACGGTTTTCGAGAAATCCCGAAAATAAAAGAAAATGGTTCAATTAATTATTAATATCAATTTCACTTAATCGTATAGCACATATATTTTAACTAACTTAATTTTTGCTTCTAAAAATGTGAGGAACAGTTTTCGTAAAAAGTAATATTTGTCTTGGTCATCGTAATGACACGTTCGATCAAAATCTCGAGTTCGATTTTTTTTTAACGAATGTATAACTTGTCACTTAGTACCAAAATATAATACGTAGTACCTATGTATGCAAGTAAAAAAATATAATATAAGAAAATGTAATAAAATTTGATTTGGCAACTCGTAAACCGAGTATCTAGATACTATATCCGACATATGAGTACTAAAAGTTTGTGTATATGGATGTGGAGTTCTTCTGTTGCAGATGTTTTTTTTTTTTTTTTTGAAAAAGAATCGAGACTTTCATCTGAGGACTCGTTTTGCAGTTCTGTGCATTTTGGTTGTCTATATTTATTATTTTACTGCTACTACTTTTGGTTGCTTTAAACTCCCCTACAGACTCTTTGAATTATGTGAATAAGAGACGAAGAAAATGGAGTTGAAGAACATTTATTTGAATTAAGTGTACAATGAGAAAAGTTTTGCAATTCATGTGTGTAGAGAGTCAGAATCATTCACTAACACACACACTCACCCACCCTCCCCACTCACACTTCTACCTTTTTGACAATAATGAAATAATGCAAGTTTTCAGACAGCGCCCCCACCAAATCGTTTTTTCCACCCAAAGTTCTCAACTAAACGATATACAGCTAGCGTCAGGTTAATTGCAAGCAAATTTATTTGCTTACCTACCTGTATTCGAAATACAATACACACATTATTACAAAGGGTAGAGAAGTGGAAATAAATCACCAGAAAAATAGAGGGTGGTGGCACTGGCACTGGATCTATGGGATAAAAAAGTGTGCAGATGACTAAAGGCACATAATATGTATATGTATGTAAAAATCCCTATCGTCGTCGTCGTTGTCGTATAGCGGTGGTGTTGTCCCGTTTTACTGGGATTAGGATTAATTCCGTTTTTCGATTAAGAGTTGCCTCGTATCGTGTGTGTGGGTGTACCTAATACACAACGATATCGAACCCCACCTGATCCTGGCTGTGTTGGAGTATTATTAGAGCTTGTGTTTAATTTAATGACATTAATCTGTGTCCTGTTTCGAGGAAGAAAAGCTATGTAGCTAACTAACCTGGTTCGGTTCACAATGGCGAAGGTGCTATTCTGTGCTGTGAAACAATATAGCCTCAAAAAAGTAAGAGTACGTACTTTGGGGGAGACTATCATGTGGGTTGACTGTTGAATGTTTGGAATTAGACTAAACCGATTTTCAATTATTTTTTAAGTGCAAGTGAGAAAATTAATGTTTCTCCATTTACTTTTTCTTCTCTTGGCGTTTTTTTTTTTTTTATTTTTGGTGGAAGTTAAGACTGCGATTTAGCTAAAGAAGGTATATAGGTACGAGCTTCGAGAGGGATGACATGCACACGAAAAGGTTTCATTTCTTTATGACCTTATTCGTGCTGATGATATAGAAAGTAGCTGCACAGCTGCTTTATATAAGTACATGGACTTCTTTCTTTATGTTCTCACTGAAAATCGATGCGAAAAAAAGTCACGATTTTCCCTTAATGCATCAACCTTGTGATGATGATGATGATGATGATAAAGATGATGATGATGATGGCAGTGACGGAGAAGTGAAGAAGAAGATGTAAACCAATAGCCATTATTATATCCTTGTCAACGATTCAATTATAGATGGCTTTTGAGAATAGTAGTAGTAGTACCTATGTACATATATAAAAGGAAGCTTGTTGCAACCTTGTGGTACGGCGCGGCGGCTGGCTATTGTTAAATTGAGAGAACAAGTTGGTTTAAGGATTAGGTTAGTTACATTTTCAATTGTATAAGAAGCACGATCTCTGAGTTGATGGATTTTTTTATATATACATATATATAATTTTGAAAGAATTTTCTCCTTGGTCCCTTTCTGTAAGTAGATTGTGTGATACCTACTTAAACTGTGAAAGTAAGTAGTCGAAGTGACTTTTTTAAGACTTGAATTTCAAAACGGGAGTCGTAAGAATTATATTCGAAATTGATTTATGTATATAAGTAGATTGAATAAATTAAATGGAATTAAAATGGCTGAGGAGACCCTACGGACATAAGGAATCTTTAATTCTTCGACTTATTTTATGTATCTGTTTCACTTTAACAAGATCCAAATGCTTACCTAGCAATGTTTAAGGACATGTTTGGCTGCAATGGAATGAAAATGTACTAGCCACCGCGTTAACAAACAGTCTTCGGGCGTATGATGTTCTCACTCAACAATTCTTTGGTCATGCTAATTCGACAAAAGCTAGTTGGTTCAGATTAACCACAACAATTTAGTGGAGATAGCTCTCTACTTCTCTGTAATAACGAATTTAGCGTCTTCCCCGTGATGGTATTGTCAATCGAAGTTAATCTCAGGCAGGCTTTTGTTCGTATCTTTTATTCTTGGGTTGATAGTTTTATTTTCTGGTAACACTTTCGCACATTGCTCATTAGGATGGGTCTAAACAAACGAAGTTGTTTCGAAATTCTACTAATACCTTTAAAAATCGGTTGCTTGGAAATAAAAGGGTCTATAAAAAGAGAAATCAAGAATTAAGAAAAATATTTTTTTTGTCTTAGAAAAATCATTGTACTTTTTATTTTATATTTTGTTGGTCTTATTTATGAACGTTGTCTAACTTTAGACAACTGTCCAACTTTGGAAAATGTGTTCAAAATCCTTGTTTATTGTTGTCTTAAAGCTGCCTACTTAGACACAAGAGAATATTGTCTTAACCGTGAATAATGTGATATTTATTTTTATTAAATAAAGCATATTTCCACCAATTTGAAAATAGTTAGACAGTCTCTAAGTAGACAAAAATCTAATAAATACGACTCTGTATATATAAAAACATCTGATTTTTAGCATTCAGATAAAAATCAATGTGTGCATCGAACATTAGAGACTTAGGCTTAATCAGTATAAGTATTTACAATTTGGAAACAATTTAATACGAAGTATTTTTTTTTTTTTCAAATATGTATTTAAAACTGGCCACCAAAAACACCCAATTTTTATTAAAAATCTGCTAGATGATGTTAAAAACTTCTAGGTGCCAAGTTTGATAAAAATCGGTTAACCGTTTTTGAGAAAACTAAAATTTAAAAAAAATGGTTCTATGGGAAGTACCATTTATAACCATTTTTCAGATATATTTTTTTATAAAATGGTTCCCTTTAAAAAAAAACACAATTGAATTTATTTTTAGAAGAAAAATGAGATTTTTATTTTTTTACTACAAAAATTTGTTCGGTAGGTACTGTTCTTTTTGGTTCTAAAAAAATGCCCAAGTTTAAAGAATGTTTAAAAAAAATCGACCCACCCGATTAGTTCTTTGTCCTTGTTTTGATTCCTTATATCATCATCCATATCCAAGGGTCGTATCTTTTCCGTGATAGGTAATTTTTCATGACCCTCTAAATATGTCCTTTTCCAATTAACAATGTGGACCATTCGTTTATCTTTGAGTCAGTACAAGTTCTTTTGTCTACATTTTTTATTCAAAATAGCGGTTAAGCTTGGTATGTGTCTTAAAAAACATTATTTTGAGGTGACTCTTTTTAAAGAGATTGTCGTTGTTTTCCTAAATCAATGTTCTGTCATAACTAAAACCCTGAAGCACTCTAATCATGTTTGCTTTATTGAAAAGCAGTTTTAATTTATAAGTCATTGTGTTAAATTAATCAACAAAGCGTTGCCGCAAAAAAATAATCAAAACAAAACAAAACAAATAACACACCACATCCGCCAACTTCATATAAAAGCTTTTTTATATCGCACTATTTTATTTGTTTGTTTTTATTTTTTTAATTCTTTTTCCTTATAGGGGAAGGTAATATGATGCTCAGCCATATTTAAAAATTCTTTTATCAGCCTTGAACTTGCTGTGAGTGTGCATTGTGCATACCAATGACAGTTAAGCATGTGTCAGGGTTAAAGTGAAAACTGTACACAGAAATAGAACATAATGACATTTTGTTATGATAATGCCACCTCGTGTCGTTCGGCCTTGGTGTTGAATTAAGTTTTTTTTTTTTTAATCTTGGACCCAGCAGCGCCCACTTAACGAACTTTGAATGAATGGTGAAATTTTAGATTTAACCAAAAGTAAATTATTTTTAATTGAATATTGCCATACTGTCTCTATCTCTCTCTCTGGATATGTTTGGACAGAGGTGCGACAACGTTGTGCGGACGATTAACGAATGTTCTTTCTAT
This sequence comes from Epistrophe grossulariae, assembly GCA_929447395.1. Classification (NCBI taxonomy): domain Eukaryota; kingdom Metazoa; phylum Arthropoda; class Insecta; order Diptera; family Syrphidae; genus Epistrophe; species Epistrophe grossulariae. The sequence goes on along the minus strand of OV839567.1, from coordinate 20,273,836 downwards.
TTTCGATTTTTTATTGGAAACTTGTGCCTTATGTAGAACCAGAAGTTTATTGATTTTAACAAAACTGAGTAGGTAGTTACTAGTTAGGTACCTTCCAGAGGCAGCTAAATATTTTTCAAATTCGTGGCACCACAATAGTGGAATGAAGCACTTTCGGCTTCAAATACAAGTAAAATTCGAGTTAAATGATATTTAGTTATCATTTTTTTTCTTCAAATCTTTTCAAAATTCTTTAGTTTTTACCAATTTCATATCTGGAAAATTAAAATTTGCGGCGCCGCAAAGCCACCGGAAGTCACAATAAATTCAAAGGAGCAACGTACATAGAAATTCCAGTAAGTAATATTTGTGTGTGATATTTCAGTGGTTTCGGAGGAATTATGTATTCGATTTATATTATTCATCAAATCAAAAATAACTTTCCGCCATAAATATGCCTCCAACGACTATTCGACAAACCTTAAGACCGGAAAACCAAAATCTGTGTATGTTCTTTACCAAAAATAAAGTAATTAATTTTGACATATATCTATTTATTGCAGAATATATGACAATTTGAAAAGTCACATAATTTACCACAAACAAATGAACTACCACAAAGAGAATTGGAAAAGAGGATAATCTCTTCCTTTGACAAATTAAGTAGATACATATAGATAGACTGAGAAAGATATAGGTACATTCCGAATAAACCAAAATACAAAATAATGTAATTAGGCATTTCTATCAATAGAGAGGCTATATATAGATTAATGAACCAAGCATTGCTGATGCTGTGATTTGGCACAGCCTTTTGCCTTTTTTCATCCGAAAAAAATATTATTTTTGTTTTTGTTTATTCGAGATATTGAAAAGCGATTATATGTATACCTACTATTATTTCTTACAATAGGAGAATATAGTCGGCAGAACGTTTTTTTCTCAGAACTACGGCTGTGAAATTTAATGAAGAAAAAAAAAAATAGCGCGACTAAAAGTCTTGTGTTTTCAAAATCACTTCCTTTTTCCGAGAAATCCTTGTTTTTAAGGATTTTTATTTGAAGTGCTTAAAGTCAAGGGAAGACTTACAAATACTAACTTAGGATATCTTGGAGAGCGAAATCAAATTGAATTTTGAAGAAATAGATTAGTAATTTAAGGAATCGTTACAAACTTTGTGGAAAAAATTACCCTGTCTTCTTTTATATCGCGGATACCTCTAAAACTTTGAGGGAGTTAAGGACTTTGTGTACCTAGGTGCCGCTATTAACTGAAACAACGACACCAGCGCTGAAATCAAACGGAGAATAACTCTTGCCAATCGCTGCTTCTTTGGACTAAGAAAGCAATTGAGTAGCAAAGTCCTCTGTCGAGCAACTAAAGTGTCCCTTTACAAGACATTTATGGTCCCGGTCCTTATATATGGCGCAGAGGCATTGACCTTGTCAAAACTGGATGTGAACGCTCTAGGATGTTTCGAGATTCTCCGAGTTTTTTGGTCCCGTCTGCATAGATAGTGAGTGGAGGAGAAGATACAATCACGAACTGTACAGCGAGACTGACCTGGTCAAACGAGTCAAGGTCCAACGACTTAGATGGCTGGGTGTCGAATGGACCGCTCCGACCCGTAAAGTCTTCGAATCTAATCCCGAGGGACGGCGCAGTAGAGAAGACCGCGACTCAGGTGGCGCACACAGGTGGGAGAGGACCTCAACCAACTTGGCATGGCGAAACTTGAGACAGCTAGCTAGGGACTGAACTGACTGGAGAGGTCCATCCCGGACTGTAGCGCCACCTTAAGAAAGTAAATAAGTAACTTAACTTCTAAAACCTGACGGAACAATTCTGAAATCGGTTTCCAATTCGAAGCATCGAAAATCTTCCGAAAAATTAAGCATCCTTCAAAGACAAAAATCGTGCCTAACAGTTTATTCGGCTTATTACAGGCTAATTCTGAATCCAATTTTAAAAAAAGAACGCTGGGATCGAGATGAAGGAGAGACATTTAAGAGATGGAGTTTTAAGCAAGGAGTATTGAGGTTAAAGTCTAAATTAATTAACACTCCTCAGAATACGAGAGATATGTAGGTTCGTTGAAACCATAAAGTGTACGCTGGGTGGGAATAGAAAAAACAAGGGACGAATATTTTGTATTATAGCTATAACGAGGGTAAATGTTTAAAAAGATATTTAAAGTTGTAGATCGTATAATATAGTCAACGGAACCAGAAAGGAATCGATTAATTAAGAGAATGACGAATATTTCTTCTTTTTTTTTCTTCTAGCCAATTTAGGTTGATTAATTTAAGGTGGTAGGGATAAGAAGGTAGGGTTAATACTGTTTCTTGAATTAATAAGGTTTTGTATAATTTATAATAACTACATGGTAGGATCACTAGATTATTCCAAGTTAGATCTCGAAGAGCTAAGCGAAAAAGACGACGTTGAACACTCTCGATTCTGAAAGTGTGAATATGTTTATGAGAGGACTATAGGTTAGGTTCGTTAAAAAGGGGTGATGGTCTCAATGGATCCATTGCGTTCCCCGAGATATAGCAGGCCTATATTCAAGGAGGGGGCGAACAAATGTTATCTTTAGGCCCCAGGTCATATTATATAGGGGTCGTAGAATTCTTTGGAACATTGTTTCACGAAGCCAAGTGCTAAATTAGCTTTAAGAATGATTTCCCCCATGTTTAATAAAGTTGAGTTCCTAATCAAAAAATACGCCAAGGTCAAAAATCTTTTCAACGCTGACATGGGTTGATTATGGGGAGAAAGTCGAGATTGGGAGGAGATTTAATGCGTTTGGGTGAAAAATTGATAGATTGGCATTTGGCAATGTTAAGTTCTAAGCTGTTTCTTTAGGCACTAGACTGACTGAAAAACCGTCAACATAGGTACTTTTGAATAAGACAAGACATATTGTCTTGAAAAAATTGGTTTCGTCGGTGTACAGTGAAATAGAGGAATGTTTGATGACCATTTCAATATCATTAACACCTTAACTGTCCCATGAATCATATTTGATACACAAATTTAATTTTTTCTCGTATCGCCTACGTCCATGTATCAAATTTGATACATTTTTGAATTCGGTTTCACTGTCCCCATACAAATTGATATGGAAGTACTCATACGTCCATAATTTTGTCTTAGATATAAAATACAGCAACAATAAGTCCCATGTATCATTTTTGATACATAAAATTATTTTTTTCTCGTGCCGCCTACGTCCATGCATCATTTTTGATACATAAAGATGTATCGCTTTTATATTTATACAAAATTACCTAAAAATTTGATTTTTATATAAACATATATAGGTATGGTCTGATACTTTACGAAACTTCAAACAAAATTGGAAAAATGTTTGGGTAAAATAACTTTTTTCAAAAGTAAATCCTTACTTTTTTATGAACAAATTTTATTTTATTTTAAAATTAACACAATATAATATAAAGTATAAGGCTAACATAAATAACATATTTATAATTTGATAATAAAGATGTATTTATGTGTCCTTATGATTTAAATTTAAGCATGACAAGAAGAATGCTTTGCTGCATTGCTTGCACTCTGTTGAAACTTGAATCGAGCTTCCAGTAGTGTTCAATTGTGGGTAATTGAACGATACCCATTAGCATTAAAATCCCAAACAAAATTTTCATTTCTTCAACGTCCACATCTTTCCACTGGTCTATTCTACTAAATGTAGATGATCGCGATGCGCTTAGGTAATGGGCGTAAGCATTGGTATTTTCAATCATGTCCATCATAATATCCCCAGATAAAAACTTTTCAAAAATTTTTAATACATCTACCTTTCCATCTTCATTGGTAATTTCGCCAATTCGGTGTACACCAGAGTTGCCAGTAAATTGTTTTCTGCCAATGGGATGAATTTCATCACGCCAAACTTAATCATGTTGTTGCAACTGTTCTGAAATTTGCCGTGGGATCAATTGTTGGGCTGCATTTGAAAAGATCAATCCTGCTTCCTCATCTTCACTTTCTGTAAGCTCAAAAGAAGATTTTGAGTTAATTTCAGATGGTTGATATTCACTATTACTGGCGGAACTGAAATCTTCACTGCCACTATCCATCACAGTATTACAAATAAGTTTTTCAGCTAGAGATAAAAACGGTTATTTATTTCTTCCTCTTTTAATTTCTTCAGAAATGCAAAAAAAATTAAAAGAACGATTCGACAGTTAAAAAAAATATTTTCTGAGTGTTAATACATAGGGCCTTACCAATAACCAAATTTAAAGACGACTTAAATATCCAAGTGCAATATTCATTATTTAAGTTCTACTTAAATACTTAAGTCATACCATATTTGGTTTTTTATATAGAGTATATACCATTATGGTCTATTTTACTTAAATATGTATTTAAGTCGTCTCTAAATGTTGTTATTGGTAGGGCTCATAATAAATATTTTTTGCATTGGAATTCGTTAACTTCAATGTCCCCATACAAACTGATAATCACCCATACGTCCCATGTATCATATTTGATACAAAAAATTAGTTAGCATACGTCCATGTATCAAAAATGACCACTAAACTAAAACCTTTTTTTAACAGCAGTGACCAATTATATATGCAACCCCCTTCTATGTTGAAACTTACTAAATAATAATGGTTTTTTTTTTTTTTGAAAAAAAACGTACCGGACGTATGGGCGTTCTTAAATGATTTTGTATTATTATTATTATCTTTATTAGTTATAAAATAACTTTAAAATTTTACAATTTACACATTTGTTTCATATAAGAAAGTTAACATTGTTGGGATTTTATAAGATCTGTTACAAGTTTTTTAAAACAATGGAAATTTGATTCATTTTTTATGCTGGTTGGCAGGTTATTAAAGAGTTGTAATCCAACAAACATCACCGAGTTTTATGTGCTGCTAAGGTTACATCTCCCAAGTCTGAAATTATCTGCAGATCTTAGTTCAACCGAACTTTATGAACATATTGGAGGTTCTCAGCAAGGTAATCAGGGAACCGGTTGTACTTGACCTTGAAAATAAAAATAAGAATTTTTAAGTTAAGACGTTGTCTTACATTAAGCCATTGTAGTGCTTCTAACATAAATGCAGTCCTTGTATAAAAACTACACTTGAGCAAAGACCGCATGGCTCGGTTCTGTAAAACTTGAAGCCTGGTTTTTGTCTCTTCATTACACATATACAAAATGGAAGCACAATAATCAAAGTGAGGAAGAATTATTGTATTATAAATCATAGTAGTATTATAAAACATAGTATGGGGACAGTGAAGCCGAGTTCTGTTCATGTATCAAAAATGATACATGGACGTAGGTGGCACGAGAAAAAACAAATTTTGTGTATCAAATATGATACGTGGGACGTATTGTTGATGTCTTGAAATAATAATGGACGTTTGGTTAGTTTTAAATCAATTTGTATGGGGACAGTTAAGGTGTTAACATAGTAAGAATTAAAAGAAGTGCACCTATGTGGCTACCTTGGGGGATACCGGAGTTAGATAAGAGGGTAGACCTGAAACGAAAACTGAACAATTTTCTAAGTAAGATGGAAATCGGTATAACAAAAAGGGTTCACAGCCGAAGTGGGTAATTTGAAGGGTATTAGAAAGTATTTGTGTAAAGCAAATTTTTCCAAAGGCCTTACTGAAATCGCGTAGTAGTATTCGATCATGTATTTTGTGTAATATTGTTAAAAATTTTAAAACGATGTAATTCAATTCAACACAGTAAGTGTTGGTGGATCTTCATTTAAGAAAGCCAACTTGTCTAGAAGAGACGAAGATTTGCTGAACTGAATAAAAACAAAAACGCTAATGATAGGTATTACCTTTAATATTTGTACTGTGAGGTGTGGTAAAATAATTAAACCAATAAATTGTGTGGCGCGGAAGCTCAAGTAGAACCATGGCCTTGTGACTTACAACTATCAACCATTCCTGTGTACGTATTATTGGCATGAATGAAGGGGACCTAAAATTTTTTTTCGGGATTCGATCTGATAACATGAGAAGCACTTTTTCAGGACAAGAGATTCTCTATGAGGATTTGTCAATTCCTCACAAGAAACAGTAACCCATACAAAAAACATTTGTTTTTTTTTCTTATGGTGGTATAGGCTGGGATTTGAACCCAAAATCTTAGGCATAACACGACAACATAACTTCTTTTTTTTCAAAACTTAACTAAGTTCATTTTATGAATCAGAACTGTAAGATTGAAGATCTCATTGCTTTGTGTGACACTATTTTTCGTAAAAATTACAGATTTGAGTAAAACTTGCGAAAATGTGCAAGTTTGTGCGACCTACAGTCTTCCTGCATTTTATTTTATCACCACCAGCCGCCTTTTGCTTCTTTAAAACTTCAAATACCTACCTAACTACTCCGAAAAGAAATGTGACTTTTTGTTTATCCGCCGAGTATTATGTCAAAAAAAAAAAAAAAAAAAAAAAACGGTTATTGGTGTCGTCTCCATATCTGACAGATTTACCATATGAATACAATATTTTTTTTTATTTGTTTTATTCCTGACTATGCATATGAAGATAATCCATATGAAAAATTGAAAACAAAAAAAAGGACTTAAATATTTTTCTTTTTTTATTTGCCAAAGAATAATAAATGTGAAATATATATAGCCACCCGACGAGAAGGATACACTGTATGTTGGTTTGGTGCTGGCTCTCATTTGATCCATCATGAGGATGGGAAGGAGCAGCAGCAGAGGCAGGCATCAGCGAGATGACAACTGTACTGAGTATAGAGTGAGTATGATGTGTATGTGTGTGTGTGTGTATTAGTGAGATTGTATGTACCAAAAGAAGCGCATAGAATATTGAAAGGATTTTATTTGCGCAAATGTGTGCAAAAAGAGGATGGAGGAAGAAAAGTCATTGTCGTTTATCGTTTGGTGCTTTGGATGTCCTGATGGCTGTAAGGTTTTGCTATGCCACGGCCTCCGACCATGAAGAGTCATATGTTCGACAATTTTTTTTTATTTTTATTTTCTACAAAACAAAAAAGAATAAACTTGGTTATTGCGGCCTAAGAGTAAAACAGAGCAGAGCGAAAAAAAAAATAAACAACCACGATGAAAATAAAAATGTCCTTCCTGGCACAAGCTTGATGTGTATATTTTGCTTCCAGGAACATAGAAGTAGTAGGTTTTTTGTATGTGTAAACTCCCGACTTAGAGAGGAAAAAAATAAAATCCCACTAAACGCACCCGTTGATATACATGTCCTTGTATGTTAATACGCTTATATTCCCAAGGGAAAGAAAAGGAGGAAGCCGCCGGGAGGAGCGAGGTGGTTCGTTAAAGAAGCTGATGAAAGTTAAGGCCTTTTTGCTTTTTTTCTTTTTTTTTGTATATTTTGAGGTTAAGAAGGAATAAACCTATTTTGTTTATGTGAGTGTGGTTGCCTTTAATTTTTGCTCTTTTTCTGTTTGGTTTATGCGAGTAGGTAAGTAGTTTTTTTTTTTTTTGTATTTCGCTGATTATGCACAATCAGTGGAATTTGTTATATTAGCGCTTGTGTGTTACAAATATAAGAAGGATTAAAAAAAAATCCTGCTAATGTTTTTAAGGGTTCAATGTACCTTTCTCAAAATAGTCCGAAAGTTAGTCTTCGGATTATATTCGATTGAAAAAAAAAATCAAAAAGAAAGTAAATGATGATTCGAAAGAATTATATTCCATCAAATTTTAGGTCACCAAAAACGATTTGAGTTAATACCTATAGCTTAACAATAGCGTTTACAGAAAATTGGCTTGCGAAAAACTTTAGAAAAGTTATAATCGGTTGGACCGATTTTCTTCAAATTTAATACATATTTTTATGTAATTCTTTAGAGGGAGAATTCGAAATGGGTACATGGCATACATTAATTAAGGATTTTTCTCGAAAACGGCTTCAACGATTTTGATTAAACTTCGTATCTGTAATGACCAAGGTAATTGGTTTTTGTCAATTTTTCAGTTTTTAAATTACAAAAATCAGGGGTTATTTCTTTGTCACTATATCATCGAAGATGGTTTGGTTAGATTTTTCCTTCGGCCAATTTATTAAGTCGTAATAATTAGATGCTTTTATTTGTAGTCGAAGAATCAGAAACTCAGGAAATAAATTATTGAATTTTGCCTGTTATCATGCCTTTTACAATTCTTCGAAGAGATAGTTTCCTTATGCGTGAGTTTTCATTTTGCAATACAGCTAAAAACAAATGTTCTGCATGAACGAAAAATGAATTTCTTTGGATAAGTTTTGAGACGATGCTGTTAAAGTCATCCCGGGAAATACAACGATATTTAAAGCTTGTTAAAAATATGAATTGGACCGTTTTTACATGAAGGCTTAGGTTTTGATGTGGAACCAGGTCGGGTTGCAGATACAATTTCGGAATGAAAGTGACAAGTTCCCCGAAGTTGGCCGAAGGCTTTTTAGTTCTAACATAAAAACGGAGAATCCTAATTTATAGCTAAAGAAGGCAAGAAATATTGAACCTCAAGAAAAAGATTAGCACATTTGATGCAACTATTTTTGATTTGTGCTTAAAGGAGTCAGCATTCACATCTGGAAGTTCTATGTTTATCGCTTCAAAATCCACCACTTTTAAGTTCAGGCAATTTTCAATGCCCTGTTCCATCGGAACTGGCGAATAGATGACGAAACGGTAATCAATTCGCATTTATCAAGCATAGAAACTATTGGTCGTTCAATATGTTTTCCCAACAATACAATGATATGCTCTTTTTAGGTCCTGTAGATTACAGAAGTATTACCAAATCACCAATTGCCACCATAAATGGTTGGAATTCAAATCCTTTTCCTAGAAAATTAACTATATTCCTTTTAATAGTTAGTGCTTTTCCAGAATCAATGTCATTCCAACTTCATAAGCGTTGGTAGGTAGGATACCATTTTTATCTTGTCTCATTGTCATTGTTAGCTTTTTATTTTTTTTACAATGGGGTAACTTTTAGTCAGTAAAAAATCATCATCATACTTTATTCATTCCATTGTTAAACCAGGACTATATATATAAGAATCATGGAAAATGTTTTTAAACAATTCAACGAAATTCTACTTTTTGTAAGAGTTTTTTTTGTTTGCTAACAAGAGTTACATTTATTTCTGTTTAACAAGAATTTACAATAATTCTTTCTGGAATTTAACTGATTAAGTCAATTCGTAAAAAAAGTCATATTATTATTCATATCAGCAAAATAATCTTGTTTCAGTAGAAATAAGTTCATCATTTATACAGAATATAATTATTTTCCAACTGCTAAAGGATTTACACCGCAAACATATCTCCATATTTTTTGCTATTTTGTATTCCTATCATTTAGTGTTCACTACATAGGACACGATTGTGACTTTAAGGAGCTTAAATATTACTAAATCTTAATCTTAAATCCAACATAAAAAAAATTTCTTTAAAAGTAAAATAAAATATTTCAGAAAAATCAAGTGAAATTGAAAGTAAAATCGTGGTGGAATTAAGAATTAAACATGCCAAATTTTGTTAACTTTTCAGAAGACATAACAAACAGCCAAAGAGAATCTAATCTGTATGAAAAATATCATATTTATATTAAATGCCTCTTAACCCTTCGTAGCCCAAGATCATACAAAATTGATATTTTTTTGAGAAACAGCAGTTTTCGGAAAATAAAAAACACATATTTTTCAGAAACTAAAAAAACATTTTTAAAAGATTTATTACACATTTTAAGGATTGTGGCATTACTGTAACATTGGTTATGCTTTCATGCATGTACGTAAAAGTGTGCATTGATAACAATAAAATGAACATATGTACATACTTACTAACTTAAAGCCACTAAAATAAAACAATTTTTCACACTCTTTGTATTTTTTTTATAATATTTGAAATTCCACGAGGTCACTCCAGTTCACCACTAATTGCTGACTTAAAAATTCAAACTGACTGAAGTCCAAAAATACGCATACTAAGATTTTCCCTGGATACTTAGTTTGTTCAATAGTATGTTACAGTAATGTCACATCGATTCAAATGTACTAAATATACTCATAACGTATTTTAGAGGGATTTTTTAGGTTTGCTACAGAATTGTCACACGAGACTATAAAGGGTTAAAATACCTTGCTCTAGTTTTATTATTTTAATTATTTATTATTTAATTATTATCTATTACAATACTCTTCACGATAACTGCATTTTTCTGATGATATTAAAGCTGTTAACAATGCTGATTAATAAAACCACATACAAAATTTATATTCACAAAGATTGCTTGAATATTGGAAGTTTTCATTCCACTGACACACAAAAATGAGATGTAGGCTTTTCATATGAGTTTAAGTTTTACTTTGCATTTTGAAATTTCATTATGGTGGTGTTAGGTCCGCAGTATCGCTTCCATGTTGATGGCATGTAGTTTGCACTGATATAAACGGCATGTCCACAAAATTCGAAGCAGAATAAAAAACTTTGAGCAAATCGTCCACCATAGTTCTTGAACTATTGCTTCCTTTATTTTCCGACAGGACATACTCAATAGTTCCTCATAGCGTGATTGTAAGTGCGCTGGTCTCTCACCCCGAAAATCTGAAGATCGAATCCTAATCCATTCCACCTTTATCAACAAAACAATTTTTTTAAAAATGTACCGAATGCGTTTTTTGAAGAAGGGACAAATTCTCTCTTTTCATGAAGATGTCCCTTTCGTCTTAGCTGTTTGGATTCAACATAAATTGTAGGTCCCCTCCCAGAGACTAACAAAAATGGTTGAGAGTTGTAAGTCACTAGGACCTTGATTTCAAACAGCTTTTGCACGACCAATTTATTTTATTTATTTATAGCCTAAACCGGATTTGTATCGTTTTCTGCAGTCTTAAAAAATTTACAATATTTTTTAAGGTACATAGAGGAAATAGTCGGTCTGCTCAAGAATTGATAAAGCGTACATTTTTAAAAGACTGAAACCAAAAATTTCGGAGTTCTCGAACTATTTAGGAACTATAACTGCAGTTAGTTCGGTCCGCAACAATTGTACAGTAGGGTGGAGCGTCGATGTATGGAGAAAAATAAAAGTTGTTGTATCAATTTCGAATACCTCCATTTTTTTGCGTTTCGATGAGTAGAATAATTTGACATTAAAAAAAAAAAGTTTGGATTAAGTCTTTAGCCCTCTACCTTAGCTCAAAGTTTCGACTTTTTGGAACAAAAAATTTTTTTTTCGGAAACGTTTAAATTATTTCACAATTTAGAAATAAATTATATGATAATTCATGAAAAAAGAAAACACAAATTATAATATATTAACTTTATTTAGACAAATAAACTAACACAAACTTGAAAATAAAAACTTAAAAATTCAAAATACGCCATTCAGAATTAAACTAACCCAATTAAACTTTTTATTTTTCAAGTTGTAATTTTTTTTTGTGTTGAAAAATGGCAATATATTTCGAGAATATGTCTTATTTTTTATTAGTCCGTCTCTGACCTTTTCACCAGCTAGTGTTATTGAAGCTTCGGTCACCATCTTCACACAGCGCTCAACAGCTTGAGTGTGACAAAGGAAGTCCGAAAATGACATGCCAATAAGAGATTTTTTTTTTAGAAATTCTTCCAAATCCTGATCGCTAGTTCTATCCAACAAAGGGGTTGATGTAACTTTTGATTCGCTCCAGCTAAAAAAGATTTCCATAGCGCAAATATATGAAAAATTTGTATTTATGTAGCGCCTTTTAACATATATCTCGAGAACAACTAATCATACAATATAAGTTGTTGTACATTTTTTATAGGAAATTTAATTATCTTTCTTTTTACTACAAATATTATTTTGTAGGATTTATACTTTCGGAAATACAGAATAAAGCAAAAAAATTTATGACTTTTTTTCCAATTTTGCAAAACTTTGACCTGTGGTAGAGGGCTAAGAAAAACAATTTTTATTTTTTTTTTATTTTTTATGGATAGCTTACGTAACTACGCAACTTTTTAGTGCTATTCGAATAGCTAAATCGGAAAAAAAATTTGACACTCCACCCTATTGTACAGGATACCGTACACTTTTTGTCTTCACACTTATGTACTTTCGTCGACCAGCAGGATAAACGAGATAAAAGTATGCAAACATTTTCAAAATGGCAGCCTTTACAGGACAAATAGAAAAGTTAGTAAATGTTTTTCCACAATTTGCAGTATTGCTACTGTTTCGAAACTGACGGAAATGGGTATTTTACCCTTCGAACTACCAGTGACAGCATGCATACTAAACAAAAATTGATCTATACCTTTGGTATTTCTCTTGTCTTATGACAGATTGACTCTAATAAGCCTACAGAGAATGGTCACGGTACACTGATGATAATATACATTATAAATCACAGATAAAATCTACCTTACTGATGTTTCTCAAAGGTCATGTTTCTCCGTAGGTAATTTTTCAAAAATAAATCTTCAAATTCACCATCCATTTAAACTTATATCTCATAAAAACATTAAAATCAAATACCTTGCAATTCGTATAGGATTTTTATGCTGATGGTTTTATTAAAGTTATGAACCATGATGAAATTTTAAACAAAAAGTTTATTCTCTCATGAAAAAAGAAACAAGGAAAAAAAATAATAAAAATAAGTTACAACAATGTATCAAATGTCAAACCACAAGGAATTTATATGTATATATAAAAATTCAAGCTTCCACCGCTCCTTATCTCTTTAAAGCTACCCCAAATTCCCATCGTACCAATAAACCAAATAATAACAACACACAAAGGCCCAAAAACATAAAAACGAAAACAAAAAATTCAGACAGAAAACGGGCTGCTTCCACCTAATCAAATCTCCCCGGAGTAGTTAGCTTTACACTTCAAAACTGTTTTCGTCCTTTTTCTTGCCTGCGAATAATAAACCACCATACATTCATCCCCTAGAATCTTTTACAAAGTGTTATAAAACTACGGCAGAAATGTCTCAAAAATGACCCCAAAAACACATAAAAAAAAACACACGCTTCTACTTAACTATAGTAAAGTAGAGTATATAGTCGCCTCTTTTGCTGGACTTTGTTGTACAAGCGACGTAGTAGGGTATACCCGAAACGACCAACAGGAGACACATCTTTATACATTTCACTTCTCTAACTGTACTTTTACTCGAGTACAACAACTGAACTTTCCTATACTTCACACAGTTAGTCCGTTGAACATCAGCTATCTTTGTCCTCATTTATCATTCAGTTTGTAAAAAGGGGATACGTATGGGTGTGTTGGGGCCTGCTGTTCAGCCAGCATCTTCCCCAAACTCACTTCTGTCATAATCCAAAAACTTATCCAAAGTCCAAAAATGCTTGTCGTTTTTTTTTATTCTTTTTTATTTTTGTTCCTGATGTCGTTTTCGTCCTTTTGCGTCTGTTTGAAGTTTTTTTTTTATTAAAAAAAAAAAAAGTCGTTCCACAATAATTGCTGGTAGGGAAGTTCCTATCTCAAGGACCCTTACTCCTCTCTCTTCCCAAAGCTCGTTTGGGGTCCCCCTCTTGACAGGACACAGAACTCTGTGTAGAGAAGGAAATTAAGTTGGCTAATTTGTTGGAAAATCATGGTAATCGCTAACGATTTTGTTGTTGGTGGTGGTGCTGTTGCTGGGCATAACTAACTCTATATAGTACCCCCATTTTAAAGCACACGCCGGGTATCGATTTTACTTAGAAGAGGGACAACATTGCCATAAAAAAAGCATCCGATTCGAATATAAGGATGGATGAAGGAGCATCAGGAGCACCAACTATGCGAGTGTGTGTGAGTTTGTGTGTGGTGAGAGATAACTTTTACAAAATGTGTCTCTTTTGGTGTCGGAATGTCTGAATTTTTCGAATTTCCTCCAAAAACTGAACTGCCAGGCAACTTTCAAGCAAAAGATTATGGATGAAGGCTCATGGCTTTTTTTCTTTTTTTTTTTTACGAGTATGTCCTTTGTGCAGACAATGACCCCCCCTACAACCCCTCCTTTCGCACTCTATCTCTGCCTGATACCATAACTTTTCATGTTCCAAGTCATAAAACAGAGTCGCAGCGACATATGCTAAAGTGCGGTCGAGCACAGCGGCGGGGTAGCCAATATACGATAGTAAATGTGAAAAGTTACGTAGTGAATTCAAATAAAATGCACACGACTGCGTGGCACAAACTTGCTTAAGATGGAGATTTTTAATAAATATTCTTTGTTGGAAAATAATTTCAGTAAGCTATACATATAAATCTTAGAAGCTGAATTGAAGTTATTTAAAAAATGGAGTAATGATTGACTTTAGGGTTTCTTTTATCAAATATAGGGGGGCATCAGATTTGTTAATCTCATATTTTTTTTATTTTTTTTATTGAAAAATTTGATCAAATTTGTTGCAAAATTCTTCACAAAATAGTGTTGTTAGTTACTCTTTTGTTTGTTTTGGGAGCAATTATTTTACAAATTGAGCTGTGGGTTAGTACTACTTAATATCCATCTTCTGTGCCCTTGTTCCTGGCTCAGCCATATACAGCAATACAATCGGGGCGGTGCATAGTGGTTTCTTCCATGGGCCAAAATATTGAATATTGTGATACTTTCAAAAAACACCCCCAGTGGGCGTGTAAGATTTTTTCATAACGGTGTTCTAAAAATACTGCATTCATCTTTTACTACATGATATGTTTTCTTTTTTTCAAAAGAAAAATATTGCTAAAAATATCACCCAAAAATTGGGCGTGGCAAAAAAATTGGTATAAACAAGTTGGTAGAAAGATGAGTGTCTACAAATTTTTCAAAGGACACAATATTGATTTGTAACACTTTTGACGATTATATGACGTTCTTTAAAGAAGGGGGTATGTTAGTGGGCGGAAATTGAATATGATAATTTCTTTTACTATCGCCAAGCCTGCCTGAAAATTTCATCTGATTCAATTCATTCAGTGGTTCAGATTCTATCGATTTATGACCGGCTGCTCCATACAAAGTGAACCACCGTGGGCCGCCAATGCACTCCAGCGGTTTGTTCGACAAGTCTAGCGAGTATTCGATAAACGTATTTAGCTATGCAGGGAAGTTCTTTTTTTTTTTGGCAGCCTAAAAGTTGTCTGATCGGTTGTGTCCAGAGTCCCTTATCAACTTGACGGCAAGGTGGATAGCGTACAGTGGGCACTTTGTATGGGAGAACTGATAAAAATTCCACAAAAACCTGAATCACTTAACCGATTTTAATGATATTTCCAGGCGTGGCTATGAGAATGAGAAATTTGATGAAAAATCAACAGTCAGTGTCACGCCCACTTAAAAAATAAATTCAATGCCGTTGCCAAAATTTATAAAAATCCGGGATGTTCGTCTAAGTAAACCTTATAGATAATTCTATAAAAAAAACAACTTTACCACGCCCATTTTGAGCGTTTTTTTAAAGCTTATGTTTTTGTGTGGATGCAGTCTTTAATCGATAAAATCTGTACCACCTAACTGATTTTAATGAAATTTTCAGACATTATAAAAAATATTATATAAGAAATGACTAATGACTAATGAATGGAACGACCACTTAATTAGAGCAATTGGGAAAGTTTATGGTAGTCTCCGTGTTCTTCAGGTCACTCGCAGTTTCGTCCCTACAAAAACCAAACTACTTCTTGCCAAAACGCTTTTACTACCTTTTTTTTATATGGATGTGAAATTTTTTGCAATTTGGACTCAGCCACTAACCGCAAATTAAATGTCGCTTATAACAACATTGCCCGCTATGTCTATAATCTACGACGCTATGACCACGTTTCCTCTTTTGCGGTTCGTATTTCCGGTTGTAGCCTCGACAATTTATTAAATTTTCGCTCACTTAGCTATCTACATGAAATCATTCAAATAAAACAGCCTGATTATCTACACGGTAAGCTGAATTTCCCTCATTCAACAAGGTCATTTGCTCTTATACTACCTCGATACAATTTCCTCATTACTGAGCGTCAATTTTTTGTCCATGTTATACGCCTTTGGAACTCCCTGCCCATAACTATGAGAAGTATAAGAAGCTCCAAGAAGATTTAAATCTTTACTTTTCAATTATTTGGCAAATCATTGATAATTATATTTATTTAATTTTATTATTTGATTCTCTTTTTTAATTTTTCTTTATATGTACATACATACATTTTGTAAATAGATTTGCTAAATATTTAAATTCAAATTCTTAAATTAATTTAAAGGCTTTCAACAATTTATAAGACTATTGTCCTACTTTGTAAGCGATTTTGAAATAAATAAATACTAAAATACTAAATACAGTCCGCCCTCTGACACGCCCACACAAAAGTTCATTTTCTCGCTTTTAAAATTCTGTAGTTAATGAATTTACAATCCGAGTCTTATTCAAACAAATGACTATGTTAAGACCGAAGGTGAACGTAGTTGCGGATGATTGTTGTCTTAACATGTCCACAGCGAAACAGAAACTTTCCTCATCTCCACTCTTTGTCTTACTATCTTAGATTGCAAGGACTGTTGCAAAGCATTTATTTCTTTCTTTTTTTTGCAAAATTTGACCATTGTATTATTAAGTGTCCTAGATAAGCAAACAAATACGCATAACACTCTTGGCAAGTTATAACTTGGGTTCACACTCAATTTGAAATATGTTAACATCTATAGGTATAAAGGGATTTCAAATTTAGTTTCTGTCCAAATCATTAGGGTATACATAAATTTTCTGGCTATTTAATACTGTGAGGAAATGAATCAGCTAATCGAAAACAGCACTTTAGGAAAATCTAATTTTTTCCATCACGGCCTCACTGTGCGGCGCGGAGTGAACTGTTTCCATGTCCAGCTGAGCAATCTCGAAGAAACAAATTCTCGAAAACAATAACCTGCCCCCCTAAAAAGCTGAGGTAACACAGGCAATGGTATATGGGAAGGTTGGAATTACTTGTAAGCTTCAAAAAGCTTATAATTATCAACGAAAAGCTACATTCAGTCAATTCACGAAATGAAAATTAATGACTTCGCGATAAATGGAACAAAGGGATATTTGTCAAGACTCTAAAACAAGAGATCTATTTTGAGCAATTAAAATAATCTTGGAGCGAATTACAGAAAAAAAATGGTAATCGAGGAGTCAGAATTTCACATCTAGGTTTATCATGCATCCATCACAGCAACATCCTACGGATCATATTATACAACAGTGATGGGTGTTATTTCATTCTTATACCTCGAGCTGCTTTTTATCGACAGAATTTATTTTGCTTAACTAAAGCCTGAGAGGTATATTCCAAATAAGCTTGTGTTTTATAGTTGAAAGAATTCCTGCGAAAGTGCAACTATCAAGGACAACAGGATCAGGAACGTATCAGGAGAATTTAAAATTTAAAGTGAAATTCGACAAAACCTCGACTACACAAATAATATATGTATTTGCTTTCATTCACACACACACACTATCATGATACATCGGATGGTCCCGGATTTCGAAAGTTAAAATCGAGTAAAGTCGAACTGTGAAAAAAGTAGGGAAAAACAAAGGTTTTTATAAATTATTCTGCATAACAGTGCTTAAGTTAATCCTTCTGGATATGTAGATTTTTAATTTTTTTTATGGAAAAATGATAAACTTACATTTTTTTTCCACGAACATATCTACGCACAAATAAATAGGAAATGTTTTCTTTTTGAGCTTACCTGTAAAGAAAAGGAATAAAACAAAATGTTAAAAATTGGTTAATTTATGGTAAAAATAATATGGTTAATTTCAAATGATATTTTTTATATAGTTTTGTTTTGTATTTTTTCGTTAAAAATTAAATTTAAACTATAG
Source organism: Epistrophe grossulariae (assembly GCA_929447395.1). Taxonomy (NCBI): domain Eukaryota; kingdom Metazoa; phylum Arthropoda; class Insecta; order Diptera; family Syrphidae; genus Epistrophe; species Epistrophe grossulariae. Next base: position 20,256,001 of record OV839567.1, on the reverse strand, counting down.
TGAAAGTCCAGGAATGACATTATTCCGTGCACAGTAAACCGTTTATGCAAAAGTGGTGTCAATAATTATTTTTCGGGTGTGTCTATAATATAGGTACAACTCTTAGATTCATTGAATTAACAAGTGTTCGAAGCTTTAGAAATAAAAAAAATCGTTTATATTAATTGTTTTGCTTGTAGAGCTAGTTTAAGTAGATAAGTTTTAAAAAAGCAAAAAAAAAGTTTTTATAAATTTTAAAACTATTAAATTTAATGTTTTTTGAAACATCATTTTGGGCGCATTTTTTTTCGAATAAAAAAAAATAAAACTTAAAAATTCACGCCTTAAATTTAAAGAAATAAAATCCTTGTATATTTTTTCGCATAATCCCAAAAAATCACCTGCATCTTAAAGTTATAAAGTTGCGCATAGAGTAGAGAAATTTGATTTGAAGAAGTCAATCCATTTTTTTTTTGTTTTTTATTTTTCGGTTAGAAAATTGTTTTTCCATAAACTATTCAATGAAAATTTAAAAACAGAATTAATGGATGGATTTCTGGGTTTAAAAAATGTATAACATCATGACGTTGTAAGTGTTGCTATTGATTTTTAATATTTTTGTTTTATAATCTAAGTCGATTTTTTATAAAATAGCCCCTTCCTCCTAAACGGGGGGATATAGACACCCTCTCTCACATCATTTTATTTTTTGTCTTAACCTAACCTTTTAGCACTTTCCCGCATCTTATGCAAAGCACCCTGCATATTTATGGTTTGTTTAATTTTTTTTCCGATATTTACCTTTTGAATTTTTCAACTATGACTTGCACTCTATCAATGAAATATTTTTTGAATGTCAAAAGATTAAAATATACACTTATCAAACAAAAATAAATGTTTAAAAAATCGTTTGTTTCTTTTTCCCCGTTGTCTAACTCATATTGATTTATTTAGTTTTTTCCCACTGTTGCACTCAAATAAGGTTAGAAACACAACATAATTGTTAGTATATGTATATAAGAAGAAGTTCTAAATCTACTTTTCTAGTGGGAAATATAAACCACCAAATAACAGAGGCGTAACTTCCTTCAAAACGGCAAGTTTTATTTTATAATATTCTTAAAGTTTGAAAAAAAACGAGATAGAAAAGAATTTTTCGCTGCTAAGTTAGTATCTACTCTAGATAGATGTCAGTTAAGGATTTGAGATTCTACTGTAGCCTAAACTCAAACTAAAAACTGGCGATTTTGCAATCAATAAATCCTCAATTCAATATGTTCGGACGCGATGAAAAAACAGGTTTTCAAAATGAAGTTCCTAAAGTCGTTACTGTTCACTACGATGGAAAATCACTACCTGGACTTCCAAAGAAGAACGACTTCCTGTCGTTTTAACGCTTGGTACTTAAGAAACAACTTCTTTCTGTGTTAAGCTCGAAAACTCTTCAATTATTTATTATTTATTTTAAACAAAATTTTAATATTATTCTAGATAAAATTCTAGATGAATTTGTGATCGTCAATAATAAAATTTGTTTTCTCGCTTTAAAATAAATGAATCATTCCCTGAAATGTGACCTTCTAAATGGGAAATACATAAATAATTCATACTCGCAGTTGAAACCAATAATTCTGCAACTGAAAGTTGTGAATGATACAGCAGAAAGTGCAGTTAAGTTGGTTTGAGACTTTCATGGACTCATCACGGCAAAAGAAGAACATAAGCAGTTACTCTTGCAATGTGTGGAGAAGCATGAGAAATCGTATTCTGACTGAAAAATTTACAGATTTCACTTATAGAGTAACTATGGGGACATTGAAAATGACTTGTGTTAGCTCGATGAAATAAAAACACGAATAATCTTGGTGATTTCTAATTTGTATCCTATAGTTGCACCAAAACTTCTGAAGCTGTCTTAGAAACCATTCTTCAGTCTGAAATTACAATATGTAGATATTTTTAATGTCAAAACCCAGTTGGCGGTTAAATTAATGTTGTTCAGTTCAGTTTATTTAATCACGGCGTTGATGTTGAAGAAAATCAAATATTTGCTCAAATTTGCTCAAATTGATTTACAAGTCTTTCAACTTATTGAACTATTTATTTATAGGCAAGTTATTTGATTTACTGTCAAAGTGAACCCTTTTTAACGCGAGACCAAATTTATAAATAATTTGATGTGTAGCTCAAACTCAATGCAAACCTGATTTACCTAATTGTTTTTAGGTATTCTATAATATTTTGCATTTTGAACTCATCTTTTAATAAATTTAATAAACTCGAGTCACTCAATTATGGGCACGTCATATGAATTCTTTGTATTCGTTTCGTTTCGTACGACCACTTAGGTCGGCATCCGACTAGTTCTACCTTTAACCTTGAACATCTGAGCATTAGAACTAAATCTATATAAGTTTATTAAAGAAGTTCAATTATATTGCAGTACCTATAAATATTCTAAGTTCAATAATCGCATTGGCTTAGACGTAGCTAAAGTTTTGTTACACAAATTTATAGCCTGAGATTTTACTTGAATTCTAAGATCTTAACCTCAAAGATCCGATAATTAGAACAGAAGATAAAAGCTTACCAAGCTTTCGGTATTTATATTTAAGTTGCTTAGGTAAGTTAATCCTACCTCTAGACTGATTAACGTTAACTTAAATACCTTAACCTTCAACAACTTAGAACTAATGTTGTAAGTTTATTAAAGAGAAACGCAAGTAGGTACCTTTGCATATTTCAGGCTCAAAAATAAGATTGGTTTGGACGTAGGTCAAGTTCAAAAATCGCATTGGCTTAGACGTAAGTCAAGTTCAAAAATCGCATTGGCTTAGACGTTGGTCAAGCTCAAAAATCGAATTGGTTTAGACGTATAGTTCAAGTTAAAAAATCACATTGGCTTAGACGTAGGTCAAGTTCAAAAGTCGCATTGGTTTAGACGTTGGTCAAGTTCAAAAAACGCATTGGTTTAGATGTTGTTTTGTCACATAAATTTGTAGCCTGAGATTTTACCTTAATTCTAAGACATTAACCTCAAAGATCCGATAATTAGAACAGAAGATACCAAATCAACCCTTTTCGATTAGGTATTATATTTAAGTTGCTTCGCTAGGTTAATCCTACCTCTAGCCTAGTTAACATTAATTTAAATACCTTAACCTTCAACATCTGGCCCTTATAGAACTAAAGTTATAAGTTATAATCATAGAAGTTCAAGTATAGGTCTCGGTGCATATTCTAGGTTCAACAATCGAATTGATTAAGAATGAAGTCAAGTTTTGTCACACAAAATTTTGAAGCCTATTATTTAACTTATTTCAAAACCTTAATCTTTAAGATCCGATTATTAGTACAGAAGTAAAAAGGCAACCGCAGAACAACTAAATCAATCCTTTTATATAAATGTACATACATAATGTCATACTAAGGGGTCAAACCTCTTACGTCTCTGAGCCATTCTGAGACATTCCAAACCATTTACATCCACAGGTCCAACGAGTTATGGTAACAAAACGGCGCACTCTAGCGCTAATTGGGTCAACGAGCTAGGTTGCTCGTGATCGCCATTTCTACTTACCTACCTACCTACATTCATAATGTATGTACCTATATAGATACGTAGGTATATGAATTCTGTTGGCGAAGCCAATTTTGTAATTCAATTTTTCAATTTTTGCAATTATTTATTTTGATGAATTAAACCTAAATGTTTTTCACCTACACTTTTATGTTATTTCAATTATTTTTTAACTGAATAAATTAGTTCGATATTTTACCTTCATTTTAAGACCTTTATTTTAAATATCCGATTGTTAGAACAGAAGTTATAAGCCAACCAAACCAACCTAATCGTACCATTACGAATAATATTTGCAAAATACCTACAACAATTCAATCAACATAACATTTTACAGACATACCTATAACCTACTTAATAATGTAGCTATGTATGTATATCATTTTTGTTCCCGATGCGAATCACGAAGCCAATTTTGTTTGCCACCAGCCACAGTGCAGTGGTGGTTTTTTATTGCACACATTCCACAATCCACTCCAACCAACGTCTTGCCATCACCCTTACAGCAATGTATATTCTTTGTGGGTACGTTTTTTTCTTTTTCTTTTTGTTTTCTTGTTCCTCACGTCATTTGCCGTGATGAAATTAGTTCTCAAAAGCCAATCTTTCACGTTTTTAGTATGATTGATTTTGATGCAGATTTGTAGCCTGTCATTTTATCTTTAATTATCTATCTTAACATTAAGCATCCGATAATTATAACCTGAGTAAAAGGCTTCTAAGTGCGCTCAAATCGAGTGATTTTAAGATTTCATACAAATTCAACTATCCTCCACTGAAGCTCGTCGGTTGGCGACGATCAACATGTAGGTACGATTCATCGATTGTGTCTTTAGGTTCATTTTGGCATTTTCTTTGGTAACACCAACCAAAAATTCGATCCTGAGCCCCCTATACGCTAGAGTTCATTTCGTTCATTTGTTATATATTCATTTGTTCATTTAATCATTTTGGTAACACCATATTTTTCTCAAAACGACCCTATAAACATTTTCAATGTTAAAAAGAAAACATTAAAAAGGAAATATCTACTTTAATTATCACATGTTTGATAAGGTTTTATTAAATATTGACATTAATTGATTTGTACTGCTCTTAAATTGGAACAAATTGAAAGAAAAAAAAATTAAACACTTAAAAATGGTTCATATTAATTTTTGACGTCAAGTCGGGTCGGCTCTATAGGTCTACAAAGCTAATATTTTGCATATGATCAGGTCTGAGAGGTACTAAAAAATAAGGGAGTATGCGTTTCAAAAAAAAAAAAGAAGTAAAATAAGAGACACCCTAATGTGTATGCCTTAAGAAAAAAATCTTTTTTTGACAGAAAATTCTAAAACACCCTGTGTAGCTATTTTTTTGAAACTCACTAGCTTGATAGCCTTGGAAATTCCCTTTAGGATAAATTTTTTTTTCATTCGTTTAAGAGTTATGATTTTAGCAACCAAAAAACTCGAAATAGGCCAGGCCACTATGCGGCGTTATTACCAAGATTTCGATATATCCCACGTGTATAATATCTTTCAATTTAAAGTTCTTCCATTAATTATATACTTTTATCTTTGTCTTTATTTATTAACAAAACATTACTATCTATTTATAGAACAAATTTAAAAAAAAATTAATTGTTTGTAAATATACATAGAACATATATTTAAAGTTTTTTCAAAAAGTAGTTTTACCCTTATAGTTACAAGCAAAACAAAACCTCAAACCTCAAAATGGCCCCAGCTCCTTATAGTTTTATCAAAAAGTCTCTGAAAAGCTACAACATAAATAAACCTAACAATAATCCACAATAATTCAATTACAAAATAATCCCCACTTTACAAACCGCTTATTAGGAATAGTTACACTCATTACCACTTGAAGGTGTTAATTTAGTTTCGACAATGATAAATGTTTGCACGTTTCAAATTGCCCTTCGGGTATTATATTATACGATGACGAGTATGTATAGTAGAATATGTAATATCAAAATAGCATTAAGAAGACAACTTATATATAAATGACAACAAAGTTACACCCATTTTGGTATAAAATGGTTGTAAATGTCAAAAACAAAGTGTCATTCAATGTAATGTATGCATATATATATCTTTTTCTCCTTTTCAATCATTAAATGTAATCTGAAGCCATGTTTTTTAATCAATTTAACTGAATGTAAGAGTTTGTGTATGTGTTTTTGCAAGTGCTAAATTATATTTGATATCATATAAACACGCACTATTAATATGATTCATCATCCTATATCTCCCCTCTCATTCCATTAATCTTTCTGATTTTTTGATTGAAAACATTTTCATTTTCATTATTTCTTCATCTATCATTTCTCTCTCTCTCACTTAGCAAGATTACGTAACATATCATACCATTAACATCTTTTTATGTTTTGACACTTCAAAAGGCGTCAATTTCACCGATTAAATTCAAACATATCCCCTGTGCTGTCAGACTTATACGTCTTCAAGTCCTACGTTAGAACAGCAGTCGCCACAAACAACAACCCCTAAAGCGTAAATCAGCTCCTGACTGTTAATGTTAAAAAACAAAAATGTTTAAATCGAATGGAAAAAAAATTATACGCTTTTGTTTATGATAGGTCTTTAATATTTGAATGTTTTTATTCTATATGTGGTTTAGAGTTTTACAAAAAAAAAAAAAAAAAAATAAAAAAATACACACAATAAAATACACAGCTATAGGTCTTGCAATAAAATATACAATACTAGGTATATATACAAGAAATTCCACCAATGACGTATTGAAGCAACTAAATTTATTCCGTTAAAATTTATGTTTATTATAAAAATTAAGGACTATAGGTTTTGAATTGAAATGGGGATTCAAATTAAGTTAAATATATATATATCAGGATTTTAAGGATTAAGTATAAAGGTCAAATTGACTTCCATCTAACAATTGCTTCCAAGTAATAACGACTCCAATGGGCAGTTTTCATTTGACTCTCGTATGTATCCAGATACCAGCAATGTGGTGGATAAGAGGAAATTTACCTTTCTTAAAAAGATTGAATATATATTTAAAAAAAAATCCCACAAAACTGAAATTATCCTTTTCTCCAGGAAATAATAGACCCTTTTCCAACCAAAGCCAAACCATTTAAAATTCTCAAACGTATACGGTGCCGAACCTGCCTGTAGGCAAAACAGGCAATTGCATAGGGCGGCAAAATCAGTAAATAATTTCAAAGCGAAAAAAGGGTACCACATCCGTCTATACTTCTATAACTACTTCCCTGGTATTTTTTTCGTCAAGTTCGTTCGTTCGGGCAGATCAGCATTTTAGTTTCAAAATTTTATAAACATGTATGTAATTTGTGGAAAACCTTTGATTTTTATTAAATAAAACCGTTTAATGTTGTCGTTATAATCTATTTTTATTTGAGTTTGCAAAATAACAAAAGGGCGGCAAAATGTCCAGGTTCGGTTTGGTAAAAATTTGGGTCTTATTTCAAATAAGAATTTAAGCTGAAAACCTTTGGTACCTAACCTATGTACATACATACATATACGTATATATTAAACACAGATTTTGATTACAGAAAAATTTAAAAAACCTACTCTAACGCTTTTTTCATGCCAAAACTTGAAACTTTAAATTAATTTTTGATTTAACTTTTATTTAACTATCTTAAAGTTAGACAAAAATTGATATACATAGAATAGCCGACTAACTTACTGACACCATGTGGCTCTGGAAGTTAAACTAGAATATTTATGGCTGCGGTGCCTTTCGACCTTGAAACTTTTTTACTACTAAAATTTCATGTACAAACATTAGGGAGTAACATGTTTTGAAAATGTTGGAGATTTTTTGCTCACACGGACTTAAAGGGTTCGAAATAAAAAAAAAAAAAATTTCTCTAATTATCAATCTTAATATTTAACCATGTTGACTGAACTTTCAATCCAAAATACGAGTAGTTTTAGTAGTACATATTTTACATAAATTTTTTGTCAAATTGATTAAGTTTATAGGAAAATTTCAAACTTGACAAAAAATCTTAGGGACAATGAGGAATATACAAAGAAAAATATTTTTGAATTATTTAACAATGTTGGTATTGGCATGTGTAGATATTGATATTGATATTCATACAATTGATATTATCGTCGATTATGGAATCTGCAATACTGGATCCGCAGTGATTCGTAGTGTAGTCCTTCTCTTTTCTATTTAGCCATTTGTCATAAAAAGGAAAGAGAACACTGTACTGAAAATAACTGCGGATTCAGTATTGCGTATTCCATAATCGACATGATTGATACAATTGATATTGATATTGACACTGTTTATATTGTGACTGAGCACTACGTATAGTGACGGCAGTTTGCAGGTGAAATCGGGAGGTAGAAAGGGAGGCGACTGTCGGAAAGAAAACAAAAAAGTTTAGAGTGAGCAGTCATGTTTCATATACAAAGTGTTCCATTTTTGACCATTTTGGACTTGTTCGTTGAAAAATAAGGTAAATGAGAATAAAAATTAAAATTGTGAATTAGCTAAAGGTAGAAGCAAAAAATACTTATAGTTATTGGATTGATAACAACAAAGATGTTGAAATAGATTTAATTACTAAACTTGTAATTTCCTCATATTTTGCATTTACTTATTTATTTAATATCCCAGCTCAGAATCAAATGTTTCAATTTACAGATATTCTATAAGAGCTCAGCGATACACATGAGTGAAAATTTCAGGTGAAGACACGATATGACTGGTTCATAACGTAGTGAAAAGTCACAATATAAACAGTTTGCAGTGCCATAGCTAGGAAATTAAAACATTCCTACGTGATTTTAAAATTGTAAAGCCAACAGAAGACAAAAATGAAAATGATTTTTAAACTCTTAATTTTTCGAATTTTATTCGAATTTTCTTCGAAAAATTAAGAGTTTAAAAATCATTTATTCAAAAACTAAGCACTAAAATAACGTAAATTAAAAATACACCTAATTAAACAATAAATATATTGCTTCAAAAAAATTATAACACGATATTGTAGGTGTTGCCGTTGTGTTTTTTAATCATTTTCCATTTTCAATATTTTTTTATTTACCCCTCCCACCTAAAGGGGTGGACAAATACAGTGTGCCGATGTCTTAAAATCATGTTCATATAATGTACCGACAAAAAAAAAAATGAATGCATTTATCGCAAAATGCGCATTTTTTTAACTATGCCGCCCAACTATATATAGAAAAGTATAAGACCCTTAACTCTTCCGATTGGTTTATTTCGAAAACGGTTATTTTTATGAAAAAAAGTATGTTAATCTTTTTTGTAGGAAATTTTACAAGCTACAAATTTCTTTTTGACATTTTTTTGTACAACTTACCATTTAGGAGTTATTCCTTATAAAAAACATTTTGTGGGGCCTTCAACCCCCCGTAAAATTGTTAGCGGCGCTCATATCGACAGGGACTTTCGACAGTTTCTTAAGAACACCATGAGGAAGCTATATACCAAAATTCAGCTTTCCGGTGATTATTTCATAATTGGGCTGTTTTTTTTGGCTTTATTGACTGCACTATTTGCGATCGAAGCAAGATAATCATGGATGTTCGAACAATCTTAGGGATTAACATTGACTCGGAGTACTACCTTATTGCAGCACAGATATCTACCATTGTGGATATCCTGAACATAGGCAAAACGAGAAAATGCTTAGGTTGACTTTCAAAGCAAGATCAAGTTTATTGCTATGTTTTGTCAATAAAGGAACAACTTCTAACGTCTATGACAGAAAGATACCATAGACATTTAGAACTTTGAGGTAGTTATTGAGTCTGTGAACCTAAGCTAAGCTATCAACTCGGACAACGATACTAGAGCTGAGATCAAAAGAAGGATAAAATTGAATATCACAGCGTCTTTAGGCTATAAAAGCAGTTGAATAGCAAATCTTTCTCTAGAGCAAGGGGATCACCCTTTTCAATGGTTGATTTGAACGCTTTAGGCTTATTTAAAAAAACATTTCTATCCAAATGGAAGAAGATCGCAACCAACTTGGCGACTAAACAGAAAACAGCTAAGGGTCGCACTGACCAGAAAAAGCTTGTTACTTGAGCCCCTAGTCCACACCCGACAGTAAAGCCACCTTAAATAAATAAGTAACTAAATGTGTATTGTGCATATTTTAGGTGAATATTTGTTAAATGCATACAATTCTGAGCTCAGAATTAATAATCATTGTTTTATTTTTTTTTTAATTTTTTATAAATTTTTCTCGATAACCAAAAACCGCTAAACTGCCAACCACCAAAAAACAAAGCGTACCCACTAGAGTCCTCTTTAGATGTATGTATAGGTTTGTATGTAATGTATGTAGTAAACTAACCGAATATATCTGTTGTGGACATTGTGGTCAAATTCTATATATGTATATATATAAGCCCCCTCCAAGTTCCTTAAAACAATAAATAAATAAATAAAACTATTTACCCATCTGGCCAGTATATTTTAACAATAAATCATCGTTCATTCTCCAATTGGGCTTTTGTATCCAATTTCATTTCCATTGAGGTAATAAATACCAAATTTTCAGCGAAAATTAATTGCTCTTTTACAAAAACAGCAACAACAAAAAAAAAAATACATCAAAAACAAATAAATAAACACTGAGAATTAATTTATCAATCGTCTGGATAAAATTTATTTCAATTTTAATTTCCTATAAATACAATAAAAAAATAAATACTTCATCCATTGGTCGCACAAACTTGCTGAGAACACAGTGAATACTGTATTGGATGTGAGTATATGCAGATATGGTGGAGAAATATCTGAAGTTCAAAAATTTATTGTAGTTTAGTAAAAATAGAGCTTTCATATACTTAAGAGACGGCCTAAAGGTGACAAACAGCAAAAATAAAAATGTGATTTTTATTCCATGGTAACTTCAGCGTGTGCTATGTTTGATTAAACTCTATTAGCCTTATTAATAATAAACACTTAACTCAATCCCAAACCACCATTTTACTTAACTATGGATTTCGAGTTTAATCACGATTTAAAAATTCTTATTTATAAAAACAAAAGGTTCGCAAACTGATGTTTATTGAAAATCCTTTAAGAAAATCTATTTAGTTAAGTAAAAATTGCATTTAGTTCATTAAAATGTTACACTTGACCTTGCATTTTGGGCCGGCTAAGATTTTTTTTATATATGTGTAGGGAGAAGAAAGCCGCACACATTTTGCATCTCTCGTCGAAAAGGGGTGTAAAAAGTCCGTTTTCGTGGTATCTTGAGAACCATATTGAAATACTGGGCCTTGTGAATAAAAAAAAAGCTAAAGCTAAAACTTGGATTTTTAAGTAAAAGCTAGATTTTTGGTGAATAAAAAAAGCTTAAGCTAGCTAGTTAAAGATGTTTTCTAGTCATAGCTATTTTAAAATAGCCAACGCTAAATTCATTTAGTTTTAGCTTGTTTTCCCAGCCTAAGCTTCAATTAGTGTGAATAAAAATAGCTTTAACTAGAATATTAAAGTTAAAGCTACAAAAATTTCAAGATTTTTTCTCCCTGTCTAGAAAGCATTGACTAGGTCTTATTTTCAGTATTCTCTTTAGTTATAGTGCGATTATGGTAAGAAAACTAAAATTTTAGAAGAAACGGAAGTAAGTGATGAGGATTTTCATAGTTTATTTAGATTTTCAAATGAAATGTGCATAGTGGTGATTACCTTATATAGACGACTCAACGGAGCGTAGAGGTGCTCTGACCTCTGAGCAGAGTATGCAGATATTTTTAAGATATCTAAGTGAACCTGGCCTGGATTTCAGTATGGTGCAGTAGGACAAGATCTTGGATTTGAACGCTCTTCTGTATGTAAGACTATTAAGCACGTAGTTTTCGTTGACAGTTGAATTAAATGCTAGGCATTGTAGGTACATATATAAGCCATTAAAAGGTAGAATTACAAAGTTAGTTAATGGAGAATTATGAAGCAGGTAGGGTAGGGCGGGGATAGTTGGCCCACTTTTTACTTGAAGTCTCATAAATATCAAACTACTCATAGTACAACTATGGAGCTGGTATCAAAAGAAAGGTTAAACTTCTGGCTTCTAAATGAAATCTTAAAAAATTGAAAATATGTAACCGCAGAAGAATAAAGCTACCTTAAATGGATTAAGTGCAAGTGGGCCAACTTGCCCCTATAGCGGGGTAAGTTGGCCCAGTGTGTGGGGTTAGTTGGACCAAGCCCTGAAAAGTGGAAAAGCAAGTCTCATAAAGGGAAACAAATCAAAAATGTTATAAGGAATTTTATTTAAAACGGTCAAACAAACAAAAAAATAAATTTTAAATAAAACTTTAAAAATAAATATAATAGAAATATATTAAGGTTTAAAATAAGTTTGGAATCGTAATCACTGTTGTAATTGACGCATCGAAGAAGGACCCATGTTCGGCTACTGTTTAGTTTGTATGAGCCCACTTTCTGCAAGTATGGTACTGTATATCCACTCCTCACCCGACAATCTTTTAGCGAATGATTCGATCCACATTAAGCAAAAATATCCCAGTTCTTCTTCTTCTTCAGAACTTTATTTATATAACAAAAACCCCCTGGGCCAACTAACCCCACACCTGGTTTGAGAAGCATATTCAGTCATAAATATAAAAATACTCAAAACTGCTCAATTTAACTCACAAAATATGAAAATACAATATATTCACTTATAAAAAAAATTTACCACAGTCCTTAATCCTGGATTTTTCACTAGGAAAATAAAAAAACTATCATATCCGCATTTTTTACTTTTACCCTCAAAAAAGACAAATCTGTGTGTGGTTTTCCTTCTGAGGGCACAATGCAACTGGAACCGTTATGACACGTGCTGGTAAGAGAGCACGCTTTGTTCGTAAATGATCATTTTCTTGTAATACTTTCAGTTTGTGAATAATTCGCGTGGGCCAACTTGCCCCGTGGCCCAACTAGCCCCGCTCTACCCTACTTAAAAATTGTGCGAGCTGTTAAATAAATTAATGTTAGAGAGTAACTCAAAAATAAGACAATTTTTTTTATACTTTTTAAAATATCAAAACTGTTTTATTGGAACTACCTGACCTATATACAAATTTGAAACCAATTGAACCACAGTCAACGTATATACGCAGAGACTGACGGACGATATGATAAAAACATTTTTAACCCAAAATCAAAACTTGCCCTATAATACAGATAGTGGCAAAACAAAATCCAAAACAACCTTCCTTTTGGTCTATATATGAACAGTTCTAGCTAAAGCTACCTAGTCGAAACATGTGAATAAAAAACAAACTGCTTAAATTGCGAAGCTTAAACTAGAATTTTCTAGCACAATCTATTTAGCGTTATCATTTTTTTATTCACATAAAACAAAGCTTAAGCTAGAACTGTCTAGCTTTAGCTGCTAGTAAAAGCTATGACTAGTTGGCTTTAGCTTCCTCCAAAAAAAGCTTTAACTTTTTTTTTATTCACAAGACCCACTATCTCGATCTGTGGGATGCAATTCATCTGTTTTTTTATTTTTAAATTGAGTTTTAACTGACGCTTAGCAGAAAAGTTTTAGTGAAAAGGCAAGTTAATGAAAATAAAAATAGTGACTCAGCACGGAACTTTGTGGAATCCCATTTTGTATTCAATGTAAAAAAAAATTTAATCGCAACAGATCTATGACAATCATTGCTTGTATTTGGTCCCGTTTTTTGTCCCACAGCCCTTCCGGTGAATGACTTGTGATAATCTCAAAGATAATCCCCAATGGTGGTTAGATCACTTGAACTAAGTATGGTCACAGAAATGTTCAAAAAGAAACATGTCCAAAGCGTGAATCGTAATCGCAAAATGTTTTTTTTTAAGACAGCGTTCCCCTTATAATTTAAAATCATTCATTTTTCATACACAAATTGAAAAAAAAAAAATTAACGCTTTTTGGGCTCCCGTTAACAAAGTTTTTTTTTTCTGTATTCTGTGTTCATAGAGCTTTTTTTTTTACACAACTATTGAAACAAATTGGGTTCCGCAAAGTTTGGTGCTGAGTCCAACATTATTTTTAATATTCATTAACTTGCCTTTTTAATAAAACTTTTCTGCTAATCATAAATTATATTCAATAAACTAAAATATTTGTACAATGAGTGTTGTACCCATACAACATTTTGCTTAATTGCAAAAAGGAAAAAGTTTTCCTTTTACCTATACAAACTCAAACCAAAGTCCTTCCCCCAACTTAATTCTATAACAAGCGAAAATGTTTCCAAAACGTCAAATATTGTTTAGTAAAATGTCAAAGGACACAAAAAAACTATGTACATATTTATATACTAATTGTAGCACTTTAAAAAGGAATACTGGAGCATAATTAACAAATAACACACCCATCCAACCGTACTCGTTATTGTCGGTCTACGTCGACATAAAGAAAGACTCTTTCGTTGGTTGGGTTTTTTTTTTGCATCTTAAAAGTATTTATTTTTTGCTTTACACCGTCAGATTTTTTTAAAGCAAAGTCAAAGCCAACACAGATATTTCAACCCGAGAGTGCAGCAGACAAAATATTACTTCGCTTCGTATGTAAGTACATAGACGTTCATCGACATCGTCGTCGTTGTTTTTTTTTTTTTTGTTCTATAAGAGATGAGGCAAGGTTATGTATCTGCTACTGGCAAAAAAAAATTCACTGACGTGACAATAAGTATCCCATTTAACATTTTAAAAACACGCTGCCAAAATATTGTTAACATTGCTAATTATAACGAAACATCCACCATGAAAAAAAAAAAGTAATTTTAATATTAATATTAAAAATGATGAATTCTGCTTCTGAAAAAACTCAATAATAAGGATGATGTTGTAAGGAGTGATTTCGATTTTTTTAGAGGAGCTCGGTAGGGGTGATGTCCGAAAGTCCCATTCATGGATTCCATCTATCCAAGGCTACAAGGCCAGAACAGAAACCTCTCTAGATGAGAGTGGGAATATGGTAGTAAATTAGATACACATAATCTATATTGATGATAGCATTCTAATGTTAGGAATTTAACCAACTTGGATGGTAAAAATTTCCGGCCACCCGACCAACAAGAAGTGCGATTAGCCATATCCAACCTTAAGTCATACAAAGTTGCTGGTGCGGATGACTTACCAGACGAACTATTCAAAGCAGAAGAAGATGTCTTGATAGGGAGAATACACTAATTTATTTGCAAAATTTGGTCGGATTAAAGCATGTCGATGTTACAAAAAAGAGATGCTACGAACTGTGCTACAGAGGAATATGTAAGTCCTCTAATTATCGCAAATAAAATCTTATCTACACTGTGTGATCGACTAACACCTCTTGTCAATAATCTGTTCGGCGCCTATATCAGTGTGGTTTGAGACCAGGCACATCAACTGTCGATCAAATGTTTAAACTCCAATAATTAATTTTAAAGTTGCAGATGATAGCGTGGATAGTGATGAACTGTACAGTCATGTCGTAACTCGGCATCCCTCTCAAACTAGGCCACCATCAAAGAGTCAGGGAAAACCACCGTAATCTCCGATGTAGGAAAAGTTGTAAGGCAAGGCAACGCGTAATAATGCAACATCTTTTTGTTCAATGCCTAAGTCAGGCCTGGACTTTCAACGACATCTAAAGCAATAAATTATAACTAAAAGCTGACAGCTGTTTGAATAGTTTTAATGCTCCGAAAAAAATTGAATGATTTATTTATTTTAAAATTTACATTTGAGGCTTATAATAAAATTGCGGTTAGAGGTCGATATAATACTGTAAGCCCCGGAATTTATTCAAATTGACCGCTTAAGTACGGGATTTACAAGGAGTAATTGCAGAAGGCCACATCTTTAATACCATATCCAATTTCGGACTTTTACAATGCACTCTTGGTTTAATGGGAAAATAAAGAATGGTTTAATAAAAGATTCAGATTGGTTTTGTAATTCTAACATTATATAAATCAGAGCTAGACACATTCTTGGAGTGGGGCTATAGATGGAATCTGACAGAAGGAACTTGCAAAATTATACTTAAGAGTTAATTGTCAGCCATTCCCAGAAGTGAATTGTTTTTGGGCATCAGGAGTCCAATTGGCTATATCAATGAAGCACTGTTTATAAAAGTAAAGATAAAAAAGAGAGAGAGCCATAAAACCCACCGACACGCGAAGGTGCTTAACCGACTATTTTTAATTTAAAAAAAAACATAAAAGAAACCCGAGTTTTCAAGTTCAAGTCTTTTTGTTGAAATTTTTGACCTTTTTGTAATAAAAAATGCAATTTCCTGATTAATTCTACATTAAATAATATATTTACAAAAAACCCAACCCCATACAATATACAGGGTGGCGCACGAATCGTGCTACAAAAATAAAACGTAATAACTTTTTTTCTGTGTGAGTAATCGGCTTATTTTTTTTTTATTTTGTAGGTTACTATTTAGATTTATAAAAATGGATGCTTGGGATACGGAGAAAAGAATTTGGATAGTGCAACGGTACCATGCTTTGCAGTCCGTCATTTCCGTCCAAAGGGAATTTAGGCGGGAGTTTGGCGGTAATCCCCCGAGTAGATGGACCATTATGAGGTTTGTAAACATGTTTGCCGAATCTGGAAGCATCGCACGAAGGCCGTACCATCGAGATGCCAATGTTCGGGTTCAGGATACAATCGCAGCAGTAGCATCTGCAATACAGGCCAATCCGAACGTTTCGACCCGAAACTTATCGGGGCAAATTGGAATTAGTAGACGGTCATTACAACGGATACTTCATGACGATTTAAACTTGTTTCCGTACAAAGTCCAAATTACTAGCAAGTTAAACCCTCAGGATTTGCCTGTTCGCCTGGAATTTTGCCAAAAAATGATATCAATGGCCGAAGAAGACAACACATTGATCAATTGTTTGTTCATGTCTGATGAGGCCCATTTTGATCTTAACGGCAATGTAAACAAGCAAAATTGCCGTATATGGAATGAGTCTAATCCAGAAATGCTCCATGAGACGGAACTGCACCCAGAACGAGTCACTGTGTGGTGCGCAGTTTCATCAAGGTGTATTGTCGGGCCGTACTTCTTTGAAGAAAACGGTGTAACCGTTACTATCAATGGGGACCGTTATTTAAAGATGTTGAAGGAGTTTTTTTACCCAGAACTGCGCCGAAGACGTAACATTCAACAGCGTTTGGTTTCAGCAAGATGGAGCAACTGCACATATAGCCAGACCAGTTATGGCGGAGCTAAACAAAAAATTCGCAAACAAATTAATTTCTAGGAACTCCACTCTTCGCTGGCCCCCAAGGTCACCTGACCTGACTGCACCAGACTTCTTTTTATGGGGTTATGTCAAGCAAGAGGTGTATAAAACGAAGCCCAGGAATTTAACTGAATTAAAGCAGTCCATAACGACAATAATTGAGGCGATCCCAACTTCAACTCTTCAGGCCGCAATGAATAATTTTTTGACCAGGTGCCGCATATGCGTGGGACAGCGTGGAGGTCATTTGCGGTCTATAATCTTTAAAAACAACTAACTATTTAAAATAAAATTTAATTTTCTAACCAATAAAAAAAAAATGAAATACATCGATTAAAAAAAAAGTTATTTGAATTTCTTATTGTACCACAATTGGTGCGCCACCCTGTACCTATATATTTTTGGGGACAAAAAATTACATCTCAAGTTCTCACATAAGTATAATGTTCTCATCACAAATTAAATCCCTACCTAAAAAGCCGTATAACTTGTCAAGTATTATATTTTTCCGACCCCTGCCTATCGTAGGCATCAAACTTGTCAACAGAGATCTCATCCGCATATATCCTGTCATATATTTTCTCACCGCACGCTTACCCTCCTCACCCATGCACAATGTCCATATAACACCCTCTGTGAAAACTGTCTTGAATAACGGGACATTTCCAAATCTTGACAATATTTCTCTGTCATCTTATGTAAATTTGTTCCTAGAGAAAGAAGCTTTTCCAGACGTTTCCTTTCCTTTCCTTTCTTTGTTTTTTTTTTACTCATGTTTTTGTTTTTTTTTTTCGAAGCCGAGTTGTCCTTTAATGTATTTAACAAGAATTTTTCAAATATTGTCAGATCGTCAAAATGAAAATAAGGTAACGGAAAACACAAAAAAAAAAACCGGTAAACAAAAATAAAAATTATAAAATATTGTTATTCCTTTTTTCAGTCCTTTTTTATTGTCCTCTTTGGCCACAGGATTCTAACATCATAGAAGGAAGAGTCTTCTAATGGAAAAAAAAAACTAGATAAGGATCCTTAAAAAAAAATCTCTCCATAAATTCATTCCATTTGCCCACTTTTCAAATAGGGATTCAAAATGTTAAAGAATTTCTTGCTTTTTTGTTATTGTTGTTTTATTTGGCAACCATCATGCAGAGAAAACCAAATCGACACCATCAACACCACCACCGTCGTCGCTGCCGCACCGCGCCGCGCCGCCAAAAATCGAAAGGAAAGCCAAGGACTGTTGGTATATATTTGTTGTACAGAAGAAGTCACATCCTTTTTATCCTCTCTTTCCTCTTTTTTATTATTTTTTTTTTTTTTTTGAATACGGATGCGACCTTCGATTGAGAGGTAATTGACCTCACCCTTTACAAACATTGTGAATGTGAATATTTAGGGAAGAGCCATAGAAAGCTAATTGCAATTTGGAGATCGGAAGAATCAGACATGCTCCTCGACATTTGTACAAACAAACAAACCTTATTGTAGGTTTTGGGTTTTGGGATGAATGTTTTTTTTATTTTTATTTTTTTTTTTTGATGATGATGGTGTGTTCGTGTGGACTGGTTGTTTTTTTTTTGTTTTTGTGGGGGATGAGAGGGTGTATCTTTTTTGTCGTTTTTATAGACGAATCCGTTTAACTTTTTGGTTACATCGTAAGTAACTTACAATGGTTCGTTTATTCGAAGCATTTATCCGCATTTTTGTTTGCTTCCGGGAATTTGTATACATTTTTATATTTATTTGGTTGTTTTTTTTATTTTTTGTAATTTATTTATAATTGTTCATTTATTTACATTTTGTGCAGTGAGTGACAGTTATGTGGAGTTTTTTTTTTTTTTTGCGGAGCTCTGGTCAATTTATTTTTTTATGGTTGAGTTTTTTCTATGATTGCTGAGATAAAAAAAAATTATAATTAAAAAAGGTCACTTTGATACTTGTTCTCGCATGTTTTTTTTAATAATATGTAGGTTCATGTAATTTCTTAATTCAATTTAATATGAAAAAAAAAAAATAATTAATACCTATGAAGGCACTTGGCGTTCAGAATATTAATGAAGTACATATGTCCAATTATGCTTAATTTGGGTATTTTAAATTTTTCCGGATGAAATACTATTTTTGTATTTAAAAAAAACATATAATTTGAATTCAGGGAAAAAATATTCCTATTTTTAATAATTATTTTTCTTCTAAAACACAACTTGACGATTTCAATTCTCTTTATCAAAATGAAGATGGAAGAGGATGCCTGTTTACTCTCATAAAGTCACAGAATTTGCAACTGAAATATAAACCAAAAGCAATGATTTGCCAAGGATTTGTTTTTTTTTTTTTGCGTTCATTCCATTAAACTTCATAGCCAACCTTCCACACAACCGAAGGCAGAACGATGATTAGGCCTTACGCAACGCGCATATCACCAGTTCTTTAGTTGAAAACTGGGCCGTCTTAGTCAACTATAAATCTTCTGATTGCTCGCTTTCTACAAGACGATGTTTCCGAGTTTTCTCGAAGTGGGAGACCACAGACCTTTCGTAGAGAAGAAAATATTCAACGAGCTCAGGAGAACGTGTACGGAAATCCTACAACTTCAACAAAAAGACGTTCAACGCAAATTAGGTTGCAAAAAATAGCTTTGTATAACCACCCACAAATATGATTCCAAGAAAATGGAGCCTCAGCTCGTACAGCAAGATAAACACTATTTCCACAAAACGCATCAACTCCAAAGGAGCGATTTCAATTTTATTTTGGCCAGTCTGTACATTAAAAGTCCAAATCGAAGTTGGACAGGGTTGGACACGCTTTTTTCTTGGTAATATGATAACATAAGCAGAATAACAGAATAATCAGTGATATGTTATTAAAAACATCTGAATTATACGATGATAGTATCTTCTTGCTTGCGTCTAGGATTTTGGACAGCCATTATGTGTGCTAAAATGTGAAAAATGAAACCAGTAGAGTGCGACCGACACTAAATAAATTCTGAACAAGAAAAAGTTAAGAGTTTTCCATAAGTATGTTGCGTTTGAATTGGGAGTAAAAATGACTCTCGGGTAGGTCTCGAGAGAAAACAAAAACAAGTAGATTTAAAAGTAGATCGCGGAGAGTCACTAGCAAGTGGGCACATATTTTTATCACTATCGAAGATAACCTCGTAGAGTTCCAGTACTTTCGGTATTTTTCGAGGAGCTGTTAATGAACAAACAGTGGAAATCGGAGGAAACAAATGAATCCATTTGTTTCCTCCGATTTCCACTAAAGATAAAACAAATCTGAACAAGAAAAAGAGAACGTTCGGAAGTTTCTTTCAGGTGTGTGGTGCATTTGCAATTAGAGTAAAAATGACTCTCGTGCAGGTATCGAGATAAAACTCGCAAGTAAAATTTTAAAGAAAATCACAGAGAGTCACTCGCAAGTTGACACATGTTTTATTCACTATCGGAGTTTATAGCTCGTAGAATTCCAATACAATTGCTACTTAGCAAGTAGATTAGTCAAGAATGAACATGACAAACCAGTGGAAATCGGAGGAAACAAATCAACTAATTAAGCTTTTTGTGTAAAATTACTTATTAATTATAATTTCGCCACAGAATAAATAGACAATTTACCAGAGAAATCGTGATATTAAAATCTCGAAAATAGGTATGTATATCTATCAAATGAACAACCACCAAAGAGTTACTCTCGAGGTTTTACTAGCGGAATAACCTACATACTCTCAAATGGAACGACACCTTAGTTAGAAAGCATCATGCAGTCCGACAAGTGATATCAAACTTGATTAAAGCAGCAGAATCGGGAGGACAAAAGCTATCAAACTAAATTAAAACAGCAGAATCGGGAGGACAAAAGCTTTCCAACTTGATTAAAGCAGTAAAATCGGGAAGACAAAAGCTATTTTCTAAATGATGTTTTAAAAATTAAGTATAGTAAGAGCTGGTGGCTTGGTTTTTATATATTGTCGTCTAACCGTTTAGTCTCATTCGATCTCTGTATTTTTTTTGTCGAGTAATATTAATTTGTAGTAACACCATCACTGGCATTGGCTTTGATCTTTTGATTAGCAAGAAAAATTCATTTAAGGCAGACGCCCGCTTCAAAGGACATATGGAGGCAATGTAATTTGCTGTGTCAGCACTTAGCATATTTCAGGGCAATTCAATGATCGGAGCAGATCGTATGTGCCTCTTAATCAACAAGTTGCTTATAAATATTAGCGCGTGGATTATTAGGTGAAGTAAAATAAGGCCCAACGAAAAAAATACAAAAAATACTTCGTTGACATTGGCGCGTTGGACAGAGGACCCAATGATGGAGTTAAACTTCTTGGAACCCGCGAAGCAAGCAACCCAAGGACAGTTGTCGAAGAAAATTCTCAACAAAAATCTGGGATGAATTATGAAAACAAAACATTTCGGACTTTTATCAATGTTCTAAGTTTTACTTACATATATATTCTAGAATTTTCAAATTTCGGAGTTGTACCAGTTGGGTAGGTAACATATTTTTCTAATTTTGTGTCTTCATTCCAGATAATAACTGAAAATTGCATTACACAGGTGCTGTGATTAACAATGCAAATTTGTGTACAAAAACTTTTGGTTCTATATCAAAGGGCACGGTAGTGCCCAGCCAAGTTCTGGCACTACACCCTTTTTACAGGAACAAACTCAGGCGATTTTCGACCCCCCCCCCTCTAATTTCAGTACCAATAAAGTCAGGAACTTCAAATTCGGAACCTTTGGTAGGCTAAGCACAAGCACCACACCAAATTTCAACTCCTTAGCGTAAGTGGTTCCCAAGATATAAGACGTCAAAAATCGCGAAAACCGTAACTGACTCACTGACAGATCATCAAAATTATGGAGCACTTCCCGACACCGCAGAAACTTGTTATTCCGCACAGCGATAGGCCTGGTGTATGCACCACCAGGAAAAAAAATTTGAGGTTTTCCATTCAGGGGGCGTGGTATCCGCCCACTTTCCCAGAATTGTTATCAATTATATGGAACATTTCCGATTGCTCTAGAATGATGAAATTTGGCAGAACGGTAGGGCTTTAAGTTTATACAAAAGAAAAAATTTCGTGGGGCGTAGTATCCGCCTACTTTCTCAGAATTGCAATCAATTAAATGGAGAACTTCCGATTGTTGTAAAATGATGAAATATGGTAGAGCGATAGGGCTTAAAATGCATACAAAGAAAAAAATAGAATATTTGAAGTTTTCCATTCAGGGGGCGTGGTATCCGCCCATTTTCTCAGAATAGTTATCAAGGAGCATTTCCAAATGCTATAGAATGATGAAATTGGGTACAGCGGTTGGGCTTGCAGTGCATAAAAAGAAACAAATTTTATATTTTAGGTTTTTCATTAAAGGGGCGTGGTATCCGCCTACTTTCTCAAAACTGCGGCCAATTAAATGGAGCACTTCCGATTGCTGTAGAATGATGAAATTTGGTAGAGCGGTAGGGACTAAAGTGCATAAAAAGAAAAAAATAGAATACTTGAGGTTTTCAATTCAGGGGGCGTGGTATCCGCCCACTTTCACAGAATTTTTATCAATTATATAAAGCACTTCTGATTGTTGTAGAATTAAATTAGTAGGTATCTTACGAGGTATTACCTGACAACAAATAAATATCTTTGCAAAAAGGAGTGAGATCAAAACAAAAAACATAAATGTTAAACAAAACAGCCAAGTTCTTCTATATAAAAATCTGTATATTTAACAACTCAGCCGTGAAAAGTAGTAAGATCTAAAAGTATGCCAAGTTCTAACTTTATGAAGGGTTAATATCAAATATTTTAAGAAGAGTAATATTGAAACAACACCAAGTTATGAGAGAAATTTATTATTTAATGACTACTGACTAAAATTTGGGGGTTACTTGGCAAGTTTTCTTTTAATTACTCACAATTCAAAACGTTTTGAAAAATTGACAATGTGAACCCCCAAATTTTAGTCAGTAATCATTAAATAATAAATTTCTCTCATAACTTGTTGTTGTTTCAATATCACTCTTCTTAAAATATTTGATATTAACCCTTCATAAATTTAGAACTTTGCATGCTTTTAGATCTCACAACTTTTCACGGCTGAGTTGTTAAATATACAGTTTTTTATATAGAAGAACTTGGATGTTTTTTTTTAACATTTATGTTTTTTGTTGTTTCACTTCAAGTCATTTTGGTCCAATTTTCAATGAGTGAAAAACGACCATGTTTTTAAATTTTGTCTTGTTTCGTGGGGCCTTATTTCACATTATTTATATATTCATTATTCAACTGCAGATAGTAAATGTCTAAGTTGCAGACTATTATCTGATCCCAGTGTCCAGGGATAACTAAACTTATACTATTTACATATTAATTCTATAGAAACCAGAATCACTTTTACTATCAAAACGAAGCACTTCAGTTCTAATTGGTTCAGTATGAGGCATCCTTTTCCATACCGCCATTTCTACCCAATTTAAGCTAATTCAAAAAAGAATTGGAATTCTGTGAACAAAATTTCCTCACATCTTCGGAAGGGCTGCTAAATTATCATGAGAAAAAGTAATAACATTTTATAGTCTTTCCACAAATATGTTTTAGTGGCTTAAATATTCCCCTAATAGGAAAAGTCCTATTCATTTATCATTAAACTTTTCAAGCATATACATATACATTCCCACCCATCAACCCAACTTAGAAACTGCCGTTAAGGCTTATATTCAAACATATAAACAACAAAAAAAAAACAATCGCTATTTATATGGAAATGCCAGTTATAGTAATTTTGAAAAAAAAAAGTTTATTTATTCATGAATATCTATCGATGTGTCTTTCCGCCCAAATGTCCATTCAGAATGTCTCCTTCCGGTGGTTTATTTCCGTATCACACACAAATCTACTATTCTAAAAACCAATAAAGCTAGATAAATGAACAACATTAAAATGCCATAAAAATAAAATCACAGAGCAAAACTAAAAACCAAAAATCATCATCACCCAATAACACACATATTCGTACATATTATGTATCGAATATGCCTTCAAGACGTATACCAACCATAGCCATAGAGTATAAGAATGTTAGTTCTTTATTACAAGATTTGAACAAAAAAAAAGGATCAATAAAAGGGAATCCATTACTTAAGTCGGTCAATAGTTACAAATAACCATTAACACCCGCTGTTAACAGCTTCTACTTTGCCATGCCCCCTTATATAGAGGCAGCAACAACGAGTATACTCTTCCGCATTTATGTTTTTTATTTTTGTCAAGCTATGTATATGTAGCCAGCCAGGCCGACGACTCGACATATGGACGGACGGACGGGCAGACGAACGGGTTAGCTTAACCATGTCAACGAACCATTTGTGCGATCAACTTTCATGCTATTTAGTATATATAGAGACGTGGGGTTCCTTCGTTTTCTGGGACACGACAAGTTAATTCCATTCGATTAGTTTAGTTCACTTTCTTCCATGTGGCTTGTTTGCCTAGCCTGGCCAGGCCAAGCCATCGTTTCTCCAACCGCACTTGTGTGCTGTGTGCTGTGTGCGCCTCTATTCAATCTTTTTTAAGTACTAAATGGATTAAAAACCATACATTTTGAGTTATATTTTGTTTTGTTTGTAGAATATTCTACAGTACCTACACAATACACATAGTGGTATTCCACTCTTGCTCCACCATTTCAATGTTGAGAATGGGCCGATGGACTCCTGCTGATACAGCCTACAACACCCGCCTGCCCACCACCGTTGCCGCCCGCCACAACCCTATAATCGGCCATAACAATGCACGTGGCCATTTACTTACTCAACATTATGTGCCAGTGAGTGTAGTGTAGTGTATAGTGTATCAACCACACCACACCACATCACACAGTACTCATTGTCATTGGCCCCAAGAACGTAGAATTCTATCGTGCTGGCTTCAAAACTCCCCATCCCTGTGCCCACATACGAGGAGGTTGGCGGGAACCAGCAGGGAAGCGCACAGCATATTTTATGTGATTGGAAGTCCGACGAGTTCGTTGTGTTCGTCCCCCTCTTCGCTCATCATGGCAAGGAGTTTTTCGATTCGAAGGCGAACCCCACCCAAAGCCAAAAGGTTTTTTTTTTTGTTTTGTTTTAGTTTTAATTACAATATATGGGAACTTAAAGGTCAAGTGGTGGATTTAAAGAAAGCAACCCGATATTTTAATATTAAGACTTAGGTGGCTGTGATGGAATTTTGTTTTTATTTCTTTTGTTATTATTTCCTGATTTCATCCTTTTTATTGACGTGTGTAAATTTGGAATAAAAATGAAACAAAGTAATTGAGTCAACAAAACGATAACGAAAAATGGTAAGGTTGCATTATACAGGGTATTTTGCATAAGATTCGACAAAAAACCTTGGGTATGTTAGTAGAGTCAAGACGAAATAGGCATTAAATGAGAAGGGCCTGTTCTCTACGGATGAGGTGCCTATTTAAAAAAAAAATTTCTGATTGTGGATGTGATAAACATCTATGCCGGCGGTAAGGGTAAACTAAAATCGTAAGCCTTATACGTGTAGCACGTTACGTGTCACATATTACTTTGTTATTACCCAATAAAAAATAACGACACTTGGACGAAAATTGATGTTTACACATTTTAAGCTTGAGCCCTGGAACTTACAATTTTTTTTTTTTATTTGTGGGAAAGTTTTTGAGAAAAATAAGATTTCCATTAATTGCTATATTATGTATATATTGAACGACAGGAACTGTTATTTCTAGTCCGAAAAAAATAAGAAACAAAAAACCGTGTCGTGAATGCCCACAAAACGCTACAGGCGACCAACCCGTTTAAGATACAGCCGAACGGACAGACATGATAGACGGACAGAATTCTGAGACCCACTTTTTTTGACTTCGCTATCTTTGCATAAAGGCTAGAGCTTGTAGGTTGGCTCAGGGCAAGAAAAAAATTGTATGGGAGGGGGGAGGGGGGAGGGGGGTCAATTTCCACCAATTTTCTAAAAAAATCTACTTGAAATTTAAAAAATTATTAAAAATCAAGGGGAACACTTACAAGGT
Organism: Epistrophe grossulariae; assembly: GCA_929447395.1. NCBI lineage: Eukaryota > Metazoa > Arthropoda > Insecta > Diptera > Syrphidae > Epistrophe > Epistrophe grossulariae. Next base: position 20,230,106 of record OV839567.1, on the reverse strand, counting down.
CATATCATAGATTTTTTTAAAGCCAGAAATCCATCTTTTTACTCGTTATTAAATCAAGTTGCTTAGCTTTGGAAAAATTAATTTTCAAACTCAAAAATTTTAACAAAAAATTAAAATAAAATTCTTTATACCAATTTTTGTTCAAAATTTTACATTATCAATAATTTTAATAATCAAACACTAAAAACCAGATGCTAAAATGTTTTCTAGTTTTTGACAAAATCTAAAGTAAGTAAATCGACTTAACTAAATAGGATCTTTAGAGAAACTTAAACAACGGATTGAAGTCAATCAAATCAAAGAAATCTTGGAAAGGGTTATTGTATATAATAACAAAATTTCAGTTAGGCTGCCAAGCGCTTATCTAGTAGTGAAAGTCAAATCTCCTCAAATGTAATAGTGACGATGCATCTTTTAAAAATAAACACGGCTTAAAGAATTTCAGCTTGAAACATACAGCAAACGAACATATGAAATTCTTATCGCCAGACTCCAGTTTCCATAGTTAAAAAGAGCTAATATAAAAAATACAAATTTTTTTTATAGATTTTTTCGAAATTTTATTTAAAAAAATTATGGTTTATTTAATTCCAGATTTTTGTTCGATCGGGATTTTTTTCATTCTAGATAACTTTTTTTCTTTTTTTTGAGATTTTTGTTATTCTATTTAACATCATGATCCCATATCTATGTAGATTTAAGGATTTTAGGAATTCTTTTAGAATATGAATTTAGGTTAGGATTTATGAATTTTTTAAATTTATATTAGGGTGAGGATTTAGTTAGGTTAGGTATTTTTTTATTATGTTTTTTTTTTTTCGAAGAAACTTTTCTCTTTTCTCTTGGATATCGTCAGAGGCTCTAGATTTATGTCCTGTACAACTTCATTGTGCACGAATAAATCCTTGTGTATAGACAGAAGATACATTGAGAGGTGGCAAGAACCACACCACGCGACGAGCTTAACTGAGTAACCAAAAGCCCACTCCTACGTGAAAACCTAGCTCCCCTTAAACTTTTTGGGGACTTTTTGAAGAGACTATGAGAAGAAATATTCAGAAAATCAAGTTGAACATTTGTTGTCACTTTTTTTTTTCCTCCGATCGATTTAAAAAAAAGGAGCCAGAGAAAGAGTGGTACGGAAATTTTATATAAGAATTCTAAAATTCAAAATTCATTGTGGTTCTTTGTCAAAATCCCCGTTTTTGTATTATAATTACCCCTCCCCCCCCCTCACAAAAAAAAAGAATACTTTTATAAGAAATGTTGGTAATTTTCAATTTTATAAAAATAATTACGAACCGAGAGCGAATTGTACGGTTAAAAAAAATGTGCTAAATATTACATAGTCAAGGGCAACATTTACAGAGCTCACTATGTTAATTCTAACGTATGTATATAGTCGACTCGATTAAAATAAATTGTTTAAAATAAAAACCTAAAAAGGATATACATATTAATGGAGAAACCTGGTTAGGATATGCAATTTTGAATACCGTTTATGTTACACGAGTAGTTTGCTTAAATCAAATAATTATATTTCTGTGACAGTAAAAAAGAGTATTTTCGAGGGTATCTTTAGAGTTTTCGAGAAAATCGCATTTTTGTCTAAAATCTGTAATTGTAATAATTAATGTTAATTTTAATTAGTTAATTAATTTTAGGAATTATAAAATAGATTTAAAAATGGGAATGAGAAAGAAAAAAGTAGATCTCAAACTGTGAACTACTAACAATCGAAAAACCGAAAAATCGCATTAGCTTCTCTGTCCTTATTGCCACATATTAAGTTAATTTCACACATCTCTGATTAGATTGGTTACTATGAACGATTTAATATGTTTCATTACCAAACTACCTTAAATGATTATTGAAACTGAACAAACTAACCCAGAAGTAGTTTAATAAAATACAGTACAATTTAACCCAGTCAGTGTGTAAATTTAAATAATTTTTTTTACCCGAGTTGACTCGTAGGTATAATTTAACCTGGTGAATTTGCAGGTTGTATGTATTAACAATGTTTGTTATTTAACTTAACCGAGTCTTACATTGTTTTTAACCGATAATTTTTCTGCGTGTAAAACATGTATATGATAACAAAATTGAGTAGGTATTATGTTTATTGAAAATTGCATTTTTATTTAAATTATTTTTTAAATTCAATTTTTTATCATAGCAGTCCTTCAAATCCATCCTGCATGATTTTTTTGTCCAAATCTATAACTCGCAGATGGCACAATTTTTCTTTGTCTTTTCTTGATTTACGATTTGTGTCGAGTTTAATTTTTTTAGTTCTTTAATGACTTTTTTTATCAGAAGGAAAAAATCAATAAAATCGGAGCACTTTCTAGTAGAGAAAGAACCCCATTCTTGACTTCATTTTAATACTATAATGTAGGTGCAAGTATCTCCAACCCACTCGTGCACTTTAGGGTATTTTTTTGTTCTTTCTTCTTGTTCCAGCTGCCACTTTTTTCTTTGCTTATTTTTTTTTTTGTTTCTGCGTAAATGTTGCTCCTTGTTGTTTTGCAAAAAGCAGCAATTAAAATATAAGTTTTGCTCCTTTGTGCCATTTTCATGTAGGAGAACATCTCTCTATAATAAAGGTATGATTATGTTTGTGTGCGTGTGTGTTCATCCACCCTGTTGCGTGTAGGATGACGATGAAAATGATGATGATGATGAAAGTTGTGTGTGAGTTATGATTATGATATTTTTTTTTAAAGAACGAGAAGACTCTCTTTCCACACATGTTGTGTCAGTTGATGACTCATTCAACTGGTGAACCCATCTTTTTTTTTTTTTTTCGTCCTTTTTTCCCGCTGATAAGACAGAAAGACAAAGGAAAAATTATATATAGCTGTTCAGAAATTCAATTTTTTATAACTTCATTTGAGCAAGAGAGGACAAAAAAATATAAAAAAAAATTATTTTCTTTTTTCTTGTGCAGCACACATAAAATTTATAAAATCGAATCATCATCGTTGTGGTGCGGAGGTGGATGAGGAGTTGGAGGTGAAGGGATGCCATTTGTGTATCTGTATATAGTGTGTAGGGAGCCATAACTAATGTGAAACGACAGAAAATGTATAGCGAAAAAAAGAAAGGAGAACCATCAGTGGTGGTGTGGGCGGAAAATGACATTTTCTCAACCACATTTTGAGGTTAACAACTCGACAAGAGCATTCAAACGAAACATAACGATGGACGACGACCAATCGACGGCACGACCAAACCATGCCCGAGTCCAATGGACGATGAACAGATACAATGACAGAAGAACAAATGAGTAAGCGAAATTCTTTATGAGTCAGATGAACCTATAACATTATAATATTATAGAGGGTGAGAGTGAGTATCGACAAAAAAAGAAATAAATTTAAATAAAATCAATGCGGATTTTTTTTTTTTTACGGAATCGGAATTTCAAACATCAAAAGTCACAGTCACTTCAAGCTATAATAATTTGTCGGAGTTCACTTTTTTCTTCTATTTAAAAAAAAAATACAAAAAGACCTTCATTTTAACATACATTTATGCCTTATAGGGGCTGTTATATGAATAAGATAAAATTTATTTCAACAGGTACGTACGTCTCTCGTCGTATGTACCTTAAGAGTGCAGTTCTCAACAAAAAAAAGGAGGAAAGGTATGATTTATAATGAAAAACTTGTTCTTTCACATGCGGTATAAAAGCACTAGATATATTATTATAAGTTTCGGATTCGTAAAAAAATAAAAAATGAACTTGGTTATCAAAGGTAGGTATAAGAGAATAGATATGTGAAAAAAGTTAGCTAAACAATATTGTCTGATTTTATAAGCATCTGAAGACTAACGGCTGGAATTTTTTTCACTAAGTTTTATATTATGGGAGAAAAATATTTATTTTTCGTTAAATTCATTATTATATGGTTTTTTTATGAAGTCCAAAAAGTATGAAATCTCAAAAAAGTTTAATACCCCGGAAGTTGCATATCAGATGATAAATGTTCAGGTATAGTAGACGTTAAAAGTCGAATAAATGACGCTAAAGCAAGAAATGTGTATTCAATTTAGAAATACATCAAACCAAAATCTATCTACAGTGAAAGCTCTACTTGCGGACAGCTCCAATAAGAGGACAATTCCCTTAAACGGACACATTTTCGGGAACGAACTTATTTTTTCGAATTTCTCATACAAATTACTTTCCTATAAGCCAACACTCTCATAAACGGACGCGGACACTTTTTCTTGTTCATTGAAGATAGAAAACCTCCCATATGCGGACACAATGTTTTATTTAGGGATTATTTTGTATGAACAAATGAAACAGAAAAAAAAATAAAAAGGTCCGTTCTCAGTATAGTTTCTGTTTTATTTCGAATATGTAAGCAAATCCATAGAAAATCTCCGATAAACGGACGCGAAGCCCTATAACCGGACAGAGCGATGTTATGTTGAAAGCTTATTAGGGAATTTCCCAAGTAACTAAGTTGGTATAATTTTGAGAGTGTGTTACCTTTCATCGCGTTCCGTTATTGCACATGTCATTTCCTCTCTTTCTGCTATTAATTTTTGCAGTTATTTTATTTCGTGATGCCAAGGGAAGTTCGCACTTCGTCAAAAAGGTTTATTTTTTTCCAGCCACGACATAAAAGATTTTATTTTGTTTTTATTTTATCTTATATAGATATGTTTTTTAGATTTTATATTGGAAAAACACAACCCAGAGATTTAAAAAAATAAAGAAGATATTGGAAAATGGCAAGGTGGATATAAATCAGAAAAAAAATTTTCTCAGAACGAAGAAAGTTGCCCACATGTGCATGGAATGGTTGTCACGAGCCAGAAACCTCTCAAATTGAAATATCTTAAGTGATGTCAATTTTTATTAATAAAAATTTAGTATGAAGTTAAAAAAAAAAAAGTTTTTCAATATCTTTCCTTTAACCGGACAGTTCTCATAACCGGACAAAAATTGGGGGACCATGAGTGTCCGCTTAAGAGATGCTTTCACTGTATATACTTATTTTTCCAATTTCTATCCAACCTTATGGTTGAGTAAAATATGGCCGCGTGTAATAAGGTCCCGCGAATTCGACTATGTGAATCAATTGAATTGTAAGATGAATTTGGACCGCGCTTTCGTACTTCACTTCATTATCGCGGTTCTATATATGTCGAAATTCTATGGAAGTCGAAATTATGAATGGGTCAAAAATTAAGTTTTCAAAATTCTACACATATGTACATTTCTAAATACAGAATGTTGCAGCAACAGTATTTTCTGTTTACAGTATTTTACATTGACGTCACCTATGTTGCATTTTCAGTATGTTGTATCTACAATACCTATTTTGCATTTACAATATTTTTCATTTACAATATTTTGCATTTACAGTATTTTACATTTACAATATATTTCATTTCAGTATTTTTTCGTTTGCAGTATTTTTCATTTGCAGTATTTTGTACTCACAGTACAATTTTCGCGAAGAATTTTGACTAAGTACAACGAATTTCAACTCACCCCCGCCATATAGGTAATCGTTTTTAACCTTTAAACCCTACCCTGGGGTCCAGCGCCATTGCAAACATACATTTTTTCGAATTTTTTAAAAACTTAGTAACCCATGCCGGTGCCACTTATGGAATTCTCATATTATCGTAGCAGACGTCTAAAAATCAGTCATTTATTCATTTTCGAGTGGTGCAGTTGGAAATATTTGAGCTTCAGGGTCCCATAGACCCCAGGGTAGTGATAGTTTTTGAACAGTTTGATTTTATTTTTGCTTCATTTGATCTGTAAGTAAGCCTTTTATTTTTACATATATTATTAGTGTTATCAATGTTTTCACTACTTTAGTTAATGTTATTAGTGTAATCAGTGTTAGTATGTGGATCTTTACAATAAGACTAAATGTGGTGTTGATTTGATGGACCAACTTTGTCACCGGTACAGTGTTTCGAGACGAACGAAACGATGGCCACTGGCTATGTTTTATGGGATCTTAAATATTGTTGGTGTGAATTCGTATGTCCTCCTCAAAATGGCGTCCAATAAAACTCAAATAAGACGAAATTTCTTAAAAACTTAGCCTTGGAACTCATAAAACCCCAAATGGAGGAGAGGTTTACTTGGCCAACTTTGCCATCCAATCTCCAGGTCCTCATTGGAGATATTTTAAAAAAGAAGCGACCTGTGGCTGAGTCAACATCTTCAGTCACTACGAAAAAAAGATGTGCCGTGTGTCCACGAGACAAAGACCGCAAGACCAAAATACGATGCAGCAGTTGCCGAAATCCACTTTGTGGCGAACATAGCCGCTCAGTGTGTCAAAATTGTCTTGATGTAAATTTTTAAAACATTTTTCATAATTAAACATTCCTATCTTTCATGTTAATAAATAAATTTTTTTATTAAATTGGGGCAAAAACTTTTTGGGGTCCCTAGGGTAGCAATAGTGTTTCTCCCGGGATGGGTAGGGTTTAAGGGTTAAAAAGAATTAAAAACGCCGAACAAAACATTCGCGTCCATTTTTTGAAACTCCCCCAATGATCCAATTTAAAATTTAAAATGTTTGAAAACGTCTGTGAGGCGTCTTGAAGTAGGTCAAAATTTATATTAAACCACTATTTTTTTTTATACAAAAACAAGTCAAATAGGTTGTTGTGTGTAAAATATCGAGATAAAATAGCGAAATGACAGTATATTCCAATTTCAATCCTTTACAGGCCGTCTAAATCTTATTGATATACAATCTTTTATACAGGCACGACGAGTGGCTGACAATTTCTTAATCCTATACCGTTAATTGGAAATAATAACTACCTTATTCTATTCCAAACAAAATTTCTTTCCAAACTTACCCCATAAATCTTCCATCGATTTCAATCTTTGAAATACCTAAACTATCATCGAAGTATGTTATGGAACCAACGAAACTTAGTAGTCCCGTATGTTAAATTATTAGATTGTGCCAAATTTTTCACCGCAACCTCTAAGATTTCAACAAAAATACCTTTCTCAGAGATTATTCAATCTCTATGGTATAAATGGGATGTTTTATAAAGTTTGATGAGGGAACATATTATTATTTTCGTTAACTCCGTTGTATATGTAGGTATGTATTTATATTTTACCTGTTGGTAATGCACACTCAAAATTTTGAGTATAAAAGTGTGTTAAATTGTGTTCAGATTGAAATTCAAAACATTTCTTGTTTCAGCTAAGTAGTTGTCCCCCCAAAAGGCAGAAGAATTAAAAATTTTTAGTTAAAAAAAAAAATGATTTCTAGAAGAAATGTTTAAAATTTAAAGCTGAATATTTTTTGTCCAAGCTTTTCTATTTAAACAACGGAGTTAACGAAATAAATTAGTTCTCATTAAAGGGACAAAGGATGGAAGCGCTGGGGATATTACTCCAAATGTTCGTTGTGGAAGAAAAATTGAATCTTAAATTCAGCTTACAGTTTAAACTGAAAAGTTGTTAAAAAAATCAATATATGTATGTATATGCAATTCGAAATGAATTGATTAAACAACATTTGAATTTATTTTGACACCATATTATGAGAAAAAAAAAAATTGAAAATCATTTGAGCGGTTTTTTTTTGAATAATTTAATTGAATTTATTAAATTTTGTAAAAATTATTACGCAATTTTTAGCATTTATTAATGCGAAGTTTAAAAAAGTAGTTTTGAAAAAATCATCTACCAAAAATCATCATTTTAAATATCGAATTTTCAAAAAAAAAAAATATATATAAAAAAAAAATATATATAAAAAATAAATATTTTTAAAAATCTTAAATATTTTTAAAAATCTTAAATTTTTTTAAAAATCTTAAATATTTTTAAAAATCTTAAATTTTTTAATTTTAAAAAATTTGATATCCAAAATATAGTGTTATATATTGATTAAGATTACACAAAGTTTACGTTATAATTATATTATAATTATATCCAATATTATTCAAACTTATTAGAAGCCCTAGTCTAAGAAAATTCATTCAAATCGGTTCAACAGATCTAATGATAAAGTATAAAACCAAAAAAATGGTTCTATGATGGATACAATATTTGTTCCAATAATATTTTAGATCGTACCTACCTACTGATATTAGCTCACATAAAAATTTTAATCAAAATAATTTAATCAATAATTTTCATTTAAAATCTGCTAGATAATGTTATAAAACTGCTAGGAGCAAAAAAGGATAATAATAATCGACCAAGTCAGTTTCAATTATTATATTAAGATTTCAAATAAAAAAAATTGAAAATTTTGGCAGGTACAATACTTTTAAAACTTTTTGAAACATTCTCTATATCAAAAATTGATCAAAATCAGTTCCACCACTTTTGAGGATCTTGAAAATCAAAAAAAGATAATATGTACATAGGTACATATGTACCTTAACAATAATATTTTAATTGCTTATAAGAAAGTATACGTAGTTCTTGTTTTTCACAAAAAAAAAAGAGAAAAACAAAATAATTTATACCTTCATTTTTATTTCCTGTTAATTTGATTCAAAATATGCATATATATAGCATTTCTACTAATATATATGAACAGAAGACGAAAATTTATTGACACTTATCTTTGTCTCTATACATTTCATTAACATCTCAATCTTCTGTTGCTGGAAGAAAAAAAAAAAAAAAAAAAAACAAACCAAACCAAACACTCACTTACAACCCCCATAAAATCTTGAACATTGCTTTATTTACCCTAAAAATCTAATTAAGTGATAGAAAAGTGTAATCATTCTTCTTCCGTTGCGCGCCCATAATAATTCTCGTTTGATTTATCAATTTAATTTTCTCTCCCGTTTAACCACAACACTTTAACTCCTGGTTAACTCTGTATAGGTTTCTTTACCTAAATATATTATATTTTTTCTCTTTTTTTGCCGTTGTAAGTCCCTCGTCGAAGGATCTACGGTTCAATGGATGTTCAACCATCCAGGAGTAGGTATATTTTTGAACCAAAACCAAAGAAAAAAATATATGTATATATATTCACAACAACAAAAAAAGACCATCGAACCCAAAACCAAAGGCTTCACTTCGAAATAAATCGAATAATAGCAAACAAAAAAAAAATAGAAGAAAATTCCCCATATCAAGTGAAGTGAAATCTGCTGCGAACCTACCGTACGCGTATACAGCGTCCTCCGCTTTCAGAACTCCTCACTTCGCTCACTCGCTAGCTCGTTCTTCTTCTTCTGAAACTCATTCCATAACTAATAATTATTATCGTGATGGAATTTATACCCCAGGAAACATTTTAGTCCTCCGTAACTTCCACCATCGAACCCCTATCGGATGAAGATGCTGCTGATGGAGCAGAAGGGGTAGCAGACGCGAGGTTGCGAGGGTGGCAACATTGGTGACAGGTAGATATATATATTATTTTCCCATTTTCCGATTAAAATTTTCAAAAAGCAATTTCGAGCGGAAGTCGTCGTCGTAGTCGTAGTCGTCGTCATCGTCATCGTTGTTGTTGTTGCTCTGTCGTCACACAGCGCTATCGCTTCTATATATGCTTCAACCCCTCAACTCCAACCCAACCATATCGCCTTGCATTATCAACCCCCGACCTTAGCTTCCTGTGTTTTTGAGTTAAATCACAAAATTTCGACTTGAGAGGTTTTTATATCTAAGCTTGGGTCGACTTCGTCGTGGGTTTGTTGGTTCGCATTTGAAAATGATAGGCTGCCTCCTATACCCATCCAACTTTATACAATGTCATGACGACGACGACGCGACGAGGAGTTAGGGAGGACAACATTTCGATTTAACTGAGCGTGTGATTTGATTAAAGTGCAACACACCCTCTCTATCTCTTTCTTTATCTCTATCAACTCTATATTTGCTTCCACCACATACCCCAACTACAAATGACTTTAGTTTATTTATAGGCTGATTGTTGGAGGAGCACCACCCCCCCCCTCCACTGACTGAACGAAGACTCAAAGTCAAACAATGCATGTTGTATAATGTATGGGTGAGGTGGTATCGGGCGGTGGTTATAGTGCTGGGTTGTTATTATCAAAACAAAATTACAAAAAAAAAAACAGAAAATCATATTAAACAAACAAACCAACACGAGAAAAATAAATTAAATCATCTAACCAAAGCAAAGAGCGCGGATGTGTATTTCGTGTTGTCAACATGGTCGTAGAGACCTATCTCATAATCATAACCATCAACCAGGGACGACATACAGCCAACATCGTGTCAAAAGAGTCGTAGGGTCTTGCTTCAGGTCTCCCAAACCAGTTTTTAAAGTTCCAAAAAAGCATATATAGGCAATCTCTCTATCTAGAGAACTAACGCTGTCGCCGACGCCACGCCAACGCCACCTCCACCAACACGATGGAGTGAATGAACTTAATATAGAATCTTATAGAAACACTCTTCATCGCTTTATTGAGATTGAAATGTTTTATTCAGGAATAGTAGTTAAAATAAAACCAGAAATTTAAATAAACAAAACTACTCTATTAACAAAAAAATATCAGAATTAAAAAAACTTACAAACCTACAAAACTAAAAAGTGAAAAAAAAATACATCAAATGCGTAATGATCATTTCGCAATTTTTGAAGATATTTCTTTTCAAATTTTTTTATCGCAACTTCATCGTAACATTTCCCATGAAAACCACTGTTATCATTTCACTTTGTGTTGTCCATTGATAACCGGTTAGTATTAAATTCTATAATTTATAATTTTTCTTTGTCTAATTTTCATTTCGCAACTTTTCAGATTTGCAAAAAAATATTGTAGGTATCTTAATTTAATTTCGCAAATTTTTCTTCTTGCATTTAATCATTATGAATTTGTTGTCGTTTTTATAATCGCATTAAATTTTTATCTAATTCTTAAACTTATGTTTATTTCGCATCTAAGATTTGAAAAAAAAAATATCAAATTGGTTATTTCGCAATTAAGTCTTAATTCATTTAGCATTGTAGGTGTCTTTTTCCACATTTCATATTATTACTCTTTGCAGCTTGTTCATCTCGCATTTAATTTCGCAGTTCGTTTTAAGTGTCAATTCGCAAATTGCGAAATTATAACCTTGCTATTTTTATAGAGAAATGTTAAAAATCTTTATTATACCATATTGATTTTTAGATATTAATTTCATTTTTAATTTCTTCGCAAGTACCTATATGTAAGTATAGCTTTTAAAATGTTTATTATTTAGACTTTTGTCTTCAATGAGTTATCTTTTATCTAATTCGTTAGGAATTCAATGTTTAATAATGTTCATTTTAAGTTGCGAAACTTAATCGTTTCGCATTTTTAGTCTTCAAATTTTAATTTTGTATTTTGAAAACCTCGGCGGTCATCGTTTAAAACTTTTTTGTCTCATTGCAAACGCGACTTTTAGTTTTGAAAACATTCCATAGGTAAAGTCAAAATTTTCATATTGCGTTGTGATGAATTCGCATTATCTTTTTTATTTGCAAAACATTGACAAATTAGTAAGACAAGTTTTATGATCTGTTCGCAATTTATTGCGATACATTGGAATCATTTCGTATTTATGTTATAGGTGCTAATTTTGAAAAAAAAAATTATTTCACATAATTACCGGTTCGCAAAATTAAAAATTATTCTCATTTATAAATTCGAAATTTGTTTTATCGTTTTTATTAGTTCATATTAATCAATTTTTGATTGCATTATTTCGGTTTCACTAGCCGTTATTTTTTATTTATTTATTTTTTTAATTTTCACATTTTTTTTTTAATTTTCGGATTTTTTAATTTATTTTTTTCAATTTTCGGAATTGCTTTCTATTAGTCTTTCGCAAAAATAAAAGAAATTTAAATTAATACCACTATGATTATTTCGTATATTGTTGCCTTTATTTAAATATATTTAATTTGTTGTATTGCAACTTAATTAAAAAAAACATAATTTCGCATTTAAAATAATGCGATTGTTCTTAATTGACATATTGCCTGTTGCAATTGTATTATTGAGTATTTTATAATTTAGAGTTCCATAAAATATACCAGTACGCTTCTACCAATTTAATTTAATTACATTTCATTTAGTGAGATTCTTTTTTAATTATAAAATTATCTATTAAATTAAAATTTCGCAACTTCGTCGCACCGGAAAATTATCGCATTTTGTTTTGTGCTCCTTATTATTTTTCACTCGAAATTCTTCAATAAACTTCATTAAATCGCGGTTATTCTTTTGAAAATTGTAATTGCTTCAAAAAACAATATTCAACAATATGAATTGTGAAAATTCTGCATAATTTTGTATTTCATAACGATACTATGCTAAGGCTTAAAATTATTGCTATTCGAACTATAAAATGGTAGCAAATTAGCTAAATTCAAAATCACATCTCGATGTTCATTTCGCAATTTGTGTAATTTTTTGTTTTTTCTCTGTCCGGCGGAATTAAATCGCAATTTTTGCTTTAGAAAATTCTGTATATTTTCGAAAATTGTAATTTAAAAATAAAATAACATAGTAAAACTAAAATCTCACAGTTATTATTGAGCATTAAAAACAAGCATTAAACAGGTTTTGTATTGAATTATTTCGCTTTTCATTATTTCGCAAAGTATAAATTGAGTTTTACACAATTTTTCCGAGTGATTTTTTTTTCTCTTAATTTCGCTCTAAATCAATGAAACCTAGTTTAAAATTAGATCATTTCGCATTATTCATTGTAATCATTCAAATTGCGAAATGAAAATTTGTCAAAACTTCGCAAAAATAAATATCGTCTCAAGAATAGTCTTCAAAAAAACTTTAATTATTCCTTAGCAAATATTTATTTCAAACAGTTTTGCAAAATATCCATTTCTTATTTCTAATTTTCCAATTTGTATCTCATTTTACTTTAAATTCGTTTCGCATTGATATCTTTCATTATTTTGTAAATTTAAGTTTTTATTTATAGCATAATAATGTGTTGTGATGAAAACTGCCAACAATAGATTGAACTAATGTAAATTAAATAAAAGTGTATGCGAATTAGTAAAAAATTATTCAGGTATATAGACGTTCGCATGGTATATAATTGCGAAACGTTTCGCAAAATATGTAAATTCATTTGAAACAACGTATTGTGAATTTGAAATATGTATTATTATCAAAAGAGCACATTTCTAGTTAGGTACATCTAAGATGAAGTTCAAATATTCAAAAGTTTTGCGAGACAAACTTTGATTATGTAAAAAATTATTGCCAAATGAAATTATGCAAAATAAAGAAAATGAAATCTATTTCATGAAAAAATTTTACCGAAGTTTCAGAAATTTCAATTCAAAATTAAACTTGAAGTTCACTTAACATTTTAGGCAAGACAAAAAGAAGATCTTGCAAGGTAGGTTCGCAATCAAGTGGCATAATTATTTTAATTGAAGTTCTTAATTTTGCAATGTTGCTAGTTTATGTCTTCGCTTCAGGGACATTTTGTAAATGGTACAAATTTTTTAACCGGCAAATGCAGAAAAAAAATTTGTTCAAAAATGTGGATTTAATCATGAGATGCCAAGTGTATATTTTATACGTACAACGTACATACATATTTCTATGACGAAGATGAATAATGAAATCATAGCATAAAAGCTGCGGTGAATTGGTCGTTTCGCTTTGGAACGGCACGATCTAGAGGCTGGCCTTTTTCTATGGTCTAGGATTTCTGACAGAATAGTCGTGTCGGTTGTGCGACTGACCGACGATGGCGCGGTGGGTGTTGGTCTGTAGGCGGCAGCAACGGCAACAGTACGCGGTACAGCATACCAAGCTAGGGTGGGTTAAATGGGTTTCCCTCCAAAAAATTCCTCAAAAGCGACATTGTCTGGACACTGGAACACTGAGTGCTGTTATGTTCCTTATTTTTTCTTTTTGATGATGATACTCTAGAGAGAGAAAGAGAGACGACGAACCTCTGTCATCTCAAGTGGAAAACATTCGGACTTGTTATGAACGTTATGGGTAACAGAGGGTGGTCTTCGTCTCTGGAATATATATATAGGAGGTATTGCTGCTACACATTATTTTTGTGTTCTTCATGTTTTTATTTTTATTTTTATTATTATTATTTTTGTTTTTTTGTTTTTTTTTTTTCGTTTGGGTAGAAGGTGTTAAGCCTTGAATTTAAGTTGGTTGTTATGAGGAGTTGATAGAAAAGGAATCTCTATTTGGTATATAACTTGTAGCAGCAAAGAAAATTACTTTTTCGGTTTCTGATTTAGGTGTATAATAAAAATAAAAAAAAAAATGAAATGGTGTTAAAATAAATCAAGGGTTTTAAAGACACTTTTGAGTGTCCGTGACAATAATTTTTCTTTCTTTTTTTCTTCAACAGAATTTCAAATATAATTTTATGATTGGAATTTGGAAGTGTGTTTATATCTCGATGTAGAGGAAAAACAAATGGTTCTGGTGACGCACACTAGTTTGGAAAAATCGTTATTCGTTTCTGATCTTATAAGAAAGGAAAACAATGATAGATTGTGTACATTGATAGTTTTATATAATTTTTCTTTACTATCTTGAAGATTTTTTTGTGCTTAATTTGATTTAAGAGCTATGACACTTTAAAAACCTTTTATGTTTTTCATTTTCATTTTTTATTTTTATTTAAATTTACGAGTTTTTCAGTCTATAATTTATTTAACAATTCATTCCAGCGAAATAGGTTAGTGGGAAAGATAAAAAAATATATCGAAAATGTTCTTCTGCCAAAGCTATCACAAACCGGTAGAAGTGACTCAATAGATATACATATTCATATGAAAAGTGTGAGACATAAAAAATAAGTGGATTTTTTTTAAATGATAACTTTGGAATGAAACAATATTTTTATAAAATTAATTCGTAAACAATTGGTGGTAGCACCTTTAAGTTGTTGTTGTGCTTCAAAAATTTAATATTTTTTTTCTTCTAGGTTAGTTGTGGCGATCAAACAAATAACCATCGTTCGTTTTGAATCTTGTTTTCGCAATGAAAGAATCTAACAAACTGGTAGAAATATGTCCGGGAGTTGCCAAGACAAACATCCCTGTTCTGATTTCCGATCGGTTTTAAAATCTTTTCGTTTTCAAACTCTTTGGTTTCTGAAATACTTTTCGCTTTCAATACTTTCGGAATGAGTATTCGTTGATTTTCGATCGGATTGAAAATAATTGACATTTGGGAATTCATTTGAGTTTTCGTGTCCGAATTGAATTGACACGGTATTATACACGTATATTACTAGATTTTTTTGTGATTTATTTATTTTTTTCAACAAATTTGACGTTTCGAATTTTTGTTGACTGATTTCGAAAGACAAAAAGGTTTGAATATTTGCTAACACGAAAGTGAAAATCAGAACTCTTTTTTTTTAATTCGTGCGGAAATCAATTTCGTTTACGGATTTGGTTCGGAACGGAAATCAGGTTGAATGGGTGGTTTTGTGGGCGTATATTTACTGAAATACTGAAAAAGAAACATTTAAGAATATGTAAATTTTTTCAAAAATAAAATATTAAATCATTCAAAAGAACATATTAGACCAAAAGGGCTATTCTGGTGTTTTGAGGGCTTACAAGTCACAACACAAGCTCTTGTGAGGTTTATTTCTTGGGAGGTTTTTTGTGATTCGATAACCTTTTCCGTATTTTCAGGCAATTCTCATATAAAAAATCTCACAAGAAAAAGTAACCACATCAAGGTGAATTTTTTTTATTTGATTGTTAAGTTCTGAATATTTTTTGAACTATTGAATAATTTTTGTTCGTCATTATTAAATGTCAAAGTTGTGAGTTGTGAGCTACTCAAAAAGAAACACAATTTCGATAGTTCTTGTGAGGCTTACAAGTTGTGACGATGCTATCATAATAAAAAACTCACAAAATCAATTTTACCTCAACATGTGAGGTATCAGTAAGGTTTGCCAGAATAAGGCAAGAAGCACCTCTGATGATCGGCCAGGCAGTCGAACTATAGCTAAATATGACTCCAGATTAAACAAAACTTGGTGGTAATTCACTAAAGTGGGGAACTTTTTTTTTTTTTAAAACCTTTAAAAATTCTTAAATTTATGGTCTGAACTTCCATTTTTCTTGAAGAAGATCCACTATTTTCGATTAAAAATTTAATTTTGCAATTAAGCCCATTTCTGGTGTATTTGAACTGAAGAGCAACTTGAAAAGGTTATTTAACACATGCATCCAGAAAGTCAACGGTTTGGTGTAGTTTTTGGGGTGATGGTGGACGTCAGTCTACATTTATACAGCAATGAGGCCGTTCCAGAAGAGTGAATGGCGCCCGTTATTGCTCTATACTAACGGACTATTTCTGGTTGAAATCGAAGGCCTTGATCTCGAAAACATTTGGTTCCAACAAGATGGCGCTACTTGCCTCGCCACATTGTACAATCCATCAAATCATTTCTTTATGACAAGCACAATTCGATGAACAGTTCATTTCACACCTAAATCATTTATAATCTATAGACTTTTTACGTTGGGGCTACGTAAAGTGTAAAGTCTGCACAGATAAGCCGACTTTTATTCAAGAATCGGAAGCCAACATTACTCGCGTCATTGGCCAAAGACCATTTGAAATTCTCGAAAGCCTTATGAAAAATTGGAACTTTAGAATGGACCATTTGAGGCGCAATTACGGTCAACATTTAAAAGAAATAATGTTTCAAAAAATAAATTTAGAGAATGGTTCTTCTATATGATAACTTAAGATTACCCGATAAAATTGAGTTTTGTAACTTTAATTATTTAAGAAAAAAATCCCCTGAAATGAATTAATTAATAGTATACATTTTTTAAACACTTACAGTCGAATTTATTAGATTTTCCTGGAACAAACTTGGACAGCTTCCAATCAGCCATTGTCTAAATAGTTTTATTTATTTATTTTTTAAAAACGTATTTTAAATATTTCCTCCATCCCTGTTACCTGCCAATTTTGTGAACTTTTGAATACGTTCAATAAACATTTTATTGATTTCAAGACAACTTTTTAATTCCTTCTTGATTGAGCGTACCCTCTTGAGAATAGATTTGGACAGGCAAATGTAGTGTCTAATTTAGACAATCGACAGTTTATAAATAAGATTTTGGAGTTGGACAGTTTGCTATAAAGTTAGAAAGGCTTTAGAATGGGATTATATAAATAAGACTGTCAGTTTTTGAAAAATTAGATTTCTTAACATTTAAAAATGTTGAGTTTCAGTTGACTGTACGACTCTTATACAACTCTATTTTGACAACAATTACCTTCGAAATCGAGGAATTCGTCGTATCTTTTTTCTACCCACTCAAGCTCCAACGAACCTGGGATAGCCACGAAAAGAAAACAGTTTCAGTCTAAAAATACAAAAGCATAGTAGCTTCTAGATTGAAACTCTAGTTAGATATATTTCATCCTCTCAGTTAAACGAAAACGAGATCTATAATACTATAAGAGAACTAAAGTTTCGTCCAGTCTCGTCTCGTGGCATACCATCTTTCGTATGCTGCGCAGTGTTAACCCGTACGCTCATTTTAACTTCATGTAGATGCTCCTTATTTAAAACTTCGTCTTTCGAATAATCTTGTTTTTTTTCACTCAAATCAAAGCTTTTAGTTTATAAATTTTAAGTAAGATTAAGAATAAGCTTGTTTATTAAGCCGATTATTTGAAGATTTCGCCTAACACCAAAAATTTGATTTAATTTAAATTCCTCTAAAAGAGTTTCGAGTAACTCAAACAAATTATAAAATCCAACGAAAAAATGTCGTAATGATAATAAAAATTCCTAAAAATCAGAATCTAATTCAATTATTTTACAACGAAAATGTTGCTCAAGAAAAAAAAATTTAAATTAAATGAAAACACAAAACCATCCTTGATTTTAAACGATTCAACGATTCATAAAATCTAATCTCAATCATCATAAAACTGATAAACTATATAATAATTTAAACCAATCCAAACTCAGATTAAACATGTCTCAAGTAATATCAAATTTATTCTTATACTTCCTTCGAATCCACAAGAGAGAAAATGATAAGGATAAAGAATTACAAGGAAAAATTAAAATAAAATAAAAAACAGAGAAAAAAAACTTTTATAATTCAAGTTTTATTTAAAATATCTTTTTATGCAAATTTGATTTTAACAACTACAACTACAACTAACTCTTCTAGTGCCAAAAGAAGAAGAAGATGATAACGCCGACAATGACGCACAGTGGACATTTTGTACGATTTTTTGACGAAAACAAATCATGAAACTAAATTAAAGAATTTTATATCTTTTAAAACAACTTGGACTTCCTCGAAATTTCTCTTTTCAAATTCACTGAAACACTTTAAAATGTAAAATAAGAAACATTTAAATTTTTTAAACGACCTTTAAATATAAACAGCAAAATTGAAAAATTATTACCTTCGAGATGGTGCCAAAACCATCACATTGCCCTTGAAATACACTTACTACCACGCCCACTTTTCTTATACATATACCTACCTGAGATTCCTCCTTACTTTGCATCCTAAGAAAGTTGAAATTTTGTAATTGAACATTGAGACATTCACATTTTTTTTTTTTTTTTTTCAAAAGTCCGCCTACCGCCACATCCACTATTTTTATATTTGAGTTTTTTCCTCAAACATATAAGGTTTTCTTTAAGGTAGAGATTTTATTTTTATTTTTACAGATATATAATAGGTGGCAATGCGAACAGTGGGAGGGGTCAGCTAGTAACTATAAAAAATGATAAATATGTATACCAAGTTTTATTTTCTCAATTCTTTCTTGGTGAAAAATAAAAATGATAATGAATTTTAGAATTAATTAGTTTTAGGTCAAAAGGCATTAGTATTAAGTTATGATATACCTACTTTAACTTTGAGCGCCCGCTTAGGGCCAGTAAGTTATTTATAAGTTATTGATAAGAAGCATAGTTTTTCATTAATTTTGGTCTAGCTTTAAGATAGTTATAAGTTTGAATTGAATAAAAATGAATTTTAAAAAAAGAAAAAGAGGGATCAGCTAGTAATAAATAGATTAAAACAATAAATTAAAAAATATAAATTGTCATATTTTAACATCAAAAGCATTATGAACTAAACAACGTTTATTAATTAAAAAAATAAATAATAATATATAAAAAATCCATAAAAATATTTCTTTTTCTGATTAAAAAATCAATACGATTGGGGTTTCGTTAAAAGTTCAAAATATGTTCGAAAATATTTTTAAAGAGAATTTTGGCTTTTAAAACTGTTGAAGAGCTGGTTATTTTTTCAGACTGTGTTCAAAACGACACAGAGTCGGTATTGTGAAATTGTGACGCTGTGACTTGGTTATGTCAAGTCATAGTTCAAATATTTTCTTCTTTTATTAATAAATATTTATGAAAAAAGGCGTGTCTGTGGGCGTTGAGACACCAAAAACATTAATTTTCATTTTTTGTTACAATTTGTTAGCAATTAGACCCCACTGTACGATACTAGGCGATATCTTGAGAAGAAAAACAAAACAACCAACGACGACACAGAAACTAACTCTCCTCAAACCCGCGGAGAAGACAAGTTCTATCAAATGTATATCAACTTATGTAGTTTCACTCTTTATGGTTTACTTATTTCAAAATGCAAAGACCAACCAACCTCTTCCCGCAGAGTATTATAGCGTCGCAGTTAAAAGCAAGCAATATACTTAAAGGATATACTATACGTTCAACACTGTTTCTATCTGTCTGTGTGTTTAATTTCCATCTTGACTTAAGTTTTCTGGCACGTAAAAACTTTTTTACACCGCAGACAATTCATTAATTAAATCCTTGCGGCATTAAATTGACAGAGAATAAAGAGAGAGAGAGAGAGAGTGAGAGTGAATGCAAGAAGATTCGAAGTTGGATCTTCCCTTTTAATCGCGTGCTCTATCTATATTCTGAAAGTTAAGATGCGACGTCCTTCTTTTGTATAATCTATCTATTGTGAAAGTAAAAGTGTGAATTTTACATTTCAATGGAATTCAATGGAATTTAAATTCATTCATGTATTTTTCAGTCCATCAAACTTTGAGTTATGCTCCGCTGCTAAATATTAACAACCACCAAATCAACCTTCCCACAAAGGGGATTTAAGAAGTTTTGAATCCTTTATGCGTTTGACACTATTCTAAGGGAAAAATAAAGAAAAACATACAACTTTGTATTTCTTTTAAAATTTTTTTAAATTTTGGAACTATTGGAACATTTGATAATAATTATGGATTCCAGTGAACGTCACCAAATTCATATCGAGTCCATTTCAACCCACCCACAATATAATACCTGTGTCGCATTTTTCTCAGAACAATTACTGAACGAATAAAACACACTCCCTCCTGCAAAGTGATAGTGGCGTGGGCGGCAGGTGTCAGCAAATCAACACAGCCAGCGTACGTGTTTTAGTTATTTTTGAGTTTAAAATTCTATTCTCTTCACGCCTCTGGCGATGTCTTTTATTGTTGGTTTAAAAAAAAATGCAAAAATCCCAACTGAAAAGGACGCTTCATAGCGAAAGAGCTGAAAAGGACGCTTCATAGCGAAAGAGCACAACATTGAGATTAAATAATCCAAGAGGTAACGTTTTAAATGTTTAAAAAAAATGGTGATTTAGATGATTTCCGGCGAAATACATTTTACTCGTCGGGCCAAAATAGTGTTGGGCATTTTCTAGTTTATTTTTCAAGTTACACATTGTTTCGCCACTGACAGCTTTTTTTACGGTAAAAAGTGCAAAATAGTGTAAAATCACTATCCACCATTCAGCGCTCTTTCTCAGACTATAAGAAATGGAAATATACATCAAATCGATGTTGAATTCCTATTTCGCGGAATGCTGGATACACACCCTGGTTTTGTATATGGATTCAGTATCCGTAGTCTCCTCTAAAAGCCACTAATTTTTTTTTTTGTTAGAAAAACCATTTTTACTATGTATCTACATTCTACAATCGACATACTATATAGTTGTACAAACCACATTATGAAAGGGTGGATTAAGATGAAAAAATAAAGAGTGTACAGAGGGGCGATATTTTCAATTATTTCTTCACGATTTTGCCTTGGGACAAAATTTAAATATTCATCAAAAATTGCCTATGGCTGACCAAATGAACTTTTATGACCAATTATTGTCCTTTCTGTCTTTCTGATGGCATACTTCTTTTTTAAATATCCCATTAGGTGTTAATATCGTTTTGTTGATGATTAATGAACTTATAGATGTCATACCAATTTTTTTGAATATCCCACAAATGAGGTGCTGAAATTATTTAATGGGGACTTTGAAAAATCTTTACATTACAAGTCGCCTTTGGCTAACCAATTATTGAAACATTTTGTGACCAATTCTTGGCCTTTCAGACGGCTTATAAATAATTTGAATATCCCACATATGAGGTATTAAAATCTTCTAATGGTTGACCTTGAAAGTTTTTAAAATTCATAACAAATCGCTTTTGGCTGAAAAATTAATGAAATAACTATGATCAAATTCAGAGACGTTTCTGCATATCTGATGGCATACTTTTTCGAATATCCCAGAATTACGCTGTTAACAATCTTTTCGATTTCGAAAAATTATAAAAAATTCATTAAGAATCATCAATGGCTGACCAATTCCTGAAACTAACTGACATTTTGTCAATTAACCTTTCAGATAACATAGTTTTTGTCGAATATCCCAGAAATACAAATTTCATTAATAATGTATCATTGAAAAGAACTTGAAAATCTCCTTAAATCTCATATGGTTGGCAAATTGCTGAAACTACTAACCTTTAAGATAGCAAACTAATTTTTCGAATGTCCACAAATCTCACAAATAAAGTGAAAAAATCCTCTAATATTAAAAATCACGGAACAAATCGTCTATGGCTGATCAATTACTTAAACCATTGTATATAAATCTAATTTCATACAATATGCAATGTTTTAACTAACTGACCTCTTGTAACCTTGAACATAACATACTTCTTTTTCGAATATCCCGCATATGGGGTTCTTAGATACCGATGTTCTGTGAAGACGCGGATGTTAAAAATTTAAGCCCTACTGAAGAAAAGCGGAACAATTTGAACAATTTAAAAATTAGGATAAAAAAAACTACATATTCAACCATTTTTTAACTCGCCTGAAATTTGACATTCTTCTGATTTCGGTTTTACAACATTCAATACTTAATATGATAGTTATACCAACTCATGTCCAAAAAAGGGACCAAACGGAGCCTTGGGGTACACCAGCATTTATTTTATGAATAACCGACTTAAATAACTCGATTTGAATGGTCTTAAAAGTTATTTCTAAACAGGCGAAGACTCATTGATACCAAATGCACGTATGTTCGATTAAAAGCTTAATACTAAACTTAAATGAGTTTGGAACATCAAGTGCAATTATATTTGTTTCTCCAATATAATGTTAAGATTCTTTCCACTTTTCGGTGAGTTATGCCATCAGTCATCAGATCACTAGTGGACCTATTGCTAGTCTTCCTGCCGGTCATTAAAGAGCTTTTCTTCTTCAAGATATTTTTTAAACTGATGGTTGATCACCGTTTCCATGCATTTAGAAAGAATGGATGTTAGTGCAATCAGTCGGTAATTGGAAGGTAGGGAGAAAATGAACCGTTTTTAGGGACTGGCTGGACAAATGACGTTCCCCGTCCACTCGAAAATAGTCCAAAAGAGTGGGATGTATAGAAAAGCTTACATAATGGTTTTGCCAGTGTAGA
This sequence comes from Epistrophe grossulariae, assembly GCA_929447395.1. Classification (NCBI taxonomy): domain Eukaryota; kingdom Metazoa; phylum Arthropoda; class Insecta; order Diptera; family Syrphidae; genus Epistrophe; species Epistrophe grossulariae. Next base: position 20,207,343 of record OV839567.1, on the reverse strand, counting down.
AGTTTACCATCTGGACCTGCACATTTCAGTATTTCAAGATCTTTTAAGACGCATTAGAATACCAGACAAACTATATATACTTGTTTATTTTCTAAACGAATCGGAAGCATCTCTTTTTTCAATGAAAATCAAATTTGTACGCAGCAAAAAGTCGAAAATATTATTCTTTCTGTCAAAAAATTTATCAAAGGCCCACCTCAAGTCAAAGTCCTTCACCGTAAATTAAAAATACAATTCCTTATTTTCTTCATATACATACATATGTACATACATAGGTAGGTAGAAAAAATTCCTCAATTGAACAAGTCTCTGTATATTATATGAGCAACAGTGAATTCGTAGAACCAAGCAACAGAGCAATGCACACAATTTTCATTTAACCTCCTCTTTCTCATATAACACCACTGGATTTTGGTTTCAGAAAATGCACCCTGGTTACAGTGTAATACATACATACATATACTTCGCGTACTGGGTGGTGGTTCATGTACATGAGGTCGGTGTATCTGGTTTTAGTTGTAAGTGAACTTTAGAGAGGGGTTGGGGTAAAAATAGCAGTGAAGGTCGTTTTTACAGGAGCAACAAAAAAAAGAAACTAAAATACGTTTATTTCAAACTCTGAATGCGAAAAAAAGTTCTACTTTAGCTAGTAGGTACTGTTACGAGACCCATGTAGTTTTTTTTTGCAGAGGGGCGAAGGGAGGGGAGGGTGGTGGTTATTTTTTGAATGGCGGAGGAATCAAGGGATGAAATTAAGAGAGGAGAGAAGAAGATAAAAATGAACACATAACGAGTTTTACTTCCTTTTCTGTTCATCTTGTTTTTTTTTTTCTTTTTTTTTTCGGAATTCGTTAACATCTCTCCCGCTTGACTTTAGGTTGTGGACTCTTGAATTCCGACAAAAAATTCCTGAATTGAAAAAAGGTATACAAATGAGTTGAAAAATTCCACGGATATAGATACCTCGTTCCTTTTTTTTTCTGTTACAACGAATTTCTGCATTATAAACAAATAATTGACTTACATACATATTCCTACAGATGGCAGTGCAAACCTTTACAAAAAAAAAAAAACAACTAAAGGCTCAGATAGCATATCAGGACGTTTACGGCAGAAGGCACATCAGGCTTAACATTAAAACACAAAATCCTGAACTTTTTTTTATTTTTGGTCTGCTTATAGTGTATAGATACTTTTTTCCCATACAAAGCATTTTGTGAAGCGCACCAGCCCCTAGGGCAATTTTTCTTCGTTTTTTACTTCACGGAGGGTATTTTTTCTTTTTTAATACTCTTCCCTGATGGTCGTCCCTACATTTGTACCTCTTTTTATTCAAGCCCTTATAGATAGTCAAGGAGCATGAAATCAAAAATATTACGCTGCAGACAAAACAAAACCAAAAATAAAAAAAAATTACAAAACAACAAACGAGATGTGTAGAAAGAATTTACAGACAGCGATGAGAGGGTAGAGAGGAACAAAAAAAAACGAGAGATAGAGAAGAAGAAGTAGGTATTGGCTATGAAAAAGAGGAGTAGATATATAGAGAAAGTTTGAAAATATTTTCTGTTTTGCGAATGTTATTATACCTCCACGTTTGTTTATTATTTTCTTCTTTTTTTTCGTTGTTAATATTTTTCCGTGAAGTTCTATATCGTTCTGAGACTATATTAATTTCTTTTGCGGTACAAAGGATGCAATTTTTTTTTTGTATTTGTTTGTCTTCATTTTTCCTCGTTTTTTTGAGTTTCTGTTTGTTTTTTTGTTATTTTTTTTTTTTTTGTGAAAAAATATATAAACAAACATACAAAAAAGTGAATTGGGAAAGAGACTGCTCTGAACACTTACCTCTTTCAACTCCAGAGATGTCTTTTCCGTAACCTGCAATAAAAGAAGAAAATGAAATTTATAAAAAAAATTAATAATAGAACTTTCATTTTTTTTATTTATTTTGTGTAGTTATATGTGGATGTGTGTGTGTTTTGTTGGCTTTTTTTTTTGTTTTTTTGAAGTTGTATTTATAGTTGAGTTTGGAATGTAATAGCAAGAAAAATTGGAGTAAATAATGCACAGTTTTATATAGAACGAAAAGTAGATGACATTTTATTATTTTTGTTTGGTAAATTGTCAACGAAAAAAATAATGATGGAGTACTTTCTTTAGTCAAGCGAATGATAAAGAAGTGGACAGAGTTTTGTTTATTAAAAAAAAAGAAGATTGATTATTATATTAATAGTGTGTAGTATGTACTGTACCTACTGTTTTACTTGTGCAGTGGACGAGACAAAGGATTGACAAAGTTTGAATTATGCTTGCATACATTTTAAAGATTTTGAGGAAATTTTACGTTTAAGAAATGGGAATGAATCAAACTTTCAGAAAGTAATGAATGACTTTTAGAAAATGGTAAAAAGTATGCTGCCATAATATTTATTTAGATTACTCCCTTTTCTCCTCTAATAGTTTTTTATAGAGTTTATTTTTGATAATATTGTGAATAATGAATTTTTTAAGATGATAACGTATGCACGATACAGATATTTATGTTTATGAAACATCTTATCATTTTTTATTTGTGAATGGCTCAATTCAAATGTGACGAGGAAATCACGTAGTGGTTATCAATTTTCAACTAAAAAACAATATTGCACCGATGATTTTGGAGGGCACGTAAGTCCAGTGTTAAAGAAATAATGAAGAAATCAGGTGAAAATGTCTGTTAAGGTAGAATTCATGACATGTTTCATGAACCGTGATCCTTTGTTTGTTATAATAAATTGAAAACAAATGTCATTTCCAAGAAAAATCTCTTAATTTAATCAGATGCCCCTGGCAGTATTTAGGGACATAACTACTTCGCTCATCTACTCACGCATGTCGCATGACAGCATGAATAGATGGTAGAACCTACTTTACCACCACCAAAAGAAACACGGCTATAATGTAAATAACTTGAGCTGAGTATTACTGCTGCATCCTCCAGTAGCAATCATTTTGCAACCAAATATGGCAAAATCGGACAAATTTAAGGGACAAGTCTGACTGCTAGATATCGGCTGTATACTAGGGTTACCAACAGAAGTATTTTCGGCCGGAGATTCCGGGAATTCGATCTAACATTTCTCCGGGCCTAATGTTTTCCTTATTTTTTTTTCATTCTTGAACGCATTTCTAAACACAAACAGAAATCTTCTAACACAAATTACAATTTTCCATTCCTTACGTTCAAATTAGTATCCATTTGGTTAGAAAGCTTTTAAAAAAGGTCAGTGATATTAACTGTTTTTACACAAGAGATTACAAAAATATAAAGCTATTCAGATCGCTTTGGATACAATTCTGAACATCAACAAGTAACCAAACAGGCATGTTTTTTGACAATTTGTTGTTTTGCTGCTTTTACAGCAAAACAGCAAATCTTCAAAGCAGCAAAGCGGTAAGACGCAATACGACAAAGTGGCAAAACGTCAAAAAGTGTCAAAGTGACACAGCTATAAAAAAAACACGGATATAGAAGAAGTACATAACAATGGTTTTGATAAAAACTTCCGGATCTGCGCTTTTCCGATGATGGTTACCCTGGCTATATAATAGTCTTTATTGTTGGGCAATTTGAACAAATGTAAGAAATCCAGGTAAATCAAAGTAGAACGATGTTTCTGGGCCAATCCGCCCTGTTTTTAGGCTTTTGGCAACGGGTCTTCCAAAGGATTCGAGGAGTAACTATCAGATGCGCTAGGAACGAACTTACCATTTTCAGTTGTTGATAGGAAAAATATTTCGAAACAAAATTATTTCTATGCACACACTTGTGATTTTTAGTCGCACGATTTTTGACTCGCACTATTTTTTTGTCACGAGATTTTTTGTCCCACGGATTTTAGTCACGCGATTTTTTAATTGCAAACAAATACAACATACATTTTTGAATGAGAATAAATATTAAGAAATGTTTAAAAAAAACATTTGTTTACTATTTTGTTTATGGAATAGTTAATAAGACTAGAAAGCATTCGCGATTTTGATCGCGCGACTATTCAATCGCAAGAAAATAGAAGATAATCACCCACATTATTAGAATCTGACGAATTAGCTGCAGAGGGAATCAGACTCACTGGTGACAATTTTACTATTAGCGGAATGTCAAAATTGAGTATAATTCCCTCGCAGCTCATTCATCGGATTCTGTAATTGAGATATGACATTTTTTTTTAAATCGCAAGTGCTTGCAGTCTCAATTGATTTTACAAAATATAGGTTTCATTATTTTAATCGCTCCGGTTTTTTTTCAGTCGCATAAGTGTGCATTCTCATTTAAAGCCACGTGTCTCATTGCTTGTGACTTAAAAATCGTGCGATTGAAAAACACAAGTGCGTGCATTTTTATTTCTTGTAGCGACTACGATTTCTTAGTCGTAAAAATTTAAATCACTTTGCCTAAAACAAATTCAGTCTTTTAAGAGTCACGACTATTTGGTAATGAAACTCATTTGTGTTTCATTTAATTTTTTCTCATTTTTTAATTCATAGATTTCTACACAGTTTTTGTTCTTTTTTGTTTTATTAATTTGTCATTTTTGATTTAAACTATCAATTCTGAATTATTAAACTTAGACATTCAAATTTTGAATTTATCGTTTGATCTTAACTTTTAGTTTAAATAAATTTAAAATTCATTTTTCAATTGTTCGTTCTAAAGCGGGCCAATGTTACCGCCAAAAAATACTATGCATAAAGTTAATATTATACGAAAAGCGCAGCAATATGGTTGTTCAGTTCTATTTATATTAAGTTTTCATTTTAAAACAAATTTGAAGTCTTTAATTTCTTCTTCTGTTAGAAATGTTAATTTACAAATAAAACAAACTGTAAACTTTAATGAACAAGAGCTTGTTTTATTTACAATCAAATCAGAAGAAATTAAAAAAAAAATTATAAAAAAAAAATTCAAAAAAAAATTAAAAAAAAGAACAACCAATGCCGAAACCCGGGATTGAACCGGGGACATTTAGATCTTCAGTCTAACGCTCTCCCAACTGAGCTATTTCGGCAGATACAAATTTGTGTGCCAAAGCACGTTACATGCTTTTATTTATTAAAAATTAGTTTTGCTTTAAGTATGCAATAGGGCTCTTATCAATTTTTAGTCAATCGCTGAAAACCTGATGGTCTATTTCTTCCATCTATCTATAATTCTATACCTACACATTTACATCACAAAATTAAAAGAAATTTTTATACTGTCATATAACATCTAAGCCACTGAGCAGAATAACTTCAAAACTTTTACAATAATTGATTATGGTCCCATGAGCGACATTGAATTTAAAACGAAACAAAGTGGATTTTGAATTTAGTGGCATTATTCTCATTATTCTGAGAAAAAAAAATATTTAATGTATATTTCAGAAAGCAAAGCTCAAAGGTTGCACGGGAAAAATTTGTTTTTTTTTCGGAATAACTCAATTTTTCATTTAAATGTTTAAAACAAAATGGAAGCGCGGTGGGAATTCCCGCGAGCAAATGCTAATTTCTGATAAATTTTAAAATAATTAATGTAGATTCAAATGAATTAAAACACAGTTTTTCGATGAATCAGAGGTTCAATAGCTGTCTTAAATCCAGGCAAAACAACAATTTATGTAGGTACAGTTTATGGACAGGTATAGAAGCATCGGTGAATGGTTGTTCATAAATGAGGCCGACTAGAACGTATGTAATCTGTTATCGCGCCATGAATATTTATTTGTTGGCGCTACTTACCACAAAGCCGGATAAATCATATCTTGTTAATGATGTTGAAGGAAGAATTCGGTGTATAGTAATGCCTTTGGACTTCTTCTTTTGGGGCTCCGTAAAGTCTGAAGTCTAGAAAATCCAGCCATGGTTGGGGAATTGTAAACATCATTGATAAAATACTACTCTAAAATGTTCGAATACCCCAATTAAAATGAAATTTAAATCTTTTCCAGATTTTTGTTCACACTTGGTTCTTTTGTACCTACCTACTGGGAGTATTTTTTTGTTGTTAAATTTCAATATTTTCTAATATTTTCAAAGCATCTTTTCACATTGTATACTATTTTTAATTGTGTCTGTGCAGTGCATATTAAGATGCATATTTTGTTTGTTTTTTAACCCTTAGTTATCATACAAAAACCCTCTTTTGAAAATTAATTCCTTTTTAAAATAAATAAATTCAGACTGCTCGGTAAATTTATTCCTATAGCGCGTTCTGAAAATTTCATGAGCCTTGATCTAAATGAATAAACAAACTAAATCTCGAAACTCTCAATTTTCTTAATTAACACAATATAACGTATTTTGTATTTTTTTTAACAACTTATGCTATGTTCTCAAATAAAATGGAAAAACACATATTTTACGAAAGCAATAAATTATACTAAATATGTTTTGCATATATTTTCTTAAGCACTGACAAAATTTTAAAAAATATTAAGAAAGCTATTTTTAACAACAAACAATCAATCAAATAGTAGTAACTATACAAATTCTCAATATCAGATCATTTTAAGTACCTACCAGATCCCATTGATATCTTTTGACAGCAACATAAATCTAGACAGATAAAATTCAGCCAATTAGTGAAACAAACAATTTTTTAATAAAAACAAAAAAAATAATACACATTGATCTGGAAGAGCAAAATCATTCATATATTTATTTTTCTATCTATTATACGACATGGTTTGGAATTTCAGTAATATTTTCTACACAACAAATGACACACAGTCAGTCATTTGGGTATAGGGAAGTAGATGAGATAGAAATTGTGTATAATTGAACTCAAGTTACGCATCTATGGTTCCTTTAACATTCATGTACGTACACCGAGAAAAAAACTAAACTCCTGAACAAGCCACTTTAAAATTAAAAGTTAACATGTATAAAATACATACGTATTGAAACGTACCTATTCATTTTGAAAGTTACAATTTAAATTTTTTTAACTTCAACATGAATAACTTTGAATTTAAAAGTGAAACTGTTTAAATTTAAAGTTTCTCAATTTTAAGCTGCAAAAAAAATTTTTACTTTTCAATTCAAAGTAAACAATTTAAATTTAATGACTCACAATTTAAAAAAAATATTAAAAGTGTTTGTATTAAGACTAATGGAACACTTTTGATTTCGAAATGACATTCTTGAAAGTCATTTGAAAGAATTCAATGTAAAAGTGTTTTTAAAGGAAAAACTTTTTAAAATACATTTGAAATTACTAACTTTTAAATTAAAATCCATTTAAAAACGTTCACTATAAATTTTAAAGCGTATTAATAATAGTGTACCTAATATTTTCAAATTTCTAATTTGTTATTTCTTCTCCAAAAATTTTCTGAAACATATACTTATTGTTCATCTAAGCTATTGTCACATGTAATATAATGTCCACAAAAATTTTCGATTCCTCCCGTCCGTCGATCACACTTGGACTCATCAATTGATTATGGAAGGCTTTGTTAAAACGCAATTTTTGTTAAGTTCAGTTCATCTTACATAGATTTCATGCCGAAAATCTAGTGTGAACTATATAAAACAAGATTAAAATTTCTAATCATTAAAGCTGGAAGTTTTTGTTTTTGATTTTTGCCCGTGGCTTGGCATATGTGTTTACATATAAACCATGTTCAGAAATTCAAAATATTTCTCCTCTAAATCAAAGCACTCACTTTCAAATCACGGTTTTAATTTTTCTTTTCAAAGTTTTTGTATCAAAAACATTTAAATTTAAACTATTAATAATTAAAAGTTAACAATTTAAAATTAATTGTTAAAATTTTCAATTCAATGGCTTTAATATTTAAAAATGTCGAATTTAAATTAAAGCTTTCAAATTAAATGTAATTTTTTTGTACGTTAAATGATATCCATTTAATTTTAAATCCTCAAATTTTTAAATTAAATGTTTTCATATCATATTCGAAATTTTTGTGTTTAAATACATATTTAAAGCAATTAATGTTAATTTAAAAGCTTAAAAAGAAAACATTTCCTTTTAACCTTGATAATTTTTTTTTTCATCGTGAAACACTTTAGACTTGCATAATTTAAATTTAAAAGTGCGAACTATTGATTTCATAATGAACATTTTCCCTCAGTGTATATGCAAGGTATGTACAAGTAGGTACTATATTAAAGTTATAATTTTGAAGACACTTTTAACTTTGGATAAATATACATAAATACACAAGAAAGTAAAGGGTCATTCATTTTTCGGTTTCGAAAGTAAAGCTAAATAAAACACACACAGCGATACATTTTTGATGAAAATTTTATTTCATTACAAATTTTTGACTTTTCCATTAAGTATGAAAAATTCAAATGGCGGCCTCGGGAAGATTCGCAGCATGAGATATACAACCTTCAAATTATTTAAATCTACACACTGATTCGGTTAAAGTGTACTAAATTTTATTTACCTACTTCTGGGTTATTTTTTCGGTTTCAATAACCAATTAAGTTAATTAATGAAACATATTAAATCGCTCATAGTAACCAATCTACTCAATGATGTTTGAAATTAACTAAAATTAATTATTTGATCTAAACAAGCTAATCGTTTAAAATAAACTATCTTCAAAATTGTGAATCTTAACCAAGTTTCTCCATTAATTTAACCTTTTTAGTTTTTTATTTTGAACATTTTATTTTTTATTTAGAATTAACATAGTGAACTATGTAATTTTTACCCTTGACTACGTAATATTTAACACATTTTTTTTAACGCAACGAGAAACGCTCTCGGCTAGTAATTATTTTTTTGCGTATGGTCATTTCAAGTTTATGTAGAAAATATATACGAGGTTTCAACAAAATTATCAAACTGTCAATCTGCGGGTCAAAATAACTCCCGGTTTGGTTAAAGCTTCTGTACATAGAAATCATATACTATTTCAAGTCTTTAAAAATCCGTGAGTAAGTTCTTACGACAAAGTCCTGCTTCAAAAACTATTCTAGATTTATCTTTGGAAATGAAATTGGAGTAACAACGTATACATCACATCAATGATATTTCTGTCCGCGCTACATAATAATATAGGATACAAACAAAATGTGTGTCTTACATGCAAGGAGATGCATTCGTTCAGTACCTAGCTACATAATATATCAGAAGGAAGGCAGGTTTACAGCGAAACTCATAAATGTAGGTATATGTGTAATATCTATGATGACGACGAACTTATCAAAATAAGAAACCCAGTCAAAGACATTTTCGTTGCCATGGTAGTTGATTGCTCCTTCTGTCAAGAATAAAGTTCCTAGCAACCCAACCCCCCCCCCCCCTCCCCTACATCACCATATCTTGAAGTTGGTTGAAATTGTAGAAAATCTATACACAACCGTTCCTATACACATACATATAACATTTAAAACACTTGAAGGAAGAGTATCTATAGAAGTTGTAAGCTCAAAGGAAAAGAGCAAAGTGTGAATTTAGTTTTAGTAGTAGGTATAGCAAAAGTGGTAAAGGGAGCTATTTATTCCATCATATACGAATACCTACATAATATTCAGTCGTGATGTGTCGTTAACCAAAAGTCAACACTTTTGCTTTGACAATTTTGCAATTTTAAAATTATTATTTATGGTAGGTTGAATATCTTCCACGCACTTAAAACCACATACATACATACAAATATATGGAGTTGTATGTTTGTAATTTAAAAAAGAATTGGTTTAGTTTAAATTTGAGGGTTAGTTTTGCAGCGAATAAAAATTAACCAAGAGTTTTACAAATTGTTGGTTTTAAGAAATTAAATTTTGTGGGGTTTTTGGTTTTATGTAGAATAAGTTTAAATGAGTGGGTAGGTGAGAAATAAACTTCAGATTACGGTTTATATACAAAATTTAGAAAATAAATTTTTTAGGAGTAAGGCAATTACACTCATATTAGTAAATGAAATTCTAATATGAGTACTTTTTAAACAAAAACATTTTGAGTAATGACGGGAATAATTTCGTTTAATTTATTGTATAATTTATCCTTATGGCTCCACGATGATATCGTATAGGGACTTAAAGTTGAATGGCTCAGATTTTGAAAAATTGAAATTGTCATCTTTTGGAGGAAGTTTTAAATATGCACCAGTTTTTATACAGAAGTTTAATACCCGAGGTTTTGAAACTTAAAATTATATTAAAACCCAAAGACTTCTTAACGGTTCAATAATTTAATGATAATTATCTTTAAGAGTAAAAAGATAAAAATTATTTTTTTTTTGTTTATAAAAACAAAAAATTAGCAACATTTTTAAATTCGTTATTCTTTAGAATATACCTATGTACCTACCTACCTATATTCAAAAGTACCGGATTCAAAATCATAAAAAAGGTAACTACTCTAAATATTGAACAACTGAAAAATAAGGCCATTTTCTGACGAAAAAAACAACAAAATTCTATTTCCGTAATGCTATTTTAAGTTCAAAAACTTTGAAAGCAGTTTTCCTACAATCAATTCGGTCTTTACATGGAACGAAGTTTAATCCAAATTTTAAGTCGTTTTCGAGAAAAATTGAAAAAATGGCGAAATCGTTGAATGCCCCTTTTAGAGAATCACATAACAATGCTCTGTACAAATGAAAGTAAATATGTTACTGTTTTACGCACATACGCACAGGTCGGAGGACGGTATGACGAAACCAACTATTTCGGACTTCTCCATCATCATAGTGTTAATTTTGATAACAACCTCGAAATTTTTTTTCTTTCACGAAACCAAACAGGGAATAAAGGACAGCAAAATTGTCAAAAAATGTTGAATTAAAAAATCTGCGGGAAGATTGGAGTTATCGCTGTTGGAATGGGGTGCAGTATTCCAAACTCTTTAAATCCCTTAGATTTTGTGGAGCAATAAATCCAAAGTTCAGTTTGTTACATTTTTTTTGTAATGTGTCCCTATTTTTTGTTTAGAATGGCATACTTCTATTTAATTCCAAATAAGAGGCTTATTTCGTAATTGAATTACGGGACTTATTTAACCACGAAAATATTCCCTAAAAAATCCATTAAATAAATCCCTTCTTCTAAGTTTTAAATTCGTACTAGTAAAGCCCGGTGAACTTTGTATCGCCCTACTGCATAGAAATCATGTCTCTTTTAATAATAATGGTTTAGGTTTAAAATGCGGATACCCTTCGTGCCTAGGACTTTAAAAAAAATAAGACAAAAGAAGTTTTTCTCAGAAAAAAAAATAATATTTTTCATCGTTAAATTAAAAAAAAATATAAATTTAAGAAGTGTGAGTGTGGTAGTAGGGTGGGCTCTTAAAAAAAAGTCATGCGTATGTTTTAAGAGAGGTTATTTACAAAAATTTAACTATCTGGAGATTTTCAAAAAAGAAAAAGTTGGCGTAATATGTTGTAGTTTCAAGTGAATTTCAAAAATATGTGTTACTCGTGGACTGAATAATTTAAATCATGTCTTAGTTTTATAAGAGAGTTAAATTACTTTGAATACGAAGAAAATTCAAATAAAAGAAATCTGGGCATGGCAGTGGACGAATTTTGCTGAAATCAATTTCTTAAAATTCCCACCACTAATATGAACAAATTCTGAACATTTCAGCGAATTCGGGTCAGTAGTTTTTGTGTCTATAGATAAAAGCCGGTACCCAGAGTGGTGATGCTGCATGTTGTTCCTACAAAATTCAGTTGTTTTCAAGCTGCTGCCATAATTTTGAATAAATTCTCTACGATAGATGCTGATTGTCCATAGAATTATTATATTCTTTTGGTTTTTCCATTTCATTATTTCTCTTTTCTTTTCCTTGTAACGCCAACCTAAAATTTGATTCTAAGCTTTTTTACTCGTATAAAAAACGAGTTTTAGATAAAAATTAACATTTATGTAAAATTTTAAGGCTATTCTGGAGTTGACTGTGTTTCTATTTAAATTAAAATAAATGACAAACAAAACAAGTTCTTAGTTTAAAACGACTGCATGTCTTGTTCATTCAAAGATTCAATTGAGAGTGAAGTAAAATATAACTAATACATGGCGTGTTGCCGGTTGGTTTGAGTGGTGGCTTACATATGTGAATGCCTCTATCTTTGACTCGATATACAATATCGAACAATTTGAATTTTTTCTTTTTTCATCTTTTGTGGGAACAACAATTCGATCGCTATACCCACGTATACACTAGTAGTGTATCATGAATCATTTCTACTCTATTAGTTTATTAATTAAAGTAAAAAAAAAGACTTGTTAAAAAGTATTTTTCAAAAATATGAATATGTACAAAGTGTCACTCTATTGGAACATGCAATAATGTTTGCAAATTATGTACTTCGCAACAAAAATGAAACAATTATTCCGCGTTCTTTAGCAATATACCGTCAACCCGGGTGATTGAGGCCTGGTTGGGTTACTTTGGCTTTTGAATGGATACTTTTAAAAAAATTGTTTAAATATGAAGGCGTTGTTTAATTTTTTTCAAACTTCCTTGTAAATTTGATAATTGAATGAATAAAGAAATGATCATACTAGCTTTATTTAATTAAAATTAGTAAATAAAATATAATAAAATTTATTTTTCTTAAAAATGTTAAAAAAAAATCACCTGAAAATGTTGGATGTTTTTAATATGTTGCAGAAATATGATTGCAAAATGACTTTAATTCCGATATATGTATTGTTTTTTATATTTAATTCCCTTTATTCTACCCTTGTAACTATTTTATAAACAATAAATTTTATTTTTTTTATAATAAATGCCAAATGGTGGGGTGACTTTGCATTTTGGGTGACTTTGGCTGGGTGGCAAGAACAAGAAATCATGAGTGACGAAGAGATGACGGTTTGGTGACTATTTTTTGGTCAGGTTTCCAGTAAAGAAACAAATAACATTTTACTTCGGCTTCATCTTAAATGTAGAGAACGACGAGTTAACAGTCTTAATAGCCGTGTTTTGGTGAGAATAAAGCTCAGTGAAGTAAAAAAATGAAAAAATCAAAAATCACAGTTCCCACGGAGTTTGAGTAGGAGAAACTACTTTTATCCAGTAAGATTTTACTGGAGAAAAAAGTTAATGTAAATGCCAGTAGATTTTTTTTATTGTATCTCTAAATAAATTTTGACTGGCTGGGTTGCAGTTTCTCACCAAAACACGCCTATTCTTACGAAGAGATGCTGGATATAGCTTTATATATTCAGAAAAAAAGACGTTGCACATGTGAACAAGACTGATCTGCAGAAAAAAACTTACTGTTCTAAATGTGGATCGCCGAGTAGACTCTTTTTTCAAGTATCCTTTCAAGTTTTTGAAAATTCGAATTAATATTTACTTGTATTTTTAAAAAAAATATTAAAAACAGACCAGATAAAGTAAACCAATAAAAAAATACCTAATATATAAAAAAATTCTCTTTTTTCATTTGGGTTGGGTGAGATTGACTTGCGCCTGTAGGTCATCTGAAAATGAGGAAAACGTCCGTCCGGCCAAATTCACCCTAAATGGGATGGTGACTTTGGCCACCCATATTTTAGCATATACCATATATATAAAACTGTTCATTAGTATTATTCAAGACTTATCATACCTAATAGAGTGAGCGAAGTAGGTAAAATGGCTGAAATCTCTATTAAAAAAAAAATTATTGCAAAAGTTATTCACATTTTAATTTGAAAAAGTGCCAAAGTGACCCGGGTTGACGGTAGTGATTCATGTCTTGTTGACGTGCGTTTCGTATCTGCTTACTTTACAAATGTCAAAGAAGAGAAGAAAAGCCATTTTCCGCCATTGGAAACCGGTGACAACTTTTGCGCCACCTTGTATAACCTTTCTTGCATTTTGCCAACTCATCTTAATAAGTACAAATTTTCAAACACAAAAAATTCCATAAATCTGATACCCCATTTCACCCTATAAATAGAAAACTTTTGAAACGTTTTCAGCCCTTAAGAACTTTTTTATGTCTCTGATTTAAAAAATTCTTCTTGTGTTCAAAAGGTTATACTTAGAGAGTAAGTACCTATATAATCTTTCAAACACGAACAAAATTTTTAAAATCAGAGACTTTAAAAAGTTCTATAACTTGTCTAAGAAAGTTCCAATTTTTACCAATTTTAGTCTTAAACCCTTAGAGTGCTCAAAAATTATAAAATTTTTACTAAATAGCTAAGGTTAAAGGTTTAAACTCCTGGTACGATTGGTAGATATAAATGAAACAAATTGAACCTCATAAATGACTATTTTATTTTTTCCGATAAATCAATCTCTGAAAGAGCCAAAACAAATACCAGTAACAAAAAACAAAAATCTGTTAACAATATTGAATCAATTAGGTATGTGCTCAATAAATTTTTAATAAATTGTTCTTCCGATTTTTTTGTAAATATTTAGATAGTTATCAATATTTTTCTTCGGAAGCAATTGCACACATTTTCCCTTTACTTGGCAACCGTGGTCATGAATATGGCTTTTTTTTCTTACCGGCAAACAACAACCATTATCATTGTTATGCTGGCTATAAACTAGGAAGATAATGATGATCAGTAGGTACCTAGGGGGAACGAGAATGACGCATATATGCCAAAGAAACAAACTGTTGGGTAATTCATTGTGAATAAAGTGTCAATAAAAAAGGCGCAAACCATAGAAGGTGTGACTGTGCATGGTTTGCATTTTGTTTTTCTTTTGTTTTTGTTTTTTTATTATTAGATTGCGTTGTTATTTTTTTTTTTTGCATAAGTAGGTATGTTCTTTCAATAGTGGTTTCATTAAAATGGCCGACGGCAGCGGCAGCGTTGTCGACAGTGTGTAGAGTAAACTTGCTTTAGCAGTCACACAAAAGAAACAAGAAAAAGTAACAAAAACAAAAACAAAAAAAAAAGGTAGGGATTTATTGAACTTGAATATGGCTTATAATGAACTTTGTGTTTGGCTCTTAATCAGGGTGACCATATAATTATGAGTTGAAACTCAATGATTATGAATTTTTTTTTTCTTTTTATCTGATTATATATGATATAATATAGTCATTTTGAACATTTTTTTTTTTTTTTTTTTTGTCAAGGTCAAGGTAAGGTCACGGGTACTAAGAGGTCTTTTTCAAAAAAAAAAGTAAGTAAAATGTTCAATATTCGGAAAAATTTAGTACCCATTTCAAATTTAGTTCATTAAATAGGACGACTTGAATTTAACTAACAATTGGACTTTTATCCGTATTGATTGTGAATATAAATTGACAAATATTATAATTTTGTATTAAAAAGCAAGTTTATTATTATTATTATTTATTGAATTTTGTAAATTTTGTTTGTGATTATATTGTTATGCATCATTCTAATGATCAAACCTTTTAACATTTTTTTTGTAAAATATCAAATTGAAATACATAATCAGTATCAATTGATATATGACAATGGTAGGTTTTTTTTTTTTTTTTCAGATAACATTGACCTCTGTTTAATTCTATATTATTTTTTTCTTCAATATAGCAGCTATAACCCTGAAAGTATAATTTATTGATAGGTACCTACCTATACATATTTCTGCGGTAGGTCAAGTTTACTTTACCTTTTTTTTCGCGCTAGAATGATTTTTTTTTTAAACATGCACTAAAATCAGTGAGCATATCTAATGAAAACCATTTCAAGACCATATACATTGTAGATACAAAGGTATTAAAACAATCACATAAATTAAAGTTAACATCATGGTACAATAGATAACTGCGTGATGTATGCTCTTTGATAAAATTCAAGGCTATAGATTTTGCAGAACTGAATGGTCATAAACAAATACAAGGTTGGAAAACGTCCGAGGAAGGTTTAATAAAAAAAAAAAAAAAAAAAACAACATTGCTAATCAGAACAAAACAAAATTTAAATTCAAAATACGAAATTGGAATCCCAATTTGAATAAAAAAGGATGTGGGTCACAGGGACTCCCGACAAAAGTGTGAAACTTCCATTTAGATATGAAGCATTTTTTTATCAATTTAATTTTATACAGCGATATATGGACAGAAAAACAGCACGCGTACGAAATATCTCTTATGAAAGCAGCTATACATACATATATGTATAGTTATAGTTAACAACATTTTTTAAAACTTCTAGCAACAATTTTTTTTTTAATTTTAAGCTTTCAAACCCTTATACATATTTTTATCAAAGATTATTCTTTTTTTTTTTCAATGTTATGACTATTAAGTTTAGAAAATTTATTGATTGGAAGACAAAATAATTTAACCTCCGTTTAGAAGGAAAATATTTAACCTTTTTTACTTGTGATATATTCTATACATATTATGTGCCTACTATACAGGGTGATTAGTATAAGGTGCACCAAAAAGTCAGAGTGAGTAGGTTGGGTTAAAACAAGAAAAAAATCGAATGGGAGGGAGGGGGTCTATTTCCCCCCGTTTAGGCGAGAGGGGCAATTTTCTAAAAAACTGACTTAAAACGGAAAAAAATTATTTAAAAACAATGGTTTAACTTACAATGCCATGCTATACCTTTTTGGAAAGCCAGAAATCTCTTCTTTAATTTTCATTTTAAATTAAGTTGTGTTATTGAATAGTTTTTGAAAAATTAATTTTCAAATTCGAAATTTTGAAAAAAACCTTTCGACTGCAGCCTAAACGGGTGGATCGATTTTTTTTAAACTTGGTACCTATAGCCTTTTTTGTGCATTCCCCGACACGTTTTTTTTTTTTTCATTTTTTAGCACTAAAAATTGATTTAATATTGGAGATTTTTACGTGTTTTTATTTATATTATTTAAAATAAAAATAAAAATATTATTTAAAATAATATCCTTTATTTATTTCACTAAGGGCCAGTTTCACACTGCACACTTAACAAAATAAGTGGCACTTAATTTTCCCATTTTGGCACTTAAGTCGCAGTTTTACTACTGAGTAAGTGGAACTTAAGTGGCCAACATCGGAGACTTAAGTGTCACTTATACCGATAAGTTTACACTGTGAAATTGGGAATTAGTTTTCCATATTCGGCACTTAAGTGACACTTACTTCACTGTGAAACTGGCCCTAAAAATTATTAACAGTAGCTGCCGTACAAATTTGTTTTAGCAAAAAATGAAAATCTTGTTGACCTCAAAAACGTGCCCACAATTTTTTTTACTATTTAATATAAAAAAATCCGAAAAATGGTTACAAATGGTTACTCCCATAGAACTATTTTTTCTATTTTCGATTTTCTCAAAAACGATTCAACTGTTTTTAATCCATTTTTTTATGACGATGTTTTAAAGTTTGGTTTAAAAAAAATTTCTAGTTTTTTTTTTTTTTTGATTTTTAAAAAGAAGTTTTAAATTTTTTTTTTGTTAATTTAATACATAATTCGAAAACGACTTGATCAATTTTTATCAAACTTGGCACCCAACAGTTTTTTAACATTTTCTAGCAGATTTTAAATAAAATTTAATCTTTTAACCAAAAATAACGGTACCACCCGTACAAGTGTTTAAGAAGAATCTCATTTTTCTCAAAAACGGCTCCTACGATTTTGATTAAAATTTTTATGTCAGCGTATATCAGTACCTACCATCTTCCATATTTTTGGAAAAAATTGTATTGTAAAATGAAATCTCTTATAGAAGCACTTTTTTGGTTTTCGACCATCTCATTATCTATTGAACCGATTTTAATGATTTTTTTTTTAAATAAGAGCTTCTAATAAGATTGAATACTTTATTTAAGAAATCAGATGGCGTACCTACATAGCGTTGGTGCTAAAACAATTACAGAGGTTGTTTATTGATTTTTTAACATTTTTCAGTTTAAACTGTAATTTTCATGTATGTATATCTATGTATGTTAGACTGATTCAAAAAAATTTGAATGTCTCCGATTTTCAATGTCACTAGCTTTTAAGTTGAGTTTAATATGAATTTATGAGCCTGATAAAAATTTCAGCACTTTAGATTAAAATTTTGGGGTTGCTCATCGCTATTTTCTATTTTCCATATACAAATCGTATGGGATATTTTTTGTATTTTGCTTATTTATTTTATAGCTTAAGAACCGGTTACTGTTAGTTAATGATTGAAACGTATTTTTAAAGAAAATTTTATGCTGTTCCTTACTTTTTATCTAATTAATGTAGGTACCTACTCTCTTCACAAAGTTTTTTAATATTTCCGCAATATACATATATACAAAAAACCTGGTTTAAATATTTAATTATTTTGAATTTTTTTGTTAATAATATAAAATATATTGAAATAAATTCATTGTTTAAGAAAAAAATATTTAACGAAAGAAAAAACATAAAAAAATAAACATTTCAACAAAATTAAATCACAATAAAAAACATAAATGTTAAAAAAAAACAGCCAAGTTCTTCTATATAAAAATCTGTATATTTAACAACTCAGCCGTTAAAAGTAGTGAGATCTAAAAGTATGCCAAGTTGTAACTTTATGAAGGGTTAATATCAAATATTTTAAGAAGAGTAATATTGAAACAACACCAAGTTATGAGAGAAATTTATTATTTAATGACTACTGACTAAAATCTCTACATATAGAATTCAAATTTCAATTTTTGAAAACCTAACACTTTCTTCCGAAAAAGTAGGTACTAACGAGACATTGGCATGTGAAAAATTATTTTTAGAATTTTTTATCTACACGTTTTTTTTTGTCACCCCCACCGAAATAAATCCATTTTTTGAAAGGATGGAAAACGAAAGGGTTTCCCTTTTTCGTCATCTTTTTAAGAAATAAATTCCAACCTGTTAAATCAGGGTTTGCTAATTTGACCAAATAGATCCATGGGCTCATGCGGCCTTTAAAAATAAAACTATCACGATAATCCGATAAAATTATCAAAAAAATAACTTAAAATGTTTGTTAAATGATTTAGTGAAAACATCTTTTTCCCTCAAAAAATAGATTCACCTAAAGAAAACAAGTTAAACAGGTAAAATGGTAAAATTGGTTATAAAAAATAAAATAATTGTTTTATCTTCTTCCACTTTGGCTATCTCTATTTTATTTTTAATAAGCTTGTAGATTGCAAAACAACACTTCATAAGCTTCAAGGGATCAGAGTGGTATAAACAAGAATAAGGGAGATAGAGAGAGACAGAAAGGAGAAAAGAAGCCAGTCAAGCAATGGCAGCCAGCAAACACTTTAAGGTATTTTGCTCAAAATTTATACACACAAACAAAACACAATGTTTTTTTTTTTTTTTTTAAGCATATTTTCCATAATTTCCCAACACATTTTCATGATTTCCATGCCACCTTGTGTGTTATGCGGCGGTGGCGGCGAAGGCATGGCAGAGGCATCGGCAATGGCAGGCATGGATATTAATCTCGAAGGGCGCTGTTGCATTCATATAATATATAACTGGCAGGAAATGTTGGAAAATGGAGGGTGTTGAGTGAGTTCTAGCATATATGCACAAAACACACACACACATGTATACACATTCTCAAATACAGTGAGCGCACAACTTCCGGTTTGCATTTTTATGGATTTATGGATTTTCATAGTTTTTTTTTTTTATAGTTTTTTTTTTTTTTGTTTTTTCAACATTGACGACCCCCAACCCTTGGCTTATCAACACCCACTGCCACCCCCTATAGCCTCTTTGTTATACCAAACAATAGACAAATGATTTATTACAAAATGGAGTTTTTACGAGTGCATGCTGCTGGCTGCTGCTGCTGTAGCACATATGTCTTCTATGTGAAAAAAAAAATAATGTGCCTCTTTCTCATGGTGTAACTGTGACTGGGTTATATTCGTACATTCGTACTAACTTACAAACGGAAGAATTTTTTTATACTTACTTTATTTTTTTGAATATACCGCGCCAGGACTGCCCTGCAACAATAATGTCGAACGGTGGTATTCACGATGGGTTTTTCCTCATCTCTCTTTTTTTTCTCTTTCTCTCTTTCATTCTTTTTCTCGCCCTCAATCTCTCTCTCATATTTTGTTGAGTTTTCGTTTAATATGCGAATTGAAAACCCTCCAGCCCCAAAAAAAAAATCATCAACAAAAACAACAACAACAATATTGTACACTGCTCTGACTGTGGCTGGCAAAAGATAGGCTTATATACAAAATACATATTATAGAGCCACATTGCGAGGGATACATGCCTGCAAACCGATTTTGCCCCATTACGCTTTTAAGCATTTGGAGCGGCATCAGTGCGGCAGGCAGCAATGATGGAAGAAGCACCAGCTGGAGGGACGATGTTGACGGCAATGGTGAGGAACATTTGGCGCGCTCGTTTGGGCCAATAAGCAATACCAACGCACAGCAGCAGGAGCAATACCAGAGGGCAGTAAGGGTTTGCTGGCGATGAGAGTTATGTGGAAGGGAGGGGAGGTGAGGGATGAAAGAGTGAACATGAAAGCATGCAAGCATGCATGCAGACAGTTTACGTTTGCATAGAGAACATTTTTTAGGTCCGTGACTGTATTGTGTAAACGGGTACGAGGGGGTGGTTATGGTCCGTGGCGGCGGCGGTTGGCGGTGAAAAACTTTCAAGGGGTATCGATTGAGAATTCCCAGTTTATTTATTTTTTATTTTTTTTCGTTTTCCATTTTTTTGTTCGTCGTCATCGTCGCTGTCGTTGTTGTTGTTGGTTTTGCTCTGTGTTGGTTTAAAAAGTTTACATGCAAATACCAGAGTTTGGGGTTGAATGGGGGGGCAACACAGCTAAAAGAAGGGAGGAAGTGATGGTTTGCGTGGCAATGATGGTGTGGCAGAGCATTAGTGTGGTGCGGTTTGGGGTGGTTAGTGGATGTGCATGATGTGCATATCCTTTTATTTAGTTCAATGGTTGGTCATTAAATTTAATAGAGAATTTTTGTCCCTTCTTTTCCGTTTTTTTTTTTTTTTTCTGCTCTTAAATTTATTTTTGCAATGATTTTGCAAAAAAGCTTCTTTTTTTTGGTTCGCATGGCTTTTTGAAACTCTTTAATAGAAAGATCTCCTTGAAGGACTTTAAAAGGAACAAGAAAATTTATACTTCGTAAACATTTTTTAATATACATATAAACGAGTATTTATGTATAGATATACATATTATGTAGTTTAGTGCTGGATAGGATACTACTACTTTGGCGCTAGATTTTCGATTTTATAATATAAAAATGATCTTCAGTTGGATACATACATATTATATAGGAGTCTATTAAGGAGTTTCTTTGGAAAATTTGTTTTGGCACAAAGTTTCTAACTACCACGAGGGTGTTATTTTTTTTTGGGTTTTCCGGTTGAATTAGGTTTTTTGTTGCATCCAGCAGGAAGTTGTTATATAATATGTGAAATAGAATAGATTTTTCTTTACAACTTGAAATTGGATAAAAAGTGCTCAAAAAAAGTAGCAGGAAGGGATTTTTTGTTTTGTTTCCTTTCCAAGAAAAATAAAATACCATTTATCGAATATTTTTATATATTTTTTTTTTTTGAAAGTCAATAAACATTGAATTTTTATGTGTTTTTTTTATAAAGCTTTACTTCTTTTCGTCTTTGTTAAAGAATAGATTGACAAAAAAAAACAACAGGAAATACAATTTATATTTTTGTATATGTAGATATCCACAGACCTATACACACCTATACAAATTTATATTTTTATACTTTTTTAAGCACGAGGGTGTGACAATAATTTTTTTAATTCAAAATTTCGTTGATACCTACAAAAAAAATAAGAAATGAATTTATCTAGATATGGGAAAAAAATAATAAAAGGTTTTTTTAAGGTGGGCATATTTTGTTATCTTACTAGAAAAATTAAATAGAGAAAAACAGTCGAATCCTCTTAACTGAAATGTTAATTTAAAACAGTTTTTTTCATTCTGCGATATACTTTCAATCTTCAAAAGCTACGACAGCAGCTTTTGGTTTTCTACGGATGAACTAAATATGTTTTTCAAAAGGATTTAGTTGATAAAAAACGCGGAAATCGCGGACAAATCACAGGTTAAAGTAGTTAATCATAGATTACTCTAGCTAGTATCGTGTAACCCTGAAAAATCAAGTTTGATTCTTGAATATCACAGATTATTCCGAGAAATCACAGGTTATAATCAAAAATCAAAGGTTATAGTGGTTTATCACAGATTACTCTAGTTAGTATAGGGTAACCCTGAAAAATCATGTTTGATTTTTGAAAATCACGGATTAATTTGACCAATCACAGATTATGTTCGCAAATCGAAAATTCTCTGGCAAATCAAACGTTAATGCGGTAAATCACATAGGTAAGTTAACCTTGAAAATCACAGATAATAATAATACAAAATTATTCTGGCAAAACTAAGATTATTCTTGCAAATCAAAGATTATGTAATTCGAAAAATTACAAATTACCCAGATAAATCACAAGATACTCTGGATATCAAGAGTTACCCTAGCAAATCACTGATTATCCTAACAAATCATGAGAATCATGGATGATTCTGGAAAATCATAGATGATTCTGGAAAATCATGGATGATTCTGGAAAATCATGGATGATTCTGGAAAATCATGGATGATTCTGGAAAATCATGGATGATTCTGGAAAATCATGGATGATTCTGGAAAATCACAGGTTATAGTGGCAAATCACAGATTACTTTTACAAATCAAAGAAAACTCTCACTGACCATGGATTACAAATCACAACTTATCTAACCAAATCACGAATGACTTTGGCAATTCACTACTTTTTAAGTCAAGATTTTTTAACTAAGTCTTTGGAGGGAAATGTCGGTTCCCTCTTACCAATGGTTGATCCTTTGAAGCCTTTTGCACAGTTGAAGGAATATTTATCTAAGATTTTCTACATACTCTCTGCAATTAAAGCTCCCATGATCACCACAGGTTGAGGAAAAGGAATCGTTTATTTCATTTGAATAGTTCATGGACTGTACATGAACTATTCAAATGAAATAAAAATAAATGTACATATTATGTATGTATATATCTGAGATCTCATAGATACAAACACAGTCCCCCACGATATTTTAAAGAATTTCTTTCATTATCATTATTTTGTTAGATAAACAGAAATTTTAGCTAAGCTGGTTTTAGTTAAGAGATACATGAATTCCAATTAGTATCTTATTTAATGAGAAATTTGTTATGAGTTATGAGATAAATTTTGTATTTAAATTGGTTTAAACAATTTAATGAGAAATTTTATCTGCAAATAATTGGAATTGACTGTATTCTTTTTTGTTTTCATGAATATTTATTGGAAAACAAAAATTATACAAACATAAACGTGTGTCCCAGATATGTCATTTCATATAAATTTGGTGTGGGATTCACGTGTCTTTTGTAAGCTATAATACTCGTACACCACCCAACCCGCAGAATCATATATTTTACTACATTTTAGAGAGATAAAGAAAAAGAAATGTCACATGACTGCTGGAACGGTACATCCCCTGGGAATAGGAATGAATATAGGATATATAGTCATATAATAAAAATATTCTTTCAATGTTGTATAATATAAGGCTCACGTTTTTACGCGAGACATTATGTTAACTGATAGAATACTTAGTTGTTAATAAAAGTGTTAAAATATAACTCGGATTCAAAATTAAAAATACAGAATCGAGGAATTTTGAAAATTTTCTGAATTTTTGAATCATTTTATTGTTTTTTGCCTTTCCTTTAATGTCGCTCTATTTTTTCAAAAGTTTATTTGTGAACAAATTTCCAAGAACAAAAATTTAAATTTTTCACTTTTCTTTTTTGAAAAATTATAATAAATTCGGCCATGAACTTTCGTCACATGACGAAAATGAATTTGGGTGTTTTACAATTTGATAAGTTCTATCTTATTTTAAAAACCGCTCCACAATGTGAAAATGCTTTATAACCTAGGTAGTTTAATCTTGTATGTCATTATTTTATAAACGGTGAGTGGTAAACTGTCCAAAGTAACAAGAGACGACATATACTACTTCACAATAAAATTTGAATTTAAAATGGCCGCTTTAACTGACAAATTTCAAGTGGCACTATTGCAAGACCATTTATAGTTTTTAATACCTATATGAAGTTTTTATCAAGTAGATTTTTAAAAATTGGTCATAAATATTTTCCTCTTCTGGAGATAATAATTCCGTAACTTCTTTTAAAACTGGTTTATGCGAAAAGTCGGCGAATCATTCCATTAAAGATTATAAGCTTATATCTGGATAGGTATTTTCAATTCCACTTAATTTCTCCCCAATAGATTTCCATCAGAGAATTATGGTTTTAATTCCAGGAATCTTTGTTGGTTTATAAATACGAAAACTCAAGCTTAACGAAGAACCCGTGAACAAGTTAGATGATGTGGAGATGGCTACGATCGTGTGGTTTACCTACAATATGTCGAACTCACATTTCCTTTTCTTTCCGGAAAATCAATTGATTGACGAACAAAGAAAACGATTCCACCAGGGATTAAGCGCCATGAAGGTTTCCAGAAAGGAGTTCCATGAACATGCTCAGTGACTACTGTTGGTCATTGAATGTTAATAAATTCATGAATTAACGTAAAAAATTATGAAAACATAAAGGTGCGTTGTGCTTCTTTATGTTTATATCATCAATTTTATTTTCGACACGTTAATTAATTAATAACAACCAATATTTTTTTTTCTCAGAATCTAAACTAAGAATATTAACATACCTTATCACTAAAAAATATATTCTTTCAATTCGAAGGCACAACATAATTAAGATAACGGATAATAATCCTTAACGCCAAAAAGATTAGGATACCTTAAATTAAAACTAAAACATATCGGCATTGAGAAAATGAAGTCCACCGGCCACAAAATGCAAGTCGAAAACATTAATTTTTTTCACAATCACATCAAAATATTCAAGCTGCATACATATACATACATATATTCATTATAACAAACTGTGGACATTCCCTTTTTTAAATTAATAATGAATATAAAATGTATGTATGTATATCAAATTCTTGGAAAAGTAAATTCTCTTTTGATTTTAAATAAATTCACTTCTCTGATAAAACAAAAAGAAAAAAAATGAAGAGTTCATAGTTTATCAGAAAACTAAAAAGTTCACTTACTCATGGACTCATAGACTCACTGTATAGATAGATACTCGCCACAAGAGTATCATAATCGAAGCAACGTTAACAAATAGCCATTTAAACTTCTCTGATTTATTCAATAAACCCACTTATTTTATGATTTTTTTTTATTATGAAATGTTTACCAATAGCACACATAAAAATGCACCTGGCTTTTTATATATTTTTTTTTTTTAGTTATAGATAAAATAATTTCCACAAACATTGTTTGAAATATCGAATGAAAAAAATAAAAAAAAAATCTCACAAATGTAATTCAATCTGTATGAAACGACGAACGATGACGACGATTTCCCCGAGTATACAATGAATGCACGAGTGCATCCATCAATTGTGTTTATGCATATACACATGTATGTATGTTTATGTAGGTATAACATGCTGAATCAGCAAGAAAGTAACATACATTTTCCATCAGAGCAAGGCCCGACCCACTGCAACTATGTACCTTAAAATATATGTATTTGCCTCTATTTTCTACTGAAATATATTTTACCTCTTTTTGCTGGGTACCTTACCTACATACAAAGCAAATAATAATAAATGAACAGTTGACTCTCTCTAACACGATAGTCACTTAAGATATGTTTTTTTCTAACGGACTTCTGTCTTTTTATTTTTTTTTTTCTTGTAGGAGAAGAAAAATAAGAATGTTAATTTTAAATTGGTATCTCGTTCAAACGTAAAAAAAGTTTTTTGTGTTTCATAGTTTATAATATCGACTCACAAGCTCATTTTTTCTATAGAAATATTATTTTGATTGAATGTAGATATATCTACATATACGAGATTGAAAGAAATTTGTCTAGAATTTCACAGTTAATTTTGATTTAGCTTCTTTTTTAATGTAAAAAGAAAATTTTTGTGTTTCGAGTTTTTAGCTTAAAATTAACATATTATGTACCTACATAAAGGAAACAGAATTTTTAAGTCATTTTTATTTAAAGAAATGTGTCATATTTTTGAGTTATGTATTTCCAAATACAGTGAAGCTCAAATAAGCGGTCCTCCAATTTTTGTCCGGTTATGAGAACTGTCCGCTTAAGGTAAATAAATACAAAAACTTTTTTTTTGTCCAATACATTGACGATTTACATTTTTTTTTAAGAAAGTCTTTTTTTTTGCCATCATGTAACCTACTTCACTTGGCATCACGAAATAGAACTGACTGCAAAAATTAATGTGCAATAACGCAACGTGATGAAAAAAGGGAACCGCACACTCTCAAAATTAAATCAACTTAGTTACTCGAGAATTCCCCTAATAAGCTTGCAACACGACATCGCTCTATCTGGTTATTAGAGCTTCGCGTCCGGTTATCGGAGATTTTCTATGGATTTGGTTTTTTCTGTTTCATTTGTTGATACAAAATAATCCCTAAATAAAATTAAGTGTCCGCGTATGGGATCTAAAATGAGCAAGACAAAGTGTCCGCGTCCGTTTATGAGAGTGTCCATTTATAGGAAAGTAATTTGTATGAGAAATTCGAAAAAAAAAGTTTGTACCCGAAAATGTGTCCGTTTAAGGGAACTTTCCAATTATTGGAGCTGTCCACAAGTAGAAATTTCACTGTATAGTGTATTTCGTTAACGATTTAAATCAATTTGCACACATGTATGCACTTAATAGTTGAAAATTTTAAACTTTACAAAATTTCACTGACGAAAATTTAATATTTCAATGAAAAATAACCAAACTTTAAAAATAAACCCAATTTGTGCCTTCTCATCTAAGAGAGACTCGACTGTTTGTATTATTTCATTTCAAAGAATTTCTCATTTTCTTTTTTCCACAATCAAATTGCGATGTTACCTCACATATAAGATTCCTCTCTTTACCTCATCTATAAACTCTCATCTGGGTGCTTCTTCTGTTGCTGGCTCTCGAGGCAGAAAATTGAATTTTCATTTTATGCAATCATATCAGAAGAAAGTGAACGAAAAGCGGCTCAGCATCAGAATCAGCAGCACCAGCAGCACGACAACTACGTACAACGTTAAGTCAAAAACATTTTACTCACACTTTTTGCATTACTCTAATATCATTGACGCCGCCACCGTTACCGTTAACGTCCGTCGCTATTGCTTCCGTTGATCGAATTTTCAAAAATTTCTGAATGAGTGGGTGTACTGTGTACACTTTGTATAGGTAGTCTTTTCAAATCAACCAGAGCGGAAGTGAAATTAATTTCGCGCAGCATTTGCTAACCCAAAGTCGTTTTGAATGAAATCGAAAAATAAAACAAAAGCAAAAAAAAAATAGGAAGGAAAAGAAAAACAGCCACAGAGGGCGCTCGCTGTATGCCGTCTGTTCTGCCTTCCGCTTTCTCTAACCCTCAAAACTCCAAAACTATGTATAACCAATTAAATTTGCAAAAATATTTGCACAACTCCGTTGAATGCAACGTCCTACCCCCTCCCCCAACCCCCTCTTCGCTGCACTGCAAAACAGCCTGTGAATGTCTTATTTTGGGGCAAATGTCAGTTCTGTCGTATAGGTATAGTCGTCATCATCGTCATCGTAGTCGCCGTCCTGCCATTTGTGTATTTCGTCTTCTTTTCTTCGATTTTTGTTCTTCCTGTGTGATGTGACATTTGGGGAACTGTTTTTGCATGCATTATGCATTCAGCATGCATGGTTGCATGTGGTGCACCATGTGCTCTTGATGACGAAATGATGATTGCTCTGCTTAAGGCAGAAGGTCGGGGGTATTTCTAATTTCTATCGGGGTTGATGAGTTTTCTTGTCCTTCAAGCTAGCAGGGAGGGGGGGTATGTACGTACCATGAAAGCCTTCATCATCCTTGTGTACGGAAAGCGCGACAAAACCAAAGCAAATAGATCCTGATTTAACGGTGTGTCTTCTTGTCGTTAGCCACAATCGTCACCGCAGCAGTCATTGACGACCGACAAGGCGAAGACGTGATAGTGGGGGATGTGAGCATGGGGCATGTAGCACCGCATACATAGAAAAGACACCACCACAAAACTTCAACAGAACAGAGAGTTATGTTCTTGCTTTTATGGGAAGAGATGGTGTGAGAGAAAGTCAAAGAAAATCAAAATTCTAAAGTTTCAAAAGACAGCCTGAGACCAAGGACCACAAGGACTATTATTTGCCTTCATATAGAAAGCAAAATCATTTGTTGACTTTTCCTCCGTATGATTTGTCAGAGGATCGGGAGAGTACAAACTGAAGAAACGATGTGTTTTCTTCCCTTTGAATTTTTCATTTCGTTCGTCTTCTTATTTATATTTTATTGCACATTAAAGAGTTGGATTTGTGAAATTGCTGATACTGCTGCTGTTGATGTTCATGACGATGATGATGATGATGATGATGATGATGGTTGGTTGGTAAGTTGGTAATGATGGATCTTATGCTGGCTTTTATTTGAAGTTCATTTAGAGATAGGTATATACGTAGTACATGGATAGAAAGATTGAGAGGAAGAAATATAATATTCCTCTGAGGCTTCAATCGTATTCGGTTTTTTTTTTATTTTTTTTGTCTTTCGGTTTTGAAGTAATCAACAATCAAGTAGAAGGCAAGGAACTTTGATCAAAAGGTGCAATTAAAGTTAAAAGTTTTGGTATTTTTTTTTAGAGAGCTTTTGATGTGTTAATTTTAATGAAGGACAATTTAATCTGTTTATTTGCCGCTCAAAGTAAACTTTTGAAAAACTTCGACAGCAAAAGTAAACAATTCAGAATTTAGCACTCATTAAATTGGTATTTAGATCAGGCAATTTATTTTGTTTTATAACTACCTGCTTTGAATTTTTTGGTGTTATATGGGATTACGCCGAGAGGCTAATCGGCAATTTCATGCAGGCAACTTTTTGGTTTAGAAGGAAGTCGCCTCTTTTCAGCAATTTTTCAGCATCAAAAACCACGAAAACGGGAGGAACTTGTTAACAAGAGATGCTTCTACTTGCGAACCAAAGGTTAGTCATGGGCAAAAAAAAAAAAATTGGTGGCAGCTGGAATACAATTGGTAGGTACCTAATTTATAGATTTGTTGAAATTAAAATTTTTGACAAAAAAATCAGTTCTTCGTGCTTGGACAAATTTAAACCCTTTTTTTTAGCAAATTTGTCGATCTCTTACTACAGGGATGTAGAAAGTAAAATGTCAGGAAATGTGTTTTCTAAATTTTGAAATCCACATACTTCGTCGAGAAACAAGATTGATGCAGTTGAAGGTGGAAATTAGTGCGATCCACCTTAAATAGGTACTTAACCCTAGATTCATAAACTATATTCATTGTTACATCGTTCATAAAGAGAAGTCTGTGAGAACCCTTACCTTCAAAGAATCTTCTTTTTTATCTACAAATATTTTTGCAAAAAAAACACATATGTTAGTCAAAGGAACATTTGTTTAAAATAATTAAAAGAAAAAATAATGAAATTTTTTGACTCGGAGCAATCTTTACACCAATTCCAGCGATGCTCCCTGCACATGGGGCGTTAACAGGGGTTGCACAAAAATCTGGTGTTACGCTTATATTTGAAATCGCAGAAAACACCATTTTTGTCTGGGTTAATTTTCAGAGTTCACTGAAAACCGGGGTCTGTGAGACCCATGTTTATGAATCCAGGGTTAAACAGAATCCAAAGAGCCAGATTACGAAATCCATTGATTCAGCTACCATATATTCTTTGAATCGGTTAAAAAAGCCCAACATGAGCTTTCAAGCTTAGACTTTAACCTCGAGGTCATTTTAATATTAGATAGGTACTTTCCCGATATAGTATATCATGTACAAGCCGGCGAGAAGTTCTGACGAGACAAGGTTTAGTTATTCATATTCGTGCCTCACTTGCGGTTAGAGATAACATTTCGTTAAGAGTATTGACGCACCACCTATATGTCGGAATCTAATTGAATGGATCGTTGTTATATTTTCATGCTTCTGGACTCTAACTATACTGGACTTAAAATTGCAATTAAAATTGCAACAAAATTAATACGTGCACATACTTAGACGTCTTAGGTATAAGCCAATAATTGTAACAAAATTTAAAATTTGATGTTCTGGCTTCACACAGCTCGTAAACACAGATTTTGTCGAAAGTCATCCTGATTTATGGCAAATTATTTCTAAAACGTCCACTTTTCAGTTTTCGGCGTTCATGTTATATGTACCTACATATTTGAAAAGTTTTTCGATTACAAAAAAAATATTTGTCTACCTTCCGTTTAAAAATAACGAAAACTGACTTCACTATTTAAATCAATATCGCAAAAACCCTATAAGGTGTTGATGGGCAAAAACTTGGATTTAATACTTTTTCGATGGCAAATAACAACATAAATTCACATACTTATCATGATTAAATATTCTGGACCTAAATATGTGGACTTTTTCAAAATAAATCTTTGAATATCTGTACAGAGTAATTAAAAAAAAAATCGCCCGACGCAATTTTCTTGGACAACAGTACCTTAGAAGGTACACTTACAACGGATCTAAGTGGATCCGAAATCCACAATCGATGGACAAGAACTCTACAAGAATTTTATGTTGACATTTTATTTTGCCCATCAATATCCCACCCAAGTGGGTAAAAAGACCCAACACCAATTTTAATATTGAGTTACGCACCGTAATATACTATGACCTTAAATTTTGTCTGTAAAAATTTAAGGTGCCAAATGGCTATACCAGACTAAAAAACTGACATTTTTAGAATTAGTTTTGATATCATCCAACTAGTCACTTGGCACCTTGAAATTCCTGATGATTTTGTACAACGGTGCGTATAGGTACCTACCTCTGTCGAAAAGTATCGAAGGTCTAATATCAAAACCACATTAAGTCAAGGCTTTTTGACCTTTAAAATTTTGAGTACTCAAATCTAAGCAGACCCAGTCAATCTTTATAAAAAAGAAAAACATGAACCCACTTCAATAATGATTTGAAAATTATTTATAATTAAAACTAAATTAAAAGAATTTGATTAAGTCGAAAATTTAATGCATTTTGACAACTGTGCCAAGTGACAAACGATAGTTTGGTAAAAATTTTAGTCACAAAAAAATTTGACCATTTAAAAAAACTATCGGAAAAAAGTCGACAATTTTTAAAAGTTTTCTGATCATAAACAAATTCTCATAACAATTTTTGATGAGACAGAAAAACACACGCACATCTATTACAATTTTTTCAATTGAAAATTTCAACAGGCGAATGAGCAAGGCTAAAAGCTAACACTAAAATTACAAACGAAGGCGTAAGTTCAAGAGGTCAAAAACATTTTTTACCCAAAAAAATACCTTTTCTACCACAAAAACTGTATAAAACATAATTTTAGTTTCCTAAATTATATAAGTTAGCTTAACTTTCTTGAATATCAAAATAAGCTGCATGTGTTTAAATCGATTATATGTTTAAAAAACAATTGCGTTACACCAATTTTTAAACTCAAAACGAAGAAAAAAAGTCCATTTGATTTGAATTTTAAGGCTACTTAGCTAAAATAATGTCAAGATAATACCATTATACCATTAAACAAAAAGTTTTTGTCATTTAGCTTTTTAAATAATTGACAAAATCATAATCTCAAACATTTCGTTGTTACGGTCATAATATTTAACGGATAATAATCTCGAAATGTGTACCTACCTATATTTTATTTCATATTTTTTAATTAAACCAAAACTTTACTCATAAAAATAACTTCTTTATTTTTTTTGTTTTTCTTAGAAAATAAAAAACCTTCTGTCTCTTCTTAATGACATCATCATAATTCCATTCCCGAAGAAAACATAGAAAGTAATTTCCCCAAGAATACGAGCATAAAATGGTAAAAAAAAAGGAAAAAATGAAATTGAACAGCCCAAAGCCATATACTACTCGACTCGTCGTATATTATTATTATATGAAGTTCATACCTGAGAAGAAATTGAAGAAGATGAAGAGAACAAAAAAAATAACAACTTCACGATTTATTTGTAATTCATGACCGTAAAATCAGATTTCCACTTTATAATTGTTGCCAAAGTCTTTGATTCTCCATCTTCAGGTGTAGCTGCCGCCTCTCAGAATCAAAAACCAGAAGGAGCAAGTATTCAGTTCAAAATGAAAAAAAAAAAAAAAAATCAAATATACAGATATATATTGCTTTTTAAAGAGCCCACAAATAGAGAAAATGTATATGTATGTAGGTTGGGATTGGGAGGTAGGTACCTACTCAAAATGGACACCTGTTGCTTGATAGATAGGAAAGTAGGTAAGTAAATGTACCTATATATAGATTATACCTCAGTTAAAAGATCAATTTTAAACTTTTTGAAAAATATAATTTGAAAAAAAAATAATAAAATGAAAATCAAGCCAACGAACGGCAACGACCTAACTTTTTTTAAGTGCTCTGTGGGATTCTTAATCACATTGAATTGTGGAATTATTGGGTGAAAAGTTTCACTAGTTATCCCATAACAATTGAAGTTAAATGCCATAATTTAAGTGGCTCCTTTTGTAGTTTACTCTTCACTTATACCATACATCCATATATGCGCATATATACATATTAAGGTTACCATACGCCTTTTGTTTTTGTAACTTGTTCAGTTTGTTTCGATAAAAAACGTATTATGGTCATTATTCTTTGGACTCACTCACTAGATACGCCTTCATTTCAACGACCATTTTCATTTACCCCTTAGGATTTTGGTATTGCAAATGATTTATAAATAAGATTTCCCCCTCCAAGGGGGATTTCTCGGATTTCCCTTTTATAAAATTGCTCACACCACAAGCTCTTCCATAAGATACGATTACAAAACTGCTCGCTAATGAGCGTGAGGCGAGTGAGCCAATTTAATGCTCGCGAGCAATTTACATGTTGGAATGATAATTGATAACACATTGAAATTTAAAAGAAAAGTTTAGTAGTGTTAAAGAAAAATTATATACTTGTGAACTATGTCATAATAACGTTTCCTCATTGAGCTATGTAAATATTTAAACAAATTATGATTCTTTAATTATAAAATGAATTTACATAGTTTTAGTTAATTTTCTTTGATTTTTATTTTATTTATCGAAAATTTGCATTTTGTAAAATGGTCACCATACAAATTATCTACTAGAAGAATCGAGTAAAGTCTCCTGACCAATTTATATTAAACATGTTAAGAGAAAAGATAACACTTTTAGGAGAAACAAAAAATGTGAACCCAATTATAAAACTTAAATCCTATGGTTTTGGTCTTTTATTTAATATAGTAGTTGAGGACTTAAGAAAGAAAAATCTAAAAAAAAAAAAACTAAATTTTGGTAGAGAGCTTTATTTGTACACTGTCCAACATGACTTAAACATTTTCTAAAAAGTACCCCGAATTCACACCAGGAAAGTTAAGTTACCTATTTGTCGAAGAAATAACAAAAAATACAAATATGTTCGTAAGGGCAATAGATTAAAAAAAACAAACGCCAGGTGGGAAACTCAGAAAGAGAGGTAGAGAAAAAGCGCGAGAGGTAGAGATAGGGAGTTAGAGGCGGTCAGCGAGGGGGAGAGAGGGAAAGAGAGGGGGAGAGAGGGAGAGCGTTGGAGAGAGATGGAGAGAGATAGAGAGATATGTAGAGAGAGGGAGGGAGAGGGAGAGAGGGGGAGAGAGAGGGAGAGAGAGGGAGAGAGAGGGAGAGAGAGGGAGAGAGAGGGAGAGAGAGGGAGAGAGAGGGAGAGAGAGGGAGAGAGAGGGAGAGAGAGGGAGAGAAATACACTTGAATTCCTCGAACATACTCCAGAGTGTAAAAAAGGAACGATTGTCAAGCTTCCCTCCCAAGAAAAGCACTGTGACAACTGAAAAAAACTCTCTTGCTGCGGCTGCCAAGATAATAGAAAGAAGTTATACAGATTATTAAGATCCACTCAATGCAGGAAAATACAAAAAAAAGATTCCGTTCTGTATATTCTTTTATAGATCTCAGCAATATCATGCAAATCATTGAGCAAAAAATGAATATCAATCGCAAATTTCATCTGCCTGTTCATCGATTTCGAAAAGGCCTTTGGCTCGATTTTAAGCAGGAGTGCTATCCTAAATAAATACACCAACATTTTCAAACAACATACATAAGATAGATCAAAATTTCATGTTCTGGACAGAGAAAGGTTATCGGAGCAGTTTTTGGAATAGAAAGTGGGGTAAGATAAGGCTGTATACTATCACACATACCTTTTTATTGGTTCTATGTACATGTATAATGATAAGTGACATCCTGTACGCAGTTTTTGCAACTGAAAATGGACAAATAGACATCTCATCTCTTATATTTAAGTAAGTGTGTTTCTTTAAATTGAAGTATGTATTTACAACAATAAGTTGAAGGTCTTATTTATATCTTATTTGGATGAAGGACCTTATCGAACATAGGGAAATATTGGATCTTCATCACATAACGAAAGATGTCGTGATGGGGGATAGAAGCTGAAACCCTGGGGCTATAAATCAAAATGGATCAGCCTTGGAACTTTCTCGTTAAACCAAAAGAATATCCCTGGACAACATGAGGAGAAGCTAGAGTATTTCTAATATCTTTGTAATTTTTTATTTGTAGTGTCACCAAAATGAGATGGACAAGATGTGCATCATCAGAAGATATTTCAAACAAATTTTCGTGAAGCTCTTACTTCCAAATAAGACTTTCAACAAGATTCATATCACAATTCACCAATAAAAAGTATGGGTGATAGTATACACCCTTGTCTAAACACACTTTCTACTTCGAAATCTGCCTTAACAACCTTTCTCTGTTCAGAACATGAAATATGGAAATTGGGTTTGTTTGAAGCTACTTCAATACCTAAAATTGTTTTCAGAGTCTTTCTTGATAATAAACAATTACATACATACATATGTACAAGTTTTTGATTTAAACTCAAATCCTGTTCTTATTATTTAGAAAAAGTCTGTGCATTTTTAAGGTTCTCTAACTTTTTTTAATAAAAAAAAACCACAAAATTTCAGGCAAGAGGCAAGATTCGTTTCTATTTAACCCCAGCATCAACATGACGTCGATCATATAATTTTATGATTCTCAATCAACTGTTCCAAACAAAAATTTTTCCTTCCATTCTATTCCTTCTAATTTATGCCTTCCAATGCAGAGCCGATTAATACCAATTTTTAAAATGCCAATTCAAATTTGTTTTTTTTTTTTTGTCGAATCTTTTACTTCTACCTTAATGGTTATTTATTAGCGCGCAAGTTAAAGAAGAAAAATTAAAAAGTGCGTAACGAAGAGACAAGAGATTTGTAGATGGAAAGACCATAAATATTAGGCAGCTTTATCGGAAAAATAAGAAGAAAAAAAATAAAAAAATAAAAAAGTGGGGATGAGTTTTCACAATTAATGGCAAAACCAGTGTTGGTCTGGATCTGTTTCATTTGTATTACAGAAAAAAAAAACCACAAGGAAAAATCTCAGCAAGAGGCACAAACAACACGATTTGGTTGAACGTTTTTATGAGCGCGGTTTTATGTTTAATTTTTTTTTTTTTTGCAGTGTTCTCTTCAAAGTTTTCTCAATTTTTTTTTATACAAAAAAAAAAACCTCGAAGCTAGACGACGAAGCAATAATAATAATTTGTGCCATTTGTGCAATTTGATTGCTTGAGAAGTTTTTTGTTTTTTTTTTTCAGTAATGCTGAGGTATTTTTTTATTTAAGAGGGGTAGCCATGGGAGGGGAATGCTGATATCTGATGGATATATATCTCCATAACAAACTTGAGATGAGTCACGTAAAACGTGTTTTTTTTTTATTTTGTAAATGGGAAGCAATGATACGAGGTAGCTAGAGTTGGAGACAACAACGACCGACGACTATGCGAACAAATGACCATTCGTTCATTCGCCATCATCGCGTCGCGTCGTAGTTGTCGTCTGCCCCCCAATTCTACGACCCCATCAAACCGTGACTTGATTAATGGACTCAGAAAAAAAATATACAAAAATTACATTTGAAGGAAAAATGTGCTTTTAATTGTGTTGAGGAATCAGAGATCTAATTAGTTAGCAGGTTTAATGACTTTGAGGTATATTAATATATGACAGAAAACATATTATAGTGGTGTTTGTTTTTGTTTATAGTTTTGAGAGCATATGCAATGTATCTACAGATAGATTACCATCAACATTATTAAGAGTGTGACATTAATTTACGAGATTTATAAAGAACAGAAACTGAAAGTCATCAGGTATACAGTTATGGGATTTATTATAATTAATTATAATTCAAGACAGACAGACAGAATTGAAGTGCAAATTTAAAATAAAATTTTGTTCAAATACGTTTTTCTGTTTACTTTTCTTTTTATTATTTTAGCTTAGTTATTTTTTCAGATAAATGGAAATTGTAAAGCAATGAGATTGTACCTCATAATTATTCTGATTAGGTTAGGTATTTTTAATTGCGAAATTGTCAAAAATCAAATCGCGGGAAATTGCAGAAAATGTCTGTTGATATCCTATACAAATTGCCTGGCCCTTGAAAAAACATCAACAATATTATAATAAAAAAAAACTATAAAAGTGATAAGTGGATAAGATCAAAATCTTCGGCTTTTCTGGTCACAATGGTTGTTGAAATGAAACAATTAAGTAAACATTTACTTTTCCCGACGTTTCGGCAGGGGTTGCTGACTTCTTCAGGGGAACTTTATTTAATATAAAAAAAAAACAAATAATGATTATAACAATTGTATGACAACTTTTAACAAGACTTACGTTATATAAGTATTTTAGTTTTACATAAGTAAAATGTAAAAGGTTTTATAAATAAAGTTCAGTAGAACTGTATACTGCTCTCTTGTCTCTAACTAAACGTCAAATACCAATTTGTTATTTTATCATAAAGTAAAAAGACCTAACTCCAATTCGAAGTGCATAAGTTTTATTAAACTTTATTTATTTATAAAACCTTATAATTTTACTTATGTAAAACTAAAAAAAATTATACAACGTAAGTCTTGTTAAAAGTTGTCATACAATTGTTATAATCATTGTTTACTTTATTGTTTCATTTCAACAACCATTGTGACCAGAAAAGCCGAAGGCAAAATAAGATTTAATCTTATCCACTTTTTCAATTATAATCCAAATTGGTCAATAACTCATCTTTAAAATTAAAAAAACCGCACATTTTTACTTGAAGGTTGTTCTTGTAAAATAAGCAAAAATAAAATCAACAAAAAATACCGCAATCGATATTTATTATTATTATTTTTCTTAAGAATACTCTTGAAGAGTCTAAAAAAGCCAATTACCATGTCATTTTAAAAATACCTTAATGTGATTTTTCGACTTCTAAGGGTTGGTAATTTTGTAGGGGTTGGGTTCAAAATTCTAGTTAAAAAATTCTGCTTTTATGAACTTTGATATTCAAATAATAGTTACGCAAAAGTTAAAAACACGCGTTTAGTGAAAGTATTGGCCACGGGATGAAAAACCGACAATTTGGTATCTCGTTGTTGAAGGGTGTAGAAATTTACTTTTATATTAGCTTTAAAAAAAAATACTTGCAATGTTCCTAATTAATTAAGAATGCTATAAGAAAAAAGAATTGTTTCTATGAAATTTATAAAAAAAAAAATATACAAGGTACTTAATTGAAGGCTATTAAAATTATGGTTGACTACATTTAAACATAGTTTAAACACATATCCTTTTTCACAACATGATTTTATAAGATATATTTTTTTGGAATAAAGGACTCTGTTTATATTTGGATGAAAATATTAATTTTTTTTTATATTAATAATAATTGTTTAATTTCAGCCACATTTTGTGATTTGAATGATTTTACATATGTTTTAAACTTAAAAGTTACACATCTAAAACTATAATAAATGTGATTTAAGAGATTATAATAGAATGCAAAAGAATGAAAAGAATACAAAGAATGCAAAAGAATGCAAAGAATGCAAAAGAATGCAAAGAATGCAAATGAATGCAAAGAATGCATGAATTCACAAAAGATTGCATTCAATTGATTGCAGTCAAATGAATGGAAAAAAAATGATTGCAATCTTTTTGATCAAAATGAATGGTGATTGCATAATTTGAAGTCTGAAATCTTAAGTGAAGTCAAATGAATGCAATCTTTGCATTGAAGTCATAAATGATTGCATTCAAAAAAGAATGCATTCTTTTACAAGCCTGTTATATTCAATCTTGAGCTTTTTTCTAATCTTGCATAGTTATGGCCAGTTTGTTAACAGCTGATCATCTTTAATGAAGGATTATTGAAACTGGTAATTGGTAAATCATTGAATGTGCATGGTAATCAAATTTTTTTCAAGGAATCCATAATTTAAGTTGTTAATCATGGAAGTCGGTAATCAGCCGATTTTGGTTGATTAGCGCCATTTAGTTAGAAGCTGTAAAAGTCATCGTTCAGATTTAACGCACTGTGAACAAACTGGCCGGCACGAGTACGATAACTATGGCGCCAAAATTTGATAACGGTTTTTTGTAGAAGGGTCAAAAACAAGCATTTTTTACTATGGGAGGGGGGGGTCTACCCCGCCCCGTTTAAGAGGTAGGGGCAATTTTAGAAAAAAATGACTTAAAATGAAAAAAAAATTATTAAAAAACAACGGGAACACTTAAAATAAAGTACTATACCGTTTTTGAAAGCCAAAAGTCTGTTCTATAGTCCTAAATTTAAATTAAATTATTTATGTCAATAGTTTTTGAAAAATTCGCATGCAAACTCAAAATTTTGATAAAAAAATATGAAAAAAAAAGTTTAGACCAATTTTTTTCAGAATTGTGAAATGAAGTGCTAAATTAATTTATTTTGGTCAATGCTACTATTAATTTTGAATCGAAAACAAAAAACCAAATGGTTTTATGTCTTCTAGTTTTTGAGAAAATTGAAAATTACTAAAACTACTTTTTATGAGATTTTTTTGTTTTGCTTGCTTACATAAATAAATCAGTGCTAGCACCCAGCATTAAGGCGTATAAACAGTGAAATATGTATGGGGG
Source organism: Epistrophe grossulariae (assembly GCA_929447395.1). Classification (NCBI taxonomy): domain Eukaryota; kingdom Metazoa; phylum Arthropoda; class Insecta; order Diptera; family Syrphidae; genus Epistrophe; species Epistrophe grossulariae. The sequence goes on along the minus strand of OV839567.1, from coordinate 20,168,261 downwards.
GGCATGCTGCCCCCCTGCAACCCCCCTGCTTGGGCACACTATAGGATTTGGGGTAGGTGCGAGGTTGGGTGTATGCAAAGTTTTTTTTTGCATTTACAGAATCTGGATTTAAAGAAACTTTGAATTTACCCTTTATATAATCAACTAAATAAATGTACATACGTAGCCCAAAGTTGCACATTTAAAATTTTCAGACATGAAAATGTAATGCGTTATGAAAAATTCACATTACCTAGGTGCTACTGTACGAATGCAGCAAATTTATATAATTTTTTAATTAATATGTACCTAGTATGTTTACTGTTTGTGTCTAACATACCTATATAATGCAACTGTAATGTGCAAAGTATACCTACTTAGATCACAAAACAAAAAAACAAACATTCGATTCTGTACCGTTGTTTTTTTTTTCATGCAAATGTGGTGCAAGTTATTGTGTACCAAGGTCATTCGTTATTCAACTTTATTGTAAGAGTGAAGTATTTTTTCTGTGAATAAAGAATGGCGACTAAGCATCCACTACTTCATCCTAAATTAAATAATTTTTCAATATTTTGTTCGTTCGGGGATTTGGTGTCGACCAACGAAAAAAGCATCGCGTTTTTAGAAGAAATTGGTCTAATTCCAACTAAAACGTCAACTCCACCACAGTGTTGCAACTTACCGATGAAGGTAGAAAAATGTAAAAATTTTAAGTTCGGTTGGATATGGCGGTGCTCCGAAA